>OX336393.1:448102913-448702913 GCA_946902985.2 Meconema thalassinum | reverse complement strand
TCAGTTCAATCAAAAGAAATGAAAACAGCTACGAATAACCAACCAGTAGCTCTACATTTCTATTAAGCCAGTTCTACTAACGATTACCAGAGCGAGCTTGGAAGCCCGCTTCCATTCCAACAAACCAATTCTTCAATTTCAATATCCTTTTTGATCATTGTCATCATTTCCGTAGAGACTCAATTCGACCAGAACCAAAACAACAATACTAGCGATTGGGACCTTTTTGAGGTTGATAGGTGAATTAGAACTTGGTTTTCTGATGTTATGATTCTTAGTTATTGAGTAAATTAAATTTAACATTTTGCATTATGATTAGACACTTGCGCCCTGGTCCATTAAAATCAATTTTTTACGAGCATATTTTATACATGAAACATGTAAACATCGTACATTTTCTTAATGTAAAAGAATTAAGATTTCATCTGGAAACGAAATAAACGTGAAAACTCCATACAATGCCACATTTCAAACGTATATGAATACCTTAAAAGTTATTATAGATTAGAATCCTAGATTTCACGCCGATGTAATTAAACTCCAGCGACTTTTCTATGTTCTTGCCGTGTCTGGTGGAGTGGGGGTAGCCTATGCCTGTCTGAAAGACCGCAAAATACACGGCAAGTTCTAGATGATTTGCTGAAGATATTACACACTGTTTTGTGGATGAAATGCAGTGCTATAATATAGCCATTATATGCATAGTAATATAGGATAATTTATAATCATGTCGGAGTCCCATAATATAAAAGAAATGAAGTCTCTGATGTGTAATTGTCTTGACCACTTTGCTGGATCCATAAAAATGGATGTTGTTGAATGTTAAATGTACATGTGAACGATATCTTTAATAGTAGATTATTTTCAAAATAAATCAAGTTAAATATAAACTTCCTGGGCTTCTTGACCTACTTTTACTTTTGGAGCATATTCTGGTATTTTAAATGAAACAGAAAGTTATTGTTTCGTCTCAGGTCGATGAGAGGGAGAGAGAGAGACGAGATCTTGCAAGCTATACTTCAAAACTTACGTGACACCAGTCGGTTTAAATCAATTACTGGGGGACCAAAGTGCTGCCTATTCGACATGCTATGGCATTACAGAAAATTACTGACTTGCCTCTGCGTTACTCAGAAACCAGGCTGTGTTTTATCGTGGCTTTGGCAGCGAGCCCTACCGTATGTGTATTTTGCATGCATGTGTGCTTGAGGGGTTGGACCAGGATGTTACAATAAGAAAAGAACTGTTGCAATATAATAGCAGACTCAACTTCTAAAGCGAATGAAGGAAGGCCATGGAGGGAAATGTTGTGCAGGATGCTTTTTTAATCGCAGTTCATTATTCAACTAGTCATAAAGTAATAATGTGCTTTACAAAGTTGACTGGGTCAATGTACAAGAGTTTCACCCTTGCTACTGCATCACGATTGGGAAACCAGTACTGCAGTGAAATACTGCCGATCTTAGTAGATTTAGAATAATTGGTGCACCTTGCCTAAAGAACTGCTGTCTGTTAGGTAGTCAGCCCGGGGGTTGGTTGGATCCTCACAAAGCGCCATCATAGGTTATGTGGAAGAAACCCACAAACCCCAAGGCAGCACTATAATGAGGCGTACTAGGCAAGGTGAGGAGTGAGGTAGTTTGCCATTGCCTTCCTCACTGAGTCAGAACAACAGCACTGACCCTATGAGTAGAATCTTTCACAGCATCCATAGCACTTTCTATGCCCTAAATGCCGTTACTCAGCACCATCCATACCTCAGTAGCTTCCATGTAATCACAGTCATGAGTGACGTTGAAACATCGTTGAAAAGCCAAATAAAACCCCTTTCTAGCCATAAGACTGGACGCTAGAGCTAAGTTATTTGAACAAGACGTTGCTAGAGAACTCCAGCTTCTGAAACAGAAGAAGGTTCCATACTACTAGTATGTTGCAGAGAACGTGGTTGAAAATGAAACTATTGCAATCAGACTGGAGTCGCCGAAAGGGCAGTGATCCATAGATATTACAAACAAGTCACCTCGATTGATGTTGCCATATCGAAGACAATTGAAGTGAAAGAAGTGTTGCCTAGTTCCATTAAATAAAGCTTTCCAGTCGGTCAACACAAATTGTGTCCAATCACATTGGGCTGGAAAACAAGTATTTAGGCTATATGCCCTAATAGTCCAGTCAAATTAGACATCCGACCTTGCAAAAGGTCATGTAGTTCTGATGTTTTAATATATTGTTTGGACCTCTGCCAATAGTAAAAAACCAAATTTGCAACTTCGAAAGACCTGTGCTAGTTGTGTAATACCCAAAAAACAATTAACTTTTTACACAATTTTCGGTTTTTGCCAATGTTGATGCATCTGACAGAAAACAACATACTTATCTTTTGTAAACACGATTAAGTTTTCTACAATTTGAGACCTAAGTGAATACTGTATGTTTAGAAGCTCCCGAGATACAGTTCTTCAAAGGTTGAATATTTTTTCATAAAAGTAAAAATTCTTGGTTTTGGTCTTTTAATTTGACAAATATTATCAAAAATACTCATTCCATGAGAAAATTCACAGGAAATGAACTTGAAGGATATTTGTTTAGCTTCAATCTGAGCTCTGACGGGTGCCTGTAGGCCAAGTGCTTCTCTCAAAAGTGTATTTGAAAAAATTGTAAGAAATCAGTTCACATACCGGTACGTACTATTTTGTTTTATTACAAGGGAAAACGCAACGTTTAAAATAAGTTTTTACATGTTTGAAGCAACAGGTCTCATCGTAATTCCATTTGTTTTGATTTCCTGTGTCTCGAAAAATCTTCATGTGATGATAATGCACGTTCATTGGAGGAGTTCTCGAACTAACAGCAGGTACAGGCTCGTTTTTCCGTTCTATCAATTTAGCTGTGGGGACTTCTTCCTCGTTGTCAGAATCCTCTAGCTGAAGAGATTGCACGTTTTTACATAATTTTGCCACCACAATATCGACAAAGGGTTGAGCATTTGAGTTCAGCTTACGGCAACTCCAACCGCCGCTGCAACCTTTTCTGCAATATTGCAGGAAATCATGCGCAGTAGGAGCTGAGTTTCAGGATCCATAGTTGTAGGGATAGGGATAGGACCTTGATAATGAAGCTTCTACCACCAATCTGTAAGATTTTTATTGACCCCAAACTATTGAACTTGGTTGTATGTTCTGTTAGCATGGTGGGGTACTGCATCCTCTGTTGGGGGAAGCAAGCAAGATTGATTTTGGTGTTGACTGCAAATGTAACAAATAGTTGGTAAGGAAGGCTATTCAGGGTGTTCGTTAGGAAATCACTCCATACAAAGCCACAAAGCACTTCTCCCCAGCTTTTGCTATGGTTTCGTCTAGTAGCAGGAAAAGTTCTGCCAGTACTAGAAGTTGGGGATTTTTCTTTGTCAAAGACAAAATGGATGAGAGCTCCTTATCAAGGATTCTGACCTCCTGATCGCAGAACTTTCAAGCTGCGCTGCATCGCTAAAGTGCATGGAAATCCCAGAGCTGAATACATATTAACAAAATGCTTGGAACCAAGTTTTCTGTATAAGTAGGTCCCAAGGCCTAACATGAGTGAGGAGATAAAAGACCGTGGTCTTTGAGAGTACGGTATGTTAAAAAGCTACTCATCAGTTCTCCAAGTGTTAAGTACAGCACGCTTTTGTTTCGGAACAACGGTTTCATAAAACAGTAGTACGGTACGGATTCAGGGATGAAACCGTAGTAGACCTACTGTACGGATTCAGGGATGACTGAATTAACATTGCCTAAGAAATCACCGGATGGAGCATATTCATTGGGTTTCATATACTTTGAGATCTCACAGTTGTTATATCAGGATAATCTCATTCGATCTGTTTCAATATATCATCTATTGAGAACGGATGTTCCTCAGAGTTCTCCAAGAGGTAAATGTATAGCCTATATCTTCCAATGCCTTATCTATATCAATTGCCGGTCGATGTCCTCTCTTCTGTCCAGTTGTTAATGGCTTAGTGAATAACGTTTAATTACACAGATCGTGGTAGCTTGTATCAGCAACTACCCAGTTATTTACACTTGAGAGCCGCTGTATAACTTTGTTTCCCCATTGGCCACTTCAGCATTCAGCTGCATCTAGGACTGTTATCCTGAAACCAAACTTATCAACTTTGTGGACATTATTTCTTCGTGATTTGGGCAGTTCTTTTTATAGCCTGATGAATTCTTCAGTTATATCCTACCGAGCTTGTCGTTCTTGAGGGCCTGGCTGGTTGGAGATCATAATCTCCTTTACGTCGAACAGATGCTTTTACATTGCTTGCAGCAGTGTAACTCTTCTTACTTCCTCTTGAAGTTTTCGAGAGAAAATTTTCTTTTCTTCAAGGTCCCGTTTCCCACTCACGTTAATGTGAGCGAATACCTACTTGTTTTACGACAATGGTTGTGCCTTCACTCAGGGGCTTACGACATTTAAAACAAACACCTGGAGGAATAGGCATTGCACAAGGTTTTCGAGTACACTAACGCTTCACAGGCCGCATTCTTCGATTTACGCGGCAAAACGGACGAAAGAATTTGTAAGAGGGAGGAGGGAATGGTCGATTCTTTGTTCGGGGGCCTCGCCTTCATTGTTGAGGTCCTGCGGCTTGCTCTCACAAACACAATGAACCTCACTCGTCTACAAGCCATTCGGACGAGTAAATATTATACGTAAATTACACATCATCATTATCGGCCTTATACTATACTTGATATCTGATGCACTCAAAACTTGTTTTCATTCATTTTTCCTGATTTCTATACTTCAAGATTTTCAATTACATGCCACATAAGAGAGAAGCATTAGGCCTACCGGTACCAATTAGAGTTCGAATTAAAGCTAAACAAATAAACTTCAAGTTCATTGCGTATCACCTTTTGATGGAATGAGTATTTTTGATAATATTTGTCAAATTAGGAGACCAAAACCAAAAATTTTAATTTTTATGAAAAATATTCAATTTTTGAAGAATTGTATCTCGGGATCTACTAAACATACAGTATTCATTTGGATTTCATCTTGTAGTAAATTTAATCTAGGTTAAAAAAGATAAGTATGGGTTTTTCACGCAGATGCATATTTTAAAAGACATTGATAAAAAACCAAAAATTGTGCAAAAAGTTAGCTGTTTTTTGGGTATTACACAACTAGCACAGGTCTTTCGAAGTTGCAAGTTTGGTTTTTTACTAATGGCAGAGGTCCAAACAACATATAACAAATTAGAACTACTTGACCTTTTGCAAGGTCGGACCCCTTTTTATGTCTAATTTGACTGGACTGTAACCTGAATGAAAACTTCTAAACATTACGTTAAGGAACAGAATTAGAAACGAGTAAATCAGGAAGAGAACAGAGCTAGAGGATGTCATCACGAGGGCCATGAAACTCAGGTGGACATGGGCAGGCCATGCACTGAGAATGGATCACGCGAGGTGGACCTACTCAACTACAGTGTGGGAGCCCAGAGATGGAAGAAACCCCGGCCGTCCGAAGACCAGATGGGCAGACGAGTTCCAGTCGACGATCGAGAAGCAGTGGATGAGACCGGCAGGTCAACGGAATTTGTGAAGGACTGTCGTCGAAATAGTTTGTTTGAATCATCCCTAGACTCACCGTCAGCTTAGATAAATCTTCAGGAAAATATGACCTAGGTCCAAGTTTTACGAGTGAAAATGTTTAATATAATACGATCATTCTTGAGCAAGTTGAATGGGGGTGTAAATAGTCAGTACTGTTAGTTTTAAGTTACTATTAAGGTAAATGTTGAAACAAATTTTCAATAATAGTATTTAGTCGGGATCGAGATTGGTGTTTCTTTTGTCCATCCACACGTTGGTGAGTCAATGTAATACATTAAAATAGTATTATTGGTCGGTGTCACAACAACATGCCCCACCTTAGGGCAATAAATGTAACTCATCTCTTCCTTCTAATACTACAATAATCTTCGGGGTCTACTCTATATAGCGTTAATCACGCAAGGAAATAAGAAATACAATACTTTTATTACTTGTTTGTGTACATGTAAGCAAGCTTCCATTACCTGCATCTCTGGCACAGTATCCACAACTACCTTCATAAGGGAATAATACCCCTCACAATGCTTAATATTCCTGCTCCATTCTTTTCTTCTTGTATTTTCTTAAAACATATTTTTTCTACTTCAGCATACATATGACCACAACATCTATTTATCCAAAACATAACCTTGCCATACCTCAGAACATAACATAATTGAATAAAACATGACATTACCATAGTAACATTGCCCTAAGGCAAAGCCACCTGTCACCCACATCTACGTCACCACAGAGTAGGCTATCTAGCTACCACGAAACACTAGACTCTCTGTGGCGCTCCATCAATAGGTGGCCGTGGTTGGTAATCTCATTTACCCACATCACAAACCATGGCGCTAATGCATACTTACAGAAACCCAAAGGTGAGCTCTGTAACTAAATAAATTCGGTTGCAATGTTCATCAGCCTAGCTCAACTGATGAAATATCTCAGAGCTACCCTGATATCAGGAGGCCTTTGCCCTTCATGGATTTTACTAATGACCAATAATAATTATAATAAGAATAAACCTGAATGAAATAAGAAACAGAGGTGTGCACATTATTAGAAACGACGCCAGTTTTCCAAAATTGCCTTTATACTTTTCACGGCTTGAAGGACTTAACATGTTTGCAAGGCGCTGAAATTACTTCAAATATTTCACTGAAGAGTCTTAATTATATTTTCTTTTAAGTATACTGATTTTTTAGAATTTCCACTAACAGAGGAGATTTGCTACTGCAAAATGCCACACGTTTTGTATTGATTACTTTTCTCTACTTTTCGTGTGGATTTAGAGCAGAGGGATTTTACTGATGATCAGATCTAAAACTATTCAAAGATTCATTAATTAAGGATTGAAATCACCTGACTTAGAGGGTACATCCCGAAGTCAATGAAAAAGTAGAAAACGTACAATGCCCAGGTATCCCTCGGAATACCCAATTCTGAAAGTTTTCAGAAGCAATTCCTGATGGGAATAGATGTAAGTCCACGGGGGAGAAAACATTACTAAGTAGGGTAACATGGGATGCCAGCAGTTGGTCTTGATTTTGAATAAACAATTAATTGGGACTGATCTAAGTTCCTTATTTGATTCTGATAATTTGCACACCTCTGTATTACTAAATAACACGCTTTTATGTACAAAATGGGGAACTTAATGTTTCAATCGTCAAACGTTCATCTTCAGAACCTGCTCGCTTACGCTTAGTTAATATACCGTACGATGTTTATGCACAAATATACGATGTTCAGATTTATACATTTTTAAAAGCTCGTTTAACGCGTCAATTTTATTTACATATATACTGCTAAAAAAATTAAAGCAACACTTTTTTCAAAGGCCACCAAATTTGGAAAGTTGACTGCACAAGGTCGAAATCTCAGTATGACGTTTGCCCCGACGCCTACCAAGCACATGCTTCAGCACAACTCCCCAACTTGTGTAGTTTCGGGATAGCGCCCCCAAAACCAGCCCATTTTTGAAAACCGCAAATTGAAGTTTGCGAAAAACGCTGTAGGACTTGTCGCAGGTTGCCAAAGCAGTCGAAAATGAATGAGTCTTGCTCTTAAGGTTCCACGAACACGTTGAAATCGTTACATTTGACGTTTGGGCATTTTCAACCCCCTTCATCATCCCCTAAACATGGACTACCATTGGGGGCGCCTGATAAGGTACCGGATGTGTTTAACCACCTGAAAACCTGCACACCGTCCTCAGTTGATGATTGCAGTAAGTTCGTAAGGCCTCCGGCAATGTTCACCCCTCCTAACACCCTCAACCGGCAAGTGACCAAACCACCCCGTCTTGATTCACCCCTAAGAAAGGTTTAAATCGAGATTTTTATCAGTGCTGCTAATGGGGGGGGGTCTTCCCCTAACGTTTCAAAAGAGGACCTGCGCCTGTGTCGCCACCCCTTCCCTTGCTACCCCCTTTTGTATGATTTTTCAAATCAGTCCCTTTTTAAGGGCTGAAATGAGGTCTTAATCGCTGAAAGGGCTGTAAAGGTCCTTAGAAGTAGTGGTGACACGAAATCAACCCCTTCCGATGTTTGATTGACATTCCATCCCCCAAAGTTGACATTTTTGCACCCTCAACCCTCCCTGTCTGGACGCGTAACGCGTCATGGCAGAGTTTTCAGAGTTGGATCAAAATGAAGCTTATGGCCTGAAATGGAGCCCAAAACAGCAGGTTGGATGGAAATTTATCGGTAGGGTGGGAAACGGGACCAAAACGTTTTCAAAAAAGTTAACAGCCTCTAGTAAGTACACCAATGCATAGGCAACCCACATCACGTCATTTTTCTCCCATTGCCAAACTTTGTAACCTATTGCCGATCATAGGCAACCCACACGCACGGACGTGATGTGGGTTGCCTATGCATGGGCGTACTTACTGTAGGCTGTACACTTTTTAGAAAAATTTTGGTCCCGTTTCCCAACCTACCGATGAATTTCTATCCAGCCTGCTATTTTGGGCTCCATTGCAGGCCATAAGCTTCATTTTCATTCAACTCTGAAAAATCTGCCATGACGCATTACGCGTCCAGACAGGGAGGGTTGGGGGTGCAAAAATTTCGAATTTGGGGGACGGAATGTCAATCATCGATCGGAAGGGGTTGATTTCGTGTCACCACTACTTCTAAGGACCTTTACAGCCCTTTCAGCGATTAAGACGTCGTTTCAGCCCTTAAAAAGGGCCTGATTTGAAAAATCATACAAACGGGGGTTGCAGGGGAAGGGGTGGTGACAAAGGCACAGTTCCTTTTTTGAAACGTTAGGGGAAGACCCCCCATTAGCAGCACTGATAAACATCTCGATTAAAACCTTCCTTAGGGGTGAATCGAGAAGGGGTGGTTTGGTCCCATGCCAGTTGAGGGTCTTAGGGGGTGTGGACATTGCCGGAGGCCTTAAGAACTTACTGCAATCAGCAACTGAGAACGGTGTACAGGTTTTCAGGTGGTTAAACACACCCGGTACCTTCTCAGACGCCCCCAATGGTAGTCCATGTTTAGGGGATGATGAAGGGGGGTTGAAAATGCCCAAACGTCAAATGTAACGATTTCAACGTGTTTGTGGAACCTTTAAGAGCAAGACTCATTCATTTTCGACTGCTTTGACAACCTGCGACAAGTCCTGCAGCGTTTTTCGCAAACTTCAATTTGCGGTTTTCGAAAATGGGCTGGTTTTCGGGGGGCTATCCCGAAACTACTCAAGTTGGGGAGTTATGCTGAAGCATATGCTTGGTAGGCGTCAGGACAAACGTCATACTGAGATTTCGAGCTTGTAGGTCAACTTTTCAAAATTTGGTGGCCTTTGAAAAAAGTGGTGCTTTAATTTTTTTGAGCAGTATATTACTGCTCACTTCTATAGTTGTTGTGTCATTGTTAATGTAGTTTAAGTATGTTAACCTGTAATCTATTGAGTTATTATTGTGACTAACTTCCGGAATGATGTTGTCAACACTATTTTACATTACATTATGCGAACCGGCCAAAAGTGAGGACCACGCAAATATCATTTCATTTTCTTCTCATAGTTCTTTCTTCCTTTCTCTTCCTCCACACTTCCTTCGTTCTTTCAGAGTGTTGCGCCTTTCTCTCTGCTGTCCATCTTCCTCCCATGCGTTTTCTCTTTTCTCCCACAAGAAGCTTTATGTTAGAAAGTATTTCCCTGAATTGTGTTCTGTCTCGACAGTCATCATCTGTAATTCCTAGCCTCCGGAGTTCTTCCTTCATCTGCTTGGTGTAACACCCTTGGCTCTTGATATTGTATATTTTATCAAAAATTTTTCTATTTTATCTTGCTGGATCCATTCTAACCATATGTCCATTGAAACGTAAACGTATTTTCCAAATTGTTGTATCCAGTTCTTCCACCCTTTCATATATCTCTCCTTGTTTGATCTTAGTCTGTAGGTTCCCTGTACCACTTTTGGGCCGTAAATGCTCCTCAATATCCTCCTTTCAATCTTCAGAAGCTTTTCCAGGTTCATCAAGTTTGCCATCTCCACACCATATAAGATCACCAGTTTTACCAGAGCATTGTAGTGTTGTAGTTTGTCACTAAGGGAGAGGTTCTTTTTGTTGTATATATATTTTAGGGGAGAAGTTGGGTTTTTCTAGTTGAAGTCTTCTGTTTACCATTGACTCTTTGTCCATATTTTATTATTTATGTTTTAAAACAAACGTTCCTATTTAAACTAGTGGCCTAATTGTATTGTAATATATCCATGTCACGAATACACTAATGATACACTGTACTGGAATGGAATAAGGTTATGTTAACAGGAACTTGAGTCCTGTAGCGCCCGATCTCGTACAAAGCTCCCCTCGGAGCTAAAATAAAACAAAAACACAGTAAAACCTACCTAGAGCGGAACACAATCGTTCCGGATTTATTTTTCCGTTTTCGCAGGTTTCCGTTTTACAAAGAGTTGAGTTTTAATACGACAAAATACACTACAAAGAATTACTGTTTTCTCGTGATTTTGGTTACAACCCTCTAATATTGTAGTTAATAACCACAATTGACTGGTTAGGTACGTCGCATGTATTGGAGGCCATCTTTATTTCACCATGGCAATGAATCACAAAACAAAGACAAAAGACTAACTTAATCCGCCCATTCCGCCAATCAGTAACCCGACACATAGTCCATCGCCTTCCGAATCAGTCGAGACGGAATAATTACTGTATTATCACATTGGATTACTATGAAATAATTTGAGTTTTTCCACTTTAAACGACACAATTCCTTAGCCGGACGTGTGTTTTTCTTTAATTTTCACTCCAATGTAAGTGTCTTATGTATTGAAGTCATTGTCACTCAATTACAGTACGTAAATATATGCAGTGTATAGTAAAAAGAACACCTTTAAAGCTTACTCCAGTTCACTGTTTTCTCCCACTCGTACTTCTACTCTCATTTGTCGGCAGGAAACGGTGTGTATTACAAGAGGTTTGGAGGAAGTAATGGTACAGATGTTGTGAAATGTAGCTTACCTGCTGCGTCTTTGAGGAAAAATTAGAGTTGATGATCCCTAGGACTGGTGCAAGTACAGTCACGCTCAAAATTTAGTACATAGCTTTGTATTATGGATCAGATAATCCGTCTTAGTCAGGTTATTTACACCTAGAGTTCCAAAATTTTCTTCCGTTTCCGCGTTAGGCAATTTTCCGGTTTATAGTGTCATTTTACATAGGAGATACCTCCATTCCGAATTTTGTTTTCCATTTTAATGAAATGATTCATCGGGTTTCGGATGAATCTATTTCACAAAGTATTATATACAAATAGTGAATGATACATTATATGAAAAAGCACATTCTCAAGCTTCTTAGGCTACACAAGATTACATATGTTTGTCCATGTTTCCGGTATATAAAGGGACCAATTTAGGCATGTTTTACTGTATACACTATAACAATTCTGGTCTGAGGACTGGACTGGGGTAAACTCATCCTCGTGAGGGAAAAGTTAGAAGAAGTGGATTCAATTCCCACTTCAAACATCCTGGAAGTGGTTTTCCATGCTTTCCCCACTTCTACTTCAGGCGAATGCTGGGATGGTTCCTAGCTAAAGCCACCTTCCCAATCCTATCCCCAAAATTACAAATACACTCACTGTACAGCCATCACAATAATACAGTTTATTACACACATCTCCGCCCCCCCCCTCCCCCCACACACACCGCAATGCACGGAGCTATATGACCACGAAATCGAGCCCCTAAAATAAGCAACAACAACACATATTTCTCTCATAGGACTTTTCTTCCTTCTCTTCGATAACGGGCTTATGGCCTAGAAGATATCCTCTTAAACTACCTCCCTTGATCCTATGAACCTGTCAATGACGGGTATTCAAAGCTATTTTTACATATTTTGTGCATGTTTTAGAAGGTAGCACCAAAAACAATCTCTGCTTTCGTTATGGATGCAAAATTGATTACAATTTTCGTGCAGATACATTAAATAAATTCTAAAAATAAACCCACTAAGCGATTAAACAGCAATCACATGTCCACAATACATGTCAGCAGTTATAGACTACATTTTCCCAATCACCTCGCCAAGCGAATGAATAGCCATTCAGAAGAATTGAAATTTTGTTATGCAGTCATAAATCTGTCTGAGCTGATAGCTGATGTAACTGGAATCTTCTCCTCGCATCATTTGTTCTTTTGGATTAGACAATAAACAGTTATTAGGAGATAAATCCTGCCATTAGAAGCAATAAAACGTTCGAGCATAAACCAAACAGAGAAAACACTAATGTAAAAACCTTATTCGGATTTTCCCAATTAATTGGGGTTGCCGGAGCCAACAAGGCTCATTTTGGATTTGGCATGGGATTTAAGGCCGGATTCCCTTCCTGGCGCCACATGAGTTTTCAGGTGAAAATCCCACCCCGCTGTCAGCAGAATTCGAACCCCGGCCGTTCGGGTGAAAGACAAGCAACTAAGACACTGCGCCATCACGTTCTCCACACAGAGAATACTCTACTGTATATACGTATGGCATGAAGAAGCAATATACAGTTATTTACATCATACAGTATTTACAACAATATACAGATTGAGACCTTGATCTGCGAGTAGCTTCAGTGTTGCTAGAGCTAACCATTCTAAAGCTTCAACACTAGCTTGATGAATCTCCTTCATTGTACCATTGAACCTTCGGAGTGGGCAATCCATAGCGATGTGACTGATGGCTTGAGGCACATCTGCACAGTTGCAGAAAGGATTCACGGCAATTTTCCATTTGTGCTTCCAGAACTGACATCTACCGTGTTGAGTTCTTATACGGTTCAGCGACGTCAAGATTTTCCTGGATCCGAGATAAGACCTAATCTGTCTGGATTTGAAGTCAGCCACTCGTTGCGCCAAACTTCTTTCGCTTGAAACTGCTCTTGGACCAACTTCCTTCCTTGTCTCCAAGAAGGATTCCGGGATTTCAGCCTGAGTTCTTTTGGTGAGCAGTCTAGATGTGATGATGATGATAATTGTTGTTTTAAGGGGCGTGATAGTGAAATTTGAGATGAGAATGAAAACTATAACTAATACTAACTACAAACGTACATACCAGAAGAAGAAATTGTGAACAAATAAAGGATAAGGCAAATAAAGAACAGGAAGGAAAGACATGCCCTCAACCCTCGAAGAATGAGAATTGACGGACTTGGAAGGAAGGAGAGCCATGAAAGGCAGATAGGAAAGTGAAAGATCGTCCGCCCCAGAGGCAATGGAAAAAGGGGGGGGAAAACCGGACCCAGCTCAGGAATCCCCCGGGGGCGCCAACTCCAGAATTCACCAGCCGTGAGCCCTTGAGGGTGTAGCACTATCGAGGGTGCACCAGAAGTGGTGGGGCTACGCACACCCTGCCTCCTTGAGGGCCTTGTGCAGAAGGCACGAGATAACATGAAAAGAAAAGAAGGCTGACCCCTAGGAGAATGAGGGTATCTGGAAAGATGAGAAAAGGGTCAATTAAGGTGAGAAAGTGAAAGACTCCCTAGGCCTCGGATAACCTAATACCGTCGGAGTCGGAAGAGAACAAGAGTTGACCAAGAGAGAGGTCGACAGGAAAGAAGACGCAGAGGAGCCCGGCACAAGTTAGTGGAAACAATGCCGGACTCAGCTGGGATCCCGTGGTCGCCAACCCACGTCCCACTAGATGTGAGCCCCTGGGGGGAGTCTAGATGTATTGGCAGGAGAGGGTTGTCACAACATTTAAGCCAATCTCTCTTAGTGCCATTTGTCTTCGAAGATGAGGAGGCGGGATGTTGGAGAGTACTGGTAACCTTTCTAGATTGGATGGTTCCTGATACAGTCCTCATTGCGTCGTTGAGCTGTACGTCTATCTCCTTTGCATGGGCACTGTTCAGCCATGAAGAGCAGAAACTGACCACATGTGCTGATGAGGAGATGTGAAAGGCACAAATTTCAATAAGTATCGGAATGTAATGTTTTTCAGTTGGTCAACACGATTGTACCCAATTGTGATGGGGTTTTCCCTAATCCTGTAAAAGAAAAGAGCAGATAGTGACGAAGTTAACTGCTCTCACCCAGACCGCTCACGACTCGACCAGA
Source organism: Meconema thalassinum (assembly GCA_946902985.2). Taxonomy (NCBI): domain Eukaryota; kingdom Metazoa; phylum Arthropoda; class Insecta; order Orthoptera; family Tettigoniidae; genus Meconema; species Meconema thalassinum. The sequence continues at coordinate 448,688,735 of OX336393.1, read as the reverse complement.
TAAGCAACCTGTACAATACAATCTCAACTGACCATTTAACAACAATCACATATTCACTCTGGCCTGTTTGCCACCTCTTGATGAATGCAGTACATTTGCATTTGTCTGTTGGCACAGGCTACAGTAAAATGTGGCTTTTCACCGCTGTCTCAGTCTCACTCATGCCTGTGATTATATGGAAGCTACGGAGGTATGGGTGGTGCTTAGTAATGGCATTCAGGGCACAGTCAGTGCCTGTGGATGTTGTGAAGGGTTCTACTCATAGGATTAGTACTGTTGTTCTCAGTGAGGAAAGCAATGACAAACTACCTCACTCCTCATCTTGCCTAGTACGCCTCAATATAGCGCTGCCTTGGGTATTTATGGGTATCTACCCAAATAACCTAACGGCGGTACTCTTTGAGGATCCAACCAGCCTTTGGGCAGACTACCTAACAGACAACAGAACAGACAGATATATTCACTCTAAAGAACAAATTTGTAGGTCCATCACCACTTTCAGTATCTCAACAAAACTTCATAGAGACTATGACTAACAATTATTGACTAGTTGCATTATTTTAACTAATACTGCAACTAAATACTGTAAGTGTACATATTGTAAATATTTTCACCCATATTTTCAGACATAGATTTTATAGCTTAAGTGTAGTGGATCTGATGATGATCGCTTGACGATCAAAACTGGTCATCCAAGTGTATTTATTAATCTCGTATCAATATTTTTCAAGATTAGGGAATAACCCACGTCATTCGGGTACATTCTTGTTGACCGACTGAAAATTATCAAAGTTTAATTGATGTTTCCCTAATCCTAAAAAGAATTAATCTTGGATGACCGGTTTCGACTGTCAAGTGATCATCATGAGATCCTTTAGACTTAGGCCATTTCCTTATTTAATAATGCAAGGATGTCCATTTCGTAATGAGTATTTATAATATTGTCAACAATGTCATTATTTCATGAGAAAAAAATTCCTCTCGGCACGCCGGAAGGCGGAGGTAGATTTCACCGGGCAAACTAGGGGATAGGCTATAATAGGCAAAATATGCAGGTTTTCGTAGGAGGATCAGACCTCATTTATTGCGAGAAAGTATTTTACAATTGGAGGTTAGTTAACATTTTTTCGTCTCTCTATGCATACTTTTAACATTTTACTGTCTTATGGGGATGGTAACCTTCTTGTCATTTGGGGTTAATTTTTATATCTAGTTGTGATCACACTGTCCTTATGCAAGGTTTGGAACTAATGTGTAACTATCTAACAGTCTGTTACTTCTTCACGCAAAATTTTATCTCCCGCAGAGATGTTGGTTGGTTCCTCAGTTTAGGGGCTGCGACAAGGTGGTCATGTAACCCCGTGTACATTGGGTGTGTGTAGAATCTGTCTGATAAACGGTGTTATTTGTGATGACTGTATTAATCTGTAATTCAGGTAAGGTCTGCAGACGGTCAAATTTAAGTAGTAGTACCTAATTTTGTACCAATTACTAACGTCAACGACACCTAGCTGTGAACTTGGCTGCTAGATGCCACCGCAACCAGCAACTTGCAACGAACGTTGTAACTTCCCCTCCGAAGGAAAGCATGCTGACGGATTTTTAGTGCTCTTAGAAAATCCGTCGACTTTGGCCGGCTTTGAACCAGCACCTTGGGCATAGAAGTTCAGCATGCTACCAGTTAGCCGCTTTCCTCATAGTCATATGGAACAAGAAGTTCCGTGACGAACTAAAGAGCCTACTTTTCTTAAAATTAAGATTCATGCCATTGATTAATCTACAGTATATGAACCTATCTAGAATAATGACGAAATTAAGTGGGTAATATCGAAATGTCTTAATTAGTTCGAAATAAGATAGGCCTATACTAGGCATAATGTAGCCTAATAGAGCAATACAGTTGGCAGCTCTGGTGACTGAATATATTCTTACTTCCATCTCCTTAAGTACAGAATACAAAATGTGGTTGAAGTCCAAAGGACGTTACATGGATTTAGACATTGGATCTATTAGTACACGTAAAAGCATGTTGGCAACAATGTCATGCGAGTGCTGGTCAGAAATAATCTGAAATATTATATATTTTTGTGCCAATTTTGGATGAAATCCATTTGTTGGTATAGAAGTTACATGTATTTAAAAATTGGTCCTATCAGCAGGCTTAGAATCATGTTGGTAGAACTGACGTATATAAGTTACTCCAAATTAATGTAAAATGCCGGGTAATTTACGTGTGCATAGTTTAAAGCTGTCGGCTTGCATACTTTCTGATATATTTGGATACAAAATAGAGAGCAATTATTAACAGTTGGCAGCCCTGGTAGCTCTTAAGAATACACTCAGTCATATACGTTTATGTACGCATATTACATACAAAATTTGGTTGAAATCCAATTGATAGTGTAGAAGTTATATGCATTTAAAATTGGACTTATCAGAAGGCTTAAAATTATTTTGGCAACGCTGTCATGTATGGCCACCTGGAAATTAAACTGAAATAGTATTATCTACATGTGTGCCAATTTTAGAATAGCTCCCATGTATACCTTCCAAGATATCCAACATGGAGCTCAAATTTCTAGTGCGTTTTTTTAGCAGTTGGTAGCACTGGCATCTTTTTCAAATATGGGCCTGAGATATTCCGGTATACATCTTTACTCATACTACATTTGGTTTCGATTGCTGCAGCCGTTTAGGAGTTGATAGGGGGGGGGGGGTCACACACACAGCCAGACAGACAGAAAGACAGACAGCCAGAAGGACAGACACATTTTCCCGGATATATCTTATAAGTCTACTTTTTCCTCATTTTTGAAAAGTGTGAAAAGTAGGCTAACAAGAAGTTCCGTGAAGAACTATACAGCCTACTTTTCATGCCAATGATTATTCTACAGTATATGAACCTATCTAGAATAATGACGAAATTAATTTGGTAATATCGAAATATCTAATTAGTTCAAAATATACCTGGTGTAATGTAGCCTAATAGAGCACTACAGTTGGCAGCCCTGGTGACTGAATATATTCTTAGTTCCACCTCTTAAGGTACAGAATACAAAATTAGGTTGAAGTCCAATGGACGTTACATGCAGTTAGACACTGGATCTATCAGCAGGCGTAAAAGCATGTTGCCAACAATACCATGCGTGTGCTGGTCAGAAATAATCTGAAATATTATGATATCTTGTTGTGCCAATTTTGGATGAAATCCATTTGTTAGTATAGAAGTTACATGTATTTTAAAATTGTACATATCAGCAGGCATAGAATCATGTTGGCAGCACTGCCTTGTATTAATTACTCCAAATTAATCTAGAATGTCAGGTGATATACGTGTGAAAAATATAGAGCTGTTGGCTTGCATACTTTCTGATATATTGATATTAGGGTAAAAAGAATATAGACATCATTTATTAACAGTTGGCAGCCCTGATTGCTCTTAACAATACTTATAGTCATATCTGTTATGGTACACATATCACATACGAAATTTGGTTGAAATCCAACTGATAGTATAGAAGTTACATGTATTTAAAAATTGGTACTATCAGCAGGCTCATAATCATGTTGGTAGAACTGACGTATATAAGTTACTCCAAATTAATCTAAAATGTCAGAATATACATGTGCATAGTTTAAAGCTGTTGGCTTGCATACTTTCTGATATATTGGTATTTGGATAAAAAAAATAGAGAGAGCAATTATTAACAGTTGGCAGCCCTGGAGGCTCTTAAGAATACGCTCAGTCATATCTGCTTATGTACAGATATTACATGCAAAATTTGGTTGAAATCCAATGGATAGTGTAGAAGTTATATGCATTTAAACATTGGACCTATCAGAAGGCTTAAAATTATTTGGGCAACACTGTCATAGTTGGCCTCCTGGAAATTAAACTGAAATAGTATTATCTACATGTGTGCCAATTTTGGAATAGCTCCCATTAATACCTTGCAAGATATCAAACATGGAGCTCAAATTTCTAGTGCGTTTTTTCAGCAGTTGGTAGCACTGACATCATTTTCAAATATGGACGTGAGCTATTCCGGTGCACATCTGTACTCATACTAAATTTGGTTTTGATTGCTGCAGCCGTTTAGGAGTTGATAGGGGGGGGGGGAACACACACAGCCAGACAGACAGAAAGACAGACAGACAGACAGACACAAGGACAGACAGACAGACAGACAGACAGACAGACAGACAGACAGAAGGACAGACAGACACACATTTTCCCGGATCGATCTCATAAGTCTACTTTTTCCTCATTTTTGCAAAATGTGAAAAGTAGGCTAAAAATGAATGTGATCTCGTCAATGGCGTTGTCTTGGCAACCTCTGATAGATCATCCCTTATCAATTTAAAAGCGTTGTTATGGTAACCTCTGATGGCACTTGTTAGCCTACTTTCGATTTTTGCAAAAAATGAAAGTAGACTTATGAGATCAACACAGGGCGAAAAAAGTGTGTCTGTCTGTGTGTGTGTATGTGTGTGTGTGTGTCTGTGTGTGTGTGTGTGTGTGTGTGTGTGTGTACTCTGAATGTCTGTCCCCCCCTATCAATTCGAACACGGTGAATGCGAATTGAACGAAATTTGGTACAAAGGTAGCACTAGCAAAGGACACCTCAGTGTCACGTTTTATATCGCCGCCATCTTGACGGAAACGTAATGGCGGCCACACAAATGTTCAAAGCTTAAATCGAATTACGACTAACCTAATCATCCGATCTCTACCAAATTTTGCAACGACATACCTTTATGGGGGGAGCATCCTTTGACCAAACTAATAAGTCATCAGCGTAATAGTTTGCGGATGGCGGCCATCTTTGTGTGAAAATCGATTCCCCCTATTAATTCGAACACGGTGCAACCGAATGGAACGAAGTTTGGTACAGAGGTAGTACTAACAAAAGGCACCTCAGAGTCATGTTTTATATCGCCGCCATCTTGACGGAAACATAATGGCGGCCACACAAATGTTCAAAGCTTAAATCAAATTACGATTAACCTAATCATCCGATCACTACCAAATTTTGCAACAACATACCTTTATAGAGGAAGCATCCTTTGACCAAATAACTAGGTCATTAGCCTTATAGTTTGCGGATGGCGGCCATCTTTGTGTGAAAATCAATTCCCCCTATTAATTCAAACACGGTGAAACCAAATGGAACGAAATTTGGTACCGAGGTAGCACTAGCAAAGGGCACCTCAGCGTCATGTTTTATCTCGCCGCCATCTTGACAGAAACGTAATGGCGGCCACACGAATGTTCAAAGCTTAAATCAAATTACGATTAACCTAATCATCCGATCTCTACCAAATTTTGCAACTACATACCTTTATAGAGGGAGCATCCTTTGACCAATCTAATAGGTTATTAGCCTAATAGTTTGCGGGTGGCGGCCATCTTTATGTCAAAATTGATTCCCCCTATTAATTCGAACACGGTGGAACCGAATGGAACGAAATTTGGTACAGAGGTAGCACTAGCAAAGGGCACCTCAGTGTCATGTTTTATATCGCCACCATCTTGACTGAAACGTAATGGCGGCCACACGAATGTTCAAAGCTTAAATCAAATTACGATTAACCTAATCATCCGATCTCTACCAAATTTTGCAACTACATACCTTTATGGAGGGAGCATTCTTTGACCAATCTAATAGGTCATTCGCCTAATAGTTTGCGGATGGCGGCCATCTTTGTGTCAAAATAGATTCTCCCTATTAATTCAAACACGGTGAAACCGAATGGAACGAAATTTGGTACAGAGATAGCACTAGCAAAGGGCATCTCAGTGTCATGATTTATATCGCCGCCATATTGACAGAAACGCAATGGCGGCCACACAAATGTTCAAAGCTTAAATGGAATTACGATTAGCCTAATCATCCGATCTCTAGCAAATTTAGCAACAACATACCTTTATGGAGGGAGCATCCTTTGACCAAACTAATAGGTCATCAGCCTAATATTTTGCGGATGGCGGCCATCTTTGTGTGAAAATCGATTCCCCTTATCAATTCGAACACGGTGAAACCGAATGGAACGAAATTTGGTACAGAGGTAGCACTAGCAAAGGGCACCTCAGTGTCATGTTTTATATCACCGCTATCTTGACGGAAACGTAATCGCGGCCACCCAAATGTTAAAAGATAAAATGTAATTACGACCAACCTAATAATCTAGTCTCTACCAAATTTTGCAACACCATATCTTTATGTGGGAAACATATTCAGACCAAACTGCATGAACATCAGCCCAATAGTTTGCAGATGGTGGCCAAGTATGTGTGCAAATCGATTCCCCCTATCAATTCAAACACGGTGAAACCGAATTGAACGAAATTTGGTACAGAGGTAGCACTAGCAAAGGGCACCTCATATTCATGTTTAATATCCCTATAGCACGTTGTATTTCAACAAGCTACTACAACCAACATTCGATCATACTCCTTGAAAAGGACAAAGAGTTATAACAATACCCATGCATTTAGGAGAAAGTAGGCTATATGTTCTTTACTGAACATCTTGTTTAGCCTACTTTCGATTTTTGCAAAAAATGAAAGTAGACTTATGAGATCAACACAGGGCGAAAAATGTGTGTCTGTCTGTGTGTGTGTATGTGTGTGTGTGAGTCTGTGTGTGTGTGTGTGTATGTGTGTGTGTGAGTCTGTGTGTGTGTGTGTGTGTCTGTGTGTGTGTGAGTGTGTGTACTCTGAATGTCTGTCCCCCCCTATCAATTCGAACACGGTGAATGCGAATTGAACGAAATTTGGTACAAAGGTAGCACTAGCAAAGGACACCTCAGTGTCATGTTTTATATCGCCGCCATCTTTACTAAAACTGAATGGCGGCCACTCAAACGTTCAAAACGTAAAATCAAATAACGACTAACCAAATCATCCGATCTCTACCAAATTTGGTAACAATATACCTTCGTATAGGATGCGTCTTGTGACCAAACTACAAGGTCGTCCGCCATACTATTTCAGGATGGCGGCCGTGCGAATTATGCAAACTTTATAATCCATATCATGGGACCCACCAGTTCCGATTATCGAGCCGAGAATCGTTTTAACTGTTCTAAAGGAAGAGGCACGTTCGAAATTAAAAGTTTATTTTGTAATACTATAGTGCAGACGTGATTTTAAAAAGCTGAACTGATTCAGTAATAAGACAAGATGGCAGCGGATATCTTGTGCCTGACTTACATTTCACTAATTTGAGTATTGAATGCAATATAGCGTACTGATAAAAAATAAATAAACTTTGTATGAAATGCTTTATATATAAATAATATACTCCAGTGATGAAATCGTTTAGTATAAATCATTATTTGCTAACAAGTTCTATGTAAGTCATTTTATATAGAACGATATTCGTTGACACAATTAGCTCAGTGGTAGAGCGTTAGCCTGTCGCTCAAATGCCTATGGTTCAAACCCGATCAGAGCTAGGTTTTTTGCTTGAAATGTTATATGTTTATTGTTTTGTAATGACTCAGATGTTTTAAAATTAAGCGTTATATTGTGCACATTATGGTGTAAAATATATATTTAATTAAAACATAATTCGCCAGCAGATTTACTCGAGACATCTAGCTGCCAAAAAGGTAACTTCCAGATTTTATTGAAAAGTTTCTTCTTCTGGCCGCTAGAATGCACTCGCTCTGTTAGGATTATATTGTTCGATATTTCACCACTAGATGTCCCGACTAGTCTACGTGGGGATCCATTGATTACTATACCATTATCATTCTATGCGCATCGAATTTGAAGAATGACAAGTTGATACTACGATACATTTTAACTTTTTATTTTAAAGGGTTTGTAACAGCCTATTTTGCGTTACTTGAAAATGTTATTAAGCGTTATATTGTCCACATTATGGTGTAAAATATATATTTAATTAAAACATAATTCGCCAGCAGATTTACTCGAGACATCTAGCTGCCAAAAAGGTAACTTCCAGATTTTATTGAAAAGTTTCTTATTCTGGCCGCTAGAATGCACTCGCTCTGTTAGGATTATATTATCGAAAATATCCACATAGTTTGTATACACACGTCTCTGTAGGGTCATGGAAAGATTTGTTAATTCAATTAGGGTTGTGAAAGCCATGCACAACCAGACGTGTAAAGACATGCCTCAACTCAAAGTTGGATGTTGCCCACGGCAGGTCGTAATAATAATAATAATGTTATTGGTTTTACATCCCTTTTAACTACTGCTGCTTTTAGAGACACCGGGGTGCCGGAATTTTGGCCCGAAGGGGATCTTTAACGTGCCAGTAAATGTACTGACACGGCTCCCTCGCATTTGTGCACCCTCAAATGCCAGCTGACTGCGCCAGGATACGAACCTGCAACCTAGGGCCCAGCAAGCGAGAACGTTACCGCTGAGCCACGCCGCCAGTCCGGTCGATTATGTCTCCAGATCCATAACATTCTTGATATACTTCTTATCTTTCTTTCTTTCTTTCTTCAATGATGGTAGCAGTTTTTATCTAGGTCGTGGCGTTTGGTAGAGGTAAATCGTTTCTAAGGTCTTCAACAAAGAATAGTTCTATTATACTCTTTGATAATAACAACGAGTTATAACTATACTCATACATTTAGGAGAAAGTAGGCTATATGTTCTTTACTGAACATCTTGTTTAAATTCCGAAATCATTTTTCTCATCCCTTGGCGTAATGGTGGGTCATATCAAAAATTCTTTCAGACAAAAGTTTTAGGTAATTATTAGGGGAATATTTTCCATTTCGTACGGTTTTGATATTGTGCCTATTAAGAGAGATATGATTAATGTTTCCCGAAAAACCCACTTTTTTCCACCCCTTTGGTCAATGGTTGGTGCTATCAAAAAACTTATATGACATAAATTTTTGGCACTTATCCGACACATATTATGAACTTTGAAGGGATTCGATATTTCATGTATTAAGAGAGTTATAGCGAAATTTCACTTATTCGAAAAAAGTCCTCCATTTTCACCCCCTTCAACTGATTTTGCCCATTAACGAACTTGACCGAGATTTTCTAGGGATACATATTATGTAAAAAATTCAAAGTGATTGGTGCAAAATTACGGCAGTTATCGTGTCCACAAAAAACTGATATATATATATATATATATATATATATATATATATATATATATATATATACATAAATTATAGATAAACTTTTGAACTGACGGTGGTTTTGAGGTCTGGGGGATGTGAAACGCGAAGATATGTCGAAATTTTCCGGAAGTCGAAACATGGTACCCATTGCAATAGTTAGCTTTGTAATGAAATCTACCTAAAAACATATGAATTTGTTAGGCTAAGAAAGCAGGCTGGAGAAGGTCCCAATGAAGGACCGAACACATGTTCCAAAAAAGAAGAGAGCATATTGAGTATTAACAGGAATAATAAAAAATAATAATAAAAATAATAATAATAATAATAATATTGATGGCCTCGGGTGCCGGGTGCAAGCTTTGTTATTTGACGCTCAGAGGTCAACTTGCATGTCGATTTTAGTCGTTCATTGGAGCGCTATGAAAGTCAAGGAGGTTAGATATCTAAGCTCCTTGACACTATAGCGCTTTCTAGTAGAGAAAGTAAGAACTTCGTGTTCGCGGAAAATCCTGAGATTAATTTAGCCATTATGAACATTGCTTACTGAATTCAAATGGGTTCTTTAACATGCCAACAACGTATGATATGCGTGCCGAGATTTTTGTCACCTTTCAAAAATCACTTTCCACGGTCAGGAGAGAACCTACAAGCTTGGGGTTGGCAGTCCGACACGATAACCACTCATCCTCCGTGGCCACAATTTAATAAAATAACGAAGTTAATTCTTAGAATCAAGCATTGTCCAATATGGTTAATGTTTTTGCCTCATATAAATCGTTATTGTAGTTGATTCATTTAGGGGCTTGCAACATCGTGCTCTTTTAGTCCCGTGTACTTGGGCGTGTGTAGGATTTGTCTGACAACCTGTGTTATTGAGGTATCGCTAGTAGTGTGTGTATTTTAAATTGAAACTAGGATTGGAAAGGAGGCAGGAGGCCTTGAAGAGGGAAACCATCCATGCATTTGACTGGAGTAGAAGTGAGAAACCACGAGAGACCACTTCTGGATAGCTGAGATAGGAATCGAACCCACCTCTTCTCAGTTTTTCCTCACAAGGGCCTTCGACTGGTATTGAAATTCCGAACCTTTTGTAGCCTACATCATTTAAGCGTGATATTGGATACTTTACGAAGGTGAATACCACGACCCCAAGGGAGAACTACTGTGAAATATATTGCTGTTGTCGAATTTGCCTTGAGTGTCGACCGAGGGGCTAATATATGGGTGAGTGATCTTATCAATGCCGGAATAGCGAGCGCAGTATATTTATGGCCCTTTCTCATTTACGGGAAAGTTGTTTACATGAGCAGTCATCATACATTAAATCTCACAAAAGTAAGAATGTAACTTAGGCTTAGTCAGACCAACTGTCGCTCGTGGTTTAATCCTTACTAATTTGTGAATGGCTATTTTGTTATCTTGATCATCAAAACGTAGAGCACATTGAGCTTAAAGTAGTAATGTGTTATTTTTATACCGCACCCTACATTAAAATTAGAATGATAACGCGAACGAAATTAATGAAATATTGCTGTAAGACTTTCCTTAACTCTTAGCTTACCATGACTCGTCTTTACTTGTCAAAATATTTTGTTTAGATGAGGCAAGTACCGTGTAGTCTACTGTGTGTGTTTGGGACGGTACAAGGCTGCGAGGTCATTCATTCATTCATTCATTCATCCACCTATTTATTTATTTATTTTTGCGGGTTTGTTTATTTATTTATTTATTTGTTTGTTGACTTGTTTATTTATATAGTTATCTATTTGTGTATTTATTTGTTTGTTTATGTATTAATGTTTGTTTTTTTGGAATTTGGCCAACTATTGACCGCAAAGAACTTAAGACTTTTGGCTTTCTTCTTTTCTCCTCCCTAACCTCTTCATGCGTTCGCTTCTTTTCTTTCTCTCCTCATCGGAAATTATCCGTTTGGGCCTCCTCATAGTTGGTTTCTCCTGAAATGCTTTAATACTGTCTACTCTTCTTCTAAACTCACTTCTGATGTGGACCATCTGTAGTGTGATGCCAACTTCTTCTCCATATTTATTTATTTATTTATTTATTTATTTAGCTGTTTGCCTGTTTGTTAATACACTTATTTGTTTATGTGATTATTAATGTAGTTACATATTTATGTAAATATTTATTTATTTTTTCATTTAGTTAGTTAGTTAGTTAGTTAGTTAGTTAGTTAGTTGGTTAGTTAGTTTGGGGGCTAGTTCTCTTAAGTGTTTCACAGTTATTACACAGTGATTTGCGGTATCAGAACACAATTAAATAAATTAAACTACATCGGTTATTCAACGCACTTGTAGACATTTACTTCTTATTAATATTTACAGTTTAATTCCTGGAGATTATTGCTTTAAGTGATTATCAGCAGTCATAGGCAAACTTTTGTAGATTAGTTCCTGGATAGCGACTGTATTGTGAGTGGCATTGTGATTTTCCACCTTGCAGATTTGTCTATATTAAGTACTCGTAAATATTTCTATTTTGCGAGGCTTAACTCTCAAGGCAACCTGCTAGTGTAGATTAGCCAAAAATGTAACTGCTTAACAAAAGCTTCATTGTTAGGTAACCATAACAAATAGAGACGTCAAATATACACAGTTTATCAATAGTATTCACAGCTGTATGGTAGTAAAGTATTGTAGACATTTATAATATAGTTCAATAATTGTGGACATTTGAGCAAAATAAAATAATTCAGAAAATTTTAGAATGATGGGTACCTTTTCCTCTGATATTGCTATAGATAATTGGATGGAAGCAGTAATTTTCAATCTACTAAAAATGTTAAAGTTTGTCAAGTAGCCTAAACTTAATGTTGATGTGGAATTGGTTTAGAGTTTATAAATATTTGAATTCGTCAACTTACAGAGTCAATATATCAGAACTATTTATAATTTAGAATTACTTTATTATAACTCTGGTTACATTCATTTTACATCACATTATTTAACTCAGGCGCCTATAATGGTGCAAACTATCAACTTGATCGGGCCCTCAATTCCCTAGAAAAAGGTGCATATCTTAGATAATAAATTGTAAGTTTTGAGAAATATTTCGATTATTATTGAAATATATCATAAATGTTTAAAATACTTACGTCACATGGAACCATAAGTTACATGTTATTATTATTATTGATAAGCTATGAAGATTTGAAATTTCTAGGTGTCTTGGTTACCTTAGAATATTTAAATAAGCAGTTGATGTATTGTTGGTTATTCCATACTACCAAGTTCCTTTAATGAGAGAACGGGGTAGTGTAGATTAGCCAACAATGCAACTACTTATTAAGACCTTCATTATTAGGTAACCATGGCAACTAGACACTTGAAACATTTTCCGAGGATTTCAATAACATGCCAGGCTGCGTGATGATAATGTATTAGATTCATTTTTAGTATAGTTGAATAATATAGACATGTAAAGAAAGGAAATGTTTTAAAAACTTACTCTTAGTTATGTCTATGATATTAACTACAGCCCGTGAAAGGCCTAGGCCTACCAAGCGACCGCTGCCCAGCCATTTAGCCTGCAGATATTGGGGTGACGCGTGATCAGCGCATCGGGTCCCCTCGGCCGCTGATCATGGTTTTCATGATCGGGGCACTGCCTCACTGTCAGACAGCTACTCAATTGTCCTCACGAGACTGAGTGCACCCCGTTCCAGCCCTCACGTCAATTTCTAAAATCCCTGACGGAGCCGGGAATGTAACCCGGGGCCTCCGGGTGAGAGGCAGGTGCGCTACCCCAACACCACGGGACCGGCATATATGTGATGTTACTGTAGATAATTCAATGAAAGCCATAATGTTTAACTTGTGTAACTGTTGATAGATATTTGGTATATTTTACGAATTTTTGATTGCGCCATTAATGCTCCATCATCACTGAATGATCCGAATGATCCGATATTCTGTATATGGGACAGTGAACCTCTACTTTAATTATAATCTCCAGGTTCATACACTTGTTATTTTCTTCCCGCAGATTATAGAAGGCACGTAACCCAAATCCTAATGAATCCCTTTTAACTCGTCACGGAATTATACGTGGTAATCGTGTGTGTTTATAATTCAGGTGAGTGTTGTTAAGGAGGTGACCATGGCCTTGAGTTAGGAAACAACCTGGCATTTTTCTGGAGTAGAAGTGGTAAACCACGGGAATCGAACCTACTTCTTCTCTAGTACACTAGTCGCTACACCACAAGATGGTCTAGAAGAACGTAGCCAATAAAAACAGGTTATGTTAGTTCTTTACAAAATTACTTGTTTACTTTCCACTACTGTACAACAAATATCTATCTGAACACGATACGGTACCGTGATTTAATCAATGCAATGCTGGTGAGCTCTATACCAGCTGATAAGGCAATGGATGTCAGACCATTACATTCGGCTAGAAACATTTATCGAACCCCAAATATCCAGCACTAACGAGCACACAGGTTAATTACTCACTTATCAGGTTAGTCTGCGGCTTCGCATCAGTTGCCAACTCACAGGGAGGATATCACAGCATTGCACGATTATCGTCAACAAAATCGTGCCAAGTAGGATATATAGGCCGAAGCTGGCACAGGGGCTAATGGGCAAGATGGCCGCCGCGCGCAACCAGCCCTATGTTATTCATATGGAGGGGTCATTCAGTGCTGGCACAGGGGCTAATGGGCAATATGGCTGCCACGCTGTCACAGGGGGAGGTCGGCCGTGTAGTTACTAAATTGAATATTTATTATTAATATTATTATTATTATTAGGTAATTATTAATTGATCATGTGCAATCCAGACCAGCCTTATATTGTCCACGTTTGGTGTAGTTGCTAGCATTTAAGCTGTTTCCCTAGAGGTGTGGGTTTCATTCCCGCCTCAACCAAGAAATTTTATTCTGGGCCGAGAGCTGGACTGGTGTACACTCAGTCTCATAACGTGAAAGTAAGAAAACGTGGGGTTTCATTCATACCTCAGCCATTCCGCCTAATCCAACTTTACCTAACCTACCCTAACCTAACTTAACCTAACCTAACTTCGCCTAACCTAACCTAACCTAACAAACATTATTTATCCTAACCTAACCTAACCTAACCTAGTCAAACTTCAAAGTGAGAGCAAATGTAAGAGCACACATAATAAACTAAGTTATAACCTAACCTAACCTAACTTCACCTAACCTAACCTAACATAACCAAACTTCAAAGTGAGTGCAAAAGTGTGTGCAAAAGTGAGTGCAAGAGAGAGTGCAAAAGTGAGTGCAAAAGTGAGAGCAAAAAAAGTGAGAGCAAAACAGTAGAGAGCAAAAAGTGTGCGTAAATAAGTAAGAGCAAATGAGAGAGCACAAATAATAAACTGAGTTTTAACCTAACCTAATCTAACCTAACCTAACCTAACCCACAGAAACCTTATTTAAATATTTTAGATTCAACATTTTAACATTTTACATTTTAACATTTTACATTTTTGATTTTTCATTTTACATTTTTTTTTAGATTTTACATTTTACATTTTTGATTTTTTTTATATTTTAGATTTTAGTTTTTTAGATGTTACATTTTCAATTTAAGATTTTTTGATTTTAGATTTTACATTTTCCGAAAAGAGTAAACTACAAGGCTACATACCTAACCTCACCAAACCTAACTTTACCAAACCTAACTTAAGCTAATCCAAAGGCTAATGCACATACACAAAGTATATACGGGTACAAGCAACTATCCTTATGCTAGTTTTATAGGTTACTGTACAACATGATAACTACTCTAACCGGTTTTTTTTTTCATTTTGTTGTTTACACACATGACAATTTTCCAATTTCCCATTTTCAGTTTTTTTTAAATGTTAGTTTTAAGTTTTTTAATTTCATAACATGGAAACATGGATTTTGCATTATGTTGTTTACATATTTTTTAATTTCACAATTTCCCATTTACAGTTCTTAAAATGTCAGTTTAAAGTTTTTCAATTTCATGATATAGAAACATGGATTTTTCAATTTGTTGTTTACACATTTGTCAATTTACCAAATTCCCATTTACAGTTTTTAAAATTTCAGTTTAATGTTTTTTTTTATTTTGTCAATATGGAAACATGGATTTTCCAATTTGTGTTTTACATGTTCATTTTGCATTAGGAGCGGAGAGAGGTGGGTAGTAATTAAAAATGTACAAGCAGTTTCCATACGGTACAATATTCTTTTATTTTAAATACATGTACACTATTTACACATAATACATTTTATATATATTCCTTTTTGTTATAAATTGTACACTTGTTTTTATTTTGTTTTCTATTTTATTTATTTTTGATTATGAATGCCATTTTTTATTTTGGCTTTTTATTTTTGTAGTGCTATTGTTTTATTTCCTAAATTGTTTTGTTTTATGTATTTGCTAGTTGCAGGCAGAAGATTTTGATATTCATAACTTAACTCTTTAAGCATAGTCAATGATTGAGTAATGACCATAGGCATGTGTACCTATACCATCAGCATCAATCACTCTTTTATCATCACCAGGACACAAAGCAATTTTGTTTAGTCTTATAGATGATATGTCATGTTGTTTAGAAGCGATAATGTTCATTGGTATTCTTTTTACATTGTTGTTCATGACACAATCCTTATAATCTTGAAAGCTCATACAATTTTTGACAACCCCTTTAATCTTTTTGATTTCTTTACCATTTATGTTTAAAGCGTACATTTTAGCTCTAAGTCCAACAAATGCTTTTATAATTTGTCCACAAGCCTCGTCTTTAAATTTCCCCAACGTTTTCTTATTTGATGTAGAGTAACATATGTGATTAGTAGGATAATCTGATGTGTCCAAGTGTTCTAGGAAATCCAACTTGTCTTGATATACATTTGGGGTGTTAACCAAATAAATGAACGAGTCGGTATCCATATACATGAGTTTAAGATTGTTCATTCCATAATAGGGTAGCAGGACATCATAGTGGTGGGAATACATTAGAGTTTTTGAAATATCCAGTATACACATTCCAATATATATAGGCTTATTGAATACAATGTTACGTTTAGCCATGTGGAAAGCAGCTAGGTTGGGACCATAAATTGTTCTGTCGATGAATGTTGGTTTAGCTATTAGCTTTTCTGCCTTTTTGCTGTCAGTCACAAGACGTATGTCTATTCTTTTACGGATATTTTCCATTGTTTTCCCAAAAATGGCATTGTTGAATAATTTGTACAGATTTTTCTCAAAATCATTTTTGGCTTGTTTTCGAAGGTTGTTATTAAAATCAACGTATGCCATTAACCAAGGTCTTTGTTTAAACTTTAACACACGATGAATTTTTATCAATTTTATTCCATGATCTAAAGCCTGTTTTAATGCCATGTAGTGAACAACATATCGCCTTCGATTTCCAAGATGAGGAATTAGTTTTTTCAGAGACGAATCCTTAGGTTGTGTACACTCTGGTAGGAAAGGTAAATCGTTGTGTAGATCATGAAGGTCAGATGGGTAATCAACATCAACGTCTAGAATGTATCCCACAGGATCGTCTTTCTTTAGTTTTTCTAGATCAACAGTATCTGGAGAAACCCACTGAAATCCACCATAAGGAAGGGAGTGGCACATAGCCCACCCGTATTGGTTGTTGGCATCATCATAGGTAATAAACTGCGATGGTTTCTCAGAATCATAGGTTTCCATGTATTTATTGTTAGCTTCAGCATACCGATGAGACACCTGGCATATGCCTCCACGTATTCCAGACTCGATTAAAAGAATCTGATCGTAATCCTGTAGCAATTCCAGTTCAATGCCTTTGTAAAGGAGCATTGCCTCGAAACTTAAACCAGGCGAAGTAAAGAAGTGTGCAGCATCCACTCGGTGTGTTTCTAGTGTTTTGTTTCTAAACGTTTCAAAGCTGTCTGCAAGAAGGAGTACATCTGATGTTAGGTAGAGGTCACTATATTCCCCTAGAGTTTTAATGTTGAACTGATTCCAGACATTTTTGGCATGTTCATAGTCTTCTTGACTAACATCTTCTTGACTTAATTTGTTAAAGAATGCCTCTTTTGGAGGTAAACACGTTTCACTTAACTTTTCCCATGAGTCAATGTAGTCATAACAAAATACCCCTTTACGAGTCATGAGCATTGCATTTTCTTTTCCAAAGTACTTGTCTGTTTCAGGGTATAATGTTAAGTTGGAAACTAAGTTTTCCAAACTACTTGGCATTAACCGAAACGTATCCACAAATCTAAGCTTAACATTTCCTACATATTTCGTAAAGGAAATGTACTTTTCTTTGGAGTTAGCGATAACATCCACTCGCTCAATAGTACACCCCAATTGCTTTACAATGAAATTTGCGTCGTAGCCACTCATATTATGTAGAAACACAGGAACGGGGTTTCGTGTTTTACACCTCAAATTACAGTTATTGTGAGCACTTCCACGGTATTCCCCTGTAATATGGCAGTGGTCTCGAACTTTCCAGTCCTGTTGGGTAAATGGTTTTTGACACAAATAACAGGTTTCAGAACATTGGAACTCTGCTTCTTGAGCCTGAGTTAAGGCCTTTGGAACATTTAAGCTGTAAAGGCGATCAATTTCATTAGCTATTGAGATCAAACAGTCCATAAACTTTTCTGCAGCGTCAGGCCCACGATAAATAACAGGTTGGCTTGAAAGATTTGTCTTTATGTGTTCCACAGCAGGTGAGGGTTTAACGTATATACCAAAGCTCATAGGAACATGACTCTGGTATGGCACTGTATAACTTGCCTCAGGATTAGGTAGACATGTTTGATAGGGTAAGAGTATACTTTCAAAATCTGCATAGATAACGTAAGGTATTCTCAGCATTTTTTCAACATTTAAGAATTAGACAATGGGGTTTTTAATAGGCATTTCAACCCTAGCAATGTCATGCTGGACACACAAAGCTCTATGTTCTTTCATTTTTTCCATTCCTTGTTGTCCATATCGATTATCAAAGTGTGTAAAACACCGTTTACACGTATATATTTTATGTTCATGGCGGGTAATCTGATGTCTTACTAGTTTATCAAAATCTTTGATAAAGACGTAGTGGTTCTGGCCGGATGATGAACTTAGCAAAAGGAGGTCGCGATGGTCTTGCAGCTCTTGATCCACAACCTTTAGAGGGAACAATTTGTTGTCTTGTTCCAATCCAAATACATTAATGGATATATCGTTGGCTTTTTCAAATTTGGGAATGTCAGCTAGCGATGTAGGAAATGATATTACTGAAAAATCATACTTGTTTTCCAGATCCTTGTATTTACTAACGCGTTTAGCATCAGTTTTAACCAGTTTTGCTAAAATGGCATACATAAAACACCTCTCGTCCTTAAAGTTTTGAGGATTAATGCAGGCTTTTCTTGCTTGTATAGCTGCTGGTAATGGAATATACGTGCTGCCACGCAAGGGATTGTACTTATTTATTATCAATCGTACTCCTTCCACTGCTAACAAAGCCCAATTACTGCCTTTTAGCTCAGATTCTTCCATTTCCGTAGTTAACTTTGTAAATTGTGTTTCCAAGAAACTACTTAAGTCCGTTTCCAAAAATAGGGCCTGATTTCGTGTTTTAAAAGCACGATCTGTAATTTCATTGGTAGATGTATGAATGAATCTACATTCAGCCACAAGATTAACTTTTATCGACTTGTGCATTGCTAGTTCTTTCTGCATAGCTTGTATTATTTGCTGTTTGGACTCTTTAAGGTATGAATTTAAATCCTTGCACGTATCGCAACGAATGAAATAGGATTTAAGTCGACCTTCAAAAGATGTCTCATATTCAATAAGTCCATTTTTGTCAGGGACCAATGACAGTAGGTAATGTTTTGTAGGCTCTGCCTTTTGTCTTTTAGCTGCCGACACAACATTACAACATTCTTCATGACGACGTCCATTGTAGGCATTGTTGAATGTACTACCACAGGTCTTGCACTCATGAAATTCACCACACGATACTTCATGTCGCTTCCTATGATAGTCTCGAAGAAAAGTCTTTCCACACTCTTTACACATATAGCTAGGAATGGCTTCTTCCATTATGAATGTTGATTTCTGCAAACAGCTGCTTACTGCGTATCACAGGGCTAGAGGTTGGTCGGTGAGACGGTCATTCACGATGTGAACACCGTGAGAGGTAGTAGTCAACTGGTGATATTCTTGTGAAGGGTCCTCTAATATACCCCTAGTCTAGACCAACAGCTCTTTACAGCGTATGACAAGGCTGTATACTGGATAGTGAGACGGTTTTTCACGATGTGAACACTGTAACAAGTAGTAGTCAACTGATTATATACTTGCTAAGGGTTCTCTAATATACAATAGTCAAGACCAACAGCTACTTACTGAGTAGTACAAGGCTGTACAATAGTTGTTTTAACAGTCTTTCACGATGTGGTCACTGTGAATGGTGGTAGTCAACTGATGATATTCTTGATAAGGGTCCTCTAATGTACCCCTGGTTAAGGGTAACAGCTGTTCACTGCTTATGACAAGGCTAAAGACTGGTTGCTTCAACGGTCTTTCACAATGTAAACACTGTGACAGGTAGTAGTCAACTGAAAATATTCTTATGGCCTACTCAAGGTTATCAGGTACTTACTGCATATCAAAAGGCTGTACACTCATGTGTGTTAGGCACTCTTTCTTGCTAAGGACCCCAATATTCCCTACACAAGGCTATACATGTTAGTTCTAAACACTTAGTGGTTAATTGTATATTCAATTTTTGTACAAAGCTTACACAAGCACGTTTTTTATGAGGTAAAACTTTGTTAAATAACTGCATGCGACACGCAAAGTATGTTGCCGCTATCTAGCAGTGACTATGAGAACTACTTGACCGACCAGCATGCTACCTAGCACTCCATTTCAATACTCGCTCACTGAACGAACAGCATACTATCTAGCGGTCGATATCAATACTCACTCAACTACCAGCCTGCTACCTATCGGTCAATATAACAACTCACTCAACTACCAACATGCTACATGGCTTTTTGGGTCAGTTTTTTGTTGGCTTTTTTTGGTCAGTTTCTGTTGGCTTATGTTGGCTTTTATTGGCTTTTGTTGGCTTTTGTTGGCTTTTGTTGGCTTTTTGTTGGCTTTTTGTTGGCTTTTGTTGGCTTTTGTATTAGCTCTTTTATATTTGCTCTTGCTTGTGGGGGCTTATTTGGTCTTGGAAAGTATGTCAGTCCTTTTTTTATGGCTGTAAAATGCTTACAGCCATGTTTGTAAGCAGCAACAACAACAACAACACACAAAATTCCAAAAAAAAATCGAAAGTACTCTAAGTTTTATCAATGACTCTCAACTCTTACACTTACCTCTATCCCATGCATAGTCAAAAGTAGTGAGAGTTCCAACGAGTGTCATGGCCGCCGCGTGAGTCCACGCGGCGGCCATGACACTCGTTGGAAGCGCCACTACTCCACTACTGCAGTTTTAGTTCTAGAGGCTTGACATTTATTTTTGGGGTAGAGGGGGTAGGAACCTTTCATTTATGTCAAACAAACTTTTTTGTAAACTTCCTAGTTTCCAAAATATAGGAATTTCAAAATTACGCTTTTTTCAAAAACTATAAAAAAATAACAAAGTTGTATTACAAAAAATAAAGGACATAGAGGCCATTCTTTTAAGCCCATAGAACGCTTTTTAGAATGTTTGGTTTTATGAAAAATCGCCTACTTTCCCTGTTGAACTTTTTCATTTTTTGTCGTACAGACCTGTAACTTGGTTTACCGGTAGAGGGGATAGAGACCTTTCATTTATTTTAAACAAACGTTTTTGTAGAATTCCTAGTTTCCAAAATAGTGACCATTTTTTAAAAATTTTATTTTCTTGACCTAGTGACCTGAGACTTGGTATGGGAATAGAGGGGGTAAAGACCATTGATTTACGTTAGACAAACTTGTTTGTAAAATTCTTAATTTTGGAAATAAAGCCCATTTTCAAAATTTTATTTTTGTTGTCCTAGAGACCTGGGACTTGGTACCGTGGTAGAGGGGGTAAAGGCCATTCATTTCTGTCAAACAAACATTTTTGTAAACTTTTTAATTTTGGAAATATAACCCATTTTCGAAATATGTTTTTGGAAAATTTAAAAATACACTATTTTTGGACTAAGAATGGTATAGAGGTAGGTGTTGGAGTTAACATATGTCTTTTTAGGATTTTTAGTTTAATGATACAGCCTACTTTCCAAATATTTTTTGAAAAATTTGAAAAATACACTAATTTTTGACTATGCATGGGATAGAGGTAAGTGTAAGAGTTGAGAGTCATTGATAAAACTTAGAGTACTTTCGATTTTTTTTTGGAATTTTGTGTGTTGTTGTTGTTGTTGCTGCTTACAAACATGGCTGTAAGCATTTTACAGCCATAAAAAAAGGACTGACATACATTCCAAGACCAAATAAGCCCCCACAAGCAAGAGCAAATATAAAAGAGCTAATACAAAAGCCAACAAAAGCCAACAAAAAGCCAACAAAAGCCAACAAAAGCCAACAAAAGCCAATAAAAGCCAACATAAGCCAACAGAAACTGACCAAAAAAAGCCAACAAAAAACTGACCCAAAAAGCCATGTAGCATGTTGGTAGTTGAGTGAGTTGTTATATTGACCGATAGGTAGCAGGCTGGTAGTTGAGTGAGTATTGATATCGACCGCTAGATAGTATGCTGTTCGTTCAGTGAGCGAGTATGGAAATGGAGCGCTAGGTAGCATGCTGGTCGGTCAAGTAGTTCTCATAGTCACTGCTAGATAGCGGCAACATACTTTGCGTGTCGCATGCAGTTATTTAACAAAGTTTTACCTCATAAAAAACGTGCTTGTGTAAGCTTTGTACAAAAATTGAATATACAATTAACCACTAAGTGTTTAGAACTAACATGTATAGCCTTGTGTAGGGAATATTGGGGTCCTTAGCAAGAAAGAGTGCCTAACACACATGAGTGTACAGCCTTTTGATATGCAGTAAGTACCTGATAACCTTGAGTAGGCCATAAGAATATTTTCAGTTGACTACTACCTGTCACAGTGTTTACATTGTGAAAGACCGTTGAAGCAACCAGTCTTTAGCCTTGTCATAAGCAGTAAACAGCTGTTACCCTTAACCAGGGGTACATTAGAGGACCCTTATCAAGAATATCATCAGTTGACTACCACCATTCACAGTGACCACATCGTGAAAGACTGTTAAAACAACTATTGTACAGCCTTGTACTACTCAGTAAGTAGCTGTTGGTCTTGACTATTGTATATTAGAGAACCCTTAGCAAGTATATAATCAGTTGACTACTACTTGTTACAGTATTCACATCGTGAAAGACCGTCTCACTATCCAGTATACAGCCTTGTCATACGCTGTAAAGAGCTGTTGGTCTAGACTAGGGGTATATTAGAGGACCCTTCACAAGAATATCACCAGTTGACTACTACCTCTCACGGTGTTCACATCGTGAAAGACCGTCTCACCGACCAACCTCTAGTCCTGTGATACGCAGTAAGCAGCTGTTTGCAGAAATCAACATTCATAATGGAAGAAGCCATTCCTAGCTATATGTGTAAAGAGTGTGGAAAGACTTTTCTTCGAGACTATCATAGGAAGCGACATGAAGTATCGTGTGGTGAATTTCATGAGTGCAAGACCTGTGGTAGTACATTCAACAATGCCTACAATGGACGTCGTCATGAAGAATGTTGTAATGTTGTGTCGGCAGCTAAAAGACAAAAGGCAGAGCCTACAAAACATTACCTACTGTCATTGGTCCCTGACAAAAATGGACTTATTGAATATGAGACATCTTTTGAAGGTCGACTTAAATCCTATTTCATTCGTTGCGATACGTGCAAGGATTTAAATTCATACCTTAAAGAGTCCAAACAGCAAATAATACAAGCTATGCAGAAAGAACTAGCAATGCACAAGTCGATAAAAGTTAATCTTGTGGCTGAATGTAGATTCATTCATACATCTACCAATGAAATTACAGATCGTGCTTTTAAAACACGAAATCAGGCCCTATTTTTGGAAACGGACTTAAGTAGTTTCTTGGAAACACAATTTACAAAGTTAACTACGGAAATGGAAGAATCTGAGCTAAAAGGCAGTAATTGGGCTTTGTTAGCAGTGGAAGGAGTACGATTGATAATAAATAAGTACAATCCCTTGCGTGGCAGCACGTATATTCCATTACCAGCAGCTATACAAGCAAGAAAAGCCTGCATTAATCCTCAAAACTTTAAGGACGAGAGGTGTTTTATGTATGCCATTTTAGCAAAACTGGTTAAAACTGATGCTAAACGCGTTAGTAAATACAAGGATCTGGAAAACAAGTATGATTTTTCAGTAATATCATTTCCTACATCGCTAGCTGACATTCCCAAATTTGAAAAAGCCAACGATATATCCATTAATGTATTTGGATTGGAACAAGACAACAAATTGTTCCCTCTAAAGGTTGTGGATCAAGAGCTGCAAGACCATCGCGACCTCCTTTTGCTAAGTTCATCATCCGGCCAGAACCACTACGTCTTTATCAAAGATTTTGATAAACTAGTAAGACATCAGATTACCCGCCATGAACATAAAATATATACGTGTAAACGGTGTTTTACACACTTTGATAATCGATATGGACAACAAGGAATGGAAAAAATGAAAGAACATAGAGCTTTGTGTGTCCAGCATGACATTGCTAGGGTTGAAATGCCTATTAAAAACCCCATTGTCAAATTCTTAAATGTTGAAAAAATGCTGAGAATACCTTACGTTATCTATGCAGATTTTGAAAGTATACTCTTACCCTATCAAACATGTCTACCTAATCCTGAGGCAAGTTATACAGTGGCATACCAGAGTCATGTTCCTATGAGCTTTGGTATATACGTTAAACCCTCACCTGCTGTGGAACACATAAAGACAAATCTTTCAAGCCAACCTGTTATTTATCGTGGGCCTGACGCTGCAGAAAAGTTTATGGACTGTTTGATCTCAATAGCTAATGAAATTGATCGCCTTTACAGCTTAAATGTTCCAAAGGCCTTAACTCAGGCTCAAGAAGCAGAGTTCCAATGTTCTGAAACCTGTTATTTGTGTCAAAAACCATTTACCCAACAGGACTGGAAAGTTCGAGACCACTGCCATATTACAGGGGAATACCGTGGAAGTGCTCACAATAACTGTAATTTGAGGTGTAAAACACGAAACCCCGTTCCTGTGTTTCTACATAATATGAGTGGCTACGACGCAAATTTCATTGTAAAGCAATTGGGGTGTACTATTGAGAGAGTGGATGTTATCGCTAACTCCAAAGAAAAGTACATTTCCTTTACGAAATATGTAGGAAATGTTAAGCTTAGATTTGTGGATACGTTTCGGTTAATGCCGAGTAGTTTGGAAAACTTAGTTTCCAACTTAACATTATACCCTGAAACAGACAAGTACTTTGGAAAAGAAAATGCAATGCTCATGACTCGTAAAGGGGTATTTTGTTATGACTACATTGACTCATGGGAAAAGTTAAGTGAAACGTGTTTACCTCCAAAAGAGGCATTCTTTAACAAATTAAGTCAAGAAGATGTTAGTCAAGAAGACTATGAACATGCCAAAAATGTCTGGAATCAGTTCAACATTAAAACTCTAGGGGAATATAGTGACCTCTACCTAACATCAGATGTACTCCTTCTTGCAGACAGCTTTGAAACGTTTAGAAACAAAACACTAGAAACACACCGAGTGGATGCTGCACACTTCTTTACTTCGCCTGGTTTAAGTTTCGAGGCAATGCTCCTTTACACAGGCATTGAACTGGAATTGCTACAGGATTACGATCAGATTCTTTTAATCGAGTCTGGAATACGTGGAGGCATATGCCAGGTGTCTCATCGGTATGCTGAAGCTAACAATAAATACATGGAAACCTATGATTCTGAGAAACCATCGCAGTTTATTACCTATGATGATGCCAACAACCAATACGGGTGGGCTATGTGCCACTCCCTTCCTTATGGTGGATTTCAGTGGGTTTCTCCAGATACTGTTGATCTAGAAAAACTAAAGAAAGACGATCCTGTGGGATACATTCTAGACGTTGATGTTGATTACCCATCTGACCTTCATGATCTACACAACGATTTACCTTTCCTACCAGAGTGTACACAACCTAAGGATTCGTCTCTGAAAAAACTAATTCCTCATCTTGGAAATCGAAGGCGATATGTTGTTCACTACATGGCATTAAAACAGGCTTTAGATCATGGAATAAAATTGATAAAAATTCATCGTGTGTTAAAGTTTAAACAAAGACCTTGGTTAAAGGCATACGTTGATTTTAATAACAACCTTCGAAAACAAGCCAAAAATGATTTTGAGAAAAATCTGTACAAATTATTCAACAATGCCATTTTTTGGGAAAACAATGGAAAATATCCGTAAAAGAATAGACATACGTCTTGTGACTGACAGCAAAAAGGCAGAAAAGCTAATAGCTAAACCAACATTCATCGACAGAACAATTTATGGTCCCAACCTAGCTGCTTTCCACATGGCTAAACGTAACATTGTATTCAATAAGCCTATATATATTGGAATGTGTATACTGGATATTTCAAAAACTCTAATGTATTCCCACCACTATGATGTCCTGCTACCCTATTATGGAATGAACAATCTTAAACTCATGTATATGGATACCGACTCGTTCATTTATTTGGTTAACACCCCAAATGTATATCAAGACAAGTTGGATTTCCTAGAACACTTGGACACATCAGATTATCCTACTAATCACATATGTTACTCTACATCAAATAAGAAAACGTTGGGGAAATTTAAAGACGAGGCTTGTGGACAAATTATAAAAGCATTTGTTGGACTTAGAGCTAAAATGTACGCTTT
The DNA here is from genome assembly GCA_946902985.2 of Meconema thalassinum. Lineage (NCBI taxonomy): Eukaryota > Metazoa > Arthropoda > Insecta > Orthoptera > Tettigoniidae > Meconema > Meconema thalassinum. Next base: position 448,662,687 of record OX336393.1, on the reverse strand, counting down.
AAACATAAATGGTAAAGAAATCAAAAAGATTAAAGGGGTTGTCAAAAATTGTATAAGCTTTCAAGATTATAAGGATTGTGTCATGAACAACAATGTAAAAAGAATACCAATGAACATTATCGCTTCTAAACAACATGACATATCATCTATAAGACTAAACAAAATTGCTTTGTGTCCTGGTGATGATAAAAGAGTGATTGATGCTGATGGTATAGGTACACATGCCTATGGTCATTACTCAATCATTGACTATGCTTAAAGAGTTAAGTTATGAATATCAAAATCTTCTGCCTGCAACTAGCAAATACATAAAACAAAACAATTTAGGAAATAAAACAATAGCACTACAAAAATAAAAAACCAAAATAAAAAATGGCATTCATAATCAAAAATAAATAAAATAGAAAACAAAATAAAAACAAGTGTACAATTTATAACAAAAAGGAATATATATAAAATGTATTATGTGTAAATAGTGTACATGTATTTAAAATAAAAGAATATTGTACCGTATGGAAACTGCTTGTACATTTTTAATTACTACCCACCTCTCTCCGCTCCTAATGCAAAATGAACATGTAAAACACAAATTGGAAAATCCATGTTTCCATATTGACAAAATAAAAAAAACCTTAAACTGAAATTTTAAAAACTGTAAATGGGAATTTGGTAAATTGACAAATGTGTAAACAACAAATTGAAAAATCCATGTTTCTATATCATGAAATTGAAAAACTTTAAACTGACATTTTGAGAACTGTAAATGGGAAATTGTGAAATTAAAAAATATGTAAACAACATAATGCAAAATCCATGTTTCCATGTTATGAAATTAAAAAACTTAAAACTAACATTTAAAAAAAACTGAAAATGGGAAATTGGAAAATTGTCATGTGTGTAAACAACAAAATGAAAAAAAAAACCGGTTAGAGTAGTTATCATGTTGTACAGTAACCTATAAAACTAGCATAAGGATAGTTGCTTGTACCCGTATATACTTTGTGTATGTGCATTAGCCTTTGGATTAGCTTAAGTTAGGTTTGGTAAAGTTAGGTTTGGTGAGGTTAGGTATGTAGCCTTGTAGTTTACTCTTTTCGGAAAATGTAAAATCTAAAATCAAAAAATCTTAAATTGAAAATGTAACATCTAAAAAACTAAAATCTAAAATATAAAAAAAATCAAAAATGTAAAATGTAAAATCTAAAAAAAAATGTAAAATGAAAAATCAAAAATGTAAAATGTTAAAATGTAAAATGTTAAAATGTTGAATCTAAAATATTTAAATAAGGTTTCTGTGGGTTAGGTTAGGTTAGGTTAGATTAGGTTAGGTTAAAACTCAGTTTATTATTTGTGCTCTCTCATTTGCTCTTACTTATTTACGCACACTTTTTGCTCTCTACTGTTTTGCTCTCACTTTTTTTGCTCTCACTTTTGCACTCACTTTTGCACTCTCTCTTGCACTCACTTTTGCACACACTTTTGCACTCACTTTGAAGTTTGGTTATGTTAGGTTAGGTTAGGTGAAGTTAGGTTAGGTTAGGTTATAACTTAGTTTATTATGTGTGCTCTTACATTTGCTCTCACTTTGAAGTTTGACTAGGTTAGGTTAGGTTAGGTTAGGATAAATAATGTTTGTTAGGTTAGGTTAGGTTAGGCGAAGTTAGGTTAGGTTAAGTTAGGTTAGGGTAGGTTAGGTAAAGTTGGATTAGGCGGAATGGCTGAGGTATGAATGAAACCCCACGTTTTCTTACTTTCACGTTATGAGGCTGAGTGTACACCAGTCCAGCTCTCAGCCCAGAATAAAATTTCTTGGTTGTGGCGGGAATGAAACCCACACCTCTAGGGAAACAGCTAAAATGCTAGCAACTACACCAAAAGTGGACAATATAAGGCTGGTCTGGATTGCACATGATCAATTAATAATTACCTAATAATAATAATAATATTAATAATAAATATTCAATTTAGTAACTACACGGCCGACCTCCCCCTGTGACAGCGTGGCAGCCATATTGCCCATTAGCCCCTGTGCCAGCACTGAATGACCCCTCCATATGAATAACATAGGGCTGGTTGCGCGCGGCGGCCATCTTGCCCATTAGCCCCTGTGCCAGCTTCGGCCTATATATCCTACTGTGCCAGACTATCCATTTCGTAGAGGCTATAGTTGGACAATATTCAAACCGGGCTTTCTACACGTGTTCAGGTGAAATCCCATGAACCTACGATATCTGGAGACTCTGAAGACGTGTGGGATCAAACCTCACCATCGGTCATCGATGAAACTATATTCGTCCACCTCGTGGTGTAGCTTGTCTGTCGCTCCGGAGGTACAGGTTTGATTCTCAGCTCTGCCAAGTATTTAAATTCTAGTCTGAGGGCAGAAACGGGATACACTCACCCTCGTGAGGCAAAACTGAGAAGAGATGGGTTCGACTCCCAATTCAGCCATCCTGGAAGTGGTTTTACGTGGTTTCCCACTTCTATTCTAGGCAAATACCGGGATAGTTCCTAACTTTAGGTCGCCTCATTTCCAATCCTCACCTGAATATCAAATTCACATACTTCTATATACGACGGCTGTCTTTTTCTCAAGTTCCGATGGACTGTATAAAATAACAGATTGACACACTAAACTAATTTTACTACTAAATGTTTGCTTGTTTTATTCTTATGTCTCAACATAATCGCCAAAACGATCGAAACATTAATTGTCGTAACGTTACACCAACTTTCCAATGCCCTCGGCAAATAATTCTGGCGCCACTGAGTTGGGTACGTAAGGAGAGTCTCATGAAGTGTTTCCTTTTTGGCGAGGATTTGCCGCCAACCATACCTTCACTGTCGTTTCCCTCCTAAGCTTTGCCCACATTCATTCATCTCCCATTAACGTCTCTGTCATTGTTCGTGTCAGAAAGGGCATCCGGCCGTAAGAACAATTCGTCACACCCCGTGGCGTACATCCCATGAAGGGCCTAAGCCTGCAGATTATAGACTGACGTGCGGTCAGTGCGCTGGGTCCCCTCGACCGTTAATCTTGGTATCTGTGACCGGATTTCTCATATGAGCTGTCTTGTTTGTTGGACTTGTTAAAATGGTTGCAAATTGTCTTAGTGAGCCTGACGTCACTCATTCTCGAGATTTTAAAATGGTTGCAAATTGTCTTAGTGAGCCTGACGTCACTCATTCTCGAGATTTTAAAATGGTTGCAAATTTTCTTAGTGAACCTGACGTCGCTCATTCTCGAGATTTAAAAATGGTTGCAAATTGTCTTAGTGAGCCTGACGTCGCTCGTTCTCGAGATTTTAACATGGTTGCAAATAGTCTTAGTGAGCCTAGCGTCGCTCGTTCTCGAGATTTTGAAATGGTTGCAAATTGTCTTAGTGAGCCTGACGTCGCTCATTCTCGAGATTTTAAAATGGTTGCAAATTGTCTTAGTGAGCCTGACGTCACTCATTCTCGAGATTTTGAAATGGTTGCAAATTGTCCTAGTGAGCCTGACGTTGCTCATTCTCGAGATTTTAATATGGTTGCAAATTGTCTTAGTGAGCCTGACGTCGCTCATTCTCGAGATTTTAAAATGGTTGAAAATTTTCTTAGTGAGCCTGACGTCGCTCATTCTCGAGATTTTAAAATGGTTGCAAATTGTCTTAGTGAGCCTGACGTCGCTCATTCTCGAGATTTTAAAATGGTTGCAAATTGCCTTTGTGAGCCTGACATCGCTCGTTCTGGAGATTTTAAAATGGTTGCAAATTGTCTTAATGAGCCTGATGTCGCTCATTCTCGAGATGTGCCCGTTTATGTATGACGTCAGATATCCTGCGGCATGTTTCGTAGAGTTCCTTGTTGCTGCGCGACCGGTAAGTGTCAACTCACTTTCTGGGTGTGATGATTTTCCTTAAGATCTTTCTTGCTTCTCGATTTCTGAAGCGTGCAGGCACTCGAGTATTATTATTATTATTATTATTATTATTATTGTTATTATTATTATTATTATTATTATTATTATTATTATGTGTAAAGAATGTGCTACAACTGATGCAATTCATGCTGCACGTTTGCTTTTAGAGAAACACCGTGAGATGGACCAGCAACTTCATCTCGCAATCTCGAGAAGGCATTTGATCTTCTACCTCACAACATCATCTGGCTTGCGCTTCGAAAGCAAGGTGTGCCAGAATACCTCGTAAACTGGGTGCAGCTCCTTTAATGGGAACCAAGTAGCTACGTCCGAGCTGCCGCAGGAGCATCAAAATATTTGTCCATCACTGTTGGTGTCCATCAAGTTTCTGCGTTATCACCGCTCTTGTTCATCCTAGTGATGGACACTGTAACATCTGACTTAAAAAGCCAATACCGTGGACCCTCCTCTACGCTGATGATGTCATTGTTAGCCTCCACAAGAACAGAAGACCTGCAGCTTCAGACCCAAGCCTGGGGCGATCGACTCGCACATTATGGCCTGCGCCTTAACAAAAGAAAGACGGAATACATGACAACAGATATGCAAATATAGGTACTATCCAAGTAGATGGGGAAGACTTGCATGTGTAAAAAAAATGATGACTGTGGTGTAATGTCTTAATTTTGCGTTCTTCAATATTGATGTTTTTTTGCATCAGTTCCAGGTGATTCTATAGGTCTTGTAATTTTGAAATTCTCTCTTTGTTCTCTTCACGATCCAATCCTGATCTGAAATACTTCTCCTAAGTACTAGAATTTGTATACTTGATGATTTTACCGAATTAAGAGGTTTTCCATCCAAATAACGAGCGAATCCTTCCACGTATTGAGTTTTTCATATGGTATTTGGTCTTTGCTGCAATTTCGTGAAGTATTTCAAGGGCCTGAGCTTCTTCTTGCCAATTGTTAGAATAGCTTGATCGTCTGCAAAGGCTAAACACTGCAGATGAATTTTGTCTTTGAATAGTTCCCATAGTTCGTTTCATTTCTCCCTGTCCTGCTAACTTTTTCAGGGACAAGATTGGACAATAATGGAGATTACCTGTCTTCTTGTCGAAGTCCTGTGCTAATAGGAAAGGTGTCATACAGTTCCCCTTGAAATTTAACTGTTTAAGTTGTGGCTGTCAGTGTGTGTCGAATTAAGTCACTTGGTTTCCTGTCTACTTTGAATTCTTCTAGAATATTGAATTATGATTGTCGATCGACTGGGTCATAAGCTTTCCATTATTATTATTATTAGTATTATTATCTAAACACCACGCACAACAAATCCACAGTTCACTGCGGACACGTGAAGCCTCTCCTTTATAGTTTCTGGCCGAGGCTATTCCGACACACATTTTATTGATTAACAACTTGGGTGGTCCTTGTGCAGTGCTAACCACCCTCCTCTTTGACACGCCTGAGTTAAATGGAAACCGGTTTGAAACAGTCACCACGTGACTTGTCTGGATATTAGCCATTATGAGGTGTGGGGAGGGGAAAAGCATAGCCTTGTTTATGAGTTCTGACCGTTAGGGGTGTTAGTGTGAAGGTAGGAACTGTTATTTAATTTACACCCTCGACGTATATTTGCGTGATAATTTAAAATCATTAAGCCCTGCTGGTTATATTTTTGTGTGTGGGGGACATTTATCGTTCCATAGGTAATGCTCCCTACTCACGCACTGATATGACGCATGAGTGTGACAGGACACACAATACTAAAGCAATGGGCATCGTGGTAGACGCTAAAATAAGGCGGAGTCCTGCTCGGGAATGACTTGTGGGATAATGTACAGCCAATCACTATTATCTAGGAAGTTAATAAATTCTCAAAGTGTTGTAGGAAGTGGGGGAAACGACTCTGGAAATCCTACAACACCCAATTTCATTATATTTTTGAATCTGTATACTGTACAGTGCACTCGCCATATCAGAAGACTTTGGTTTGTCGGGTTCCGTTCATTATGAGGAAGCTTTCCTTGGTCAATAGTAATTATAATAATATTAATACCTTATGTTCTATTGAATAATTTTCTTCCACCTACATTTCATTCTTTGTTTCCATCATACAAACTCTATTGTAAATGTATCTATTACAAGAATCAACCAAACAAGTAGATATATCATCATTATCATGCTTTTCAGTCAAGCGACTGGTCTGCCCCTACAATGAGTCTTTTCCACGTTGTTCGGTCTTGTGCTGTCGTTTGACCACCTCTTAACTTCGTAGTCCAGAGCTATTTAGGAAGGATCTCATGAAAGTGTTCCGTGGCCTCCCGCGAGGGCGTTTTCCAGGTATTTTGCCTTCTAGATGTCGATCATCAGGCCACCATGTCGTAACCTGTGGCCAAGCCAGGGGGATCTCCTTCAATTGATCTGGCGGATCATTTGCTGTTTTTCCTTTATTCGATCCAGCACCGTTTTGTTGGTATTTTCTCTACCCAGCTGATCTTTTCCATTCGGCGCCAACACCACATCTCAAACGCTTCTAGTCGTTTAATGTCACCTCTATTCATTGTCCAGGTCTCACTGCAATACATTGCAACTGGCCGTATGTGGGTCTTAACCAGTTGTTTTCTAAGGCTGAGGGACATCGAGCGTTGACAAATTAGAGAATGCTTTTCACGGAATGCCTGCTTGGCCATGGCTATACGGCTCCTGATTTCAACTTCACATCGTAGGTCTTCTGTGAAGATCTGACCAAGGTATTTAAATCGACTGACCTGTTGTATAGGTTCTTTATTTATGGTTACATTTAGTTGGTGTTCACGTTTACTTATCACGAGTATCTTGGTCTTCTTAAAATTGATTTTCATTCCGTATTCTGTAGCTGTATCATTTAAACATTGCAACATGTTTGTTAATGTTTGCGGATTTACTGCAAGTAATGCCAGATCATCAGCAAGTATAATATTATATAATATAATATAATACAATATCTTATGGCCTCGGGTTCCGGGTGCAAGCTTTGTTATTTGACACCCAGAGGGTAGCTTGCATGTAGAATTTCGTTGTTTCTTGAAGCACTATGAAAGTCAAGGATGTTAGATATCTAAACTCCTTGAACACTATAGCGCTTTCTAGTAAAGAAATGAGGAACTTTTTGTTGGCAGAAACTCCCGAGATTAATTTTGCCATTATGAACAGGGCCTACTGAATTCAAATGGAATCTTTAACATGCCAACATCGTATGACATGGTGTGGTAATTTTCGCCGCCTTTCAAAAATCACTTACCACGGCCAGGAGCGAAACTGCAAGCTTGGGGTTGGAAGACCGACACGTTAACCACTCACCCACCGTGACAAGCTAACAATTAGATATTCCTGTACCTCCAGCCACTAGTTTCAAGATGATCATTGATCTACGATATCTAAGCACAAACACAGGAAATTAGAGGAATCTTCACCTCATAATATTGTTATTAAAAGCTAGTCGCGACCATGGTGTAACCATGGTCGCGACGTAGGGTAGGCATCGTCGTCTAAACCTACCTGAACACTTTGAGGAAATTGATGTCTCACTTGAGAGGTTTTGATATAATGTTCATTCAGCCCCGTGTACTTGGGTGTGTGAAAATTTTGTCTGATAACCTGTATTATTGTGATGGCTATATTGGTATGTGAATTTGTAATCAAGGTGAGGGTAGGGAATGAGGCGGTGGTGGCATTAAGTTTGGAACCTTTCCAGCATTTGCCATTAGTAGAAATGAGAAACCCCGGAAAACCAATTTCAAAATGTCTGATTTGGGAATCGTACTCACCGTATCACAGTTTTGCCTGACGAAGTTGAGTGTACCCTGTTCCAGCCCTCGGACAAGAATTACATTTCTTGGCAGAGCTGGGGATCGAACCTGAGCCTCAGCAGCGAAAGCCAAGAGTGCTAGACACTACGAAACGAGTGAACGATCTGACTTTTAACTGTTTCTCTCATATATCCCAAGTTTATAGAGCTTTTTGGACTGATCTTCACTGGAACGACCTGTTAGATACTGAGGTGTTCAAATGATTAGAATCAAATTATGAATTCAAATCAGACACAAATTCTTATTCAAAATCATTTTATTGACCAACTTCTGGCATCATTAGGTAACCCTACTTAGTAATGTTTTCTCCCTTATCGACTTACACCTTTTCCCATAAGGAATTGTGTCTGGGAACTTTCAGAATTTTGGATTCCGAGGGATACCTGATCTTGGCCGGTTTTCTATTTGTTATTGACTTTGGAATGTACTCTCTAAGTCAGGGGATTTCAATCCATAGTTCATGAATCTTTGAATAGTTCAATAGTGGGCCATCAGAAAAATGACTCCAAAACCCTCAGCTCTCAATTGGCACGAAGTGTAGAACGAAGTAATCAAAACAAAACGTGTGGCGTTTTGCAGTAGGAAAGCTCCTCTGTTAGTGGAAATTCTAAACATAATTTTACTTTGAGTTTCTTAAAAGAAAATATAATTCATAAACTTGGTTAAACATTGGGCGTAATTTCAGCACCTTGCAAACATATTTAGTATGGGATAGTGGTCTCTATATTAACCAACTGTCTTAAGGACAGTTTAGGCTTTCAAAGACGCTGATAATAGAACCTTTTAGTCAAATTTCGGAGAATTTTCATGCCGAAGTGGTAGTATTTCTAAAAATGAAATATTATATACGTATCTACTTGACGTAATGTGTCTGATAAATTTTAAAAAAAAACTAAAACATTAACAATTAAAGAGTAAAAATAAAATATAAATATAAAAATAAAAATCTTAAGAATACAATTACAATAATAAAAGTAATATAAAAATGAAAATAATAAACATGACTATAAAATAATTATGAGATTAATTGTAAAAATCAATTCGAAATTAGTTTATTAATTAATTCAATAAAAATGTCAAAAATAAATCTGTAAGAAGATAAATTGAAAATTAAAATTAAATATATAAACATTAAAATTACAGTAACAAAAAATAACGTTATTTATAATTATAATCATTAAAATAAATTGAAATGTAGAAACACATAACAATAAAAACTTGTTGCCGTATAAAGGGTTTAGCCGTGGAAAGTTTAAATGTAATGCGTCGAGTCTAATAATTTGCACACCTCTCCAGAGTGTGGTCAATAAACATACCTATGTGAAGAGAAATATACCTGCATATGGTAACATTGCGTAGATATTGCAACAACGCAGAGTCCTTCAGTGGAACGACTTGTGAGATAATGTACAGCCAATCACTACCTTCTAGAAAGTTAATAAATTCTCAGAGTGTGGTAGCATCTGTGCTAAACGACGCTGGAGACCTAAAGCCTCGCTGCTTTGCTTGGCTGGCTGCACGTAGTCAATATGCATGCTTCGGCTAAATATAATATTAAAAGGTCTACTCTAGAACCTCGACTAAAATATTCATAGTAGTTTTGAATCAAATCTACTTTGGCGTATTGGAGAATATAAAGGGATGCATGGTCCAGTTGGCTGAGAACTAGGGATGTACGTATTCCAACATGGAATACGGTATTGTTCGAATAATTTCGAATCAGGATATTGGATTCGAACATACGAATAGTTCGACTGTTCGATGTATTCGAACGGATCAATATTCGAATTACCGGTATTTGAATTTCTAAATAATATTCGCATTAGTGAAATAGCCTGCCAATTCACTCAATATTCGAATGATGCAAATATTCGGAAATGATAAAGGGAAAACGAAAGAAAGAAAGAAAGAAAGAAAGAAAGGAAGGAAGAAAGAAAGAGAGAAAGAAAGAAAGAAAGAAAGAAAGAAAGAAAGAAAGAAATCCCCCTGGCACTGCAGCACGTGAAGGGCCTAGGCCTACCAAGCGACCAATGCCCAGCCATTTGCCTGCAGATATTGGGGTGGCACGTGATCAGCGCATCGGGTCTCCTCGGCCGTTAATCTTGGTTTTCGTTATCAGGGTGCTGCCTCACTGTCAGACAGCTACTCAATTGTCCTCACGAGGCTGAGTGAACTCTGTTCCAGCCCTCACGTCAGTTTCTAAAATCCCTGACGGAGCCAGGAATCGAACCCGTGGCCTCCAGCTGAGAGGCAGGCGCGCTACCCCAACACCACGGGGTTGGCAGAATGAAAGAAAGAAAGAAAGAAAGAAAGAAAGGAAGATAGAGATAAAAAGTGACCTTAGTTTTCAATTACCTAGGTATATTAGTCAACGGAAATATATTTGTTTATTAAGTGCTTTTATACAAACAAACAAGACGATAGCCCCTGGCATAACTGTGTCGCGTACAGCCCGCATGGCACTAGAACCGAGCGGGTAGTCTATACACATGGGGCGCACACAACCCATTGTGCAACCGGCAGCAGTGACGAATTGCTCTCTGATTTCATAAAATAATATCGACAATTTGCTTAAAAAGTGCGTTTAAACAAAAAACAAACAAGATGTTCAGTAAATAACATATAACCTACTTTCTCCTAAATGCTTGGATATTGTTATAACTCTTTGTCCTTTTCAAGGAGTATAACTGGATGTTGGTTGTAGTAGCTTGTTGAAATACATGTCATACGGATATTAAACAAGATTATGAGGTGCCCTTTGCTAGTGCTACCTCTGTACTAAATTTCGATCAATTCGGTTTCACCGTGTTTGAATAGATAGGGGGAATCGATTGGCACACATACATGGCCGCCGTCCGCAAATTATTGGGCAGATGACCTCTTAGTTTGGTCAAAAGATTCTTCATACATAAAGGAATAATGTTGCAAAATTTGGTAGAGAACAGATGATTAGGTTGGTCGTAATTTGATTTGAGCTTTGAACATTTGTGTGGCCGCCATTACGTTTACGGCAAGATGGTGACGATATACAACATGACACTGAGGTGTCCTTTGCTAGTGCTACCTCGGTACCAAATTTCGTTCAATTCAGTTTCACCGTGTTTGAAAAGATTGGGGGAATCGATTTGCACACAAATATGGCTACCATCCGCAAATTATTGGGCAGATGACGTCGTAGTCTGGTCCAAAGATTCCTCATATATAAGGGTATGAAAAAAATCCACAGCCTGCTTCCAGCCTCCGACCGGGTCAGGAATGGAATGAATGAAGCCCCCATCTAGCGGCGAGGATATGGTCTGTGCCGGCTGCCGAGGCCTGACGCACTCCTCTGGGGCAATGATTAAATGAATGACAGATGAAATGAAATGATAGTGGAGAGTGTTGCTGGAATGAAATGTTGACGGGGAAAACCGGAGTACCCGGAGAAAAACCAGTCTGCTTCCGTTTTGTCCAGCACAGATCTCACATGGAGTGACCGGGATTTGAACCACGGACCCAGTGGTGAGAGGCCGGCGTGCTGCCGCCTAAGCCACGGAGGCTTTCATATAAGGGTATAATGTTACAAAATTTGGTAGAGATCAGATAAATAAGTTGGTCGTAATTTGATTTAAGCTTTGAACATTTGGGTGGCCGCCATTACGTTTCCGTCAAGATGGCGGCGATATAAAACATAACACTGAGGTGCTCTTTGCTAGTGTTACCTCTGTACCAAACTTCGTTAAATTCGGTTTCACTGTGTTTGAATAGATAGGGGAAATCGATTGGCACACATACATGGCTGCCATCCGCAAATTATTGGGCAGATGACCTCATACTTTGGGCAAAAGATTATTTATACATAAAGGTATACTGTTGCAAGATTTGGTAGAGATCAGATGATTAGGTTGGTCGTAATATTATTTAAGCTTTTAACATTTGGGTGGCCGCCATTAGGTTTTCGTCAAGATGGCGGCGATATAAAACATGACACTGAGATGTACTTTGCCAGTGTTACCTCTGTACCAAATTTCGTTCAATTCGGTTTCACCGTGTTTTAAAAGATAGGGGGAATCTATTTGCACACAAATACGGCCACCATCCGCAAATTATTGAGCAAATGACGTCGTAGTTTGGTCAAAAGATTCCTCATACATAAAGGTAAAATGTTACAAAATTTGGTAGAGATCAGATAAATGGGTTGGTCGTAATTTGATTTAAGCTTTGAACATTTGGGTGGCCGCCATTACGTTTCCGTCAAGATGGTAGCGATATAAAACATGACACTGAGGTGCTGTTTGCTAGTGCTACCTCTGTACCAAATTTCGTTCAATTCGGTTTCACCGTGTTTGAAAAGATGGGGGGAATCGATTTGCACACAAACATGGCCGCCGTCCGCAAATTATTGGGCAGATTACATAGTAGTTTGGTCAAAAATTTCCTCATACATAAAGGTATAATGTTACAAAATTTGGTAGAGATCAGATGAATAGGTTGGTCGTAATTTGATTTAAGCTTTGAACATTTGGGTGGCCGCCATTACGTTTTCGTCAAGATGGCGGCGATATAAAACATGACACTGATGTGCCCTTTGGCAGTGCTACCTCTGTACCAAATTTCGTTCCATTCGGATTCACCGTGTTCGAATTGATAGAGGGGGTGGGACAGACATTCAGAGTACACACACTCACACACTCACACACACATCACACACACACACACAGAGACAGACACACAATTTTTGGCCCTGTAGTGATCTCATAAGTCTACTTTCATTTTTTGCAAAAATCGAAAGCAGGCTAAAAATGACGAGCCTTACAGTAGTCGCATATGATGTGTAACATCTGACATGTTATTCGAATAATTCCATATTACTTACTCGCATTTGTTTAATGAATGAACTCATAGTGCTACCTTGTGCCAGCAAACGTGAAGGATTCCTTCGTGTAATTACCATCATTAAGTTCTTATTACTATTATTTCTGCAATAACCACTTGTAAAACTCCAGTGACAAATCCTTTTAGCAAATATGATATAATAGTGCTATATTTTGGCCGACAGTACCTTGAATGCTTCCATTAAATAAGAATACAGGAAATGTAGATATATTTAATAAATCATATTTGTTTTCAGCAAATATGATGAATTTCAAACCAAAGAACGACAGTTTGATGATGATTTATTGTAGGAATATCGGTAATGAGGCCTCCAAACCTTGAGGTAAACCGTATGCGATTTACATTCCACATAGCCACATGGGCAACAGTATTTCGTTGTACCAATTTCTGCCACCGCGCGCTATTTTAAAACTCCTGTGCCAAATCCTTTCAGCAAATATGATATAACGAATATTTTCACACCAAAGAACGACAACTTGAATATGATTTATTGTAGGCATTTCTTTAATGGGGCAATGGAAAATATATATTTAATTAAAACCAAGTTCTCCAATGGATCTGCAGTAGTGACATCTACCTGCAACAAGTTGAACTACGGTATGCGGGAGCAATCCACTGCCTACTTGATGCGAGCTACGCTCTATACCGGGCAGATAGTGAACTCATGTTAGCGGTGTTATTGAAAATGGCCTCTTTTTGCCGATAGAGCGCAATGCCAAGTATAGGCGCGATTAAAAATTAGGTGTGCAGTAGGTATATTAAATGTGTTTCTACCAGTGATACGTTTAGATCAACGAACTTTCAATTATTGTTATTAGCCGATGTTAATATACTGAATTTCTACGTTGTTTGGAGTGTTTTTTGATGCGATATAGATTCCACATAGCCAGATGGGCGACAGTACCTCGAGTGCTTACATTAAATAAGAATACAGCAAAAGTATGAAGATTTAATAAATCGTAATTGTTTTCAGCAAATATGATATAATGAATATTTTCACAATGAAACAACAAGTAGGATGGATTAAGGAAATTAGAGAAGATATGAACGAATTAGAAATAACCTTGGATGACTTGCAAAACAAAACAACAAAATTTAAAAAAACGGAGAGATATAAAAATAAGATTTTAGGCTAAAATAGACAAACATAATACAGTAAAAAAGGTATTCACCGATGAGGAACGCCTGAGAAGATCAGAGTGCATGAAGAGCTACTGGGCGACTCGGAAAGGAAACTTACTGAAGAAGAGGACCAAGAAATGATTGACTGAAGAGGTCCAATGAGGCCGTAAAAGCAGAAGAAGAAGAAGAATATTTTCACACCAAAGAACGACAACTTGAAGATGGTTTATTGTAGCAATATCTTTAATAGGGTCTCAAAACTTTGAACTAAACCGTATGCGATTTACTTTTCCCCATAGCCACATGGCCTACAGTACGTCGTTGTACCGATCTCCGCTACCGCGCGCGCTCATTGTTTCCGTCCCATGCACTTCCGTCCCATCCACTTCCGTCCCTATTCCAAAATTACACCCACAAAAATTTCCAGCTACCGAGTGCCACAAAACTATCCAGATACCGAGTGGAAATATGGTACACATCAATAAACATATTTATAGCAGTCCGCAGAGCCTCCGTGGCTTAGGCGGCAGCACGCCGGCCTCTCACCGCTGGGTCCGTGGTTCAAATCCCGGTCACTCCATGTGAGATCTGTGCTGGACAAAACGGAGGCAGACAGGTTTTTCTCCGGGTACTCCGGTTTTCCCTGTCAAAATTTCATTCCAGCAACACTCTCCACTATCATTTCATTTCATCTGTCATTCATTTAATCATTGCCCCAGAGGAGTGCGTCAGGCCTCGGCAGCCGGCACAGTTCATATCCTCGCCGCTAGATAGGGGCTTCATTCATTCCATTCCTGACCCGGTCGGAGACTGGAAGCAGGCTGTGGATTTTCATTTTCATAGCAGTCCGCATAATGAAGCCTCCGTGGCTTAGGCGGCAGCACGCCGGCCTCTCACCGCTGGGTCCGTGGTTCAAATCCCGGTCACTCCATGTGAGATTTGTGCTGGACAAAACGGAGGTAGACAGGTTTTTCCCCGGGTACTCCGGTTTTCCCTGTCAAAATTTCATTCCAGCAACACTCTCCACTATCATTTCATTTCATCTGTCATTCATTTAATCATTGCCCCAGAGGAGTGCGTCAGGCCTCGGCAGCCGGCACAGTTCATATCCTCGCCGCTAGATGGGGGCTTCATTCATTCCATTCCTGACCCGGTCGGAGACTGGAAGCAGGCTGTGGATTTTCATTTTCATAGCAGTTCGCATAACATTAAAGCCAGGCGGGTGGTTTATACACATGCGAGAGTTCTCGCACGGGCCCGCTACTTATTGTTATTAACCATCGTCGTATTTTCTCCAAACTAGCGCCTGTACAATACGAGTAAAGCACTAGTTGTGAACCTGTGCTGTTTGAAGCCTTGTAGTTGTACCCTGAGTAAGTCTACGACCGCTTAGCAGTCTCTTCTTGTCTCCATCCTACATACAGCTTCTTGCCTCCTACAGTGTGTCCAGATTGCAGCGCGTAAATACATGAAGTGCAGACTAAGTAATTGCAGCACAGATCAATCAATTAGATGGTAGAATGTCGCGTCCATCTACACAGCAGACTACAGTACAGCGTCAGCCATTTGTTCTCGTAGGCTTATCGCTCTTGGTCAACAGCGCTCCAAGTGCTAGTTGGATAACATTAAATCAGGCTCTGAGATTGTGCGGTAAATAGGCGAGATGACCCGCAGTAGCTAGATTCAGTAGTCCTCACCAAGGTGGCCCGTGATGTAGTGATTAACAGTCTTCGCTGTCACAGAGGACGATGACCAACAGTTTGACACTGAATAAAGATAATATTGCTATAGTTTTCCTATCAATTTGCATAGTTTGAAAATAAACATCTAATTAAAGTCAAGGATTGTTTTTCATTTAATCACATTACGTAAAATAGCATAACAATTTTGACCCGTTCTTGAGTGTAAATACCCCTACGTGCACCGATGCAATACATATTTGGTTGGTTGGTTCCCTAGTTTATGGGCTGCGACGACGCGGTCATGTTCCCCGTGTACTTTGGGTCTGTTGAATTTGTCTGATGACCGGTGTTAATTGTGATGGCTGTATTAGTGTGTGTTATCTGTTTTCATATTTCAAGTAAGGACTGCAGACGATAATTTCAAGTAGTTCCTACTTTCGCTACCAAATGCTACCGTCCACAACACCTAGCTAGATGCCATAGCAACCAGCGCCTGGTGACGAATGTTGGAACTTAAGGGTATTAATCAAACCTAACCTACACATTTTGCTTCACACAAGTTTAGTTAGTGGAAGGTTCTTTTGCATGCCATAAATATCTGACATGGGCCCGCCGGATTTACTTCCCCTCTGAAGGAAGGCATACGGAGATCTTTTTAACGCTCTTAAAATATCCGACGACTTCGGCTGGGCTTGAACCCGTGACCTTGGGCATAGAAGCTCAGCATGCTACCAAATACGCCAGCAATACACATTTCCTGCACTGTAGCCAACATTACTGAATTGAAATTCTGTCGACTTTGTTGTTTTATTATCGCCAGGATTGTGATTTCGGTTGTTTCAATAGACTAACCAAATGAAAATACATTTAATCAGTTATGGCATTCCCTAACTTAGGTTTTGGTGGAAAAAATCAATTACCTCACATTTGCTGTTTTGGGTTCTCAACATATTGAAATTTCATAGGAAGTTTGTTCCCGAGAAGAGTTCTTGAAGTTTGTCAACTTTAGCAAACATCTCCCATTTCTCTATTAATCCACTTTGCAGACATTTCTTTGACAGCCATTTCTTACAGCTGTTATTTTTTATGCAAATAATGTACATTATTTCAGAAATTGGTGCATCGATCTACTTGAAATTTTCACAGTATCTTTATATGCATAAGTGTAATAATCTGACCTAGAATAATAGCTGTAGAATTTAAGCATTGCTTCAAAAACAAAGGGCTCTTTAACCTTTAATTAAGTATCTAGGTAATAGTTAAGTAAGTGGGTTGGTTGCCAACAAACTTTTGTTGACAAAAAAGTTGGCAACAAATGCTGGCAACAATGTTGGCGAATATCGACAATGGTAAGATTTGTTGACAACAATTTAGCTAATTTTTGCATTCTGCATTCCGAGATGTCAACACTAGAGGACTTGCTGTTGTACTCTTCAGCCGAACTACTTTTCTTCTTCTTCTTCTTCTTCTTAAGCTCCCTTTGGAACTGTGCGGCTAAAGATCTAACTTTTGCTTGAACTTCAAAATTGGTGGTTTTCATTTCCTGCGAAATGTCATTCCAGGCATAGTTCTTCAGGTTTTTGTTTTTAAAGTCTGGGTCCATCGGTTTCCAGAGAACTGGTTGCTCACGATAGAGCTCGTTCAAATTTACAACATATCCCGCAACCAATCAAAATCACTTAAAAGGTTGTCCATATTGAGTTGCACTTCGACAGTTCGACACAACAAACAGAAGTCCAGTGCTACCAGCAACAGCTGTGCCTAGAGTAAAGCCGCTTCGGCCAACCACGTACGGTGGACAATTGAAGGGAATTGTTGCCAACATTGTTGCGGGTCACTTTAAGTCCCGTCAACATTGCTGCCAACGAATGTTAACAACACTCTTTGATCTTTACCGACTGCTGGTGGGTAATGTTGCCAACACTTTTTCGGTGTTGACAGCATTGTTGGCAGCAATGTTGACAAAAAATTTAGTACGATTTTTGTAAATGTTGTCAACATTTGTTGGCAACACTGTTGTCAACTCCGGTGTAAACGCTGCTTTAAGCTTGCACTATTCTTTTACAAATGTTAAATAAAGACCAAATATACCAAATTCAATAGTTATTACTACCTTAAAAATATTATCATAAGATATTTGGCACCACAGTTATAAAAATAACTACCTTACTGATTTCCAATCCCAAAGTCTTAAAATTTTGGTTTCGTACTGCATGTACATTTTTAAGGTCAATTCTTCATTACTTCCTGAAAATTATTTACTTAATCCAGAAGCTTCCTGATCCATTCCTGCACTTATCTAAAGAAGTATTCATTTCAGACACTCCCAACACCACACAGAAGCGACAGCTCAATTTGCGAAGCAGAAACCAACTAGGAACGCTGTTTAACGTAACTGGGTATGCAGGCTGCTGACGACCCCCCAGCCTATAAATGCTATTGTGGGCAATAATACAGTAGACACAACTTAAAAAATTACAAATGACGTTATATTAAACTCCAAGCTTATTCTAGAAGGTACCGAGTTCCTCAACAGTGTAGCCATCTTCTGTCAGAAAAAAACAAGCGAATATTACACGTGGGGTGTTGTCAGCATCCCAAATACCCAGTTAAAGGTTAAACTTCTAAAAGCCAAATTTACAAACAATAGGTTTTAAGAACTAGAGCCATGAATCTAAGTTGGAACGCAAGCCATGAAATCTTCTTCAAGTGTATTTAGTTTCAAATCATTAACTGTAATAGTAAGGTAGCATTTGGTTAATATTTTGTTTTTAACAATTGAATCGGTCGGGGCTGAAAAGTATTAAGTCAAAAATGGTAATTTTTTAAACAATTATTATTATTAGGTATTGACCCAAGGGCCTTGGAACGACATAGGAAAGAATTGAGTCAGCCTTCTGTTTAAGGCAGAAACCACTGCTACATGTAGTGCGATCAGAGGAGAAAAGCATAAGTCAATGACTTGCTGCCTTTCAGCGCCGTATTTCGTACTTAATGTTGGCCGCACTGCGAGATTCCCACATTTTACAGTGCTATTGTAAATTACATTTGTATAGAGTTTAGGTGGTTTTTATGTTACAAATCCATTTTAAAACAAAATATCATGTGAAATATTCATTCTGGATGGCTAAACTGACCACGGAGCTGAAAGGCATTAAGTCACTTTTCCAAAATTTATTAGAAAAGTATGTTGATTAAATTTAAAATTGATATTCCGCTAACAGAAATATAACCTGAATATTTGCTTCACCACATAGACGACTAATATAGTGTGTTTGTTAAGTTCTGTTTTGTCAATGACGTTTTGTCTGTCCCCTGAAAAGAAGTGAAAACTGACTTAATGCTTTTCACCTCCGGCCGATTCTATTGATTAATTGTAAATTTGTAACAGTGAACAATATTGTCTGTTCCGTATCTTAAGTATTTGATGTTATAAAGGTAAACGTTGATTCAGTAGTTTGTGCGGTAGGATCTTAATGAGCAACAGAACTGTATGTTCAATTATTCAGTGAGCGCCATCTTAAGCAGTATTCCTCCCAGTTCTATTAAAGATAATTATGCAGTGCTGGCGGTGTGCCTCGGAAATACTGGCTGGGAAAACAACACTTACAATGTAAAAGAGAATGCATGTGAAAAATCAATTTCTATTTTTATATCTGGCAAGAATTCCAGAGCCGCCAAAAGCAGACCAATGTTATTAAGTGAACTGCTAGCCTATTCTGCCAGCCGACTCAGCACAAAAATCGGCATTGATTTTCGAGGCGGAGCAGATGAAATGAAATAAAATAAACTCACCTACTTTCTTGCCTTGACTGAGTTGACGTTACGAAGGAAGAAAGGAAATGAGAAAGCAAAGAAGCATCACAAACTTTCTAGGCTTTGCTCCCGCCCCCGATGTTCTGTGGCCGCATTCACACTGTTGTCTTTTCTCCAAGGGTTTGTTGAGTGGTGGTCATCAGCCCCGTGATCTTAACCCGCGCGAACTGGCGCATGGGTATGCTTGACCCGAGCCTTAAATAATGCTCTACATTTTCGTTTGGGTCAGCCCTTAGTTCCTATCGCTTACTGTACCTTCCTTCCTAGGCTTGAACTTCTCCCTGCAAAAGTAACATGTCCATAGCTTTTGGAACACTCAAGTTATTCCTATATTGTCATTTAGACTTTCACGGCCCGTGTTATTATTCATAATGTTGAATTTTGGGCTTATGCCGTGTTTTATTATACTAATATAACGCGTCGAATATTAGTATAATAAAACACGGCATAAGCCCAAAATTCAACATTATGAATAATATTCCTATATTATTTACGGTCGGGTCAGATTTACCCATGGCGCCAGTCCTCGAGTGACAATTTTCGGCTTACGTTAGTCGGGACAATCTGCAACAAATCAGGGGGAAAATACACCATTTTGGTGCAGCACAATCACATAGCTCACGTTCTTGTTGGTCCATGTTTAGGGTCTAGGGACACCTTGGTCATCAGCTCATTAGTTCCCAAAATTAAGATGCCTTCTTTGCCGCCACCACCAAGGACATTGTCATTTTCCTGCGCGTTAAATTTGTAAAATATAAATAAACCTCATTTCATATTGGGAATAGTTCATAGGCTAACAACAGGGGTAAAATTACTTCATTAAAATGCGCAAGACTACGCCACGGAGGCTGACAACTGAAATGTAAATAGTGTTCTATAATCATTTGGTTGAAATAAAAACATAACAACCTTTCTCATTAAGACACTCATTATAAACCTATTGGGGAAAGTGTGGTTTATGAACATTCGAGATTTCTCGCGCGGGTTCGCTAGTTATTATTATTATTATTATTATTTATTATTGTTATTATCATTATTATTTTCATTGGGACCATGAGACGCAACTTATTTTACCAAAAATACTGCATAAAATATGGCTACGTCTGAAGGTCAATAAGATTTAGACACTGAGTATACGTGATCTGTTACACCAATACTGAAAAAAAATCCTTACACTGCACTCAGCAGTTGATCCCTTTTAGTACTGCATTTAAGAAACCGCAGCTATGGTATTCCTGCATTTGTATCACAGGAATGTGAGTTGCCAGGGAATTTCTAACAAGACGGCTCGCAACCCCTTCACCGCTCGGCTCCTCATCGTTAACTTCCATAGTGAACTGAATATTGGAGTCAGAACGTTTCTCTTGTATCCATCTTGATGCAATTCCCCTTGCAGACGCCGGTTAACAAACCCCATGAATGAATTCCTACACTCAGTCTATTGTTGGTATGCTAACAATGCACTTCACTTAAAACCAAACTGTTGGCTAGTATGTTAAATGATGCGAGCTCGTCTATAACAATGTCAGGAAGCAATAATGACGATCGAACATTGTAGCATCAGAGTTTCTTGACTACCGTCATGTAGGCTTGCCATACGTCCCGGTTTTTACCGGGACAGTCCCGGTATTTTGCTCTTGTCCCAGTGTCCCGCCCGGTTTTATCAATTTACCGAAAAACGGCTGTAAGATGTAAAAGTAATGCATTTATATGTTTAAGAATCTTTTATGAATCGGTTACTATTCAACAATCAACATCGTTGACTATCGGGCACAGCGTCAAGGAGGTCAGAAAGTATTCAAACGAATGACACAAAAAAAGCCCAAACTGCTAATTCAGCGTGTGTGTGGGGGGGGGAGGGGGGGACGGGGGAGGGGGGAGGGGGGGAGGGGGGAGGGGGGAGGGGGGGGGGGGGCGGGATGGGATGCCAGAGCATTAATGAGCGAGTCCACTGCAAGAGCATTGATTGTATATAAAATCAACTTTGGTTTCTTGCTATGATTCTTATGAAAAGGTCAAGCTTAAGAAAGACATTTTGAAAAAAGTACATTCAAGTCAAAAATATGAGTGGTTTGAAGGCAAAGATTAACATTGTTAACTCATTAATATTAATTGTTTTTTTAGTTTGACAAATACGTTTTTTTTGGTGATTGAATTTGTAGTTTTTCAAAAAATAATAAGACTTAGTAATTGTTCAACCAAACAATTTTATGAAGTATTTTAAATTGTATTTTATTAACACTTCTTTCTAGATGGTAGAGCAGAAAACATATCATTAAAAAGAAAAAAAATATATTTTTATGTAGCAAAAAATCACTTTTTAAAATTATTAAAAGGTGTGTAGAACTAACAATTTAGGGTGCCAGATTACCCCTCCCGTCACTTGCGAGGCTTAAAAAAGGGCGTAAAACTCGCCATTTTGCTTCTGAAAAAAATGAAAATCCACAGCCTGCTTCCAGTCTCCGACCGGGTCAGGAATGGAATGAATGGAGCCCCTATCTAGCGGCGAGGATATGAACTGTGCCGGCTGCCGAGGCCTGACGCACTCCTCTGGGGCAATGATTAAATGAATGACAGATGAAATGAAATGATAGTGGAGAGTGTTGCTGGAATGAAATTTTGACAGGGAAAACCGGAGTACCCGGAGAAAAACCTGTCTGCCTCCGTTTTGTCCAGCACAGATCTCACTTGGAGTGACCGGGATTTGAACCACGGAACCAGCGGTGAGAGGCCGGCGAGCTGCCGCCTAAGCCACGGAGGCTTCACCATTTTGCTTCTAATTTTTACAATTCCTTAACCCCCATCCCATATTAATTAATTAATTTTTATTAATGCAGCCAATGGCCATGTATTTTTCTTTTCAGGACGGGTCAGGGAAGGGACATTGGAAGGAAATCGGCCGTGGACATATTGAAAGGAACCGTCCTGGTATTTGCCTGGTAGTGAAAATGGGAAACCACGAAAACCATTTTCAGGACGGCCGAGGTTGGAATCGAACCCACCCTCTCCCGATGCCGGCGAGACACGAGGTAGCGCTTTAGCGCTCTCGGCCACTGTCCCGGTTTCACTCACCGAAAATATGGCAAGCCTATAGGCCTACCTAGATAACGTTCGAAGGGCTGACAGTATTCAACTATCTATTTTTTTTGTTTCTGGACAAATTAAATTAATTATTTTTATAAAATGTCTTTCAAATGTTAAAAGAAGAAGTGTTCCATTCGTATATTTTCGCAATGCATGTTACATATCACCAGAATGTTGTATTTTTCTTAAACATTATATAAATATTAAATATGCACTTAAAACAAAATAACTAGCAATAATATTGGCTTACATTTTTTAGTCTATATTTTCCTGTTTTATGCCCTTTAGTTTGATATTTTGCGTCATTTCCTAGGTCTTTTTTAGGTAATTTTTAGGTCAACAACTTCTGAGCCCTACTTTTAACAATCGACTATTGGATGTTATAACAGCTCGCACGGGCAAGTACACATTTTACTAACAGTTGGGGTGACATTCGTCTATCGGTGACACGCTCCCGCTGTGTGGCCATTATTTATCTGTGAGCAGTGAAGTGCTGCAAGGATATCGGAAGACATATAACAGACTGGATGAAGTGAACATCTACTGTACGCGGGACAGCTAATTCTGGACTAGTTTCCGAGGGAAAATGTCATGAAAGAGCAGAGGAAACCAGTCAAAGCGGCACCAAGAGAGAAAAGGACATACTACGCCTGTGGTCTTTAGCTTCTGGTCCACAGAACGCTATCGTTTGCGTCAAAAAATCATATCTACATAAAATGAAATTGTTCCGGGGAAAGATACAGCTTAATAGGTCAAACATTTCTTTAATACTAATATCCACGTTCAATATTAGAATTAGAATACGATCTGTACTGAATCTTCGATTGCCAGGGATTTGGGAGAGAGGGAAATTCACATGATGCATTTGAGGATTGATTACAGATATTCCCTTATATCCTAGTTGAGAACACTTCAAAAGGTGGAAGTAAGTAAATAAATAAATATATAAATAAATAAGGGGCCTGATGGTGAAGATGGAAATTACTGAGAGGAGAATTCTCCAGAAGATCCTTGGTCCAGTAAAGGTAGATGAAGAATTTCGTAGACGACATAACTGCGAGCTCAACGAACATATAGAGAAACTATCTGATTGTGCGAGAAAAAAGACAACAGCTTTTTATAGCCATATCGCGAGATTGCCTTCCACAAGATTGGCCAATCGCTTGCTCAGTTTCTGGCACAATAAGAAGGTTCGTACCACGTGGTTGACGGAAACTGAGAAGGATATTAACGGACTTGAAATATCAGATTTGCATGACGGACAGGCTGTGAGGCGTCCTTTGAAGGAAGCCCATGGTTTTCAGGAGAAACCTCGGAAGAAAGAAAAAGTTACACTAGCAGAAAATGCGTCAATACTGGGCGAAGATCAGGGCCCTAAGTCCTAAGTAGGCCAATTCAAGAGAAGAAGAAGAAGAAGGAGAAGGAGAAGGAGAAGAAGATGAAGAAGATTAAATCCAATAGGGTCGGGGATGACATACGATGAAATTCCACGTGGCTGATGGTTTCTACGGCCGGATGCTCTTCCTGACGCCAACCTCACGAGAGAATTTAGCGAGAGATGAAATGAATGAAAATGAAAGAAAGTTCAGTTTCAAGTAGTTTCAACCTTGGCTACCAGATGCCACTGTCACCCAGCGGTGAACGTTGGAACTTGATGGAGCGTTTCTAAACCAAATAACCTACAAATTTAGCTACACTCTACCGATTGTAGTGGTAGGTTCTTTTACATGTCAGAAATCTATGACATGGGCCCGCTGGCTTTACTTCCCTCTGAAGGAAGGCATACTGAAGGATTTTAACGCTCTTAAAAATCTGACGACTTCGGCGGGGTTTGAACCCGCGATCTTGGGCATAGCAGTTCAGCATGCTACCGACTACGCCACCGAAACCGGCAATAAATATAGACTATAAATAAATAAAACACAACACAGCATAAATTTAAAATTTGAAGATAAAGAAAGCATCAACCTGCCACGGTGGCCGAGAGCGCTAACACGATAGCAATTTCTTTGCTGGCATCAGGAGAGCGTGCTTTCGAATCCCACCTCAGTCACCATCAAAATGGTTTTCATGGTTTCCCATTCTCTCCACCACGCAAATGCTGCGACGGTTGCTTTGAACAGGCTCACGGCCGTCAACCTTCCACCTCTCCCCTGACCGTTTCTTAATTAGACCCGAGTTAGCTGTCGCCTGGGCGATCGGCCTGAAACTATCCCCAGTTGTATCTGCTGACAGAGAGTGCTCAAATCCCAGACACCTCTTGAGCAATTAGGAACTACTGTAGATGAAGCCTGTCAGTAAATTAGTATTGAAGTAGCCTTCATCGTTATACTTCTTCCATAATTATAACATTAATAGTAACTATTGTGTAAGATCTATCTGACTCAAATTGAGAACACAGAGGCTGTCCCCGACTTTTATGTTTTATTCATATTTTGTCTAACTTGAATGTTTAATTCATAGAAAGAAGCATCATGGTGTATGCACATCAAAAAAAGTTTTGCATAACACTTGTTTGCCATGATGCAGAGCGTATGTGGGAATGTGGGCGAGGTTATTACAAAAGAGACGTCATTCTGACAAATCCTGCAGAGTATATTCATGTGTGAAAATAAAAGTTTAAACAGGACAGACGTTTGGCTTGTTAAACAGGGACTGATATGTGTTGTAATCTTGCCATCCTGTGACGTATCAATAAGGAACATGGCCACCAAGGGCGTCCAGCAGGACTCTTACTGGTCGTGGTATACCACATATCAAGTTGTCCAGGTCTTCATGAGGCAGGCGGTTCCACTCTTCCATGGCGGCCTCCATGGTCTTTGGCGGGTTATGGGAGGGCGAGGACTTAGCAATAGCACACTTCAGCATATTTGATACAGTTCATGTCCGGCGTCATTGCAGGCCATTCCATTCGTGCAATCGTGGACACCTGGAGAAAGGTTTGTACCACCGCCGCTTGGTGTGGTAAGTACAGGGCCATTTTCTATGTGCGCGCGAGTAAACACGGCAAACTAAGCCAGCTGTGACTGGCGCAGATCGCGGGCGTGCGTATCCGGTTTAGCCGGTGGTGGCGCGCACTTTCACACCTTTACCAAACATGTTCAATAATGTGTACTTACAGTGCTCATAGGAGATGCTGAAAATATCCTCCCTCTCTTGTAACACACACCAGACATCTTCTGATGAAGGAATGTCTGTCTACTCTTTTATTATCTCCGGAGCCTGTTCCTTGAATCGTTTAGCGAGCCTCCTAATGGTATGGCATTAGGCACAGGTCTTCCTGGAAACATGATTCGAAATTTTCGTCTCGTTTAGCAACAAGATTTTTTGCCTTTCATATACGAATTATGGTCATACACACGTTCGCGCAATGTGAATTGGTGTCTAGGCACGAGCAACACAGTAATCACAATTCTCACTAAACGTGCAACACTAACGTCTAAGCTTTTCAGATACACGTCCATATGAATGACAAAACACGTGTGAACTAACGATATGAGTCGGTGGAGTGCGCCTACCACCGGCTGAACCGCGGACGTGCGCCGAGATCTGCGCCAGTCACAGCCGGCTGAGCTTGCCTTGTTTAGTCGCGTGCACATAGATAATGACCCTGTCATATACCAATGAGAAGTACAGGCTCTTTCATATAAAATAAGAGCGCCAAGCGGCGGCTTTGTTAACCGTAGCTGCGGTCACCTTGGCCGAGCTTTTGGCGCGCCAAGGCCCCCTGCGTTACGCGTGTGCACAATCCTAAATGATGCAGCGGCCTTGCTAGCATGTGTACAATGCTGAGATCTTACTTTAGTTTGTTAGTTATTTATTTTTGAAGAAACCGAAACCCCTATAGTATTGAAAGCGCGCGCATAGTACATACGATGGCTGTTATTTTTTCAAGTTCCGATGGACTGTATAAAAATAACGGATTGGCATTACCAAACTTGACCTTGCAATAAGCGTGCAGTTGCTCAGTCGCCAGTCTAAACCTCAAGTGCTAACATGGTGAGACAGTTATCATTGCAACATCGTATTTTTTATGTAAAACTTATTTTAAGTACGATTCGGCTCGGCGGGTACGTGATGCATTTGTTCAGCAATTTCCTGATGAAGTGCCACCTTCACTAGTACAGATTCACGTAATTGCAAATAAGTTTGGCACTACTGGCTCGGTGCTCAATAAAAGACATGCCCGCACACGAACAGTTCTAACAGAGGATGAGCTAGATGACATTGGCGAGAACCTTGAACGGTCTCCGAATAAATCACTCAAAAAATTAGCACAAGTAGGGGTTTCGGTTTCATCGACAATAACTAACTAACTAACTAAAGTAAGATTTCAGCATTGTACACACGCTAGCAAGGCCGCTGCATCAAATAGGATTGTACACACGCTTAAAGCAGGGGGCCTTGGCGCGCCAAAAGCTCGGGCAAGGTGACCGCAGCAGTGGTTAACAAAGCCGCCGCTTGGCGCTCTTATTTTACATGAAAGACCCTGTATGTTTCACAAAACTCAAGCTCCTAAACCAGAGGGAGTTAGAAGGTGAGGTTTGTAACAAAATGGTCCAAATTGTATCAATGGTACAGGATAAATCTTTCATTTATTTTAAAGTAAATATAAATATAAACTGCGTTTAAACAAATAAACATGCCGATAGCCCCTGGCAGAGGTGTTTCGCTTGGAGCCCACTAACCAATAATGCCGGGCGGGTGATTTATACACAAGGGTCAGCTATTTATTGAAACATATGCCCTGGTTCCAAAGATAAGCACGACATTATGACCACCTGTCAGTTCAACCTTCTTGTTACAGATATCATCGGCGTATTCTCTTGAGACCTAAGACAAAATTTGTAGTTGAGATATTCTTTTCCTGTACTTCTTATTAAATAATGGCACAAATAAGATATATTTGAAGACAAAAGGGAACATTCTTAATAAAATAATAAAATTACCAGTTACAATTACCAATAGTGGCAATGTGCTAAGTCACAAGTGTTTAGGCCAGCTTAGGACTGCAAACACGAGAAGGTTCGAAACCCAGAATAGGTTGTCGTTGGGATGGTTTTTCATGGGTTATCGTTTCCAACTCCAGGTGAAACCGTAACGAGAGTTTCTATGAGGCCACGGCTGCTTCCTTCCGATGTCATGACCAGTTTCATTCATCACCATCCATTTCACCTTTAAATAACACCTCTGAAGACTTAGGCCTCTGGAAGGCCGTCCGGTCGTAACAACTATCCGCCACATGGAAACCACATCGAATACCCGAATGTTTAAGGGTAGAATTCACGTAATACCAACTGCTGGTGTTAAAAATGTTAAAAAGTAAACGTGCACATATGTGCACCCTGGTTCTGAAGAGGTTATAAGTAAAGCACACCAAGTCAGAGAATACGTTCTCCAGAGGATGAGCCTGAGTTCCTTATGAACTTGTTCTCAGAGTGTGTTTCATTTGTAAACTGTCGATATCTTTAAGCCTATTTATTTTTCGTCCTCCTTCTGGTGTAGCGTCTAGCATTCGTGGCTATCGCCCCGGAGGTCCGGATTCGATTCCCGGTTATGCAAAAAAATCAAATTCTGGTATGAGGGTGTGATTGGGTTACACTCTGTCTTGTGAGGCAAAACTGAGAAGTGATGGATTCAAGTCCCAGCTACAAACTATATTCTTATTTTGTCTATAGAACTTAAATATTTAATTTGCAGAAATAATTATTGAAAAATACGCACTGGAAGACTGGAGTGGCGTACACTCTGTCATGTGAGGAAAAATTGAGAAGAAGTGTGTTTGAGTAACATCTCAGCCATACTGAAGGAGAAATTTCCACTCCAGGCAAATGCCGGGTATCGCTACTAATTTTATGTCACGGAATCTTTCTTCCCAATCTTCACCTAAATTGCAAATACACACACACTGTCTGATACAGACACCACAATCACACAGGTTATCAGACAAATAAGAAAACATAAAATCCACACATACACGTACGTTCACAGGGTTAATAATTATAATAATAATATTGGTCTTACTTCCCTTTTAACTACACGGGGATAAATTACCACGATGTTTAAACACCAAAAATTATACCGACAGCAGTGGCTCCGCTGGCTAAAGTGCAGCGTTAGGTCGAGGGGCTAAGCTCTCTGCTGACTTGGTAGACGCGTGGGTTCGAGCCCCATCGTCGGCCGTCCTTGAAATGGTTTTCCGTGGTTTGCCATTTTCAACTCCAGGCAAATGCTGGGATGGTGCCTTCTGATAGGCCACGGCCGCTTCCTTCCACATCCTTGTCCAGTTTCATTCATCTTCATCCATTCCGTCTCTCATTCTGACGCGCCGGTCACCCACGGGCGTCGACTAGAAAGACCTGCACTCGGCCTCTGAGGAGGCCAAAGGACAAAAACAAAAACAAAAACTGAAATTATAAAACAACCCTTAACCCTCTATGGGATAGAGGTATCTATATTAACCACCTGTCATAAGGACAGTTCAAAGATGCTGATAGTTGAATCTTTAAGCTAAATTTTGGAGATTTTTCATGCCGAAGTGCTCGTATTTCTAATAACAATGACGAGCCTTACAGTAGTCGCATATGATGTGTAACATCTGACATGTTATTCGAATAATTCCGTATTACTTACTCGCATTTTTTTAGCCTATTTCAATTTTGAAAAAATAGGCTTATGAGATCACCTTTTGTCGGTGTGTGTGTGCGCGTGTGTGTGTGTGTGTGTGTGTGAGGTGTGTGTGTGTGTCCCCGTAATAAAATCTAAACGGCTTGAGCGATTTCAATGAAACTCGGTAAGTTCATAGCACTATTCCCGGCGACCTCGACCGTGTCGTTCAAATTTTGTTAGGTCTCACCAATCCGACATGGCGGATGTGCGAAATATTTCACTAGCATTCAATATCTCCGAAACTATTACCGATATCGCCCTGAAATTGTGTACGGTGATAAAGGGCACTACTAGAAGTTCACCTATGAGACTTACAAAAACCTAGTGACTACAAAACCAACATGGCGGTCAAGCGAAATTGAGACTTTTAAATAGACATTTCTCGCGATTTAACTATCCAAACGTAATGAAACATGGTACAGCAAATGTTTATACACATTGTAATGCACTGGAGTCTAATTTAGGTCAATTGTTTACATAACCTCAAAATGGCGGCTGTGCGAAATATTTCACTGACATTCTATATCTCCGAAACTATTACAGATATCATCATGCAATTTTGTACGGTGATAAAGGGTACTGATACAAGTTTACCTATGTATATTTCATAAACCTGAAAGTACAAAACGAACATGGCGACCAAGTGAATTTGAAATATTTTAATAGACTTTTCTCGTGATTTAACTCTCTGAGCGCAGTGAAATGTGGTACAGTAAATGATTTTTCAGATTGCAAAGCACTGCCATCTAATTTAATTCAATTGTTTACATAACCTCAAGATGGCGGCTGTGCGAAATTTTAAAATTAAGTTTTTATTCTTGTGTCGTAATCATGCGATCGAAGTGAAAGTTTGAATAATGAAGCTAGGCAATAATTGTCCTTGAATGGTACATAACTCTATGGCTTATACATATAACAATCCTAAATGGCGAGCTTCCGAAATATTTAGACGGTTCTCAATATCTATGAATCTTTTACAGCAACCAAACTGAATTTTTTATGTTCATAGAGACTATGAACAAATGTTCACCTATGGGACTTTCAGTAACCTGGTGAGCACAAATCCAACATGGCGGTGACGCGAAGTATAAATATTTAAATGGACGTTTCTCGCGAATTAACTATCCGAGTGCCGTGAAACGTTGCACGTTAAATGCTTATTCAAATGTTGATCCACTGGCATCTAATTTATTTCAATTGTTTGCATAATCACAAGATGGCTGGTGTGCGTACTTTTAAAATCTCGTTTTTACTGCGTGTGTTCTAATCATGTGATTGAAGTTTGAATACCACACGTACATAATAATCTTAATGTAATAGTACAAAAATAAAAATCCATCCTGGCGACCATATGAAATATTTAGACGGTTCTCAATATCTACGAATCTGTTACAGCAATTAAACTGAAATTTTGTATGTTGATAGAGACAATTAACATGAGCAGGATATATGAAAATAGGCTGTATAGTTCTTCACGGAACTACTTGTTTAAGACTGAACTCATGGTGCGACCTTGTGCCAGTAAACATGAGGGATTCCTTCGTGTTATTATCATCGGTAAGTTCTCATTACTATTATTTCTGCAATAACTACTTGTAAAACTCCAGTGACAAATCCTTTTAGCACATATGATACTGTGCCCGTTTAGACCGGAGTCCGCACGGCCACATATGCATTTTACCAATAATCAGTCAGCACGAGAGTCAAAATATCCCGGAGCGCCAGATGGGTTAAAGCTAATCGCAAAAACGACATCAAATGAAAAAAATGCTTTACTGATTTTTGGCTCAATGCAACAATAAGGATAGAAGGAGATTCAATTGGGCGTAACACATCAAATAAAATTATCTCATTTTATTTTGAATTTAAAATTGACTGCAAAAATGCTCAAAGCAGCATCACTCACGTGTGGCGATCCACACTCCTATTTACACAATATACAGAAATTTCCCAAACACATTTGACAATTTTTTTTTTTGGAAACACAAGTCTGATTGTTAGCCCTGTAGAATGTGTTCCAAAATTATTTATGATTAAATCCAGTTCAAATTTAATTGTCTTTACTGGAAATACTGTAGTTCACTGTTTGAATTTTTACATAATATTAACACTCGTAGAATAAATGTTCATAGAATTTTTAACTTTCACTTATTTTTCCAGTTTCAAAAAATATTGTCAAAAAATATTATTTCGGAATCAACACAAATTATTTACACATATTAATAACATCTGAAAAGTATTTGACCTTGAGCATAGCATCGAAGAACTGTGCGAAGCACAACAAAAATTAATCGTTCTTCTGACATTCAACATTTCGAGAAGTGACTCGATTATGAACTTCAAGTTCCTAACAAAATATATGATTTCTGAATCATCAACTTGATCAATAAATTGTTGGACCATTCAACTATTCGATTCTCCACTTAGAATCATCATTAAGAAAAATATTTATATTCATGGCCACTTTAGTAACTTTCACAACTTGCAATTCTTCGACAGAATGCGGAAATAAGAATTGTAGCTTCATTATAAATTCATTTAGTTCATGGCACTAGGATTGAAAATATCCTTCAAATTATTCGTGGTTAAAGAATTATTTTTAATTGGCAGTGGCCCATTCTATTATTTTCATAAGAACACAATATTACAACAACAACGGCAAAGGTCTTCCTCTGAAGAAGAATAACATACTATCATGACAAATCCGGGTTCTAGCAAAATCACAGTCTTAATGGAATCCGTAAACAAGGTTGAAATAAGAACTGATTTCTAAGAAATAACCTTCGGGTCATTCATACGACGAAATGTGTAGTTCCAATACTCCTATAAACCTGAGCCATCGAACCTGCTATTTGATTGATGCTCGAAAAAACCTCCTCATTCCTGCGACTTAAACATGCGCACCTGGGAATGGCATTTCAACTACTCCACACATATAAATTTTCTTCCCAAAATTTATACAATAAATCAAGCCTCTGCTTGTTATCAACACTGGAAGATTAATAAACTCACAAGTTTATTTTATTTTACCATTCAGTTCAACCCGTGAATTTACCATACTCATGATAATCTTTATTTCACTTTCGAGTGTATTTACGTCATGATTTTATATAAATACAAAAATATCCTATTTGATACAAATATCATTTGCTTCCCGTTTCATGCCTCTCCGTGTTATCTGAAAAATATACTTTGCTCATTGCAAATATCAACTGTTCAACCAGAACTGAAATGTTGGTTGAATGCGGGCTTGCGCTAACCACTCTCCTTCGGAAAATCTCCTGTTCCAAACTAGAAATGATTAAACTACTTCATAGGCTCTCTCTCAATACATATGATTATTAGAAAAATATAATATCCAAGAATTATTTAGAAAAATTATAAAAATTATTATTATTAACAGTGGATTATTATTATTATTATTTGTTATATTATTTTAAATATATTTAATAATCATTTCATTATGTGAGAACCCACATGTTCGAATCTTCGAATATGGAAAAAAATATCCATTCCTCAACAAAAATAATTTAACTCAACCATTACATCGACGGTTTTCCGTGATATCCCTAAAATATGAATTATTCAAATAAATGCTCGAAATGCTCGGTCATCGATCCTAAACTGTTCTGAGTGCTGAAAATACTCATAATAACTCTAATATGTCTTGCGTAAATCATTGCAAGATTTAAATACGAAGAAAAATAAATGTGTTGGTCATCTGCCGAAAAATAGTTTGTTCCAATTAGCTAGGCATAATATAAAGTCAAAATGTGGCTTACATTTCTTGGTGGTCTTGAAGCGTAGCGAACCTGGTCTGTACCAGATTTATCCATAGACATGCCCTATCGGACAAGCACGTATAATCCTTGTATCGGCCGCCATTATATACCCACAATCCGTCTAGTAAGACATAGTGGTAGTATCTATTGACGTTTGAAGTAACTGTTGATTCATTTTAATATTGGCTTCTGTTAACTCCATAACAGTTTGCTTAAATGGGGTCAGATCTAAGTGATCTATTCTCAGATATGTCAGTTGTAACATAACTCACGGTAATCTTTTCAGTATAAGAAAACACTGACAGTCTAACCAATCAACGGCTGTTCTGAAGATCGTTCCCTGGGCATGGCTTCTCACCATCTACCATGCGCGAAGCAACATGTAGTTTCCCTGCGTTGGCTAATGAACACCACCGTGATAGACTGGTCTTCAGTGTACTGATAGATCGGAGTGGTTATCAAGTTACAAATATGAAACTGACTAAATTGGACTCAAATATCCACGTATTAGGTTATTACTGGACTGTGAAAAAGTACTAATTCTAGACAAAGTCTAGCATATGTCCATGTAGAAATAAAAATATTTCACCAGTGTCCGTCGAAAAATATCAATCAGCTAAGTGATTCTCCCTGCCGGAAACTTACTAAGTTCCACTCGTAGCGCAGCACTTTTGTGACTATCACAACTTTGAAAATAACTTCTGCGTAGATCCGGCAACCATGTGCCTTGGCTCAGCGTAGTAGCACCTTGCTAGGCAAGTGCTTGTGTCGAAGTGAGCTCCTGATGCCTCGGCCGGCCGGCTTTTATTCAAAACTGCCAGGGTCACGCGTCATCACGCTGAAATCTGGAAATCCTCATATCTCTGGTATTCCTGGTCCGATTTACTTGATACTAAGTGCATTCTCTTTCATTTGGCCGTGCCAGTAATCTGATCCAAGTCTCAAGTCTCTACTCCATGGTTAACTATTTAATCAATAAATAGCCTCGACCTCTGCTATTACTCGCTACGTCACTTGACATGTTCTTAGCGGTATATTCTTTCCAATTGCTTCGAGAAGCAATGTAGCGCGATATTCAAATATCTCAACTTTCAAAAGCGGCTGTAGCCTTTCCCTTGATATCTAGGTGTCTGAATCTTGAAATACCCATTCCTAGAGTTGGGCACAATACAACAGTGCTGTATTTTGGCCGACTGTACCTCGAGTGCTTAAGAATACAGCAAAAGTAGTAAGATTTAAAAAATCATAATTCTTTTCAGCAAATATAATATAATACATTTGTTCACACCAAAGAACGACAGTTTGAAGTTGATTTATTGTAGGAATATCTGCAATGGCGCCTCCAAACCTTGAGGTAAAGCGTATGCGATTTACATTTCACATAACTACATGGCCAACAGTACGTCGTTGTACCAATCTCTGTCACCGCATGCTACTTGTAAAACTCCCGAGCCATATCCTTTCAGACAATATGATAAAATTAATATTTTCACACCAAAGAACGACAACTTGAAGATGATTTATTGTATGAATTTCTTTAATGTGGCTTCCAAACCTCGAAGTAATCCGTATGCGATATACATTCCAGATAGGCCTGCATGTTGGCCGACAGTACCTCGAATGCTTACATCAAATAAAAATACATCAAAAGTAGTTAGATTTAATAAATCATATTTATTTTCAGCAAATATGATATAATGAATATTTTCACACCAAAGAACGACAGTTTGAAGATGATTTATTGTAGGAATATCTGCAATGGCACCTACAATCCTTGAGGTAAACCGTATGCGATTTACATTCCACATAGCCACATGGCCAACAGTATGTTGTTGTACCAATCTCCGCCATCACGCGCCCTCATTGTTTCCGTTGCATTTCCGTCCCATTTTACATAATCACCCCCACACAAAAATATACAGCAACCGTGTGGAATGATGTTACACATTAAAAATATCCAGCAACCGAGCGGAAAGATGTTACACATCAAAAATCAAATAATATATAGGGGAGAGTGTTGTAACTTGGAACGTTTGTACCTTGGAACAGTTGCATTATCTTGGATCTTAGTAAACATTCTTTGGAATAGCTGTGTTGAATTCATTACTTTGCCACCCTAGGCAGCACTGTTTGTCTGGGTGGCATCCATTGTGTCTTCAGTTCCAAGTTATTTAAGTATAAAGCATTTTGGTACTTGAAAGTATTTTTAAAGTGATTTCAAATCGGCATGTAAGTAGTTCTCACAGGTAAAAGAGATTCCTTCAATTTTTACACTAGGTTAGTATGTAAATGGGCTAACTTATACACAGGTTACATTTTTGTTCTACCTAACCTACGAAAAGAAATTCATGTTTTTCTCTGAATTGGCTACATCATGTACCTTGGAACACACATACCTATTGTACCTTGGAACATGTTCCAAGGTACAATAGGTGTTCCAAGATACATTACAAGGTACACTATGTTCTCCTAAATGCAATTCTGAAACATTATCTTGTTTTTATTCTGTATTGACCTGAATCCAACTCGGTATAAATAGATCTGGATCCAATAATCTGAAGTAGTCCACATAGTATGGGCTATTCATAAGGTAAAATACATGAATATGATAAATGTTGTTCTGAGTATAAAATTCAGTTTTTAAAGAGACAGGGTGACACTAGAAACTTCATCTTTGACAAGGAAGCACTATATGATGTTCCCAAGGAAGACGTAATAATGAAATTGCCTCAGCCAAATGTCTCTGGTGCACCCAGCGACAAAAAAAAAAAAAAAAAAAAAAAACAGATGCACTTTGAAATAGACTTCACAACCTCCATGTACAACGCTCACTGAAACAAATCTGTGTTTGATTGCGCTGTTGCTATATTATGAAGGAAAACTGAAAACAGAACTAGTTTAATCTGATTCTTTTTATTGTCATATTAATAGTCATTCGCATCAAATTGGTAAGTCATTTTTAGAGACTGTAATGAGAGAATAATTCTGTGTCCAGTGACACAACATGTTTAAAATTATGTACACATGTACAGATGAATAACCATGCCATTCCTTGCAGAGAATATAATATTTTTGTCATATTCAACAATTCTATCATAATTGGTAAACGTGTTCCAAAGTACATGACAGTGTTGTACCTTGGAACATGTTGTAGACTTCTACAAAATGTTTAACAAAACTAAAATCTGACACTGAACGCAATACAAACTGCATTAAAATAAGTGGAAATACCTATATTACTGAATAATAATATGTAGAATTTACGAAATCCAAACAAAAGAAAATTAAAAAATTAAATGTAAAAATTGTTCCAAGGTACAACACACTCCCCTCCGTATCTACTTGACGTAATGAGTTCAATAAAATTTAAAAAAAACATTAACAATTAAAGTGCAAAAATAAAATATAATTATAGAAATACATATAATAAAAATAAAATTATAATAATAAAAGAAATATAACAATTAAAATAATAGACATAAATATAAAATAATTATGAAATTAATCGTAAAATGAATTCGAAATTGGTTAATTAATCAAATCAATAATATATCAATAATAAATCTATAAGAACATAAATTAAAATTAAAAATAAATATATAAACATTAAAATTAGAGAAACAAAAGATAACATTATTAATCATTATTATTTATTATTTAATCGAATAGCACTATTACAGATCAAGTAAAATCAATACTTCAAATCTTGCCTCATGTCTTTCTTCCCTCTGCCCACATTCGCTTCATCCTCTCTGATTTCGGAGCTGTTCAATGTTCCGTGGCTGCTTTCGTTGTCTTTCTTGTTCCACCCTGAAGATCACTTTTTGAATTTTGTCCCGAAATAAATTCCTATTATATGTATCTGTAATGTCAATGTTGGCTTCCTTAAGATGTTTTAATGTCGGTGTAATCCACGGTGGTTGAACTTTCAGTTTTAAAAATTTATAAAAATTTGTTTCGTTAGCCTGTCATTATTCATTCTACTTAAATGCCCAAAAAATGACATTGGTCGTTTGCGCATGGAGTGAATTCTGTTCTCCACATGGGTGTATATTTCCTTGTTAGGTCGTGGTCTGTTATAGCCTGTTTCTGTTTTCCTTGGGCCAAGGATGCATCGAACCAATCTTCTTTCCATGAGCATGATTTTGTTTATGTCACCTTTCCGCATTAACTTTAATGTTTCAGCTCCAAAGAGTGCTTCAGGTCTCAGCACAGAATTGTAATGTTTAATTTTAGTGTCCCATGATAATGCCTTCTTCTTGTATACATTTCCGGTGATCTGAAATGCTACGTTCATTTTCTTTGCTCGAACCTCTAAGCTATTTTTTCATTGTTATTGATAGTTATCCATTCACCTAAATACTTAAATGAGTTAACTTTGTGTATTTTGTTTTGGTTTGTGATTATTACATCAGGACAGTCTTGAACATTCGTAATCAATTCTGTCTTGGGGAAGGAGATTTGTAAACCTATTTTTCCTGCTTGCTCCGTTAAGTTTTCTACTTGTATCTTTGCATTTTCTGGTGTGACCGTAATCAGAGCATTGTCATCTGCGAGAGCCAAGCAATCTAAATGGATATTATCTTTTTTACTTCCCAAATTTATACCTTTCGTGTCTGATTTTCTCCAATCTCTAATCACCTTCTCCAGAGCACAATTAAAAAGCAAAGGCGACAACCCATCTCCCTGTCTGACACCTGTCTTAATTTGAAAAGTTCTAGAGAATTCTCCATTGAATCTTACTTTAGATGAGGTATTTGTTAATGTATCTTGTATAATGTTTGTGTTTTATGAATCCAAGCCGAATTCTTTTAAAACATTGATGAGGGATTGTCTATTAATTGAATCGTAAGCTTTCTTGAAGTCAATAAAAGTAGTACTGTAGTTGTAGCTTTGTTTCTCAGTTGCCTCATTTGTAGAATAGTTTTGAGATTCCAGATCTACTCAATGCATGATCTGTTTTTGAGAAAACCACCTTGATATTCCCCTATTTGTGGATCTAATTGTGGTTCTGCACGGCCGAGTGAAATGCCCCTATAGTTATTTGGATCAGTTTTTGGACCTTTCTTATGTGTAAGGTGAATGATGGCTGACTTCCAATCTTCTGGAATTTCTCCACTTTCCCAGATTGTATCTAAGATAGCTTTAAATTTATTGATGATATCATCATCGAGAACTTTCCACAATTCTGCATTAATTCCATCTTCATCTGCTGCTTTATTATTCTTCAAGGAGCGTGTAATTTCTTAAATTTCATTTAAATCTGGGGCTGCAGAGTCATCCTCTTGCATATAATCATTACTAAATGTAAATGTGAATTCGGGGTTATGATAGTTATACAAATCTTTAAAAAAATCTGCCATTATATTGCAAATTTCCTACTTAGAGTGTGCAATTTGTTTTATTCTTGGATTGACTAGTTGTAAGGTTGGAGGAGTAAATTAGGTCAATTGTTTCTTAAATAATTGGTAGAAGTTTCTCATCTTATTTTTCTGTAAGTCTACATTAATTTGATGTAGTTCATTCAAAATAAACAACTTTCTTTCCTTTTTAAACGTTTTAGTAGCCTCTCTTCGCCTTTCTACTAGTTTATCTCTATTCTCGTGACTGTTATTTGCATTCCATTTTTCCCAAGCATTCTGTCTTTCTTGTAGAACCTTATCACATTGTTCATTCCACCAAGTCTGTTTTTTCCGCTTAGTTAATGGTGCCTTTGTCGTAGCTGCTTTTATTATGCCATTTTTATATCAACCAAAGTATGAACGTCTTTGGTTTGAAATTCTGCCTTTAATTTATTACCAACTAATTTATTAACATCATATTGTGGGATTCTAACTTGTCGAACATATTTTCGTACATTAGGTTTAATCCAAAATTTAGCAACAGAAATATAATGATCAGATTCATTATTTGCAGACTTTATAACTCTGACATTCATTATTTCATTCGATGATTTCCGACGTATTGCTATGTGGTCAAGTTGTTTTTCACCACATAAAGGATTCGGTGGCACCCATGTCAATAATTTCTTGGGATTCCTCACAAAGGACGTGGATTTTACAACTAAGTTGTGATTATTACAAAGTTCGATCAATCTTTCCCCATTTTTAGTAGTTTGCATGTGAGCTGAATGCAATCCCACTATTCTCTTATATTTCTTTTCTTATTTGAGCGTTAAAATCCCCCAATAAAATAATAGTATGTTTTGGTGGTATTTCGCTCAAGTAGTTATCTATTTTTTTCCCAGTATTCATCCACAATATGCCTAGTTTTCTTTTGGTTTCGATCATTCGTAGGAGCATGAATATTGCTTTATTTGTGGACTTAAATGTTAAAGACGATGTCCTGTCATCAATTGGATCAAAACTCACCATTGAATTGACATTTTAGTCGATACAAAGAACCCACTGTCAAAAAATCGGTGCTCCTTTTAATATCCTACTAGTTGATTTACTCCTATAGATCCTATATCCATTTGATTCGAATGGTTCATTATCCACATAGCGAGTTTCTTGCAATGCTGTAATCATGATGTTCTTTTGGTCTAGAAAATTTGTTATAGTTTTAAGCTTCCCAAGTTTCATCAGAGACTGAACATTTCATCAGAGACTGAACATTTAACGTTGCGATATAATTTAAATGTTTGAATTTAATTTTGCATGCGTGATCCTCAGGGTGCTCCGACTCACCCAAACCTTTACCCAATATCTTAGCTTTACGATGTGGTCCCCCAGAGTCCGAATGACCACTTAGTACCACACTGTTAGATACGATGGGGGATATACTCCATGGGGTAATACGCTTTCATAAAGCCATCTTATCCATATTGATTATGGGTTTAAAAAGTAGTCTAAGCCAATCTAAGACACCTCTTACTTTTGAAGGTAAGATGTATAAGAAACAGCCGCACCTCACATGGTGAACAGACGCTGACAAGGGAGCCGCTCACTATGAGACAGACACTTCTGGATTTATGACATAGGCTACTCATAATAAAACCCTGAGTGTAAGGTTGCTTCCTGCGCTATCTACACCGTACCAAAGTCCATCTTTTCCGCTGGAGATGTCTTTGAGGTCTTCACCGTTAGTCCGTTACCCTGGCAAGGGGCCCAGAACAAGGTACTATCAGCCGGAGCCAGCTGACCCAAGGTTATTTAAGAGGTGTTACTCCTCTATCACTCACCCTTGGTCCTGGCTTGTGACAGGCTGAGCCTGGCTTCTCAACAATGAGTCCAGTTTGGCGGTTTTTTTTAAATTATTATAATAGTTAAAATAAATTAAAATGTAAAAACACATAAAAATAAGAAATAGTTTTGCACAATAAACAACTATCATATTCATCATCATAACTAGCACATGTGTGCATTACAATAATTACCAACACGTAATATTTATGAAAAACATGATTTACACATACAAAAGTTGATCAATGATTTAAAGTAAAATTTGACAGTTGGAGAACTAAGTAAGGTATAAGTTAGTGATAATTGTGGCAAAACTTCCGCCTAATCAATACCTTTATTTTGATAAATGATCACTCTGTGGTCATTGGGTACATGTTTCGAGGCCTAATTGTTTAGGCCCCTTCATCAGCCGATATGGATTAAAATGCCAAGGCAAACAGGTCTTTGAAAAGCTTAACACTAATAAACATTCCCGTCAATAACCCTATAATGGTGCACCATAATGAAAGGTGGAAGATGCTTACCCCAAAGATACATAGGAAAGAAAGAAAGAAAGAAAGAAAGAAAGAAAGAAAGAAAGAAAGAAAGAAATAGTTGAAATTACCCATTTTTAGAGTTTGTTCACATTGTGTTTTGGTTTTCAAATTTCAATTTCTTTCTTTCTTTCTTTCTTTCTTTCTTTCCTTATGTATCTTTGTCTAAGCATCTTCCACCTTTCATTATGGTGCACCATAATAGGGTTATTGACGGGAATGTTTATTAGTGTTAAGCTTTCCAACCACCTGTTTGCTTTGACATTTTAATCTATATGGGCTGAAGAAGGGGCCAAAACAATTAGGCCTCGAAACATGTACCCATTGACCACAAAGTGATCACATCAAAATATAGGTATTGATTAGGCGGAAATTTTGCCTCGACTATGAATAATTAGTTCATCAAAACGGAACCAGCATGAGCCTTTCAAATACTAAGGTATAAGTTGCAAATAATTCGATTTAAGTTTGGACAAAATTGGATTTAAAAAATCTAAAACAAACTGGGGGCTTGTGTTTGTGTTCTTTCCTCTATTGTTGCGTTCATTGCCCCACCCTTGACTGTGAATAGCACACGTGTTCTACCTACCGCGGTTATCAAATAATTCTGAAATGCTAATTCGCTCCGAGATGATAATTGCTGCAGAGGCCTATACAATTTCATATACCTATCAATAAGAATAAAAAGTACGCTCATGGCAATAAAAGGTGTGCTGCATGGATTGAAATTCAATCATTATTATGACTTGCCTGTACCCATGAGCCGGAATTACTCCAGTTATTAAAATGGACTTGTATCAAATCACGGATTGTGAGCTGTATCATTATCGAAAATCACTTCAGATTTATTTTGATCTTCCGTGTGGTGTATAATTCGCTAACAATGATAGAAAATAATTCGACACAATTCCCGTAACATCACCCGTGAACAATATGCACCACAATAGGGAAAGTGAAAATTATGCATTAAAGTTATCTAATACAGTACGGTATACTAAAAGCAATATGACAATGCAGTGTGCCCGTTCACATCTACATTATAAGGGTTTAAAACTCATTGTAAGGGGTAACTAATAATATACTAATAATGTATGTAGATTAAGGCTTTCACGGCCCGGATTCAAATAATGCATGGTTTTTGGGCTAATGACGTGTGAAAATACAATTAAATACCACCAGACGTTTCGAAGGAACCTTGCCTCCTTTTTCAATGGAATTAAGCAATGTGGCCAAAGAAAGTATATCAATGAGATTACAAAAAACTAGATCAATTGCTCTGTTCGTCACCAGAGAGCAGCTGCCAGAAATTACTGTATGGCCCATGGTAATAAAAACACACCATATTAATACGAACGGCGGACAGAGTAGGATGGAAGGTGAAGGTAAAGGGGTGCGGGGGTAAAATATAGAGACTCCTCTAAGAATGAGGATGTCACAAATAAGGAGAAGAGGGGGGGGGGGGGGGGGAGAGGGCTTGATGGATATAAGGAAACAGAAACAAAAGGGAAGTGTAAATGTTTCCTTATATCCAACAAGCCCTCTGCCCCCAACCTCCTTTCTCCTTATTTGTGACATCCTCATTCTTCGAGGAGTCTCTATATTTTCCCCCGGCCCCTTTACCTTCTCCATCCTTACCACTCTGTCCGCCGTTCGTATTAATATGGCGTGTTTTTTCTACCATGGGCCATACAGTAATTTCTGGCAGCTGCTCTCTGGTGACGAACAGAGGAGTTTTTTGTTTTTTGTTTGTAATCTCATTGATATACTTCCTTTGGCCACATTGTTTAATTCCATTGAAAAAGGAGGCAAGGTTCCGTCGAAACGTCTGGTGGTAGATTTAATTGTATTTTCACACGCCATTAGCCCAAAAACCATGAATTATTTGAATAATAATAATAATAATAATATTAATAATAATAATATATATCTACAAAAAAAAGATGTCAACCCCTGGCACTATACAGCCCATGACGGGCTAAGGCCAACCAAGTGACCGCTGCCCAGCCATTCGGCCTGCAGATATTGGGGTGACGCGTGATCAGTGCGTCGGGTCCCCTCGGCCGTTAATCTTGGTTTTCGTGATCGGGGCGCTGTCTCACTGTCAGACAGCTACTCAATTGTCCTCACGAGGCTGAGTGCACCCCGTTCCAACCCTCACGTCAGTTTTAAAATCCCTGACGGAGCCGGGGATCGAACCCGGGGCTTCCGAGAGAGAGGCAGGCGCGCTACCCCAACACCACGGGGCCGGCAAAATAATATATATATATATACATATTATTATTATTATTATTATTATTATTATTATTCATTCAATTTCGCTAATCGGCCAACTAGGGACCACGATAAGCCTCATTTTACATTCTGGCATTTGCTCATTTTTTGCTTGATCCACATTGCCTTCATGAGCTCACTGTGTTTAGCACGACGTTCCTCTGTCCATTTCGCACCAGTTGTCCGTTTTTCGTCCCGGAAAGTCCCAAACGTCTTGATGGCTGCTCTTTAAAGATTTCGGTCTTGTGCATCTTCTGCTCGTATCCCCATTTCTTTCAGATCTTTCTGGACGTTAACATACCATGGCATTGTCGTTTTTGGTTTTGAGTCGAATATACTGAAGATACGTTTCGTCCATCGGGAATCGATCATCCGTCGCATATGACCGTAGAAGCAAACTCTGCGTTTTCGCATTGTGTCTGTGATCTTCTCTATCCTCGAGTAAATTTCTTGCCTGGATTTTCTGATGTAGATGCCATTTTTGTAGTCTGGGCCAAGTATGATGTGTAGGATCTTTCTTTCTTTTCTCTCTAACTTCGCGAGCAAACATTTCTCGGATAGGATAAGGCATTCAGATGCATATAGCGGTACTGGTTTGATGACAGTGTTGTAGTGACGAATTTTTGTGTTCATAGAAAAGCACTTTCTGTTATATATGTTGCGGGTGGTTTGAAAAGCGACTTCCATTTTCTTGATTCTTGCTTCTATGGCTTCCTTGTCAAGGCCATTTTGCTGGATCCATTCCCCAAGATATTTAAATTTATTAACACGGTTTATCGTTCCGTATTTGGTGTTTAGTTGTGCTGTATCATCCTTGATGTTCGACATTACTTCTGTCTTTTGAAAGGAAATTTGAAATCCTGTTTGTTCTGCTACTTCCTTCAATATATTGACCTGTTCTGTTGTACTTTCAAAATCTTCTGTCATCAGGGCTGTATCATCAGCGAATGCTAAGCAATCTATTTCCACTCCGTTTTTCTTCGTCCCGATCCTTAAAGGGTTGTAAAGGCCTCCTTCTTTTAACTTCTGTCGCCAATTCTGTATTACCTTTTCAAGCACGCAGTTGAACAACAGAGGTGACAGGCTATCTCCCTGTCGAACACCTGTCTTGATTTCAAAGGGTTCAGAGATACATCCTTGGAATTTGACTTTGGATGTGGTATTAATTAGGGTTGCCCTTATTATCGCCAGCAGTTTCATATCGACTCCCATTTCTGCAAGTATGTTAATCAACACATCACGGTCGATGCAGTCGTACGCTTTCTTAAAGTCTACAAATGTCGATACATACGTTTGACCTCTCAACACATAGTACCTAATTATGGTTTTTAGGTTAAAGATTTGTTCTGCAGTCGATCGGCCTTTCCTAAAACCCCCTTGGTATTCTCCGAGTTTGTGTTCAACTTGCTGTTCCAGTCTTTCAAGGATGGAAAGTGACAGGATCTTGTAAGCTACTGACAGAAGAGAAATACCACGGTAGTTTTTCACATCTCTTATATTTCCTTTCTTGTGTAAAGGATGGATCAAAGCTATCTTCCAGTCCTCTGGGAGTTGTTCTGTCTCCCATATATCTACAATGGTTTGGTGTAGGATGTCAATTGCTTCTTCTGGGGCATGTTTCCACAGTTCTGCAATCATGGAGTCTTCACCAGGAGCCTTGTT
The DNA here is from genome assembly GCA_946902985.2 of Meconema thalassinum. Taxonomy (NCBI): domain Eukaryota; kingdom Metazoa; phylum Arthropoda; class Insecta; order Orthoptera; family Tettigoniidae; genus Meconema; species Meconema thalassinum. The sequence continues at coordinate 448,618,256 of OX336393.1, read as the reverse complement.
ATTTCTCAACATTTTTATGTGGCGTTTGATTTCATCGCGATTTGGTGGAGAAGATGGCAAATTGTGGTTCATTTGTTTGTTTGTTCTGATGGGGTTGGATGGCTTTTCACAATTTAGGAGGTCGTTAAAATACCCGGCTAAAATTTCGCAGTTTTCCTCGTTGAATGTTGCTAGAGTTCCATCTTTTCTTAGAAAACAAAGGGAAGGTGCCTTGTATCCTTGTATCTTCTTTTTAAAATCCCTGTAGTATTCACGGGTCTCATTTCTGTGAAAGTTTTGTTCAATTTTGTCCATTTGTTCTTTTTCATACTTGCGTTTCTCGCTGCGTATTATTTTTGCTGTTTGTGCTCGTTGGTCTCTATAGATGTTCCAATCTTCTTCCTCTTTGGTGGTGTAGTACTTTTTCCAAGCATTTAGACGATCCTTTAAGGTCTTCTCGCAGTTATTTTTCCACCATGTGTGTTTCTTCTTCTTCTTCTTATTATTATTATTATTTTTATTATTATTATTATTATTATTATTATCAATCAGTACGTTGGAACTTGTTAGTTGGCTTGATGACTTTTATCTTTTCCTTCTCCAAAAATCTCCTCATGAACTCACTGTGTCGCCCCGTGCGTTCTTCTGTCCATCTGCCATAACCTCCCTATGAAGGCTTCCAAAAATTGCTGAGTTTTAATTCACTGGCCATGAAAGCCAATATACCATCTTTTTGGAAGCCTCCATCGGGAGGTTATGGCTGCTTGAGCTTTTAGTTCTGGCAGTCAAGAGGCGCAGGTGCGCTTCATAACAAAGGAGGTAGAGCGCAGTTCGGTAGGCTACTCCTATGGGGGTCCTGGCAAGGACATCAAGAGCTCGCTGTTGAGCCAGCTTGGTGTTTAGGTGAAACCCCACACAAGACACGTCACAAACCTAGAAGAATTGCTGAGTTTTAATTATTGGCAATGAAAGCCAATATACCATCTTTTTGGAAGCCTTCATATGGAGGTCATGGCTGCTTGAGCTTTTTAGTTCTCGCAGTAAAGAGGCGCAGGTGCGCTTCATAAAAGATAGCGCGCAGTTCGCTACGCCTGTGGGGGTCCAGGTGGGGACACCAAGAGCTCGCTGTTGAGCCAGCTTGGTGTCCTAGGCAAAAACCTCGGGGCAGATGACCTCGTAGTTCCGCCCTTTGAAATCCCAATAACTAACTAACTAGGCAAAAACCCCACACAAGACACGGACAAAACCTAGAGAAATTGCTGGGCTTTAATTCACTGGCCGTGAAAGCCAATAAACCATAAGGTTGTAGCTTTGAAGAAGCAAATGATCGAATCTTGGATATGTTTTATTCGTGTCTTCGTATTAGTCTATAAATAGTACCACGCTTCAACAACTGAGATCTAAGTCTGCTGTCCCTTGTTGCCATGGCAACTAGTTGTCGGGAAGTTGTTGATGAAACACGCTTCAACAGGTGTGTACTAAGTCTCTACTGAACTAGAATGCATAGGCCTAGATGACGAACCCTTGTTGTCATGGTAACCACCGTGTGTGAATTTTGTCCACGCTAATCACAGAGAGACACATATCTGTGCTAATAATGTTGGGAGGTACACAGTACAGTGTAGGCTAATATTTTTAGCGGCTTCGGTGGCATAGTCTGTAGCATGCTGAACTGCTGTGCCCAAGATAGCGGGTTCAAACCGGCCGAAGTCATCGTATTTTTTAAGAGCGTTAAAATCCTTCAGTATGCCTTCCTTCGGAGGGGAATTAAAGCCGGTGGTTCCATGTCATACATTTGTGGCATGTAAAAGATCCTTCCACAGACTAAACTTGTGTGAAGCTAAATTTCTAGGTTAGATTTCGTTGGAATGCTCTATCAAAGTTCCAACGTTCACCACTACGTACCACTGACATCTGGTAGCGAAAGTTGGAACTACTTGAAATTGAACGGAACTTTTAGCTCACTTTTAGCTACAGCCTCTGGCGAGCCGAACATGTTCTCGGACACTCCCGGTACTAAAAGCCATACGATAAATAAATACATTCTCAAAATTGCCATCACCTTCCTTTAGCTTTGGTTTGAAGGACTGTGGTTTCCATTTTAAAACTGGAACAAGAACAAGAACGAAACTGGAGACAGAAATGTTTCATTGGTGAAGATGATTTTTGTTTTCATTTCCTGTTTAGTGAGTTGCGAGTCCAAAGATGTAGATGCTATCTTTATGTGGGGGCGGGCAGCCACATTGTCGGTCCGTGTTCGCTGCCAAGAGAGGGCGGGAAGATCTGGCCAATGTGGACGCTTGCGCCTTCATCTCCATCGGCTAGTAAACATTCTGAATGATGCTGCATTCTTGTGAGCTATTCATACAAGTTTCAACTGTGCCCAACCGGTATAGGGGCTGTTCTTCTAACTGAAAGGAAGTGGGTTCGATTCTCACCAACAAGGAAGTGAATTTTAGAAACTTAAATACCACTTTCAGAAACACAAATGGTCCTGGAGTTCACTCAGCCAACAGCCGAAATGAGTAGTCTATGTATATCTTCTTCTTCTTCTTCTTCTTCTGGTTCCTATCCGTTCCAGATGTTGGCAACCATGTTGACAGTGCAGTTCCTCAGAATAAGTCAGTGGCCATTTGGAGCTCCAGGCTGTGAGATTTTATAACCAAGATATTCTTCTCCGTCCAACACTTCTCTTCCCTGGTATTTTTCCTTGAAGAATAGACTGCAGAAGATGGCACTTGTCGATATTCTTCATGTTGTCCTAGGTATTGGATTTTCCTTATTTTCACGGTGCTTAATACTTCCTTGGGTTTTCTCATTTCTTTTTTATTTTTATAATTTCAACATTTGTGTGGCGTTAGGAAGGTCATCCGGCCCTTGAAACCACCCATTACTTAACCTTTTACCACGTCTCATCCCCGACCACGTTTAAACCGGGTATAATAAGGGGTAGACAATCTAGACATACATCAATAATATTTCGTGCAGCCAACCTATAATTAGAATGGTGAAACGTATTAAAATTTGAAAGGCACAGTCGAGGTCGGACGAGGAGGTAGTAGTAGGCTATATTCGTACTGAGTTTTATTGACATCGCTTCTGTCGTTTAACACACACGGACAAAAAGTGATCTCATAAACCTATTTTTCATATGTTGAAGATAGGTAAGGGGAGATTGTAAGCCCTATCTCCGCCATGTTAAATTTGTCAATTTCATGTTCCTTTTTCTCATTAAGTATTGACCTATTGAAGCAAAACCTTATATATATTAACATCTATATTTTATCATTAAATGGCTGTTTCTGGAAATGTGTGTTTTTGTAAATAATATTTTTTATATATATATTTTTTTTCAAATGTTAAATGTTTCAACTTGTAACTGTTTCGTTGGCTATGTGGTTTAATTTCCCCTCGTTGAGATGGCAAATGTAATGTTTACTCCTGACTAAGATAAGTTGTATTAATGGGCGCCAAGACCTCAATGCTAAGTTGAAATCTAAATTTATATTTAACAACATCTAGCTCGGGCAGAACACCTTTAAGAATCTTTACATTCAGACCGTGGCATGATTTGATCATTAACCCAACTAACAATTGTATCAGGAGAAGGAATTTGGTCTATATCTAATGCTACCTGCTGAAAGCAAGGATTGCATAGTATAAGAAATGAATGTATTATATAAAAACAAGTAGTGGCAATTTAAAAAAAAAAAATAATAATAATAATAATAATAATAATAATTTAAAATGGAGCGTAACGATTTGAATTTTACCACTAGAAAATTACGTGAAAACGGAGTCGGATGAATTACTGAATTAACTATTATTCCCAAGCTAAAATTTACTCAAATTCTGATGATGAAACATTGAAGAGAGAGAGATTACCTAGTTCTGCGTCATTCGTGTTTACCATTGGAAATTGCAGTAGCATTTCCCTCGTACATGATGAATCACGAGAGCTACCATCAGCCTTCTGGACGTCGCCATCTTCATCGTCACTTGCGGAGATCGTTGTTAAAAAATGTTAAATTTAAGTGCATTTAAGCATTATATTTAAAACTCTGGGAGTTAAAATACTTTTTTTTTACTGGAGTGCAATTTTGCATACGTCCCCCTTAATTTGCATTTTGTGATTATTTTGAATCTAAATTACATTTTGTAAGTATTTTCTATCTAAATTGCATTTTGTAAATATTGTCAATTCAAATAACAGTACAGTAAGTATGTAGTTAGTTTTAATTGTAAGTAGGTAGTTAGTTTGTCTATTAGATATATGTCATTGTTCTATTAGACTGTGGTGTGTGAGTGTGTCTGGTAGCAGTTGCATTGTTTATTAGTTATAGTTCATTGTTTCAGTAGACTGTGATGTGTGAGGGTGCATGTGAGTGTGCCTGGTGACAGACTGTTTTAGTAGTAGTATTTGTTGTTGGTGGAAATTTAGTATTATTTTTTTGTTAGTAGAATATTGGTATTAAATTGTTAGTACGGTAGAAGGTTAGTATTTTTGTTAGTAGAATTGCTCTTTACTTATTCTGAAAGGGAGTAGCAGCCTTTCAGAATAAATCAATTCTTTACTAGTCTTATAGACGGTTAAGATATTGATAATATAAGCCAAATAATGGCTACACTGCGTCCTGCTGCACGGCTGAAAGCAACGGGAAACTACAGCCGTATGCTATTCCCGAGGATATGCACCTCTCTATGCATAATTACATGTGATGATGGCCTCCTCCCTTGTAAAATTTCAATCCGGAGGTAAACTAGTCCCCCATTCGGATCTCCGGGTGGGGACTACTCGAGAGGGGGTTAACATCACAGAAGTGACAAAGAGGAAATATGACATCTACGGATCGAAGCGTGGAATGTTAGAAGTCTGCTAGGAAGTGGAAGGTTAGAAAACTTAGAAAGGGAAATGGATAGGTTGAGGTTGGATTTGGTTGGGATTAGTGAAATGCGCTGGCAGGAAGAACAGGACTTTTGGTCAGGAGACTATAGGGTCATTAGCACTAAATCAAACAATGGCCAAGCAGGGATTGGCCTCATATTGAGTAGGAAACTTGGACAGCGGGTGGAATATTATGAGCAATATAGTGAACGGATTATTGTAGCAAAAATCAATACTAAACCTACCTGCACCACAGTGGTACAAGTCTATATGCCTACCAGTCAAGCTGATGATGAGGATGTTGAAAAGGTCTACGAAGAAATAGACGAAATTCTGAGGTATATCAAGGGTGCTGAAAATGTTATAGCAATGGGAGATGGGAATGCTGTGGTAGGAAAAGGGAGAGAAGGGAAGATAGTAGGACATTTCGGATTAGGTGAAAGGAATGATCGAGGAAGCAGGCTGGTAGAATTCTGCACCGAGCATGAATTGGTCATAGCTAACACCTTATTCAATAACCACAATAGAAGAATATACACATGGATGAGACCAGGAGATACAGGGCGTTACAAAATCGACTTCATTATGGTCAAGCAGAGGTTTCGAAACCAGATTTTGGATTGTAAAACATATCCTGGTGCTGACATAAACTCTGACCACAATCTGGTTGTAATGAATTGCAGATTAAAGTTGAAGAAACTGAAGAAAAGTCAAAAGCCAAAAAGGTGGGCAATAGACAGACTGAAAGAGAAGGATGTAAACGAAAGATTCAAGAAGAGTATAAAGGAAGGACTAATGAAAAACCCTAAACAAACTTCAATTGCAGACGAATGGGCACTTTTGAAGAATGAAATAACAAAATCCGCAGAAGAAAACATTGGTAGGAAAGAAAGAATAGGTAGAAAACCGTGGATCACTCAGGATATACTAGAATTGATGGATGAAAGGCGGAAACACAAGAATGTAAGAGATGAAAAGGGGAAAGCAGAATACAGACGTCTGAGAAATGAGGTTAACAAGAAGTGCAAGGAAGCGAAAGAAGAATGTTTGAAAGAGAAATGTGCAGGTATAGAAAATTTTCTGAAATTAGGAAAAGTAGACACAGCTTATCGAAGGATTAAGAATACTTTTGGGGAAAAGAAGACTAAGTGCTGTAATATTAAGGACACAAATTGAAATCCTCTAACAGATAGGGAAGAAAAGGTTGAGAGATGGAAAGATTACATCGAGAGTTTGTATAAGGGAAAGGAGATTGAGAATCATGTAATGGAAAGGGAGGAGGAAATTGATGAGGATGCGAAAGGAGATTTAATATTGAGATCAGAATTTGATAGAGCTTTGGAAGACTTAAGCAGGAACAAAGCACCAGGCATAGATGATATACCGATTGAGTTGCTACGCTGCATAGGAGATGAAGGTCTGATCAGGTTATTTCAATTGGTGTGTAGGATTTATGAGACAGGTGAGGTACCCCCTGATTTCAAGAAGAATGTAATCATCCCTATACCAAAGAAAGTTGGAGCTGACAGATGTGAAGATTACCGTACAATCAGCTTGATTACTCATGCTTCAAAGATCCTGTCTAGAATAATTTACAAGAGGATTGAAAGCCAGATAGAAACGGAGTTGGGTGAAGACCAGTTTGGTTTCAGGAGAAATGTAGGAACAAGGGAAGCTGTACTAAGTCTTAGGCTGATTTTGGAAGGTAGAATACGGAAAGCTAAGAGAACGTTCATGGCTTTTGTAGACTTAGAAAAGGCTTTTGATAATGTTGATTGGACTAAATTGTTTGACATTTTGAAATCGATTGGAATAAAGTACAGGGATAGGAGGGTGATATACAATCTGTACAGAAACCAGACAGCAGTCATTCGAGTTGAAGGACATGAGAGAGAAGCTGGTATTCAGAAAGGTGTAAGGCAAGGCTGCAACTTATCACCCATACTTTTCAATCTTTACATTGAACAAGCAATGAAGGAAATTAGAGAAAAATTTAAAGTGGGAGTGAAATTCAAGGAGAAATAATTTCAACTCTGAGATTTGCTGATGACATCGTCATCTTGGCCGACACGCCTGAGGATTTGAATGAGTTTTTGAATGGTATGTACTCCGTCTTACGGAAAGAATTCATGATGAAAATTAATAAATGTAAAACCAAAATACTGGAATACAGCCGAAATAAATCAGAATCCTCTATGGAGATAAATTGGCAGGTGAAAAGCTGAAGGAAGTAGGAGACTTCTGTTACTCAGGAAGCAGAATGACCAGTGATGGACGAAGCAAAGAGGATATAAAAAGTAGGTTGTCTCAGGCAAAGAAAGCATTTCTACAAAAAAGGAATCTGCTGACATCGAATATAGATTTAGGTATTAGGAAGTCATTTTTGAAAGCCTTTGTCTGGAGCGTGGCGCTCCATGGAAGTGAAACTTGGACTATTGGTGCAGCAGAAAAGAGGAGAATTGAAGCATTTGAAATGTGGTGTTACAGGAGAATGATGAAGATCAGATGGGTAGATAGGGTTACAAACGAGGAGGTATTAAGACGAGTGGGAGAGGAGAGATGTTTCTGGCGACTGTTAATGAAGAGAAGAGATAGGTTGGTAGGACACATACTAAGACACCCAGGAATAGCAAGCTTAGTTATGGAAGGAAGGGTCGAGGACAAAAACTGTAGGTGTAGACCAAGGTTAGAATATGTTAAACAGATTGCCTCGGATGTAGGGTGTCGGAGCTATGTAGAGATGAATCGATTAGCTCAGGACAGGGAGGCATGGAGTGCTGCATCAAACCAGTCAAAAGACTGAAGACTCAAACAACAACAACAAGTGCTTGATAGTGGTGGATCCAAAATCTGTTAGCCACCTACGCTGACTCCATGTTCACAAGAGCTCGCGTATTTCTCATGACTAATGTGTCAGTTGAGAATAGCAGTACTGAAAAGTTCGCCATCGAACACAAATACGAAGTCCGTAGACTATGCCAAAACAATGTTCAAGTTGCGGTCCGATCACAACGGAACCATCCAAAAGAGCGTCCACCTCGGACAAGTTTAACAATGTTAAAAGCCCTTTCATCACGGCGCGCGATCACTATATTGACTCCCCGTTATCCCCACCAAAGTTCCACTCCTCAGCTACTCGCCTCGCCTGTAGACCAATAACCGTGCGTCACGTCTCCCTTCCTTGGCTTGAGACAGGCACGCGTGACCCCCCGCCACAAACTCCATCGCACTCGGTAAATTTACCGTTCCAGTCCAATTCGCCTTTTCTTGAAATAATAATAATAATAATAATAATAATAATAATTTAAAATGGAGCGTAACGATTTGAATTTTACCACTAGAAAATTACGTGAAAACGGAGTTGGATGAATTACTGAATTTACTATTATTCCCAAGCTAAAAGTTACTCAAATTCTGATTATGAAACAATGAAGAGAGACAGATTACCTAGTTCTGCGTCATTCGTGCTTACCATTGGAAATTGCAGTAGCGTTTCCCTCGTACATGATGAATCGCAAGAGCTTCCATCAGCCTTCTGGACGTCGCCATCTTCTTCGTCACTTGGGGAGATCGTTGTTAAAAAATGTTAAATTTAAGTGCTTGATAGTGGCGGATCCAAAATCCGTTAGCCACCTACGCTGACTCCCTGTTCACAAGAGCTCGCGTATTTCTCATGACTAATGTGTCAGTTGAGAATAGCAGTACTGAAAAGTTCGCCATCGAACACAAATACGAAGTCCGTAGACTATGCCAAAACAATGTTCAAGTTGCGGTCCGATCACAACGGAACCATCCAAAAGAGCGTCCACCTCGGACAAGTTTAACAATGTTAAAAGCCCTTTCATCACGGCGCGCGATCACTATATTGACTCCCCGTTATCCCCACCAAAGTTCCACTCCTCAGCTACTCGCCTCGCCTGTAGACCAATAACCGTGCGTCACGTCTCCCTTCCTTGGCATGAGACAGGCACGCGTGACCCCCCGCCACAAACTCCATCGCACTCGGTAAATTTACCGTTCCAGTCCAATTCGCCTTTTCTTGAAATAATAATAATAATAATAATAATAATAATAATAATAATAATAATAATAATAATAATAATAATAATAATAATTTAAAATGGAGCGTAACGATTTGAATTTTACCACTAGAAAATTACGTGAAAACGGAGTTGGATGAATTACTGAATTTACTATTATTCCCAAGCTAAAAGTTACTCAAATTCTGATTAGGAAACAATGAAGTGAGAGAGATTACCTAGTTCTGCGTCATTCGTGCTTACCATTGGAAATTGCAGTAGCGTTTCCCTCGTACATGATGAATCACGAGAGCTTCCATCAGCCATCTGGACGTCGCCATCTTCTTCGTCACTTGGGGAGATCGTTGTTAAAAAATGTTAAATTTAAGTGCTTGATAGTGGCGGCTCCAAAATCCGTTAGCCACCTACGCTGACTCCCTGTTCACAAGAGCTCGCGTATTTCTCATGACTAATGTGTCAGTTGAGAATAGCAGTACTGAAAAGTTCGCCATCGAACACAAATACGAAGTCCGAAGACTATGCCAAAACAATGTTCAATTTACGGTCCGATCACAACGGAACCATGCAAAAGAACGTCCACCTCGGACACGTTTTACAATGTTAAAAGCCCTTTCATCACGGCGCGCGATCACTATATTGACTCCCCGTTATCCCCACCAAAGTTCCACTCCTCAGCTACTCGCCTCGCCTGTAGACCAATAACCGTACGTCACGTCTCCCTTCCTTGGCTTGAGACAGGCACGCGTGACCCCCCGCCACAAACTCCATCGCACTCGGTAAATTTACCGTTCCAGTCCAATTCGCCTTTTCTTGAAACAGCCAGTTGTAAATGTTCCTCGATTTCGTCATCGCTTCACGACAAGCTTATTCCTGTATCCGAAATTTCCGATGACTCAACTCTCTCACAATAAACCCTAACTGACTAAAATACGTAAACCTCCGCAATCATATAATATACCGTGACAATGTTGTTCGTAATAAATCGCTTGATAGTGGTTTCTATAAAATCGAAAACCTATCTGTATAGTTATAATCTTTAAAGTAAAAGCTCCAAAAAATACATTTATAATAATAATAAGTTTCAATGAAAATTATCTTGGCTGAACAAGTTGCCGCGTAAACAAACATTAAATGGCATCCATCAGAACTATTTCAGTAGCATAAAATACCCTCGACAAACACGTTACATATTCGCCTCGGATCATCAAATGATTTACCGTGACCACGGTACATCAAGTGATTATCCCAGACACGTTCATACAAATCCCCATCCAAAATACATATTACACAAATTAAAACACCATAAATTACATATATACACTCATAATTTTTCTTCACGCACTTTGCGTCAAAGTCTGTTGTAATATTGGATTGCCCTATGCTATCAGTTCAATGTTTTTTCTTATTTCAATTACTGTTCCACGGATATTTCCGCCTCTCAAATATCTCTATGTTGGGAAAAATATGCATAAATATTGTGTGAGCTCTGTGTATACATGATGTCACATCACACGCTTCCAAGGTATTCTGATATATATATCTCCACAGAACTTCTGGTGTAACTTAATTTCACTGATCACACGAGGACACGGTCACACTATTGTGGCTGCGCATCGTGACCATAATACTTAATCTCTCTGTGTATTAGATAAAATTAATATTGACTCCTGAAAAAAAAACAGTAAGTGCGCATTACACATAACACCAAATATTTCTGTGCCGTAATCGCCCTGTTTTATTAAGTCCTCGTAGACCATAATCTACTTAATACTACTTCACCTCCCAGACCAGTTCTCCACGATCCTGACCTAGTTGCTACCACACTCGAATAATACCTAAATACTGATTACCTTAAATTCACACATACAGGTCTTACATTGCGAGGCCGTAAGCAGAAATCTCGTGTGCTGTTATGTGTGAGTTTCATGAAGGACTGTCTCGCCTTCTGGTGGCCCGTCTTTCGTCTCGTGGATGCCATAAGCAAACATACCCTGTACAAGCACTCACCCATCTCTTGGAGACAAATGGGAATTCACCAGCGCTACCAAATTCTGGCCTTGGGGTATCGAGACATTTTAGTGCTCAACAGCATCCGACAATCCCGTCATATTTCCCTGTACCTTAAAACTCTCAATTACTTATATTCTACCCCCCTTTGTGACCTCTGATACGCCTGCCTGGAAGACCAGATCTCCCACGCACCAAATACCACACTTACTCATTTGATAGGCTGGCCCGCCAGCTAAACACACTCACTTTATGACACGTACTTTCGTAGACTATGTATATTATACGTCCCGTATAATCTGTTTCCCTTACCATCCTCCAGCACATATGCTGTTTTGCCAATACATTTGGAAACTATAAATGTTTCTGTGTCACCTGCTCCCAACCTTGCAAGTGGCTCCCTTAAATGAAAGTCATCACGTTGCTCTACTTACCTATTTCTCAGTGTCTGTAACGATGCCCTGTTGCCTAACTGTCCACACATGCTAACCCTACTTTCCTCTGGTGTCACACCTCTACTTGACACTCTATGACCTAAAAATGTCACTTCTGACTGACAGAATGACGACTTAGGTAGTTTCAAAGTGAACCCTGCCTGATCTAACTTCTGAAAAACAATATCTAAATGACGTAGATGCTCCTCAAAACTGCGTGAACTAATTACCATATCATCAATGAAAATGGTTACAAACTCTCCTGTGTCATCCCCTAATGCGATGTTTAATGCTCTAATTAAAGCAGCTGAACTACTCTTTAATCCGTAAGGTGTTCTACAAAATTGATAAAGGTTATATTTATGACTAGAAGCTGTAAATGGTCTATCTTCGTACATAAGTGGCACTTGCCAGAAACTGGAACTCAAATCTACACAAGTGAAATACTTCTTCCCCTCAAATGTTTGCATTAATTCCTCTATTGACATGGATTTCAGCTGATCTGAACTAATTCTACTGTTAACCAAACGAGCATCTAAACAAATACGGACTGTGCCATCGGCCTTGGGCACGGTGATCAAATAATCATCATATGGACTGTTGGGGTGTTCAATAATGCCATCTTCAAGCATCTGGTTAATTTGTGCCTCAACTGCACTCTGATAAGCAAAAGGTACAGGATATCTATGTCCTGTGAATACTGACCTGTCAATAATGTTCAATGAATGTGTATAGCAATTGGCCATACCAATGCGATCCTCAAAAACTCTCCTATTACACTATAACACATCATAGAGCAGAACACACTGTCCTTCCTCTATATTTCCCTGAAATGCAGCATCACGTACCGAGTCCTCTAGACTACCGTTCGTAATCACACTGCCCACAAAACTTAGAAAATCCCGCTCTACGGCTGGCGATATCTCATTTAAAGTACAAATCACACATACAACACTACTTCTCTGAACATTGTCATTGAACGCTACCTCTACTTCAGAATCATCCTATTTAAATTTCAAACTTCCTACCTCATAACATATGTTACCAGACACGCTACTTAGCCAATCTGAACCCAAAATAACACTGAATACTAAATTTGGAATTACAAGACAAATTTGCTTCCCTACATGATTATTAATTTTAATGTCTACTAAAACTTACTTAGAAATTACTTTAGACCTCTTCCCAACAGCTGTAATAACAATAGTGCTTTTAATTGGCATCTCCTCAAAATTTACTCCAGTTCCTTTCATTTTATCATAAAATGCACTACTTATGCAACTCTTTATACAAACACTATCAATTAAAACATCTGTGTACGCCTCGGACACGTTAAATTTCACTATGGGGCTCTTACTAGCCACATCCTGAATAATACTTTCATCATTTAGTTCACGTAATAATTCACTTCTTACATTTAGGTCATAGTGTTTCTGTATAAGTGTATGGACAGGACATGTTACAGACTGAGATCTGACCTTACATCGCAGCCTGGTTCGTGTTTAAAGTACCGCTACCCCTTGGTGTAGTACTACTCACTACTGCACTGGTCTGGTCGTTCTGGGCTGTGTTAACGGTATTTCTCTGTCCGTTATTACCATTGGGCTTACCCCTTCCTTGACCCCTGTTCTGGTTTTAATTATTATTATTATAATTCCTCCCTTGGTTACCCCTAAAATCATTATTTCGGCCTTGATTTCCCCGGAAATCATTATTTCTACCTTGGTGCTGCGTACCATACCCATTTCCTCCGTACTGATTTTGCTGGTGGTTGTTCTGATTTTGGTTCCCCCTGTTTGGATATTGGCTCCTTCGCCACTGTTCCCCTGAACATCCCGATTCCTATTCTCATTAGGCCTGTTATTATGGTTACCCTGGTTCCTACCGAAATTCTCCTCGTAACCACCTCTTCCCAGAGCATCGAATGTACTTAATAGATTTTCCACTTGCTAAATAGATTTCACATTTTGGATACAGGCAGCTTCTTTGATTCTATATGGAAAATGTCTTAGTAATAGCCTGACTACATCACTTTCCTCCCTCAAACAATCCAGATATTTACATGTCAATACCTGTCCTTAAAAGTATTCTGTCATAGTGTAGTTTCCTCTCGGGTTATATTTCCCACACACAATTCCCTCACGATGCTGGGACTGAATTACCTCATTCCAAAACTTCTCACAAAATTTAACTTTAAAATCTGAAATGTCCTCGAAATTGTCTCTGTAGACAGCAAACCAGTTTCTTGTCTCCCCTACAAACGCTTGCTCTAAAATCTCAACTACCTGGCACCACTCAATACTACCATCTTCCAACCTCTCCTTGAATGTATTTTGTATTGTATTCATGAATTCCATGGGACAACCCTGTCGATTGCTGAAATTTCCCAACTCTATCTCCCTGTGTGTGCTATTTACATAAATTGGCCTACTCTGACTATTTTCCTGCCTAATTCTAGCTTTCAGTTTTTGTTCTAATTCAGCATTTTTCTCCTCAGCTTTTCTTTCAATACTATTTACAGTTAACCTAATGCTCCCTTCCGATGCTTCAACTTTATCACCTTACTTAGCTTGTTTCTCCTGAAACTTATTAATGCTTTCCTTATTCCTCTCCTTTAAATCATTAACTTCAGTGATGATTTCAGCATGAACTTTATCAACTCTACCTCCCAGCTGTTCTTTAACCTCCTTAGTTGCTACCTGAATCTTATCAATTTCTCCCCCCAAATGCTTTTTAACCTACTTTGTTTCAAGTAGAACTAATTCTTTTAAATTCTCAGCCTGTGTACTGATTCTACTTTCAAACTCCTCCTGTACTTTTCCCAATTTTCTATCTACATCTGCTATAATTTCTTTAGCCTTCTCTTTCATAACCCCTCTGATTTCTCCTCTAATCTACTCAAATTTCTTATCTAAATTTAGATTGTTCTCTTCAAATTTCTCACTTAATTTTGCATCTAGTTTTTCGCTCAGCGCTTCCGTATTTTCTTTACTTTCCCTACTGTTTTACTCAAGTTTAGCTTTTAAAGCATCTGTACTCTCTTTATTTTCCTGAATATTTTGTTCAAGTTTAGCATTATTTTGTTCAAGTTTAGCATTCAAAGCGTCTGTACTTATTTTATTTTGTTGCATAAACTGGAGAAGCAAACTTTCCAACCCTGCCTGACCGTTATGATTACCACCCTCAGTATCGGGATTTACCTCCGACATCCCTGTACTGCTTTCATTCTCAAGACTCGCCATACTGCTCGTATCTTCACTATCCAAATGGTGACCACTACGCAACTTCATCTCTTCCTCAACACTACCCATGCTGATACACACCGATAAATGAAAAACTCCCAAATTCAGGCACAGAAATATATACCCTTCTCCTTCCACAAATGTTATTAGGTTTTCGGTCTCACGTTGGTAGCGACAAATGTAACTGTGTTTTGCTCCAAGTTGAGCGCACAAATGTAACTGTTTTTCTTGGCTATGTGGTTTACTTTCCCCTCGTTGAGATGGCAAATGTAATGTTTACTCCTGACTAAGATAAGTTGTATTAATGGGCGCCAAGACCTCAACGCTAAGTTGAAATCGAAATTTATATTTAACAACACCTAGCTCGGGCAGAACACCTTTAAGAATCTTTACACTCAGACCGTGGCACGATTTGATCATTAACCCAACTAACAATTGTACCAGGAGAAGTAATTTGGTCTATATCTAATGCTACCTACTGAAAGCAAAGATTGCATTGTATAAGAAATTAATTTATTATATAAAAACAAGTAGTGGCAATTTTAATAATAATAATAATAATAATAATTTGAAATGGAGCGTAACGATTTGAATTTTACCACTAGAAAATTACGTGAAAACGGAGTCGGATGAATTACTGAATTTACTATTATTCCCATGCTAAAAGTTACTCAAATTCTGATTATGAAACAATGAAGAGAGAGAGATTACTTAGTTCTGCGTCATTCGCGCTTACCATTGGAAATTTCAGTAGCATTTCCCGCGTACATGATAAATGACGAGAGCTTCCATCAGCCTTCTGGACGTCGCCATCTTCTTCGTCACTTGGGGAGATCGTTGTTAAAAAATGTTAAATTTAAGTGCTTGATAGTGGCGGATCCAAAATCTGTTAGCCACCTACGCTGACTCCCTGTTCACAAGAGCTCGCGTATTTCTCATGACTAATGTGTCAGTTGAGAATAGCAGTACTGAAAAGTTCCCCATCGAACACAAATACGAAGTCCGTAGACTATGCCAAAACAATGTTCAAGTTACGGTCCGATCACAACGGAACCATCCAAAAGAGCGTCCACCTCGGACAAGTTTTACAATGTTAAAAGCCCTTTCTTCACGGCGCCCGATCACTATATTGACTCCCCGTTATCCCCACCAAAGTTCCACTCCTCAGCTAATCGCCTCGCCTGTAGACCAATCACCATGCGTCACGTCCCCCTTCCTTGGCTTGAGACCGGCACGTGGGACCCCCCGCCACAAACCCCATCGCACTCGGTAAATTTACCGTTCCAGTCCAATTCGCCTTTTCTTGAAACAGCCAGTTGTAAATGTTCCTCGATTTCGTCATCGCTTCACGACAAGCTTATTCCTGTATCCGAAATTTCCGATGACTCAACTCTCACAATAAACCCTAACTGACTAAAATACGTAAACCACCGCAATCATATAATTTACCGTGATGATGTTGTTCGTAATAAATCGCTTGATAGTGTTTTCTATAAAATCGAAAACCTATCTGTATAGTTATAATCTTTAAAGTAAAAGCTCCAAAAAAGACATTAATAATAATAATAAGTTTGAATGAAAATTATCTTGGCTGAACAAGTTGCCGCGTAAACAAACATTAAATGGCTTCCATCTGAACTATTTCAGTTGCATAAAATACCCTCGAAAAACACGTTACAAACTTATTTCTCTACTAAAACATATTTTTTTCCATTTATGATAAAATCACAAGAAATCATAAAATACTTTAGTTGATCATATTGAATTGCTGAAAAAAAAACAGAGCGCTATTGTTAATAGCCTACTTCCTGAGAAAAAGGAACAAATTGTCTCGAAAAAACAAAAGTGAAGAAAAATGCTCTTAAAGATAAGTGTTACCTTATTTTGCAGCAGGCCCATATTCAGGATCATCTGGGTTGTATTTATCTTCTCTGCCCCTCCTCTGGTTTATTTGTAACTTCCTAGCTTGTTTATAGAACGAGAAGAAGTAGGAGTAGAAGGAGAAAGAGAAGGATGAGAAGGAGGAGCAGGAGAAAGAGAAGAAGGAGGAGCAGGAGGAGGAGAAAAAGGAGAAGGTCAAGGAGAATGTGAAGAAGGGGCAGGAGAAAGAGAAGAAGGAGGAGAAGGAGAAGCAGGAGAAGAAGACTAAGAAGGTGGAGGAGAAGCAGAAAGGGAAGAAGGAGCAAGAGAAGGAGAAGGAGGAGGAGCAGAAGAGGGAGAAGAAGGAGCAGGAGAAAGAGAAGAATAAAAAGGTGCAGGAGAAGGAGAAGGAAAATATTCCAGCCCTCAGACCAGAATTACATTTCTTGGCAGAGCCGGGATCTCGAACCAAGGCCTCCGCGGTGGCAGCTAGCCACTACACAATGAGGCGGAGTAGAAAGCACTGCTCCAGCTGGAGTTCAAAATAGGAATGTACGGAAACCCATTTCAAGGACGGCCGGTGGTGGGATTCGAACCTTCTTGCCTTCTGAATTCGGATAGTCTAGCATCATGACTGAGTGCCTTAGAAAAAGCCAATAAAAATTAAGAAAGTGTTGCTTTCGTAGAAACATAAAATAATAATTGGAAATTTGGTAGTACACTAATCTTAACTTATTGACTAAGTTATAAACAATATTAAAATTGAAATTACACTCCCTCGTGTTGTAGTGGCTAGCTTTCTTAGCTGACATGCCGGAGGGCCCAATTCGATTCCCGGCTCTGCCAAAGAAAAGTAATTCTGGTCTGAGGGCTGGAACGAGGTACACACAGCTTTGTGAGGCAAAACTGAGAATTCCACAGTACGGTAGCCTACTTTTGAGAAATAAATATCATTTTTTTAAAGAAAATAAAACTGTTAACCTTTCTGCTTATTGACAGATATTTAGATATTTGCCAATTATACTCCATAGGCCATAAAGAAAATTCATTAAGTATAACATTGTATTTGTGTGTTGTGTTGTATTTTAAAACTTTTTTCCACTAATTGTAGGCTATATAAACTCAGAATTATACAATTAAATCTTATCTGAAATAATTACACAAAGTTATATGCTCTAAGGTATTGGTTGATATTTCTGGGTATTTTGCGGTGACAATCCCCTGAGAATACTCACAATTTTCTAGGATAGTGAACTCCCCTCCCCCGAAAACAAATTGTATATACGCCCCTGGGTTCAGTTGAGGACTAGAAATGAAACGCTTCCTGTGAGTGTAGGTGTGAACAGGGATGTGTTAGGTAGTCAAGCCGAGGGCTGGTTGGATCCTCAAAAAGTACCGCCGTTACGTTATGTGAGTAGATACCCACAAAAACCCAAGACAGCGCTATTTTGAGGCGTTCTGGGCAAGAAGAGGAGTGAGGTAGTTTGCCATTGCTTTCCTCACTGAGTCAGAACAGTAGTCCTAACCCTATGAGTTGAACCTTTCACAGCATCCACAGGCACTGACTGTGCCCCGAATGCCATTACTAAGCACCACCCATACCTCAGTAGCTTCCATATAATCACAGCCATGAGTGAGACTGAGACATCGGTGTAAAGCCACCTTTTACTCTAGCCTGTGCCAACTGACAAATGCAAATGTATTCTATTCATCAAGAGATGGCAAACAGGGATAGATGAATAAAATATAGCCTACGTTAAATTATTACTGGACCATTTCAAAACACTTAGGCGTGAATTCTCAATCAATAAGTAACTAATGGTGGTAATGGGTTATCACATTAAATAGTATTAAAATATTCCACGAGCTCAAACGATGTCAGTAATTTGTGTCGCATTTAATGGACTTGAACGAAATATTAATGAGAGGCGAAAATAAACAGATTTTAAATATCCCTTCCGGCATAAATATTATATTTATTCAATATTAGTTGCTTCACTTCATGATCTGCTCACCTCGTGATGTAGTGACTAGTATTCTCCGCTGTTACCCTTGAGGTCCGGCTTTTGATTCTCGACTCTGCTATGAAAATCTAATTTGGTGTGAGGGCTGGAAAGTGGGTTAGATTCCCGCCTCTGGCATCCTAGAAGATAGCTATAACCCTTTGTAGGGCAAAGTTACTTTTTACTTTTATGTTTTTGTACATTTTAATGTATTTCAATTATTATAATTATTAATAATCCTATTTCTTTTTCTCTAATTTTGATGTTTATATACTTATTTTCAATTTTCAATTTATGTCTTATAGATTTCTTTTTGATATTTTTATTGAATTAATTAATTAACTCATTTGGAATTGATTTTTACAATTATTTTAATATTTTTATAGTTATGATAATTATTTTAATTTTTATATTTCTTTTATTATTGTAATTTTATTACTGTGATTTTTCTTTCTCCATTTATATTTTATGTTTACACTTTAATTGTTAATGTTTTTAGTGTTTTTTTAAATTTCATCCGACACATTACGTCTAGTAGATGCGTATTTCACTTTTAGAAATATTAGCTCTTCGGCATAAAAATTCTCCGAAATTTGGCTGAAAGATTCAACTACTGTATACTACAGTATCTTTGAAAGCATAAACTGTCCTCATGACAGGTGGTTAATATAGAGACCACTATCCCATAAAGGGGTGGAACAGCGAGGTCATCTGCCCCTCCCTAGAAGCGATTTTTCATGGATTCCCACTTTTACCCCTGGTAATTTTTGGGATGATTCCTAACTTACCTCATGCCTATTAAAAGAAACAACATCATTTTATGATCCAGAAGGAAGGCCACAAGTCCGTCGTAAAAGGGAAGGAACGCTTCTAGTCCTGCCAATGCAAGCAGTGTTGTCCCATGAATAGTCAGGGTAACAAGTGGAACTACATGTTTGCTCACAACCATTATTTAAGTCTCTTTTGTATTGAAATACAGACCTGCCCTTTCAATGGCTGTACCACAGAGTTCAGTAATATTCGTAGATCTTCAGCTCTTTTCGCAAGCAGACTGTATCGTCCTATTTATGGTGTTTCCATGAACAAGTTTACCTTCCTGTTCACCT
Organism: Meconema thalassinum; assembly: GCA_946902985.2. Lineage (NCBI taxonomy): Eukaryota > Metazoa > Arthropoda > Insecta > Orthoptera > Tettigoniidae > Meconema > Meconema thalassinum. The sequence goes on along the minus strand of OX336393.1, from coordinate 448,598,700 downwards.
TCCAGCGCTTCAGAATATATTTTCTCAGAGAAGATATTCAAAAGAAATGGAGATGAAAAACAACATTGTGTCACTACTTGTTCACTACCGGTGATAGTACAAACTTTCGCAAAACGAAACTTCCCAGGGTCAAAACAAATTACACGCATTTTGTAGAATTGTGCAACGTTTGGCAACGCAACCGTAAGAAGAAGAGCTGGTAAAACGCAACGTTTGGCAATGCTGCCGTAAGAAGAAGAGCTGGTAAAACTATGTTCGTTTAATCGATTAAAAACCGATTCATCGAATAATTTGAAATTAATCGAAATCAATTAGTCGACTGTCCGTTAAATCAATCAACCGATGAAATGATTAATATACACGATATCGCTTAATTTAAGTTACGTTTTGGTGGCGTAGTTGGTAGAATGCTGAGCTTCTGTGCCCAAGATCGCGGGTTCAAACCCGGCCGAAGTCGTCGGATATTTTAAGAGCTTTAAAATCCTTCAGTATGCCTTCCTTCGGAGGGTAAGTAAAGCCGGTGGTCCCATGGTATAGATTTATGGCATGTAAAAGAACCTTCCACTAATTAAACTTGTGTAAAGATAAATTTTACAGGTTAGATTTCATTGAAACGCTCTATCATAGATCCAACGTTCACCACTACTAGGAGTCAGTGACATCTGGTAGCGAAAGTGGAAACTACTTGAAATTGAACAGATCTTGTAGCTCATCCAATGGGTTTCCGCATTGAAGCAGCTACAGCCACTTGCGAGCCGAACATGTCCTCGGACACTCCCGGCACTAAAAGCCAGACGCTAAATAAATACATAAATAAATAAGTTACGCTAATTTGCGGAATGATGTATAGAAATCTATAAAAGTTACTTTTTGCTAAAATATACAATAATATGTCCGTCCTTGTTTATGTTAACAATAACCAAATAAGAGTCAGTGACAGTGGAAGGACAAATATCAATCTAATTGGGAAGGGTTTCGAAAAAAATGAAGAGTTTTAAGCAAAGATTATGAATTCTTGTTCAATGTTTACAATTTAGGATGGGAACATCTTTGTTTTACGTGGTTTTAGTCTAGTTTACACAAAGAAGGTACATTATTTAACAAGTAGTACCGTGAAGAACTATATAGCCTATTTTCGTATAACCTCCTCATGTTAATTGCCTCTGTCAACATACAAAATTTCAGTTTGATTGCTGTAATAGATTCGTAGATATTGAGAACCGTCTAAATATTTCGCTTGGTCGCCATGTTGGAATTTTATATATGTAGACCATAGAGTTATGTACTATTAGATGACGATTATTGCGTAGGTTCATTATTCAAACGTTCACTTCGATCGCATGATTAATACAAAAGAAATATAAACTTAATTTTAAAATTGCGCACATCCGCCATCTTGAGGTTATGAAAACTATCGAACTAAATTAGAAGGTAGTGCATTAAAATGTGCATACACATTTGCTGTACCAAGTTTCATTGCATTTTGATTGTTAAATCGCGAGAAAAGTCTATTTACAAGATTCAAATTCGCTTGGCCACCATGTTCGTTCTGCAATTAACAGGTTTTTGAAAGTCTCATAGGTGAACTTCTAATATTGCCCTTTATCACCGTAAAAAGATTTTGGGTGGTATCGGTAACAGTTTCGGAGATATTGAATGCTGGTGAACTATTTCGCACCGCCGCCATGTTAGATTGGTGAGACCTAATCAAATTTGAAGGGCACGGTCGCGGTCAGCCAAAATGTTGCTATAGTCTTACTGAGTTTCTTTGAAATCGCTCCAGCCGCTTAGATGTTATTAGAGGGGGATGCACACAAACACACGAACAAAACGTAATTTCATAAGCCAATTTTTTCATAAAATGAAAATTGGCTAAAAGCATAATGATACAATATATTTTACGTTCGACCCTGACTATTATGTGTCAGAAAACTGTATCATAATGAGGCTCATTATAACACTATTTTTCATTATGAAACAGTTTCTCTCACCAATCACAGCTCAAGAAACAGTTGTGTGACCAATTAGATAAGAATACCTTCGCACATGCGCTCAAAATCCAACATGTCTATATAAATTACCGAAAGTGCACCGTCCATATGTTCGCGTAAATAAACTGGTGAATATGAGACAAGAAATAGCACTGTACCTTAATATCCCCAAATCCAATTTCTACACAGCGCGTGATTTTCAAACGACTTCGGTGACAGTTTTACTGAATACTGGTGCACAATCTGAACATATGGCATTGAAGCACACGGAGCGCATGCGTCGGTCAGCCAGAGAGTTTGGAAAACAGAGATATACTACCCAGGGCAGCACTCGATAACAGATATTTATAAACATACTCGTGTCTTAATTATAGTCATTATAGGCTCGTTGCATAATGTACTATTAATTAATTAAATGTCTGTTTTGCTTCCATGAGAGCGTAGTGACAAAAGCGAAGCACATCGATCAATTGACAAATCAATTGATAAATTATTCGACCAAACTATTAATCGATTAAACGACCAATCGATTAAACACACAATCGATTAGTCGTTATGTCTCACAATTAATGTATATTGCTGCTTCGATAAATCAGTTATTCGATAACTGAAATGAATCGATAAAAGTCCCAGTCCTAGTATGAAGCTAGAAGAAGTGTTTTACGGTCTAAACTGCAAATTTAAATAAAATGTTTATGTAAGGTCTAATTGTTCGCTGCACCATAAATCAAGAGTTCAGTCGAGTTGAGTGAAGCTCCTTTGAATAATGAATGATCTTAAATTCAGTCGTACATTTTTTATGAAGTCAGGTATGGTATGTAATTATAACTCTGTGTTTCTGTCAGGTCCGTAATTAGTACACGCCACCGTTAATGCTTTTAATCCTCGAAATGGTTTGTAACTTTAATTGTGTTTCCATAAAACGCCCGGTTGTATTTGAACACCAATTTAATCACGAACAAAAATTGATTACTACACTTTTAACTTCCAAAATTGAATATAGCACCACTACCATGTAAAAGTGGCTATTCTAATACAGTTAACTTGGTGATTATCTATTGAAGACTCACTATTGAAGACTCGAACACCAAGTAGTATATAGAAAATTAATTTTTCCACCAAAAGTTAATAAATGAAATCGACCGTACGTTAATTATATAGTACAAGTTTCGACAACTTTGTGGTCTTCATCAGCTAGGTACTTACATGTGATTGTAATAAACATGTTAATGAAAACTTGAGAGCAATCAATCATCAATTATATGAATTGCAGCTAATGGCCATATTTTGGGTACTTTTGATTGAACCCCCGAGGGTTCTCAACAAGTTCAATTTCAAGTAGTTCCAACTTAGGTTACCAAATAGCGGCGAACGTTGGAACTTGATAGAGCGTTTCTAAGTAGCCAAATATAACCTACAAATTTTGCTACACACTTCCAATTACGATGGTAGGTTCTTTTACGTGCCATAAATCTATGACATGGGCCCACCGGCTTTACTTCCCCTCCGAAGGAAGACATACTGAGGGATTCTAACGCTCTTAAAAGTCCGACGATTTCGGCCGGGTTTGAACCCACGATCTTGGGCATAACAGTTCAGCACGCTACCGACTACGCCACCGAAATCACTAAATAACCATTGACTTACAATTAGGACATGACGCTTGGTTGGTTCCTTAGTTTAGGGGCTGCGACAACTTGGTAAGGTAGTCCCGTGTACTTTGGGTGTGTGTAGAATCTGGCTGATAAGCGGTGTTAATTGTGATGGCTGTATTAGTGTGTGTTATCTGTTTTTAATTCAAGTAAGGACTGCAGACTATAATTACAAGTAGTTCCTATTTTCGCTACAAAATGCTACCGTCCACGACACCTAGCTGTGAACTTGGCTACTACTAGATGTCATCGCAACCAGCGCCTGGTGACGAACGTTCGAACTTCAGAGCATTAATCAAACCTAACCTACAAATTTTGCTGCACACAAGTTTAGATAGTGCAAGGTTCTTTTACATGCCATAAATCAATGACATGGGCCCGCGGGCTTTACTTTCCCACCGAAGGAAGGCATACTGAGGGATTATTAACGCTCTTAAAAAATCCAACGACTTCGGCCGGGTTTGAACTCGCGACCTTGGGCAGGGTGTGACGCCGTCTGTGAGTGCAGATAAATCTGAATGTGTTGGAAGTATAATGTTAAATCTAATAACTTCAAACAATATACCCTAATTATTCTAGAAAATTACTTATTCTGTCGAATATCATAATTAAATGATATTGTTCTGAGAAAATGAGTTCACAATAATTGTTAAATAAACGCCAATCAATACATAACTAAAACGTGTATAAAATGTACCTGTTCCAACCTAGCAATGACGTCTCCTACAACATCAAAGATATATACAATTAAAATATTATTGTTAATAAGCTATAAAAATTATATTTAATATTATAATTAAATGTAAAATAATGAATGGATAACTATCAATAACAAAGAAAACAAGAATTTCCGTGACGTACTTAAGAGCTTACTTTTCTCGAAATGTAAGATTCATTGCCATGATTAATCTATATGGACCTAATTAGAATAATGACGAAATTGTGTTGGTAATAACGAAATTTCTTATTAGTTCGAAATATAACTGGCATAATGTACCCTAATTGAGCACTACAGTTGGCAGCCCTGGTGACTGAATATATTCTTAGTTCCATCTCCTAAGGTACAGGATACAAAATTTGGTTGAAGTCCAATGGACGTTACATGCAGTTAGACACTGGATCTATCAGCACGCGTAAAAGCATGTTGTCAACAATACCATGCGTGTGCTGGACAGAAATAATCTGAAATATTATGATATCTTGTTGTGCCAATTTTGGATGAAATCCATTTGTTAGTATAGGAATTACATGTATTTTAAAATTGGACATATCAGCAGGCATAGAATCATGTTGGCAGCACTGCCTTGTATTAATTACTCCAAATTAATCTAGAATGTCAGGTGCTATACGTGTGCAAAGTATAGAGCTGTTGGCTTGCATACTTTCTGATATATCGATATTAGGGTTAAAAAAATATAGACAGCATTTATTAACAGTTGGCAGCCCTGATTGCTCATAACAATACTTATAGTCATATCTGTTATGGTACACATAGCACACACGAAATTTGGTCGAAATCCAACTGATAGTAAAGAAGTTACATGTATTTAACAAGATGTTCAGTAAAGAACATATAGCCTACTTTCTCCTAAATGCATGGGTATTGTTATAACTCTTTGTCCTTTTCAAGCAGTATAATTGAATGTTGTTTTTAGTAGCTTGTTGAAATACAACGTGCTATACGGATATTATACATGAATATGAGGTGCCCTTTGCTAGTGCTACCAATGTAAACAAAAATTAATTCAATTCGGTTTCACCGTTATTGAATTGATATGGGGAATGGATTTGCACACATACATGGCCGCTATTTGCAAACTATCGGGCTGATGACCTTGTAGTCAGTGATAAGATGCTTTCCACAAAAAGGCATGTTGTTGAAAAATCTGGTAGAGATCAAATTATTAGGATGGTCGTAATTTGATTTAACCTTTTAACATTTGGGTGGCCGTCATTCCGTTTCCGTCAAGATGGCGGCGATATAAAACATGGCACTGAGGTGCCCTTTGCTAGTGCTACCTCTGTACCAAATTTTGTTCAATTCGGTTTCACCGTGTTTGAATTGAGAGGGGGAATCGATTTGCACACATACTTGGCCACCATCTGCAAACTATTGGGCTGATGATCTTGCAGTTTGGTCAGAATATACTTCCCACATAAAGATATGTTGTTGCAAAATTTGGTAGAGACTAGATTATTAGGTTGGTCGTAATTACATTTTAGCTTTTAACATTTGGGTGGCCGCGATTACGTTTCCGTCAAGATGGCAGTGATCTAAAACTTTACACTGAGGTGCCTTTTGCTAGTGCTACCTCTGTACCAAATTTCGTTCCATTCGGTTTCACCGTGTTCGAATTGATAGGGGGAATCTATTTTCACACAAAGATGACCGCCATCCGCAAAATATTAGGCTAATGACCTATTAGTTAGGTCAAAGGATGCTCCCTCCATAAAGGTATGTTGTTGCAAATTTAAGGTAGAGATCAGATGATTAGGTTAATCGTAATTTGATTTATGCTTTGGACATTTGTGTGGCAGCCATTAAGTTTCCGTCAAGATGGCGGCGATATAAAACATGACACTGAGGTGCCCTTTGCTAGTGCTACCTCTGTACCGAATTTCTTTCCATTCGTTTTCACAGTGTTCGAATTAATAGGGGGAATCGATTGTGACACAAAGATGGCCGCCATGCACAAACTATTTTACTAATGACCTATTGGATTGGTCAAAGGATGCTCCCTCCATAAAGGTATGTTGTTGCAAAATTTGGTGGAGATCGGATGATTAGGTCAGTCGTAATTTGATTTAAGCTTTGAACATTTGTGTGACGGCCATTACGGTTCCGTCAATATGGCGGCGATATAATACATGACACTGAGGTGCTCTTTTCTAGTACTACTTCTGTAACAAATTTCGTTCCATTCGGTTTCACCGTATTCGAATTAATAGAGGGAATCGATTTTCACAGAAAGTTGGCCGCCATCCGCAAACTGTTAGGCTGATGACCTATTAGTTTGGTCAAAGGATGCTTCCTCCATAAAGGTATGTTGTTGCAAAATTTTGGTAGAGATCGGATGATTTGTTTAGTCGTAATTTGATTTAAGCTTTGAACATTTGTGTGGCCGCCATTACGTTTCTGTCATGATGGCGGCGATATAGAACATGACACTGAGGTGCCCTTCGCATGTGCTACCTCTGTACCAAATTTCGTTCCATTCGGTTTTCCCGTGTTTGAATTAATAGGGGGAATCGATTTTGACACAAAGATGGCCGCCATCCGCAAACTATTAGGCTAATGACCTATTAATTTGGTCAAAGGATGCTTCCTCCATAAAGGTATGTTGTTGCAAAATTTGGTAGAGATCGGATGATTAGGTTAGTCGTAATTAGATTTAAGCTTTGAACATTTGTGTGACGGCCATTACGGTTCCGTCAAGATGGCGACGATATAAAACATGACACTGAGGTGTCCTTTGCTAGTGCTACCTTTGTACCAAATTTCGTTCAATTCGCGTTCACCGTGTTCGAATTGATAGGGGGTACAGACATTCAGAGTACACACACTCACACACACACACACACACACACAGAGACAGACACACTTTTTTCGCCCTGTGTTGATCTCATAAGTCTACTTTCATTTTTTGCAAAAATCGAAAGTAGGCTAAAAAATTGGTACTATCAGCAGGCTTATAATCATATTGGTAGAACTGACGTATAAAAGTTACTCCAAATTAATCTAAAATGTCACAGTATACATGTGCATAGTTTAAAGCTGTTGGCTTGCATACTTACTGATATATTGGTATTTGGATTAAAAAAATAGAGAGAGCAATAATTAACAGTTTGCCGCCCTTGTGGCTCTTAAGAATACGCTCAGTCATATCTGTTTATGTACAGATATTACATACAAAATTTGGTTGAAATCCAATTGATAGTGTAGAAGTTATATGCATTTAAACATTGGACCTATCAGAAGGCTTAAAATTATTTTGGCTACACTGTCACGGTTGTTCTCCTGGAAATTAAACTGAAATAGAATTATCTATATGTGTGCCAATTTTGGAATAGCTCCCATGCATACCTTGCAAGATATCCAACATGGAGCTCAAATTTCTAGTGCGTTTTTTCAGCAGTTGGTAGCACTGACATCATTTTCAAATATGGACATCAGATATTCTTGTGCACATCTTTACTCATACTAAATTTGGTTTTGATTGCTGCATCCGTTTAGGAATTGATAGGGGGGGACACACACACAGCCAGACAGACAGACAGACAGAAACACAGACAGACAGAAGAACAGACAGACAGACACACATTTCCCCGGATCGATCTCATAAGTCTACTTTTTCCTAATTTTTGCAAAATGTGAAAAGTAGGCTAAAAATAGCTTAGAAGTCCGAGCAAAGAAAATGATCGTAGCATTTCAGATCACCAGAAATGTATACAAGAAGTAGGCATTATCGTGGGACACTAAAATTAAAAAAAACAATTCTGTGGTGAGACCTGAAGCACTCTTTGGAGCTGAAACATTAAAGTTAATACGGAAAGGAGACATAAACAAAATCATGCTCAAGGAAAGAAGATTGGTTCGATGCATCCTTGGCCCAAGGAAAACATAAACAGACTATAACAGACCACGACCTAACAAGGAAATTTACACCCATGTGGAGAACATAATTCACACCATGCGCAAACGACGAATGCCATTTTTTGGGCATTTAAATAGATTGAATAATGACAGAGTAACAAAACAAATTTTTAATGACATTTTAAAACTTCAAGTTCAACCAGCGTGGTTTACACAGACATTGAAGGATCTTAAGGAAGCTGACATTGACATTACAGATACATATAATAGGAATGTATTTCGGGACAAAATTCAGAAAGTGATCTTCAGGGAGGAACGAGAAAGACAACGAAAGCAGCCACGGAACATTGAACAGCTCCGAAAGCAGAGATCATAGAGGATGAAGCGAATGTGGGCAGAGAGAAAAAGGACATGTGGCAAGATTTGAAGTATTGATTTTACGTGCTCTGTAATAGTGCTATTCGATTAAAGAAATAATAATAAATAAATGTAAAATAACGTAATGAAATGGATATCTTTACAAGAGAGTAAAATTATTTAAATATATGTTATATAGGGTTTCTCATAGTCTTCTAAGCATCACACTTTTCATGTGTATTACGTTGGGAATAGCATAGAACTGTGATATGAAATCGCTCGAAGTAAGACTTGAATTGTCCATATCCAGGTAAGAATTGAGTAAGCAAAAATTTCGAAACAATTATTTTACTTTGAAAATGATACTGATTCTCAGGAAAAATATTTCTCTCGTAACAGATCCTTTCGAGGTAACGGTCCAATGTTATTCCACTGGTGAGTTAAGTGGTCGGTCTTTCTTTCAAGGTGACATATTGGAGTTATATGAAACTTTCATTGTTGATTTTGTAGCCTCTTTAGCTAGTTCATCTTCTCTTTCATTACCAATTATCCTCATGAGTTGACGAAACCATTCGTGGAAACCATGCTGAGTTATTGACTTTATGTCAAGAGCTATTGGCTTCATGTTGTATTTGTCGTTTATTGAGTTGAGTGCTACTTGTGAATCATTGTATAATTGTGCATTTTGGTTGTTGTCACTACTATACTGTATTAACCCTAGAATATTACCATTATTCATTGATGCGTCATACTAATAATACGAACTTTGTGCTAAGGCACCAATTAGTTAAATGGTTGAAATTAATATACTGTATATTTCGTATGTAACACTATTTATATACACTGAATCTTCTGTGGTCTTTTAAGTTTAATACGCCAAGTTCCATCTTAAATAGGCGTACAACAAATACAGAAGTCGTTTTCTTTGACGTTAATAGCAGTACGTAATCTCCCCAACCTCTTTTACTGTCTCTGGTTTCTATGAGGTTGTTTTTATAATCCCTCTGAAGTGATGTGACATACCTGCATCGAATTCCCCACCTCTTTGTTATTCCCATGGAGAAACTAACATGTTGTTAAATTCAAGGATAGTGTCCAGGTAATTCGTTGCCCCATGATTATGCCTCTAGAAATGATTGGCATTAATAACAAAAGCATTGACATCACCACCATAAACCAGTAGAAGCACTGCTGGAAGATGGTAGGGTGGGGACAGATATAGAGGGAATTCTAAGCAGTTGAATTATTCATATACGTAAATTTTACGTATGTTATTTGTTAGTATTGTAGGTTTAACCTCCATATTATAAGCGTTATAAAATTATACGGTTTATTTCCTTTCACACATAAACTGTCTAATTTTGACAGCAAAATTCCATCACATTCTCTCCCCCGCCAAAAACAATATAATCCACTCCATACATTACTATTTAGCAAACCTAAACAAAAATACACTCATGAGTAAATGATTTATACATCTGGCGATGTGATCCCCTCACAGCCCTCCACAATAGAACGTTATCAATGTATGAAATTCATCCATGGATTCAGACAAGGAAGGCTGTGTTTAAGTGGCGAGGTAACGCGCCTCTTCATGGTCCTCAAATAATACCTAGCACTTCACACACTTTCAAGTATACGTGCAACTCTTCCAGCAATAATTATAACCTGAAATGAATAGAAATTGTCTTCCGCTATAGAATATGAGGACGAGTTTCATGTCTGTCTGTCTGTCGTGATTGTGTGTGTGTGCGTAGGAAAATGGGGTTGGGTGAGAACGCTCTTTAAAGTTGTAACGTCACGTGTCCAATATGGATTACATGTAGATGTTCATTTGGTCTCTAACGTAGCTGCAGGCCTGTAATGACCTATTGTAAGCCCTGTGGAGTGAGTATGGGGAACTCAACACATCAATTGGGTGGGTGAGCTTCTGCTACTGGACTGTGTGTGTGTGTGCCATGCCGAGGGCTGTCGTAGCTTGCTTCCTGAATGGAAGGCCATGATCTGACAAATTGAGGATTATGTTACATAGTTGCTACGTAATAAAAAGTAGGCTACGGGGGCTTTCAGCATTTCATGGAATTATTGCCGATGGGATGTGCTACATTCATCCCTCCTCCCCTTTAACCCCACCGTCTCTTTTGTCCCTGGTAAGCACAGCGTGCACCTCATGTAACCCATTGTGATTGGTAATTGTAGTAAAGGGGAAGGTTCGTTCAACCTGCAATGTAATGAGAATCATGAATATTTTAAAAGAGCATAGGAATTTTCTATTCAAATAGGTGTTTGATATGTATTTTATTTCACCGTAGCATTGGAATCTTGATCAGTTCCTCAATATAAGAAAGGAGGTTTCAAACCTTTCTTTAATCGGTTGACGACCAGTTCCCAATGAACCTTAACATTCAAAATAGTACGGTTGGTTCCTCAGTTTAGGGGCTGCGACAACGCGGTCATGTAGCCCCGTGTACTTTGGGAGTGTGTAGAATCTATCTGATAACCGGTGTTAATTGTGATGGCTGTATTAGTGTGTGTTATCTGTTTTTAATTCAAGTAAGGACTGCAAACCTTCGATTTTCAAGTAGTTCCAACTTTGCTATCAAACGCCACCGTCAGCGACCAACTAGTTCTGAACTTGGTTACTGGCTGCCACCGCAGTCGGCTCCTGGCGACGAACGTTGGAACCTAAGAGCGTTAGTCAAAGATAGCCTATAATTTAGCTTCACACAGGTGTAATTACTGTAGTGGAATGTTATTTATCATCCCATAAATTTATGACATGGGACCGCCGGCTTTACTTCCCCTCTGAAGAAAGGCATAGTGAGGGATTTTAACGCTCTTAAAAATCCAACGACTTCGGCCGGGTTTGAACCCTTGACCTTGGACATAGAAGCACAGCATGCCACCAACTACACCACCTAAGCCACTCATAATAGTACAGTTACCACATGACAATCATTATCAAACAGATTCCACACACACACTAGTACAAAGGGTTGATGCCCAATGATGTCTCTCAAAACGGCATGAAATACAGACAAACCTGGTTACAAGAAAGTTGAAGGGAAAAGTGTTATTCTTTCCTATATAGAGGTTATTGTTATACCCAAGTTCATCCAAGCCACTTTCTTGTATGGAGGTTGTAAGTCAGTTACAATTTTCTCAATCAATTTCTGTTTGTCACATCCAAGTGTATTTATTTATTTATTCATCTGATGGTCTTTTTCATTATTAGGGAATAACCCATCACAATTGTAATGAATATTAACATATTAATTAGTTATATTGAATTCTGTTTTGAGTGACTCTGTTAGTTGTAATATTTGTAGAGGAAAAGTGAAAATGTGTGAAAATGCTTAAAAACGAAATGGCCTTACTTGAACATGAATTTTCTCAAAATTACTTTTTTCAAAATAAAAGCCCCATTTTCTCAGGAACTACTGATGGAATCTCTATAATTATTTTTCCATATGAGGCGCTTAGAATCAAAACCCGCGAATTCCACACAACAAAATTTGTGGGAAAATGAGGATATCTGTTAACATATGAAAAAACATCCTTGGAATATGAACATTTCGTTTATTAATTACTTTGTCATCAAACGATGCATTCCAACAAATTACAGAATTGTCCATTAATGGAAAGTAACACAATTCATAAGATTATTTAGGAGTTAACTGGTTCTGAAAGTGAAATGTACATATGGACGTTCTTGAAAGTATTAAAAGCAAATCTAAGAATAAAAACAAAGGAAGAAAGAAAGCATGTGAACGCGAACCATCCATATTATGCATGAAATGAAAACCAGACATGAATTATGATTATGCATATATTTAAAATGTAACAAACACTTAACCACCCATTACAAAATACAACACAGCTGATGGCAGTATGAAGGAATCCTGGGTAATACAATTCTATGTGCTGATTGGCTGAAAACGACTTAGTGGATTTTGAAACTAACAATGGTGTAAGTTCAATTGAATCTAGTGGATTTTGAAATTAACCCTAAGTTTGTCCGTCATTTTCATAGAGAAATAGCGTCTTTTGAGGAGAATAATGTCACCATTGAGTGCAAGTTCATATAATGGCAACTCACATCTCATTTTTCACGTTCGATGGACTTAGCGGGTTTTGATTCTAAGCGCCTCATATAATGTATATTGCACACCCATACTGTGGATCCTCGAAGAGTCAATTTGGTCAATTAGATAGTTTTAAAAGTATAAGCCTCCAAATATTTAATGAATAAATTAGAGGTTCATTGAAAAAAAAAAAAAAAAGAATTCTATTTAAGTTTTCCATATGAATGAGGATCAGTACACTGAGGAAGATCCAATAAACAGTCTGCAAAGAAATCATATATCTAATAAATGCTGAGAAAATGGGGTATTTGTATTTTCATTTTAACATTGGAAATATAGGGCTTTACGACTTTCCTTAAAGAAAACTGTTTCCGCTAAGCAGACAGTGTAATGATATCGTAGCGCATTTGCTGCTAAAAAGCAGACTGAACTCTGACAATAGAAACAATGCAGTACAATAACATAGTCTGAGGCAGAGAGTAAGCAGGGAAAACGACAGGAAGAAAGAGGCAACACTTTCTAATGTAGAGGTCAAGAACCTACTTTCTTTCCTATAAAGAGGTAAACGAGTCCAACACAACTTTCTTACACAGAGGTAGCCTACATAAGTTCATTGTAGAGAGTTTTTCACCGTAAAAATGACAGGACTAAGAAACTTCTTTCCAATACAGAGGTTTCTCTTATACTGAGGTTTACTATAACCAGTTTTGACTGTAGCACCTTAAATTTTCTAAATTTAAATGGAGTGTAATTGATTAGTATCCTTGGGAATCAATCCCAACACTTTGGTTTAGTGCTGAGGGTGTCACTACAATAGTCCAAGAAGGGTCGGGGATAGAATCTGTTTCCAACTCCCTATCATCAGATGTTGTCAAATGTCAAATGGCAGGCCACCAGGAAATGTTCTGCGCAGTGGCTGCAAAAGGTAGCGTCAGCAGTTACATTGGCATCACGGCTGTCGCTTGTATCAAAACAAACTGCATGCTTTGTTCTCACCACAGCCATTCATAACACACGCTGAGAGTGTTGTCCATGTGTTCGAAGACAAACTTCAACATGTCTACACATATTTTTGAAGACTTTCACTAAAGTTTCTTGCGTAATGGACTGCACATAATGAATGACATTCACTTTGAGTTCATCAATATTTTTGGATTAGTTTGCGAGCTGGGCACACGAAATTTACTTATGAAATCCCGAACGGTATCCCGGTTTGGACACTTTGAATTAGGTGACCGCGCCTGAAATTTTAGCTTTAAATTTTCTGTTAACCGATCGCCTTCGCGAAAAACGTATTTCACCAAAGAAAGCTCTCTCTTCAGTACCGGTAGTACCATTATCGCCTGTATACTGCTGCACACTTCCAATGATCGCTCGCTTACTGCAATTCACATTGACAATTTCGACAGCCTATAGCCCACACGTGTAGCATTCACTGTAGCTTTACCCTGTCAACGGTCAAGTTGCTTCCCTCACACCTAGGTGGACTGGCTTCGATTCCTCATAAATGCATGTGAGATTTTCAAAGTCTGGTGGTTCAGAATCCACGTAGAAAGAAGGTCCCGTGGTTTATGACAGCGAAGTTAATGGCACCGTCTGTTTCTCGCTTGCTGTTCCCAAGGTTGCAGGATCGAATCCTGGTACAGTCAGCTGAAATTTGAGGGTGCGAAAATGCGAGTGAGCCGTGTGAGTAGATTTACTGGCGCGTTAAGATCCCCTTCAGGGAAAAATTCTGGCATCGCGGCGTTTCTAAAAGCCGCATATGTTAAAAGGGACATAAAACAAATATCGTTACGTTGGTACCCTCATTCCTTTAAAACGGGGATGCCAATCTGTGGCTCATTTGCCGCTGTAGAAACATAGGCAATACGAAGAACAAGTAGTTCCGTGAAGAACTATACAGCCTATTTTCATATATCCTATTTATGTTAATTGCCACTATCAACATACAGAATTTCATTTTGATTGCTGTAATAGATTCGTAGATATTGAGAACCGACTAATTATTTCGGATGGTAGCCATGTTGGATTTTATATATGTAGGTCCTAGGGTTATGTACTGTTACATGAAGATTATTGTGTACGTGTAGCATTCAAATTTAAATCGCATGATTAGGACACAAGAAGTAACAAGGAGATTTTAAAATTTCGCACAGCTGCCATCTTCTGGTTATGGAAACAATTGAAATAAATTAGATGCCAGTGGATTAACATTCGTATAACGATTTACTGTACCAAGTTTCACTGCACTCGGATGGTTAAATTGCGAGAAACGTCCATGTGAATATTTATACTTCGCGTCGCCGCCATGTTGGATTTGTGATCACCAGGTTATTTAAAGTCCTATGGGTGAACTTAAGTTCATAGCCCCTATGAACATAAGAAAATCAGTTTGTTTGCTATAACAGATTCGTAGATATTCAGAGCCGTCTAAATATTTCGGATGGTCGCCATGTTGGATTGTTAAATCTATAGGCCATAGAGGCATGTACTATTAAAGGAAAATAATTGCGTAGGTTCATTATTCAAACTTTCACATCGATCGCATGATTACGACACAAGAAATAAAAACTTAATTTTAAAATTCGCAAAGCCGCCATCTTGAGGTTATGTAAATAATTGAACTAAATTAGATACCAGTGTATTACAATGTGTATAAACATATCCTGTACCAGATTTCATTGCGGTTGGGACATTAAATCAAGAGAAACGTCTATTTAAAATTTTCAAATTCGCTTGGCCGCCATGTTCGTTTTGTAGTTAACCGGTTTTTGAAAGTCTTATAGATGAACTTCCAATAGTGTCCTTTATATCCGTACAAAATTTCAGGGTGATACCGCTAATAGTTTCAGAGATATAGAATGCCGGTGAAATATTTCGCATATCCGCCATCTTGTGCTTATGTAAACAATTGAACCAAGATAAATGTCAGTGGATTACAATGTGTATAAACATATACTGTACCAAGTTTTATTGCGTTTGGTTGGTTAAATCGCGAGAAACGTCTATTTAAATGTCGCAAATTCGCGTGGCCGCCATGTTGGTTTTGTAGTTACCTGTTTTTCAAAAGTCACATAGGTGAACTTCTAGTAGTTCCCTTTATCACCATAAAAATTCCAGGGTGATGTCGGGTTTAGTTTCGGACATATTGAATGCTGGTGAAATATTTCGCACAGCCGCCATGTTGGATTGGTGAGACGTAACAAAATTTGAAGGGTATGGTCGGGGTCGTCCGGAATAGTGCTATGAACTTAGAGTTTCATTGGAATCGCACCAGCCGTTTAGAAGTTATTAGGGGGGACACGCACACACACACACGCACACACGCACATACACAGACAAAAGTGATCGCATAAGCCTATTTTTTCAAAATTGAAAATAGACTAAATATGACATGGTCCAATTAATACAGGAAAATAAAAGACACGCAAGGTCTTGGGCAGTTTATTACCATCGGGGTCGGAAGAGAACAAGATTAAGCCAAGGGAGGTCGACAGAAAAGATAAAGGAGAGGAACCCAGCACAAGCAAGTGGAAGCAATAGCGGATGCCCGGGTTCTATTCCCATCTCTGCCAAGAAATTTTCATTCTGGTTTGAGGGCTGGAATGGGGAACACTTAGCCTCGTGAGGCAAAAATGAGAAGAACAGGGTTCGATTATCACCTCAGCCATCCTTGTACTCTAGGCAAATGCTGGGATGGTTTCTTACTTGGGGCCACAGCCGCCTCCTTTCCAATTCGATCCCCAATTTACAAATGCACACTCTAATACAGCCAACACAATAACACACGTTATTACAAAAATTCTCCACACACCCAAGTACGCGGAGCTGTATGAACACAATGTCGTAGTTCCTAAAATATGCAACAACAACAAATCATAATAACTAACACTAATATTTCCCGTCAACTGAGCTCACTTAGAAGGTATGTTATCCCTTCATAATCAGTGGTGTGGCTTGTTTTATGATGTTATTTTAATCTGTCAATAGATGGCAGCAGTATTGCCTCAATGTTTTAATTACCACCACATGAGTTCGGTAATTAGATCAGATACGCTGAAGCACTTTAACTTTCTCAGTTTCTTGCACAAACATTATAGAAGTTTCCTCTTTGACGAGCAAATACCCAGCCCAAAATATGCAGCGCGCAAGTTTCACCGCATAGCAAAGCTTAAACCAGACTTGTTTTGTACAAGAAAATAAGGAGGTACACACACTGTAAATGTCATGTCGCTAAAGATCACACAGACAGAAACGTTGCTTTAGATTGCTAGGCCACTGTGCATCGTCCACATTAAATGTTGCGTCTGTGAACTGGAAACTCGTATCACCATTTAAGGGGGAACATACAGTTAAACCCTTTATGGGATAGTGGTTACCACCTTTCATAAGGACAGTTTATGCTTTCAAAGATGCTGCTAGGGGTCTTTAAGCAAAATTTCGGAAAATTTTCATGCCGAAGTGCTATTTCTAAAAATCAAATATTATATACCTATCTACATGGCGTAATGTGTTGAATAAAATTAAAAAAATAAAACTAAAAACATTAACAATTAAACTAACAAGTAGTTCCGTGAAGAACTATACAGCCTATTTTCATATATCCTGCTCATGTTAATTGCCTCTATCAACATACAAAATTTCAGTTTAATTGCTGTAACAGATTCGTAGATATTGAGAACCGTCTAAATGGTCGCCAGGATGGATTTTTATTTTTGTACTATTACATTAATATTATTGTGTACGTGTCGTATTCAAACTTCAATCGCATGATTAGAACACAAGAAGTAAAAACGAGATTTTAAAATTATGCACAGCAGCCATCTTTGATTATGCAAACAATTGAAATAAATTAGATGCCAGTGGATCAACATTTGTATAAGCATTTAACTTGCAACGTTCACGGCACTCGGATAGTTAATTCGCGAGAAACGTCCATTTAAATATTTATACTTCGCGTCGCCGCCATGTTGGATCTGTGCTCACCAGGTTATTGAAGTCCTATAGGTGAACATATGCTCATAGTCTCTATGAACATAAAACAATTCAGTTTGGTTCCTGTAAAAGATTCATAGATATTGAGAACCGTCTAAATATTTCGGAAGCTCGCCATTTAGGATTGTTATATGTATAGGCCATAGAGTTATGTACTATTCAAGGACAATTATTGCCTAGGTTCATTATTCAAACTTTCACTTCGATCGCATAATTACGACACAAGAAATATAAACTTAATTTTAAAATTTCGCACAGCCGCCATCTTGAGGTTATCTAAACAATTGAATAAAATTAGATGGCAGTGCATTACAATCTGCAAAATCATTTACTGTACCACATTTCACTGCGCTCAGAGAGTTAAATCACGAGAAAAGTCTATTAAAATATTTCAAATTCGCTTGGTCGCCATGTTCGTTTTGTACTGTACAGGTTTTTGAAATATACATAGGTTAACTTGTATCAGTACCCTTTATCACCGTACAAAATTGCAGGGTGATATCTGTAATAGTTTCGGAGATATAGAATGTCAGTGAAATATTTCGCACAGCCGCCATTTGGAGGTTATGTAAACAATTGAACTAAATTAGACTCCAGTGCATTACAATGTGTATAAACATTTGCTGTACCAAGTTTCATTACGTTTGGATAGTTAAATCGCGAGAAAAGTATATTTAAAAGTCTCAAATTCGCTTGACCGCCATGTTGGTTTTGTAAGTCACCAGGTTTTTGAAAGTCTCATAGGTGAACTTCTAGTAGTGCCCTTTATCACCGTACACAATTTCAGGGCGATATCGGTAATAGTTTCGGAGATATTGAATACTAGTCAAATATTTAGCACAGCCGCCATGTTGGATTGGTGAGACGTAACAAAATTTGAAGGGCACGGTCGAGGTCGCCGGGAATAGTGCTATGAACTTACCGAGTTTCATTGAAATCGTTCCAGCCGTTTAGATTTTATTAGGGGGGGGGGCACACACACACCTCTCACACACACACACACACGCACACACACACGGACAAAAGGTGATCTCATAAGCCTATTTTTTCAAAATTGAAAATAGGCTAAAAAATAGGTGGCTTCGGTGGCGTAGTTTGTAGCATGCTGAGCTTCTATGCCCAAGATAGCGGGTTCAAACCCGGCCACAGCCGTCGGATTTTTAAGGGCTTTAAAATCCCTTAGTATGCCTTCCTTCGGAGGGGAAGTAAAGCCGGCGGTCCCATGTCATAGATTTATGCCAAGTTAAATAACTTTCCACTAATTACACCTGTGTGAACCTAAATTGTATAGGTTAAGAATGTAAACAACGCTCTTACTTTGCTACGTTCGTTGCCAAGAGCCGACTGCTGTGGCGTCTAGTAGCTAAGTTCTGAACTTGGCTGCAAAAGTAGGAACTATTTGAAAAATTCAAAGTTGCAGTTTTAATTCAAGTAAGGACTGCAGACGATCAATTTTCAAGTAGTTCCTACTTTTGCCGCCAAACACCACCGTCAACGACTACTAGTTCAGAACTTAGCTACCAGACGTCACTGCAGTCGGCTCTTGGCAACGAACGTAGAAACCTAATAGCGTTGTTTAAATTCTTAACCTACACAATTTAGCTTCACTCAGGTGTAATTAGTAGAAGGTTCTTTAACATGCCATAAATCTATGACATGGGATCACCGGCTTTTCTTCCCCTCCGAAGGAAGGCATACTGAGGGATTTTAACGCTCTTAAAAAACGACTTCGGCCGGATTTGAAGCTCAGCATGCTACCGACTACGCCACCGTAGCCGTTACATTATTCTTTCTTTAATGTGTTCCTTGGTTCAACAACCTCAGGCATTTTTGACATTTTGAAGAATCTTCACACCAGAAGTAGTTAATAATAATGATAATATCGTATGGCCTCGGGTGCCGGGTGCAATCTTTGTTATTTGACACCCAGAGGGTAGCTTGCATTTCGAATTTTGTTGTTCCTTGAAGCACTATGAAAGTCAAGGAGGTTAGATATCTAAGCACCTTGACACTATAGCGCTTTCTAGTAGAGAAATGTGGAACTTTGTGTTGGCGGAAAATCCTGAGATTAACTTTGCCTTTATGAACACGGACTACTGAATTTAAACAGGTTCTTTGACATGCCAACATCATATGACATGCATGTCGTAATTTTTTCCGCCTTTCAAAAATCAGTTACCATGGCCAGGAGCGAACCTGCAAGCTCGGGGTTAGTAGACCGACATGTTAACCGCTCCCCCACCGTGGCAAGTATAATAATATTAATAATAATAATAATAATAACGATACGTAACACAATATAAACGTCCGGAGAGACTCGTTTAGTATAGCGAAGCTACCAAAACAAATACGAAGAAGAACGACTTGGCTACGCTGAGCTGAGTTTTATAATCTAAGAAAAGAAGTTGTACGAGAGTGCTCGAATCAAAGTCTGAATCTTGTAAAGGTGATCTTACAGGCATGCATGAAAGATTTAAGGAAACATTCTCCTCCAAGACTTGAAATGAAAGGGTTGAATATTTTACTATCCAAGACGAAACACGAAGACTTGACGAAATCAACACATCTGCAACGAGCGAGTGGCATTGGCGCAGACACTGCATCGGGTGGTGAAGTGACGTTAGTTCGTGCTCGAAGAGACTGTGTGAAACCTAAGTTTTTAAGGAAATCAATAGATAAAAACATATCAGTGACAATGATGGATAGTTATTGTCTATATTACGTGCGTACAGTCTTAGATAAGAATTTTTACAGTGCATATACGCACCTATTTTCACGTTCCTACCTATTTTTCTTTTGTTAGTAGTCCACTTCCTGATGTAGTGACTAGTAGTCTTGGCTGTCACCCCAGAGGTCGGAGTTCGATTCCCGGCTCTGAAAATCAATTTAATTCTGGTCTAAGGGCCTCCTGAGACAAAACTGAGAAGAGGTGGGTTAAATTCCTACTTTAGCTATCCTAGTAGTGTTTTCCCGGGGTTTCCCACGTTTCAGGCAAATGCCGGGATGGTCCCTCCTTCTAAATCTTTGCTTGAATAACAAATACAAACACTATTACAAGATCCACAATAACACAGGTTAGCATACAAATCTATCTATCGTAGGTATGTATATAGGCTACACTCACAAGGGTGCCTACACGGAGTTAAATGACCACGATGTCCAAGCCCATCAAATGAAGCAACAACAACAACAACAACAACAACAAAATCTTCGGTTATCTTCTAACGACATTTATGTTCGACCATGCCAAAATACAAATATTACATGCCTGAAAACGGAATCTTAATGTGGCTCATTATAGTACAAGTTTCATTATGATGCAAGTTCTCTACCAATCAGAGCTCAAGATTTTCGTTACGATACAGCTGTTTGAACAATTAGCTGAGCTCGGTCTGTCATCATTTCCAGTTGTATCTGCTGACAAAGTGTGTTCAGCTCTCAGACACTGTCCTCGTGGCGGCAGAGGAATGATCCCTCGCAAAGTTCGTAGATGAAGCCGAGCTGGGAGGGCAAGTAATTAAAATTAGAGTTAATTTTGTATAAAAATTGCTTGATAATTAATATTGTTCTAAGGATAGAACAGTAAGTCACCGAAACTTTCAGGTTTCCAGTCTCTTCTTCTTCTTCTGCTTCTGTCCTTTAGGCCGACTGTGGACCACGTTAATTTGATTTCAGCTTCTGGGTCTTTATTTTTGCTGAATACTCCTCCATTCTGTCGCTCTGCATTCTCCTCCTTTCTTCAGTCCATGGCGCCTGGATCCGTGATGTAGGATGACTCTTAAATCCCGTGAAATTCTTAATTTTGGCTTTGTATGCTTCCCTGTTGTTGACTTCAACTTCAGATGTTGCCATTTCTTCTAGGTCCTTCTTCACCTCCTAATACCAGCGAGCTGTGGTTTTCCTGGTCGCAAAGTAATTCATTATCCGGTTGGTTAATCAACCTGAGTCCATTCTGTATTGTGCCCAAATCCAGTTGTCCAGATTTGAGAGCACAGGCCCATATGCCAAGTTCCGAGCGGAGGATTTGAATAGCGCGCTCCGAATGTTCCAAGAAGGAATTCGAAGCTTTGTGCAGCCTACAGAACGGCAAGTGACGTAGCTGGTTGTCACAAGCGAGGCTATATTTTGGATAAAATATTTCCCGATTGATTGGAGACATGAGACTAATACTATATTACTGGCACGGAAAAGGGAAGAAGAATGTGCTATATTTGAAGAAAATCGAACCAGCGGAAGCCGAGATATGAGAAGTTAAAGGATTGGGGGACATATCTCGCAGTGACGTCAGGAGTCCGCCTGGAGAGTATAAAACGGGTGAGGACCAAGGCACATTATGTTAGTTCATCACAGCGCCCAGTCGCTGATACATCGGTTGTTAATCCATCACAGCGCCCAGTCGCTGATACATCGTATGTTAATTCATCACAGCGCCCAGTCGCTGATACATCGTATATTACTTCGCCACAGCGCTCAGTCGCTAGTCCATCGCAAGTTACTTCGTGAAGCACATGGTTGCTATATTCGACGTTATACTTAGAAATAGCACATGGTTGCTAGGACTTAGTGTGTTTCAACGAAACAGTACATGGTTACTGGAACTTCAAAAAAGTGTTGGAAATTATTTCAGTGAACTTAGGATTTTTCGTCAGTTATCACTCAGGTGATAGACATTTTGTGGCAGAAACATTGGTAAATATAAAACTGCTCACGGATATATGATATACTTAGTATATAAAGTTTTCCACAGTCCACAAATATCATTATTGGATTATTTTTATATCCAATTGCCAGAAACAAGCTTTTGTCATGGTAACTAAATGACCAACCAAGATTATATGTCAGTACTTTTTCAAATACCTTCCTTGCACGGTTCAGTTCAGGGACTTGAACATCAGAAATGAATAAGATTGCCAGTGTATTAAACTGTACTAAATGCATCACTGTTGGGTCTTGTTACATCTGGTATTTTTCATCATGGATCAATTAGATCTTACCCCTGTCAAGAATTTAACTACAGCTGTTAACGCAGCCAATATGAACAGTTTTCGTCAAGATTATCAGGCACGAATATGGTTACCGCTATGTCTTGGTAGACAAATTGCGGGTATACAATGGAGGCCGATACAAGAATTTAAGTACGTGTCCAAATGGGGACTAAAGACTGAAATGGTCTGGTTTTAACCAGATTATATTCGACATCAAGATCTACAAGAATGTAAGCACAATTTGCATTATTTTTATGCGTAGTTAGCTGGAATTCTCATTTTTCTGCATTCTTATCAACACAATATTTTTTCTTTGATAATTTGCTGTTGCAAATGTTTATGCGAGGCATGGGGAGCCTTGTTATGAGTATTTTCTACATTCAGACATGAAGATTCAATGATTTGAATCAATGAACGAGCATCATGAGCATTTTATTTGATTTTTGTGATTTTTTTCTAATCGCGGTCATCAGCCGTCGTAACTGTAAAGTTAAAAATAAATTTAAGTTGAGGAATGGATATTTTTCCACGTTTAAGAAATCGAGTTTGATCTTTCTCGAATAGTTTATTGAAATTAAATCCAGTTGTGGAATTATTAATTATAATAATAATAATAATGATGATTTAATAATAATTATTATTATTTTCAATTTTTCTGAGATAATAATAATTATGATTTATATTTTCTAATAATCATATCTTGTAGTATGAATTTATAAATTGGATATTTAAAACAGTTTGCTATATCGGATACTTGGTTTTCCGAAGGTTAGTGGTTAAACGCACGCTCACAATCTACTAACAGAGTAATTCATTTGAAGCATTTTACACCTGCATTATACAGTCAAACCATGTATAAGACACGGAAAGTGATGATACGGGAAACAAATAGAATGTATAAAACAGGGTTTTACTAGAGATTATATAAGTATTAATCATTTGGGTAATGTCTTTTGAGAGAACGTTTGACCAGAAATAGACACGATGTGAAATTATTAATGTTTAATATGATGGTAAAATTACAGTAAACTCATTTGATGGAGCTTACTAGCTTCTAAATCTTCCAGTTTGGATAACAAGCAAGGGCTTGATTATTATGTATAATTTGGGAAGACATTATTGTGTGTGGAAATAGTTAAATGTGCCATTCTGATTGTGCAATTAAGTCGCAGGAATGATGTTGTTAATGTGAAGCATCAACCATTGTGAAGGTTGGATGACATTGATAAATATGTTGGGAATTGAAAATATTGTTACATGCCACACTTTCGACGAATTTATAACCAAGGTTTATTTTATGGAGCCATCATAGTTAATTCACAGTTGATTCTTGTGTTCTATAAATATTTCCTAGTACTTGTTGACCCGGATTTTGTTATTAACATTAAACTTACATTGTGAGGAGACTTTACCGTTGTCGAATGATAATTATGATTATGTAATTTTTGACACATTTAAATAGAATGGGCCGATGCTATAAACAAATGAATACTGTCATTTCATGAACAGCCACTACCATTTAAAGGATATTTGTGATCCTATTAAAAATATAAATATTGTGTAAAATAATGAAATGATTAACATTTTTATATTCTGTCAAAGAATTGCAACTTTTGATAATAGTATTTGTTACTATTTTTGTAACAATTTTCTAAATAATATATTCAAATACTGTATTTTATTTGAATGATTGAATGGTTAAATTAATATTTAAAGAATTGATGTTTTGTTAACAATAATTTTTGACCATAAATTGATAGTCGGAATAATTATTTGGATCGAGAACAGATGGTATAATAAATTTTCTGTTTAATATCGAATTCTTCGAATCCATGCTCAAATGTCCATAAAAGTTGATGTTGTGTTATACCCATTGTTATGACTTCAAAAATGAACCAATTTTTGGAATATTAATTACTGGAAGTGATAGTTATTTTCTGCAACATTAGAAACCAAAAACAAAGTGATTTTTCAACATCGAGTGAAACAATTTAATTTCCACCAGTGAATGCTTATAATTTATGAATCAGACTGAACAATTTAATTTGCCCTGAAGAACCTACGTCAGTACATATTTTAATTTGAACAAAGTCAACAGGACTGACATTCTGGCTCTTGTTCAAATATTAAGTGTTCATGTGTTGATAACCCTGTATATTTTGTGTACATAAATGCATGATTCGTCATTCATTCCTAAATGCTATTCTGGCATTATTTCAAGTCAATTTTAACATTTCAATAAAATGAGATTATTTTAAGAATTGTGCTATTTTCAGAGTCTCCTTCTATCCTTATTGTTGCATCGAGCCGAAAATCAGTAAAGATTTTTTTTATTGTGTTATTGTTGTCACTTTAACCCATATGGTGCCTTGGGATATTTTGATTCTCGTTCTGACTGATTTTTGGCGAAACGCATATGTGGTCGTTGGACTTCGGTCTATACGGGCACAGTATATGTCCAAAAAACATGGCCCTTCTTTTCCGGATGTTGTCTGAGATTTTATCCAATCTGAGGTATAAATCTTGGTTAACTTTCTTTCTATACGACCCTTCTTCTGTTCTTTTAGGTCCAAGTATCTTCCTAAGAATCTTTCTCTCTATTAGCTCCAACTTTTTGATCATTCCTTTCTTTTATAAACCACACTCGTAAACCGCACTCGTTCTAGGTTCCGTATTGACCATGTTTACAAGATGTATAACACAATTTACACTCGCCAAATCAGACACAAACATTCAGCTGCATATATGACTTCCGGATGAATCACTGTCTGGTAGTGTCTCAGTTTTGTGTTGATCGAGATGGTCTTCTTGTTGTAAGTGTTCCAGGTTAATTTGTATACCAAGTTTAACTTGTTAATTCTCGATTTCATTGCCTATTTTTCTGACAGGTTGTTCTCTACCCATTCTCCCAAGTATGTTTCCAGTCTCATTATAGACAATATATTTGTTTTCTCTACCCGTGTATTAAGACGAGTAATGTATTTATTTAATTCTTGTTCCAGGTAAGTTCAGCTGTTTACCTTGGGGTCCTGCGTGTGGCATATATATCGTGCGGTAAGTAAGCCTGCTGAAGATCAAGCATGCATTGAGCTGCTGTAGATCTCATTTTCTCCATGAATAAAGTATCACTTGAGGAGCACTAGGGCCAGAGTAACCATAACAGTGCTGCCTTATTAGAATTTATGTAAGGATTGCTATTCAGTTGGTGAACACCTCGAAGGGTTGTTAATTCATTTAATGGGCCTTGGGAAATCTTGTTCTTCAGCCCCGTTTAGTTGGATATGTGTTGAACCTGTGTTTCTGTGATGGCTGTAGTAGTGTGTATCTGTATGAGGTACAGTGCTCCGAGACTTGAAATAAGGTATTATCCCGACATTTGCCTGGAGTGAGTGAGAGAAAACCCAGGAAAGTCACACTTAAGATACCCGTTGTCAGCGCCGGGATTCGTACCTACGATCTTTCGACTTGCAGCATCTGCCCACGTGGCCGTGGTGCTTGATTTAACAAGAATGGCTACGCCGTGGGGGTTCCTGGACGGGGCACACATTACCATTCATATGTCCTCCATTACCTCAGTTGTCAGCGCATTGCCGGTCGCTGGTTCGAATGCCACATTGATCAGATATTTTAATTCTTTATCTTCTATCTACTGTGTG
This sequence comes from Meconema thalassinum, assembly GCA_946902985.2. Classification (NCBI taxonomy): domain Eukaryota; kingdom Metazoa; phylum Arthropoda; class Insecta; order Orthoptera; family Tettigoniidae; genus Meconema; species Meconema thalassinum. The sequence continues at coordinate 448,572,385 of OX336393.1, read as the reverse complement.
TGCCTCCGTGGCTTAAGCGGCAGCACGCTGGCCTCTCACCGCTGGGGTCCGTCATTCAAATCCCCGACCACCCATGTGAGGTTTGTGCTGGACAAAGCGGAGGCAGAGTGGTTTTTTCCCTGCTACTCCGGTTTTCCCTGTCAATATTCCCTGATCCGCTCGGTCGACTGGAAACAGGCTGTGTATTTTCATTTTCATCTTCTATCGACTGTACACGGCTTGTAATACAGTATTATTATGAATTGCACGATCTAATAGCATAAAGCAAGAATGCTGATCTGAGGCATATTCTGCTATGACCCCATGCCCAGTTCTTGCCATGCCTATTATAGAATGTTGTTGTTTTTTCATTTGAGGTGCTTGAGCATCATGATATTTAGCCCCGTTTACCTGGGTATGTGTTTTTAGCCTATTTTCAATTTTGAAAAAATAGGCTTATGAGATCACCTTTTGTCCGTGTGTGTGTGCGTGTGTGTGAGTGTGTGAGGAGTGTGTGTGTGTGTCCCTAATAACTTCTAAACGGCTGGACCGATTTCAATGAAACTCGGTAAGCTCATAGCATTATTTCGGACGACCCCGATCGTGCCCTTCAAATTTTGTTACGTCTCACCAATCCAACATGGCGGCTGTGTTAAATATTTCACCAGCATCCAATATCTCCGAAACTATTCCCGATATCCCCCTGGAATTTTTTACGGTGATAAAGGGAACTACTAGAAGTTCACCTATGTGACTTTCGAAAATCTGGTAACTACAAAACCAACATGGCGGCCAAGCGAAGTTGCGACTTTAAAATAGACGTTTCTCGCGATTTAGCCAACCAAACGCAATAAAACTTGGTACAGTATATGTTTATACACATTGCAATGCATCGATATCTAACTTGGTTCAATTGTTTACATAACCACACGATGGCGGATGTGCGAAATATTTCACCGGCATTCTATATCTCTGAAACTATTAGCGGTATCACCCTGAAATGTTGTACGGAGATAAAGGGCACTACTGGAACTTCATCTATATGACTTTCAAAACCCGGTTAACTACAAAATGAAATTGAAAATTTTAAATAGACCTTTCTAGCCTCCGTGGCTTAGGCGGCAGCACGCCGGCCTCACACCGCTGGGTCCGTGGTTCAAATCCCGGTCACTCCATGTGAGATCTGTGCTGGACAAAACGGAGGCAGACAGGTTTTTCTCCGGGTACTCCGGTTTTCCCTGTCAAAATTTCATTCCAGCAACACTCACCACTATCATTTCATTTCATCTGTCATTCATTGCCCCAGAGGAGTGCGTCAGGCCTCGGCAGCCGGCACAGTTCATATCCTCGCCGCTAGATGGGGGCTTCATTCATTCCATTCCTGACCCGGTCGGAGACTGGAAGCAGGCTGTGGATTTTCATTTTCAAATAGACCTTTCTCGCGATTTAATGTTCCAAATTCAATGAAATCTGGTACAGGAAATGTTTATACACATTGTAATGCACTGGTATCTAATTTAGTTCAATTGTTTACATAACCTCAAGATGGTGGCTGTGCGAATTTTAAAATTAAGTTTTTATGTCTTGCGTTGTAATCATGCGATCGACGTGAAAGTTTGAATAATGAACTTACGCAATTTTCCTTTAATGGTGCATGACTCTATGGCCTATACATTTAACAATCCAACCTGGTGACCATCCGAAACATTTAGACGGCTCTGAATATCTACGAATCTGTTATAGCAATCAAACTGAAATTTTATGTTCATATGGGCTATGAACTTAAGTTCACCTAAAGGACTTTAAATAACCTGGTGATCACAAATCCAACATGGCGGCGACGCGAAATATAAATATTCGCATGGACATTTCTCGCAATTTAACCATCCGACTGCAGTGAAACTTGGTACAGTAAATCCTTAAACGAATGTTAATCCACTGGCATCTTAATTTATTTCAATTGTTCCCATAACCACAATATGGCAGCTGTGCGAAATTTTAAAATCTCCTTGTTACTTCTTGTGCCCTAATCATGCGATTAAGTTTGAATGCTACACGTACATAATAATCTTCATGTAACAGTACATACCTCCAGAACCTACATATATAAAATCCAACATGGCGACCATCCGAAATATTTAGTCGGTTCTCAATATCTACGAATCTATTACATCATTAAAACTGAAATTTTGTATGTAGATAAAGGCAATTAACATAAGTAGGATATGTGAAAATAGGCTGTATAGTTCATCACCGAACTACTTGTTTGTTTTTATTTGATCTTTGCCTGATAACTAGTGTTATTGTGGTGTCTGCGATAATTTATTAATCTATTTATTAATCTCATGTAATTTTCTTTCAGGATTAGGGAATAACCCACAATCGTGTTGACCGACTGAAGAACATCAAACTATGTTTGTATAGGCTGGCAATGATACCAGAGAAGTAGTAGAGGCTAGTAGTTTCACTATCCCCTCATGCTTAAGTTTGAAACATTGTCAAGAGAGGAACATTGATCGTTGCGGAAGTCGATCTCCACAAATTCTGCTTAATCAGGATTGACAATTCTCGTTGTGAGGTTATATCCTTATAGGTAAACGCCCTGCGCCGATAACCAAAGCGTTATCCGTATCCGCCCCGCAACCGCCCCGCATCCGCCCCGCATCCGCCCCGCATCTGCACATCTGTTAGCTGCATTCGTACGTTTGTTATCCAAATCTACTGGCATTACAATACTAGTTAGCCTACTTTCGATTTTTGCAAAAAATGGAAGTAGACTTATGAGATCACTACAGGGCGAAAAAAGTGTGTCTGTCTGTGTGTGTGTATGTGTGTGTGTGAGTCTGTGTGTGTGTGTGTGTGTGAGTGTGTGTACTCTGAATGTCTGTCCCCCCCCCCCCCTATCAATTCGAACACGGTGAGTGCAAATTGAACGAAATTTGGTACAAAGGTAGCACTAGCAAAGGACACCTCAGTGTCATGTTTTATATCGCCGCCATCTTGACGGAGACGTAAGGGCGGCCACACAAACGTTCAGAGTTTAAATCAAATTACGACTAACCTAATCATCCGATCTCTACCAAATTTTGCAACAACATACCTTTATGGGGGCAGCATCCTTTGGCCAAATTAATAGGTCATCAGCCTAATAGTTTGCGGATGGCGGCCATCTTTGTGTGAAAATAGATTGCCCCTATTAATTCAAACACGGTGAAACCGAATGGAACGAAATTTGGTACAGAGGTAGTACTAGCAAAGGGCACCCCAGTGCCATGTTTTATATTGCCGCCATCTTGACGGAAACGTAATGGCGGCCACACAAATGTTCAAAGCTTAAATCAAATTACGACTAACCTAATCATCCGATCTCTACCAAATTTTGCAACAACATACCTTTATGGAGGAAGCATCCTTTGACCAAACTAATAGGTCATTAGCCTAATATTTTGCGGATGGCGGCCATCTTTGTGTCAAAATCGATTACCCCTATTAATTCGAACACGGTCAACCGAATGGAATGAAATTTGGTACAGAGGTAGCACTAGCAAAGGGCACCTCAGTGTCATATTTTATATCACCGCCATCTTGACAAAAATGTAATAGCGGCCACACAAATGTTCAAAGCTTAAATCAAATTACGACTAACCTAATCATCCGATCTCTACCAAATTTTGCAACAACATACCTTTATGGAGGAAGCATCCTTTGACCAAACTAATAGGTCATTAGCCTAATATTTTGCGGATGGCGGCCATCTTTGTGTCAAAATCGATTACCCCTATTAATTCGAACACGGTCAACCGAATGGAACGAAATTTGGTACAGAGGTAGCACTAGAAAAGGCCACCTCAGTGTCATGTTTTATATCACCGCCATCTTGACGGAAACGTAATTGCGGCCACCCAAATGTTAAAGGCTAAAATGTAATTACGACCAACCTAATAATCTAGTCTCTACCAAATTTTGCAACAACAAATCTTTATGTGGGAAGCATATTCTGACCAAACTGCTAGATCATCAACCCAATAGTTTGCAGATGGTGGCCAAGTATGTGTGCAAATCGATTCCCCCTATCAATTCAAACACGGTGAAACCGAATTGAACGAAATTTGGCACAGAGGTAGCACTAGCAAAAGGCACCTCAGTGTCATGTTTTATATCACCGCCATCTTGACAAAAATGTAATAGCGGCCACACAAATGTTCAAAGCTTAAATCAAATTACGACTAACCTAATCATCCGATCTCTACCAAATTTTGCAACAACATACCTTTATGGAGGAAGCATCCTTTGACAAATTTAATAGGTCATTAGCCTAATAGTTTGCGGATGGCGGCCATCTTGGTGTCAAAATCGATTACCCCTATTAATTCGAACACTGTGAAACCGAATGGAATGAAATTTGGTACAGAGGTAGCACTAGCAAAGGGCACCTCAGTGTCATGTTTTATATCGCCGCCATCTTGACGGAAACGTAATGACGGCCACACAAATATTCAAAGCTTAAATCAAATTACGATTAACCTAATCATCCGATCTCTACCAAATTTTGCATCAACATACCATTATGGAGGGAGCATCCTTTGACCAAACTAATAGGTCATTAGCCTAATATTTTGCGGATGGCGGCCATCTTTGTGTGAAAATCGATTCCCCCTATTAATTCGAACACGGTGAAACCGAATGGAACGAAATTTGGCACAGAGGTAGCACTAGCAAAAGGCACCTCAGTGTCATGTTTTATATCACCGCCATCTTGACAAAAATGTAATAGCGGCCACACAAATGTTCAAAGCTTAAATCAAATTACGACTAACCTAATCATCCGATCTCTACCAAATTTTGCAACAACATACCTTTATGGAGGAAGCATCCTTTGACAAATTTAATAGGTCATTAGCCTAATAGTTTGCGGATGGCGGCCATCTTGGTGTCAAAATCGATTACCCCTATTAATTCGAACACTGTGAAACCGAATGGAATGAAATTTGGTACAGAGGTAGCACTAGCAAAGGGCACCTCAGTGTCATGTTTTATATCGCCGCCATCTTGACGGAAACGTAATGACGGCCACACAAATATTCAAAGCTTAAATCAAATTACGATTAACCTAATCATCCGATCTCTACCAAATTTTGCATCAACATACCATTATGGAGGGAGCATCCTTTGACCAAACTAATAGGTCATTAGCCTAATATTTTGCGGATGGCGGCCATCTTTGTGTGAAAATCGATTCCCCCTATTAATTCGAACACGGTGAAACCGAATGGAACGAAATTTGGTACAGAGGTAGCACTAGAAAAGGCCACCTCAGTGTCATGTTTTATATCACCGCCATCTTGACGGAAACGTAATTGCGGCCACCCAAATGTTAAAGGCTAAAATGTAATTACGACCAACCTAATAATCTAGTCTCTACCAAATTTTGCATCAACAAATCTTTATGTGGGAAGCATATTCTGACCAAACTGCTAGATCATCAGCCCAGTAGTTTGCAGATGGTGGCCAAGCATGTGTGCAAATCGATTCCCCCTATCAATTCAAACACGGTGAAACCGAATTGAACGAAATTTGGCACAGAGGTAGCACTAGCAAAAGGCACCTCAGTGTCATGTTTTATATAACCGCCATCTTGACAAAAATGTAATGGCGGCCACACAAATGTTCAAAGCTTGAATCAAATTACGACTAACCTAATCATCCGATCTCTACCAAATTTTGCAACAACATACCTTTATGGAGGAAGCATCCTTTGACAAATTTAATAGGTCATTAGCCTAATAGTTTGCGGATGGCGGCCATCTTTGTGTCAAAATCGATTACCCCTATTAATTCGAACACGGTGAAACCGAATGGAATGAAATTTGGTACAGAGGTAGCACTAGCAAAGGGCACCTCAGTTGCATGTTTTATATCGCCGCCATCTTGACGGAAACGGAATGATGGCCACCTAAATGTTAAAAGCTTAAATCAAATTTCGACCATCCTAATAATTTGATCTCTACCGGATTTTGCAACAACATGCCTTTTTGTGGAAAGCTTCTTATGACTGACTACAAGGTCATCAGCCCAATAGTTTGCAAATAGCGGCCATGTATGTGTGCAAATCCATTCCCCAGATCAATTCAAACACGGTGAAACCGAATTGAATGCATTTTTTTTACAGAGGTAGCACTAGCAAAGGGCACCTCATATTCATGTTTAATATCCCTATAGCACGTTGTATTTCAAGAAGCTACTACAACCAACATTCAATTATACTCCTTGAAAAGGACAAAGAGTTATAACAATACCCATGCATTTAGGAGAAAGTAGGCTATATGTTCTTTACTGAACATCTTGTTTTAATTAGATAAAGCATAAATTACCAAAGCGACGTATTTAGATATTTGAGGCTATGCATGTCATGTTCTATGTTTAAAATGAATGGTATACATCCAGAATTTCAACCCTTTCCTGTTCAAAGTGTTATTTATGCTTAATGACGTAATTTGAATGAGATTAGCTTAAATCATCATCTTACATTTGCCATGAGAAAAACATTACGGAAAAATATGATATGTCATAAACTTCCGGGTCCTAGTAATCATATTAAACAAGTTAGAATTGTATTCTAAAAACTATCCGCAATTGTTCTCCGAACATTATCCGTAGCTTATCCGCTATCCGCACAGCCATACAAACTATATCCGCATGGCGAAATAATTATGCGGATATCCGCGGGCTTATCCGCGTAGGGCTTTATAGCTGATTATCTATTTGGAAGAATGAGGTCCCGCTGATTGAAGTAAGTTCTCTTCTTTGTTGTACTCCCAATCCAAAATTTCACGAGCCGCCACTGTCTCAAATGGAAAACTTTATCCAGGATGACAAATTTGAATTTCTGCTATCGATGTTATCTGGATCACCGAGATGAATATAATAAATGATAGGTGAATACTGTCAATTTCCATCGATCCCGGTTACAAGAGCTGACGCGAAAGTTAGTAGCCTTTGAGCCAGCAGGCGTAGAAAATAAAAAAAGGTGTTGGGTTAGTGGCGTGTGGATTACGAGCGTAATCTGGACTCGGATAAACGGGAACCACTCTCACGTACGACACCTTCACTCAATCTCTTCGGTGCTGAACACATGTCTCTACATGCTGCTGAAAGCTCGGGCATCAGGTTTAAATTGACACCATTTCACATGATCAAATAAGGGTGGATTTCACCTGTAAATCACGGTCGACTGTAGAGTTCGTTGGTTGGTTCCTTAGTTCAGGGACTGCAACTGCCTGGTCATGTAGCCCCGTGTAGTTTGGGTGTGTGTAGAATTTGTCTGATAACCGGTGTTAGTTGTGTTGGCTGTATTAGTGTGTGTTAACTGTGATTCAGGTAGACGGACTGCACACGATTAATTTTTTCAAGTAGTTCCTTTTGCTAGCAAATGCTACCATCCACGACACCTAGCTGCGGACGTGGCTACTAAATGCCATCGCAGTCAGCACCTGGTCGCGAACGTTGGAACTAATATAGCGATATCAAACTAACCTACAAATTTTAGCTTCCACAAGTGCAGTTAATGGAAGGTTCTTTTTCATGCCATAAATTTATGACTTGGGGTGGGAGAGTGGTCAACATGTCGGTCTACTAACCCCAAGCTTGCAAGTTCGCTCCTGGCCGTTGTAAGAGGTTTTTGAAAGGCAAAAAAAAATTACGATACCATGTCATACGATGTTGGCATGTCAAAGAACTTATTTGAATTCAGTAGGCCGTGTTCATAATGGCAAAATTAATCTCGGATTTACCGCCAACACAAAGTTCCTAATTTCTCTACTAGAAAGCGGTATAGTGTTCAAGGAGCTTGGATATCTAACCTCCTTGACTTTCATAGTGCTTCAAGGAACAACGAAAATCGACATGCAAGCTACCCTTTGGGTGTCAAATAACAAATCTTGCACCCGGCATCCGAGGCCATACTATATTATGTTATTATTATTATTATTATTATGACTTGGAACCGCCGGCTTTACTTCCCCTTCGAAGGAAGGCATACTGAGGGATTTTTAACGCTCTTAAAAATCCGACGACTTCGGCCGGGTTTGAACCCGCGATCTTGGGCATGGATGCTCAGCATGCTACCAACTACGCCACCGAAGCCGCTGACTGTAGAGTAGAAGACACTATATTTAAGGACAATAGAATAGGTCAATAGATACCTATAAGTTTGTAGGGAATGATGTGTGTATCACAGTTGAGAAGGTATACATCACATACCGTAACCGTACATTCCGGGGTAATGGTTGATTATACTCAATGAGGGATACTTAAAAAAAACTTCTTTCTCCATTTATTCTTTTCATTTAACACTGAGCATCAATCTCTAACACTTCACTTCTCGGGATCTTATCACACAAAACCAAATCATTCTGGCTAATAAGAATCAGACCAAGTCAACAGATACTTCTCTTTTTCACAAAAACCTTATCTGAGTCAAAGACCGAACACAATAATCTCCATGGATACTCTCAAAGATACTCACTAATAACTAAATCTTGCAGTATGGACTCCTAACAAGAAGTCAAAGATATATATAAAAACAAAATAGCATAAAAAAGAACATCGAAAAGAAACTTCATTGGCAAGGCCACCTGCCACGCCACACTGAGATGCAAACAGCACTCTCAGAAAGCACTATTTTCTTAACCTAAAAGAGCTGAGCTTTGTAATCAGAACGGTTACAATAGAAAGAAAGTAAAGGGTGAATTCCTTACCAGATATTCTTCTTTCTTTCTTTCTTTCTTTCTTTCTTTCTTTCTTCGTAATACCAATTCATAGAGCGCTTTGGAAATTGTTTACTGACGTGATGAATTTTGGCTTCTTCTTCTTCTTCTTCTTCTTCTTCTCCTTCTCCTCCCAAAATCTCTTCATGAACTCACTGAGATGGTTCTTGCGTTCTCCTGTCCATCTTGTACCAGTCCTGGTGATAGATTTCATCCTAAATATTTGCTTATTTACTGAGGTTCTGAATATTTATCGTTTATTCATCATGTTCTCTCAGATGTTCATCTCATTCAGATCCCCCTTGTTTCTTCCAGCCAATTTATCCTCAATTTTTTTCTATTCATTATATTGAACTAGCAATCCGCTCCGACTTCGCCCGGGAACAGTTATGAATGCATTACGTGATAAGCGCTTTTTTTTCGATGTCAATGAACTACGACCTTTATCCGTTTTACGTCTCGACATGGTGGTTAAAATCACTGATTGGACTATTAATTATATTATCATGTAGATGCATGTGCAACGAATTCTTGTCCGACGTAGGCTAATTTAAGAATGGCGAGGTGCATGAAACACAAATCCCCCTTCCGTCCAATCTTAACTTGACTGTGTATTTTGCGGAACGAAAAGTTCACAGGCGAAGTGAAGAAAAGCCGAGTTGCACTTCCAGGGAAACTCCAAACACAACCACTCTTCTCCGAAGTCTTAACTCAGCACGACTCGACTGTTTGCTACTGGCTGACTCTGGGGTAATAGGCTCGTCCGCTAGTTAGGCTGTAACTGGGGCGATAGGCTCACCCCTAGCTAGCTCGTAAACTGTCGCCTCAGTAATTGAATGGAGATTGTTGGAAGAAATGAAAACGTAGAAACACTTATAGTGGGCGATGTATTAATGATAGAGATATTCTCTCGCGGACATTTTCTTGTAGAAATTTTCATGTTGAATAATATTTTTCTTTCACTCATAGTATATAGATATTTTTAACGGTTTTCACATCGCAAGGACGGCAGGTTTTCCTTCAACTCGATTAACTGAAATCGTTACTGCTCGGCCTTCTTTGGTCATACATGAATGTTTTTCTACATATAACTTCCTCGTGAAATCCTTTACAGAATGGCGACAACCGCATCAAAATCTATAAGGTAGTTCTAGAGATTAACCGTTACATCCAAGAATCGGGGACTTTGTTTTATATTAAGTAGAGATTGTAATTGCCGGGTGTTCCTCTATCCTATCATATTATTCATCATCATCATCTTGTACAGTTTCCAGCCCCAGGCTGGGTCTGTTTGGAACATAAGCCTCGCCACTTAGTCCATTCTTCCCACCACCTCTCCGCTGTCACTCTGGTCCAGTCCTCGCCTCTCTTCTTGACACATTCCTCCACTCCTTTCAGCCATCTATCTCTTGGTCTTCCCCTTGGTCGTTTCTTCTGCATCTGCATCTCATGTATCCTCTTGGGAATCCTCTTCTCATCCATTCTCTTTAAGTGTCCATACCACCTCAGTCTTGACGTCTCAATCCTACCTTGCAAGGGCTCCTCTTTCACCATTTCCCTGACCTTTTCATTCCTCAACCTGTCTCTTCTTGTTACTCCGATCCTACTTCGCAGGAACTTCATTTCACCTGCCTGTATTCTGCTTATGTCTCTTTTCTTCATTGTCCACGTTTCAGAAGCATAGGTCAGTATCGGGATATAGTAGCTTCTGTATAACACTTCCTTGCTTTTTTGTGGGACATCTTTATTCCACACTAAGCTCCTAATGCTTCTCAGAAATGCTTCTGCCTGTCTGCCATGTTCCGTAATCTCTTTGTCATTTCTCCCATTTTCCTCCACTAGACTTCCCAAGTACTTGAGACTTCCCACCTTCTTCAGCTGTCCACCTCCAAGTGTTATCCCACTCATTGGTCTGTCCTTTTTCCTGGTCGTTAACAGGATCTCACATTTACTGATGTTGAACTTCCATCCGTACTCTCCCACTGTTTCTTCCCAAGCCTTCAGTTGCTCCTGAATTTCCTCCTCCTTGTTTCCCCAGACCATGAGATCATCTTCAAACACCATTGCTTTCATCTTATCTTCTTCTATCTTTCCTGCAATCCGTGTCATTACCTCGTCCATAACCACAATAAAGAGAAGGGGTGACAGCGCACTACCCTGTTTCAGGCCACTCATTTGTCTGAACCAGTCTGTTCTTTCCCCTCCAACTTTCACACAACTCACACTTCCACAATACTACTCCTTCACTCTGCCTACAGTCCCTTTTTCCACTCCCATGTTTTCCCTTGCTTCCCAAACCTTCTCCCGACACACACTAGCATAGGCCTTTTCGATGTCCAGGAAGGCCATCAACAGATCCTCTCCAAATTCATAGTGGTGTTCCTGGAGCTGTCTCACAGAAAATATGAGATCCACTGTTGATCTCCCAGGTCTGAATCCATACTGCTCCTCTCTCAATTTTCTCTCCACTTTGGCTCGTATTCTACTTTCTAATATATTTTCATATATCTTGGCACAGTGAGATATGAGTGTGACTCCCCTGTAATTTCTGCAATCCTTTCTGCTTCCTTTCTTAAATATTGGGACAATTAATCCTTTCTTCCAATATTCTGGGGTCTTTTTCTCCTTCCATATCACCCTCATCACACGGTACAGCCACTGTTTCCCAACCTCCCATGCTGCCTTCACCATTTCAACACTCACTTCATCCACACCCGGTGCCCTTCCTCCTTTCATCTTGTCTATAGCCATCATATGAACTATATATTTAAAACACTAAGCTGTTTTTTGTACACACGAGATTGTGAAAACGACTTAACCGATTGGCTTCGTAAGACATTCTAACGAAAGCTCTTGGCATGCAGATTTGCAGAGTTTCTTTAAAAGGAAAATATATGTTACGGTATATTTTTAAATGATTAAAGAAATATGTAATATTTGACACTCCCGCGCATGCGCACAATGGCCTTTCTCAACAAGGAAAATGGCGATTCCGGTCGCGTCTAACTGAGATCTTTGTTTATGAGAATTAAAAAAGGGTCTCCAATAATGTTAATTATGTTTTTACAATATGCATTGAATTAGAATTATATTAAATAAACCACGAATTGAAGTACTTAAACTGCAGGTTGAGCGTGTATACTGGTTAGATAGCTTAATATTGAAGCGGCCCATAGTTGTCTGGATGGTCAAGGGGATAAGGTTACTGCCTAGAAATATGTATTATGCATGATCGAGAGGGTTCGATTCCCACCTCGGACATGTTTTTTTATTTTCGTTTTCTGCCTTCCTACGATTGGTATTACATTTTAAAAACATATTTCACTTTTATCATTCCCGTCAAGTAACGAATTCATTGTTGCCATCCTTTGCATGGTCGAGAGGGTTCGATTCCCACCTCGGATACGTTCTTTTATTTTCATTTTCTTCCTACCTACGGTTGGTATTACATTGTAGAGACATATTTCACTTTTTTCATTCCCGTAAACTAACGAATTCTCTGTTGCCATCCTTTGCATGGTCGAGAGGGTTCGATTCCCACCTCGGATACGTTCTTTTATTTTCATTTTCTTCCTTCCTACGATTGGTATTATATTGTAGAGACATATTACACTTTTTTCATTCCCGTAAAGTAACTAATTCTCTGTTGCCATCCTTTGCATGGTCAAGAGGGTTCGATTCCCATCTCGGATATGTTTTTTTTTTGTTTTCTTCCTTCCTACGATTGGTATTACATTGTAGAAATGTATTTCACTTTTATCATTCCCGTAAAGTAACGAATTCTCTGTTGCCATATATATTTAAATCACTAAGGTATTTTTTGTACACACGAGATTTTGAAAACGACTTAACCGATTGGCTTCGTATGGCATTCTAACGAAAGCTCTTGGCATGCAGATTTGCAGTGTGTCTTTAAAAGGAAAATACTGTATATGTTACGGTATATTTTTATATGTTTAAAGAAAAATGTAATATATGTGGCTATTGCGCGTTGCCACAATGGCGTTTCTTCATGAGAGAAATGGCGGATAAACGATCCACCGTATCGTAGTGTGATCTTTGTTTATGAGAATTGAAAAGGGAAATATCGCTTATGTTGTATCCCGATATATACTGGAATAGAATCATGAAATAAGGGACATATTGATGAACTATAACTGGCAGTTGAGTGCGTTTGTTGTTTACGTCACTTAATATTGCACTCTAATTTCGTTGTCTGGGTGGCTCAGCGGCTAACATTGTGGACAACGAAATTGATTATGCATCGTCGGAGGAGTTTGATTCCCACCTCAGACATGTAATTTTATTTCCCAATTATTCTATCTTGCAATTGGTATTACATTGTCTAAACATATGTTACGTTTATTATTCCCGTAAGGTAAGGAATTCTGCATGATTTACGTTGCCAGATACTTTTAAATTATTAAATAAAAATCGGCACAATCGCTTCGCCTTGAGAGAAAATTGTCGAACATAATCCATTTGATGGACTCAGACATCGTGGTCACTCAGCGCCGTCTACTTTGTTGTGTGAGTGTAAACCTTTCTCTGATAACCTGTGTTAATGTGATGGCTGTATTGATGTGTGCAATTGTAATTAGTATGGGGAATGGAGAGTTGACGACTGAGGCTTTAAGTTAGGAACTATCCCGGTATTTGCCTGGAGTGGAAGTGGGAAACCACGGAAAACCACATCCAAGATTGTTGAGATGGGAATCAAATTTTGCTCTTCTTAGGTTTGCCTCAAGAGTGCGCCCCGTTCCAGCCCTCAGACCAGAATTAAATTTCTTGGCAGAGCAGGGATCGAACCTGGAATCTGGGGCGATAGCTCAGAATGTAGCCTTAAGACTGGGCTTCCCTGTGTTAATACGATCTTTGAAAAACACTGAACATATAATTCTAAAACTACCTCCATTACGGTGGCTGGCGAAGTGAGTCCATGCTCATTCCAGTAGAGGGGGGCGTGGTGGCTCAGCGGTCTAGCTGTATGCCTCTCACCAAGGTGGTCCGGGTTCGATTCCCGGTCAATGCATGTGAGATTTTCGAAGTGAAATGCCATGTCCCGTGGTTCGGATTCCACGTAAAAAGGAGGTCCCGTGGCTTATGATCTCAAGATTAACGGTCACGTTAAACTACAAGCTTCCTTCCTTCATTCCAGTAGTGGCGAAGTGATTCTATGCTCCCTTGCATAATTTACTGTCATGGAAATGCAAAGTATTGTACCTTCAACAGGTGATGGAAATTGATTATTTAGAGCAGTTTCATTCTGTTTATTTCAAAATGAAGTTCGTCATCCTGAGTTGCGTTTGCAAGCAAATTGCAAAAATTGCAAGGATTTTATTATTGGCGATCAGTCTCATCGCATTCTCATCAGCAACCAACTTGAGAATGGAAGTCTCTGAACTTAGTTGTATAAGTGAATATTATTGTTTATTGATTATTTTTTTAGAGTACATAACAATGAGTATAACCACGCAGTTGATTTTGTCAATGGAAGTAAGTTATTGTTTGCTATTTAATATTTGGCTGCTGCGTTGATGCAGGCCACTATAGTATTATTTAATATGACGTTAATTTGGGGAGAAATGCTGCTATAAATAAAAAAAAGATACGAAGCCACTTTTAAACTCCAATATGAATACGGCATTTCAGATACAATTCCAGATACTATACCGTTACAGTGTAGGGTCCTTGACGAACAAATGTAAACATTGTTCTGCACTGTATTTCTCTTGAGAGAAATCTACACTTGGTTACTTTGACCTTTGCTGTTGTAGTGGTAAAATTAATCTGACTAAATATAAAATATTTGACATGCTGCAACAATTATTTTTCACTGGAGATGATATCTCAAGGAATTTCAGAGAGACTAATCGGCAGTACAATGCTATGTCCTTCGTTTCATTTGGTGCCAATGTTACTGAGCCACACCCATACGGTCCACATTGTTTTAAGATGTATGGAGGTGCACATCATCGCATTTCTTCGTTATATTCCAAAATTATATGTGACGGTTTGCGGCCAGTTTTATTAGACTCCTCAGAGTTCTTGAATTCCTTGGAACTAAATGACTTGCCTCCACATATTCCAAACGCTTGAACCGTTATGCTGCTTAGAAATCTGAACGTTTCCCAAGGGCTCCTAAATGCAACTATATTGCTTGGATTTGGAAATAATAAGTGCAGTTAAAATTAGGCAGAGAGGTCTAATCCTTCTACTTGATTTAACAGCATCCGATAAAACACTATCATTTTGTTTTAAGAGGCAATATTTTCCAATTTATTTGGCATACTCTGTCACAATCAATGAAGCTCAAGGGAAAACTCTGGAACGTATAGGTCTCAATTTGCCTCATCAATTTTTCAGTCATGGCCAGCAGTATTTTGCAATGTTGAGAGTGCAATCTTTTGACGCCCTTATAGTTTCAATAGAGCCAAAAAATAATCGTACAAAGAATATACAGTAGGCCTACATAAGAAAATTCTTCAGTAAATATTTTTCTATTGACCGTCATTTTTGACGGGTTTCAACTAGTTATAAGTTTAAATTCACACCCACCACAATGTTTATAGGCTACTTTTCTTTTTTTTGCTGAGGTGTACTTTCAATGTCAGTCGCATATAGAAAGGCTCTCTAGTAACAAATAAAGCCACAGAAAGCAGAGACTATCTATGCATTTTCCGTTAGTTTACCAATATGCGGAGACATATCACGAACAGTTAATATCACGCCATGCGGGGTTGTGGAAATATGATTTATTAACTGGCACTGGCGTTTCATGCCTTGCTCTCACCTCCCTGGTATGAATATTGGATAACGGAGAACCGATAAAGTCCATCCGGCCTTCTCTCTAATATATGACATCCATATTAGAGGGTCTGTAATCACGAGCAAATTCTCTGTGTAATTTTAGCACTTTAATGCACAGTGTATTACAGACCCTGTTTTGTAAATTAACAAAGTCCGACCATTATGTTCCCGGCAAGTGGTCCTGATTCAATTCCCGTGCATCACATGTAGAATTTTTGAGGGCAAGTTATAAAGTTTGGATTCCACGTGGAAACGAAGGACTTGAGACTGCTAGTCTCGCGATATTAAGCCTTTATTCCTTATTTCCTTCCTTTTTTCTTCCTCGCTTCATTAATTCATTCATTCATTCATTTCTTCATTCCAGTCTTAGTTTCTCCCTCCCTTACCTTCTTCCTTCCCTCCATCCTTCTTGGTTTTCCTTCCATATTTCCTGTCCTCAATGTTCTTTCTTCCCTTCCTTTCTCCTTCATTCCTTCGGTCTTCACTCCCTTTTTTCTTCCTTCTTTTAATTTTACCTTTCTCCATTCGTTCCTTCATTACTTCCATTCCTTTCTCGTCCCTATTTTCTTTTCTTATCATCCCTACACTTCGTCTTTCTTTCCTTCCGTTCCCCCCTCCCTGCCTTTCTTCCCTACCTTCCTTTCTTCTCTCCCATTCATTCATTTTCCATTCCTTTGTTCATTACATTTTTGATTTCCCATCATTCCCTTTCTTCCTATATGCGCTGCCTATCTTTTATCCTACATTATTTATTCCCTTCCTTACTATCTCCTCTTGCTTCTCTTCATTTCTTCATTCATTCGTTCATCTCTCCCTTCAATTGCTTTCCCTCCTTTCTCTTTACCATCCTTTCCTCCTTCCTTCCTATTTTTATTAGTTCGACCATTGTATCCTTTCTTCATTCATTCATTCATTCCTTCCTTCGTTCCTTCCCTTACTCCTTCCTTAGCTCCTCCCTCCCTTCGTTCGTGCCCTCTTCTTTTCACACCTTCCTTCCTTCCTCCCTCCCGTCATTTTTTCTTCCCCTCCTGCTTTCTAACTTCGTGTTTACAAGTTCGTATCTAAATACTGAGTCAACAACTTATTTCTCTCCAAGTATAGGCGAAATTAATTGGAGGATGAAATGTCAGTGATCTGACCTACATGCCAAGTTTCAGTGACATTTGAAGGTTCACATTCATCAAGGGCGGCCGATGGTGGTGTTCGAACCACTCGCCTACCAAGTCCGAAGCAGCCTGGCTGCATGGCTATGTTCCTTGGGGACCGTAGTTGTAGCGGTCGGTAATAATACTGAGACATCTTCTGACGATGGACAGCAACAGCCTGATTACGATAATCTTCGATTTATTTAGTAAGAGGAATGCAGAGACGAAATTATTTCCGAAAGTGAGAACTGACCTGGTTAATATGAAAACGTAGTGGACAGAGATCGATTTACAGGAAGAGTCAGAAAGTTTGGTCTTCTTCTGTACTCCCCATCTCACTTCCCGGCTATGTCTCCCTCTTCCTGAAGAATGCAAAGTTTCTCTTCATCAGTCTATTGTTGTCCATCATTGGTAAGATGTCTGAGTATTATTGCTGCCTGCTGTAGCTACACGCCTAAAAAAGAAAGGCCGGCCAGCTCCAGACTCGGTGGATGAGTGAGATCGCTGCCTATCACCCGCCATCCTTCTGGTAGGCTACGGCTTCTTCCAATCCCATGACCATTTTAAATCATCTTCATTTATTTCATCTAATCTCCAATATAAAATCCGCCTTGTGAAACACTAAGAAGTTTAATAATTAAATTAAAACGTGCATGTTTCGGTAAACAATGATACCTTCGTCAGCGTAGATTAAATAACAAGGATCTTAAAAACTATGATAACAAATGCAAGGAGAAAAAGGATATCCTTAAAAATTCATTAGAATGTAAATAAATGAAAGTTCACAAATACCTTCTTCCACGAAATCTCACGGGTGCCACGTACTTGGTATTCCTTGAAGACGTACTGCATGAGTTCTTAGACGATGTGCCACTGCATGTGCGTCATAACACGTGGTTTCAGCATGATGGCGCACCACCTCATTTTTCACTTGTGGTCCGAGATCATCTGCACCACAGATTTGGGCAACAGTGGATAGGTCATGTTGGTCTGATTGCTTGGCCTGCACGTTCATCCGACTAGACACCATTAGATCTGTGGGATCACATGAAGACCTTGATTTACGAAATCCCTGTGGAATCCGAGGGAGATCTACTGGCGCGGGTTATGGTTGCGGCGGACGTTAGAGGATGAGGGATTGGTGATCGTGTGATAGGGAGGTACCTTGTCTGTGTTGTCGTCGGTGGTCGTCACAACGAGCCCCACCTGTAATTGGACCCAGACGACAAGCAGCAGGAGTCGGACAGCGCACTGAAATTGCGGGAGCTCTGAACGTGTGCTGTGGTGGTTTTTTGCGGGTAGCGGGAAGACGATACTATTGTTATAATTTGTATCATTATTGTATTTCCCACGAAACAATTTCACGAGTAAGTTTCGGTCGTATCCTTGGAATCAGACAATTTATCAAATATCAAGTATCTTAAGGTTGAATTTCGTGAATATTCACTCATTATTATTACTATTGTTAATGTTATTATTATTACCACGAAACAATTTCACGAGTAAGTTTCGGTCGTATCCTTGGAATCAGACAATTTATCAAATATCAAGTATCTTAAGGTTGAATTTCGTGAATATTCACTCATTATTATTACTATTGTTAATGTTATTATTATTACCACGAAACAATTTCACGAGTAAGTTTCGGTCGTATCCTTGGAATCAGACAATTTATCAAATATCAAGTATCTTAAGGTTGAATTTCGTGAATATTCACTCATTATTATTACTATTGTTAATGTTATTATTATTACCACGAAACAATTTCACGAGTAAGTTTCGGTCGTATTCTTGGAATCAGGCAATTTATCAAATATCAAGTATCTTAAGGTTGAATTTCGTGAATATTCACTCATTATTATTACTATTGTTAATGTTGTTATTATTACCACGAAACAATTTCTCGAGTATGTTTCGGTTGTACGTATCCTTGGATTTTGACAATTTATCACATAATCAGGATATCTCTATTATATAAGAATTAAAGTTTGTCTGTTTTTTTCTGAATTACTACGGAAATTTGCGTTATTTACGCGTTGCAGACTGTTTTATGACGGATGCGCGCGAAAATAAATTTTTGTCTGTCTGTATGTCTGTCTGTCTGTCTGTCTGTCTGTGGACAAGTATGTTCCCTTATAACTCGAGAACGGCTGGGTGGATCAACGTAAAATTTCGTACAGATATCCTTCAGAGGCACGGCACTAATCATTGATGTAACTCTTCTCTGGAGCTCCAATAAAAGGGGGCCAACCCCCTTAAAACACTTGCTGAAATAGGCGTAGAAGGGCGAGTCAAAGCTCATTTTCAGCCCCTCAATGTGAGAAATGAAACTCGGAAAACCACCTTTTTAGGCCCTAAAACCAACCGTTTTTGAGATATTCCCAGAAAAATAATTTCATTTAATACAATAATGAAAGAATGCAATCCGGTAACCATGGCAACTGAAACCCACAGGTCCGTCTATTGCTGTAAGATGCAATACAATTCCATTTATTACATTACTGAGATAGTTTGCAAACGGTTATAAGGTTATAACGGAACAAAATCAAGCTGTAAAATTCATCAATACATAGGGTAAAATGCGCTTAAGGGGGTCAAGGGTTACTCTAGATTTTTTTCACGCGATTTACACGTGCGGGTGTGGTACGGAAGGTCTATTACGTCCCTATCTCTATATTGTTATATTATTATTATACTACGGCCTACAACGACGAGACAAAGCTTATTTTCTGCTCCTTGGTGTCAGAAACAAAACTCGGGGACCCTAAATAGCCGTAAATGGTTCCCGAAAACTACATTTTAAGAATCTAATACCAACAGTTTCTGATATTCCAAGAAAACTAATTTCATTTAATAAACTAATGAAGGAATGCACGCCAATAGCCATGACAAAAGCATCTCAAAAGGTGACATCCGACTTTCCATCTATTTCTGCAAGAAGTATTGCCACTCCATTTATTACATTTCTGTGAAGGTTTGCAAATGGCAATAAGGTTATCACGGAACCAACTAAAACTGTAAAATTCTTCAATGCGCTTAAGGGGGTCAGGGGTTACCATAGATTTTTTCTCACACGACTTGAACGTGCGATATGTCGTACAGAAGGTCTATTATATCTCCAAACAGCAACATGACGTGTATTGCGTTTCGTCTACGATGTTTCCAATTTTATTTTCACGTCAGGAAGTACACGTTAGGTAGGCTAAATTTATTTTCTGAGCATATTTTAACTAATCATTTATCTTTGTCGACAAACAGGTTCCAAGCCTCTAACCATTGCAACAGTAGCTCAATTGATTACGTCTTGCTACACTTGGCAATGTTCTTCGTTTTCCTCTGAGCCCAGAATTCCCCTATTCTCTGTGAGTGGGCCATCCTGCGCTCCGCTGTCGAGGTGGTACCTTGTCTTCTTTTCGGCTTCGGTTTCTCGTCTCGGGTTAGCCCATATCTTTTTGCGGAAGAGATCTCTATTGAAGGCGTCGTTGGGTTTTAGATGCAGCATTTTAAGATCGCCTCTGGTATTCATAAACCAGGGCATTGCGGTTTTGGGTATGGAGTAAAAGAAAAGGAAAAATTTGTTTAGTCAGCCTGTTTCCATCTATTCGTTTGAGATGACCGTAATACCGTGCCCACCTCTTGCGGATCGTTTCTGTAATTTTCTCTATTTTACTGTTGGCTTCTTTGTTGTTTTTTTAATGATGGATGCTATTCTTGTAATTTGATCCCATTATACCTCTACCGATTTTGCGCCCTTTTTTGTCCAGTTCTTCGAGGATTCCTTTATTAGCATTTAGGGATAGGGTTTCGGCTGCATACATAACTACTGGCTTCAGAACAGTTACAGGATATTAATATTACTATTATTATTATTGACTGGCTGTGTGGCTCGGCGGTAACGTTCTCACTTGCTGTTTCCAAAGTTGCAGGATCAAATCCTGGCACAGTCAGCTGGCATTTGAGGGTGAGCAAATGCGAGGAAGCCGGGTCAGTAGATTTACTGGCACGTTAAAGGTGCAACATTTCGTCACGCTGGCGTGTCTAAAAGCCGAAATAGTTTAAACGGACGTAAAACCAATAACATTATTATTATTCTTTATTTCGAATGATCCTAATATATAGTGGTTATTTAAAGCAATTGTTGAGTGTTGTATTGTACTCGTAATAGCAGGCAGTAAGTGACACTGATCGACAGACCTGTGGGAGTAAAAGTTACACACCCACCTGTCATTTCATTTTATATTGCTAATTGGTAATAACTAATTGTGCAATAATGAATTGTCATTTCAATTAAAATTCTAAACAAAACATTTGTTTTTTACCAGTAGAGCAACTTAATTGAATCCCATGTTAATAGTAAAATATACATTTAATTTAACGGGAATGAATGTCACTGATTTGTTCTGACTGCCAAACCACACACACACACACACACACACGTTCATAGCCCAATTTCTCAATTGTCATTCCCGAAAGGACCTACCCAAAGCTGTGTTCTTGTTAATTTACTTTAGGGGATTGTGACACCTCGGTCATCATCCCCGTGCAGGCCTGACGATATGGAGGCTGCAGCTCCTGATCCGGGCCTTGGCCTCGGGTGGTTGATGATGATGATGATGATGATGTTGATGATGGTGATATTGTTGTTTTAAGAGGCCTAACATCTGATTTGTCGCCCCCTAATGATTTGGCAGATCGTGAAAATGAAAACGAAACTCAAACTATACTGTACCTAAAGCTAGCTACCGACTTACATAGTAGAAGAGGATTTATTTATTTATCGTATGGCTTTTAGTACGGGGAGTGTCCGAGGTCATGTTCGGGTCGCCAGAGGCTGTGGCTGCTTCAAGCTGACACCCATAGGGTGAGCTACAAATTCCATTCAATTTCAAGTAGTTCCAACTTACGCTACCAGATGTTAATGATACCTATTGGTGAACTTTGAAAATTTGATAGAGCTTTCCAACGAAATCCAACCTAGAAATTTAGCTTCACAGAAGTTTAGTCTGTCAAAGGATCTTTTACATGCCATAAATCTATGACATGGGACCGCCAGGCGCCAGCTTTACTTCCCCTCCGAAGGAAGGCATATTGAAGGATTTTAACGCTTTTAAAAAATCCGACGACTTCGGCCGGAATTGAACCCTCGACGTTGGGCATAGAAGCTCAGCATACTACCAAGTACGCCACCGAAGCCGCTTAGAACGAAAGGTGTTGCATCGGGAAAAGATGCGACAATATTGTGTCAAGGTCAAGGCCCAACAGTTAAACAAGTGTGGTACAAAGTAGGCCTATTCGGAAGAAAAGAAGAAGGAAAAGAAGGAGAAGAAGAAGAAGAAGTAGAAGAAGTAGTAGTAGAAGAAGAAGAAGAAGAAGTAAGGGACTTGGAAGAGAGGTGAGCCATGAAAGGCAGATAGGTAAGGGGAAAGATGAGTGAGTCTGCCTCAGAGGCATTGGAGAAAGGGGAAAAGCTAGACCCAGGTGAGGAATCCCTCGGATTCGCCACTTCCCAAACTCACCAGTCATGTGCCCTTGCAGGATGGGGCTACAAACATCCTGCCTCCTTTAGGGCCTTGAACAGAAGGCAGGAGATACCATGAAAAGTAAAAGAATGGGGATGACCCCTCAAGATTGAGGTATCAGGGGATGAGGACCATTTAAGGCGGGAAAGTGAAAGACTCACTAGGCCTCGGATACCCTATTGCTGTTGGGGTCGGAAGAAATCAAGAGTTAACCAAGGAAGGTCGACTGGACAGATGATTGAGAGGACTGGAAGCTGGGGTCTCGCGGTCACCAACTCACGTCCTATAAATTGAGAGAGGTGGTAGATGAGTCCAGAGTAGACAAATTGACGGAATTAATATGGTACAAACAAATTTGAATTCTCCTGGTAGGCCTGTATTCACTATAACTAACATCCGCTTTTGTTTGTACATCGCGAGACATTCAGGGTCTCGGGACAAATGACGCTGCAGTAATATTTCAGCTTTGCTTTGAAGGATATTGACCGTTCTTCTTCTTCTTCTCCTTTCCTCGATTTTGGCCATCTTTGAACCGCGAAAAATAACCCATTGCATTCACTGTCTCTTATATCCTTTATCCTTTCTTCCCTTCCAGTAGTTCTTCATTACTTCACTTTGTCTCCTTCTTCTCTCTTCCGTACAGATGTTAACCCACTTCATCTTTTCCTTCTCCTGGAAACCCTTGACATTTTTATCATATTTCTGAAAAGTGGTCTGTCCTGAATAATATCTATTGTTACTTCCATCTCATCCATATCCCTTTTTATACTTTGTATCCATTGATTACCATTCTTGTTTTTGTATACATGACTGAAAAATTGTTTTGTGAGTCTGGTGTTATTCATCCTCATGTCCAAAGAAATTAACCCTCCGTTTCCTGATCGTATCCTAAATTTTTTCAATTTCTTTATTTTTGTAGAGGTCGTCATTTTTTTTCTGTATCTGAACTCTCCACTTTCTGTTTTAACGGTCCCAATATTTTTCTAAGTATCCTCCTTTCCTTTCTCTCTAGCTCTTCTATTTCTCCTTTTTTATGGAAAACATCCATTCTGAAGCAAAGCGACTTTCCGGCTTAATTACCGTATTGTAAAGTAATTATATTGTAATTATTAAGGCCCGGATGTTGATGACATGTCATCTTTTTACTGAGCTGTCTAAAACAATGCTGAAGTACATAGAAACTCCGGACGGGCCACCCCGTCTTCAAATAAGTAATTTTTATTTTGCATCTTTTTGCATTTTTTGCTATTTTTCCATTTTAAGAACATTTTCTTATGTTTGGTAGATTTTTTTGTGTCTTATTTTAGAGAAATCATCTTTTTCCAATTTAGTTATGTCACAGCTTTATATGAGGGAGTTACGTCTCTCAGAGTTAAGAAGAAGCTAGTAGCTGATACAAGATAATTTAAAATATTGAAATATTGATCCCATTTCTTTAATCAAGCGGGTGGAAATTAGTCTTCGCAAAAATCGTGGCGAAATTGCTGCGGGTATTGCATCAAAACTGAAAAAAAGTGCTGGACAAAAACACTGGGTATAAAACATTAAGCAAAATCTCAGACATTCTTTTTCTTGAAAATTACTCCATGGATGGGATTAAGGAAGATTTAGCAGAAAACGACCTTCGTCACTTCAAGTACGCTCAGATCACATTAGTTGATGTTGAACACAGTTTTTCGAGATATAATAACTTGTCGGCTGATAACCGCAGATTATTTACATTTGACAACATCAGAATGACATTCGTAGTGCAGTGCAACTCAGACTAAAGTGAACATAAACCTTTTGTCAAAAATGCTAGAAATCTATTTTGATTGACTTTTCAGTTTGAGCTTAAGATGCCAATTTTGAAATTTTGGTAAGTTTATTAATATAAGATAATTTTCTCAATTTTGTAGTGCATTTTTCGAAAAGTTAGGTCATTTATTAGTCATTTTTGAAAATGTTAAGTGCATTTTATAAACTTTTTTACGGCATCAACATCCGGGCCCTACTAATTATTATTATTATTATTATTATTGTTTCGTTTCGGCCAACTAAGGACCCCGTCAATTCAACTGTTTCCTGTAAGCTTTAAAATTACCCCAGTATTCCTTCATTTGTAGACGGCGTTGTTCTTTTTTCTCTCGTTTGTCCATGCCTTTTTCAGTCGGCTTTTGTTGGTAACTCTGATGTTCCAAGAGTTTTCTCTTAAGCTGGGCACGCTCCTGGATGTATTCGCATGAGATCCCAATCTTCTCTTGGAGAAAAGTGTAAATGCGATAAATTAATCATGTTGAGGTAATTCGAGTCACGTGCCCATAAAATATAATCCGTATTTTTCGCATCGCATCAGAAATTTTCTCCACATGTGTATGTATATCAATACTGGTAATACCGTCTCCTAAACTCACCATTCTCTTCGACCGGACGTAAGATTTTCCTCAAAATCTTCCTTTCTTTGGTTTCCAATCTCTTCATCACCTCCCGCCGGGGCTCACATCAAGTGGGACGTGGGTTGGTGACCACGGGACCCTAGCTGAGTCCAGCATTGCTTCCACTTACTTGTGCCAGGCTCCTCTCCGTCTTTTTTCCTGTCGACCTCTCTTGGTCAACTCTTGTTCTCTTCCGACCCCGACGGTATTAGGGTATCCAAGACCAAGGGAGTCTCTTCCTTTCCGGCCTTAATTGGCCCTTATGTCATCTTTCCTGATCCCTCATACTTCTAGGGATCGGGCTTCTTTTTTTTTTTCATCATATTTCCTTTTCTCTTTAAGATTTCCGCACTATATTTGTGAATTGTCTCCCCGTGTATCGAAATTCCATTTTGTGCATGTTTTGACTCAACACAATATCTTTTAGGTATTTTAAATCTTTATTGCATTTTGTAAGTATTATCAATTTAAATTGCATTTTGCGAGTATTTTCAACCTCAATTGCATTTTGTATCTCACTGAACCAGACTCCCTTTGAACCTAAACTACATTTTGTGCGCATTTTTCAATCTATTCCTTTTGTGAGTATTTTCCTTCTAAATTACATTTTGTGAGTATTTCCTCTCTACATTTTGTGAGTAGTTTCAGTCCGAGTTCCATTTTTTAAGTATTTTCAGTCTAACTTAGTTTTCGTTATGGTTCCCATTTCATTGTCATTTTCGCTGTCACCCAAACCATTAGGGGCCGATAACCTAGATGTTAGGCCCCTTAAAACAACAATGAACATCATCATCTCCATCACCTCGTTCTTGTTCATGGCTCGACATACCATTGCATATAAAGCTTCTGACCGGATGATAGTGCAGTTATTGTTTATTATTATTATCATTATTTTGAAATGTGCAGTCACATGAACAGACAATACGACTGACCGTGAGGTTAATTATATCCGCATGTAATATTTTTATACAGCTCGGTGACACTAAAATAGGTAAACGGATAATGTTTGAGCTGGTTTTATGTCAGGCCTCTGAACCGATCTGTAGGCAGCTTATCAAGTAATCCAGCTTGTTGTTTGATATCATCGCTATCGCATTGGGCCATCTTTCTGTTTGATGAGGCAATTACCACGTTACATAAGCCCATTAAAATTCCGCATAGCTTCAGGATTTGCAGAGTAATGAACGCTTATTAGCCCCAGCAAAATATAGATTACGTTTTGCACAGGATGTTTAAAAATTGTAGTGGCGAAGGATCGAATCCCGATTCAGTCAGGTGGTATTTCAGAGCGCTTTAATGTGAGAGACTTCTGTCACCAGATCAACCAACAGGTTAAAGATCTCCTTCGTGTACGGCTCTGACGCATCCCGAATGCGAAGTGGGGCTTTGCTCTTTTCAAAGACTCCCTTCAGTGTACTGTAAATATAGTTCAAGGCACTGATAAATAAATATGAAATGAAAGTGATAGCTGTGTGTATTCAGAATATATGATACATATGCTAGAAATGACTGGCATGAAGGTGGCATAAATGCTTGCTGGTGCTAATAGAGGGGTTGAATGGCAAGAGGGTAGTCGTAATGAAGAGATAAAGGCTAAATTAGAAATGAACACGGTAGTTGAAACTGTTCGTATGAGGAGACTCATATTTTGGTGGGAGGAGAGATAGCCTAGAAGGTTAATGAACACAACTATAGAGGGTGAGAGCAGCAGAGGTAGACCTAGGAGGCGATGGTTAGATTCAGTGATTAACGATTTCAAGATGAGAGAAGACCGCAGTGCTAACTACTAATAGGAAATCATAGTGGCGACTCGATTCGTAAACACGTGGCTTGCCGACTAGACTGGACGCTGAAAGCCAAAACAGTCTGAAATGAATGAATGAATGAATGAATGAATGAATGAATGAATATATGAATAAAGAAAGACATAAAGACATTAAGAAATGAATTTAGAAATTAATTTAGAAATCAAGAAATACATTTAAACATAAATAAACAATGAAATAAATAAATAAATAAAAATCAATAAATTGTAAATAAATAAATAAATAAATAATTATGTAAATAAATTAATAAATAAATAAATAAAAAACGAAAGAAAGAAAGAATGAAAGAAAGAAAGAAAGAAAGAAAGAACTGAACAAATGAATAATTTTTAAATAAATCAATAAATACATAAATAATCAAAGAAAGAAAGAAAGAAAGAAAGGAAGAAAGAAATTTAAAAATCAGTAAATATTTGGGAATGCCTAGGACTAACAACTAAAAAATACATGGAAGAAATTGAAGAAAAGGAACGAAAAATTTTAAGAAAAATTCTCGGACCTTAAAAATGTCTCGACACATACCGATTACGAAGTAACAAAGAATTATATACAACATGCAGCAGAATCTCAGATACCATACCAAAACGAAGGTTTTAAATTTATGGACATGTTTCAAGAATGCCTAACGACAGAATCACTCAGAAAATGTTTAACCACTGCAACAAGCCCAATAGAAAAGGTAACTCTTATGAAAAATGGTTTGCTAACACCAACAAGGATCTACAAGAAATAAACATCTCTGATCAAAACATCCGCAACAGAACCACTTTCATAAAGAAGATAAACACATTTGAGAGGCTTCTAGAGCCAGAAACAGCGACCAAGAATAAGTAACATTGGGCAGCTGAAAAGAAGGAAGCTGTGAGCAAGAGAATGAAGGAATACTGGCGCCAAAGAAATCAGAAATCATGAGCTATTTACGTGGTCCTTAGTTGGCCCAAATCTATTATGATGTTGATTAAAGAAAAAAGAAAGGAAGAAAGAAAGAAAGAAAGAAAGAAAGAAAGAAAGAAAGAACGAAGGAAATAAATGTTATTGGGAACACTCACGTTTTAAAACTTGGCTTACGAAGATTTGCAGTCAATCGATGCGTGCCTCAACCAAGTGAACCATGATGCGGACTTTTGGTTTGACATTTGCGTTTAATAGAAGTTATTCAACAAAAGATGTATTTTCATGAGAAGTTTATTTTATTAATACTGTATTTAATTGTTAGAGTTGAAACCTGCTGTGGATTGCCAATGAATATTTTATTTTATGGCACAAAGAACTAATGAAATACACGGTTAATGAGGGCTGTGAGTTGAAATGAAACGCTGTGTTGTTAGTCTGTTATTCCGCTTTTGATGTGCGTGATCTTGTAAATCGAGGACTTTATGGAAGTCAATAAAAAAGAACTGCATTGCTCTACTGACATTATGATGTCGTTCCTCGCTGTAATGAGATTACCACGCATGTTCGCATTTCTTCTCTTTATTACACGTGGTTGAAAGTTCTAGATCAACACTCATTGTGTAGCAAAAGAATGTAACTCACAATCATTATCTTTGTCATGTCAAAAATATCCGATATCCTCTTTCAAAACCTTGTAGAGTGTTACTTTCTCTAGTCCAGGGGTAATAATAATAATAATATCGTATGGCCTCGGGTGCCTGGTGCAAGCTTTGTTAATTGACACCCAGAGGGTAGCTTGCATGTCGAATTTCGTCGTTCCTTTGAACGCTATGAAAGTTAAGGAGGTTAGATATCTTAACTCCTTGACACTACAGCGCTTTCAAGTAGAGAATGGAGGAACTTTGTGTTGGCGGAAAATAGACTAGTCTTTGCACGCTTGGCGTGCCAGCTAGGCTGCGCCAGACACCGGCAGGCTGGCTTCCGCCTCTCTTGGCTGGGCTGCCTTCCCAGACTGCCGGCGCGTCGGACCGAGTCAAGTTGGGATCGCCTTCGCTCCGCACGTATTGTAAACAAACAAACTGTTCGTCCAATACGTTGTTTGCCCGGCACATGTATCCTATATTGTGTTTCGCGCATTTCTCCGAGTACTGGTACGTACGTGCTTAGCATTAAAACAGTCATAATATTGATAAGACATTGCAATTTCGATCACATTTTTATTTTTCTTGTTTCCAGTTTCCTTCAATTTGTTTCCATATTTACAATATGTTTAATATTCGGTACGCTTGTTTGAAAAACAAGTTTCAATGCAGAGAACTACGTTTCACAGACACGCAATTTCGGATATTCTGAATTTTGAATAGAAGTTGTTGTTGTTGATTCATTTAGGAGCTATGCGACACCGTGGTCATGTAGTCCCGTGTACTTGGATGTGTGTGTGTGGAATTTGTATGATAACCTGTGTTATTGTGATGGCTGTATTAGTGTGTGTATTTGTATTTCAAATGAGGATTGGGAAGGAGGCGGCCTTGGCCGTAAGTTAGGAATCATCCCGGCATTCGCCCGGAGTAGACGTGTGAAACCACGGAAAACCATTTCCAAGATGGCCGAGGTGGGAATCGAGCTCACATCTTCTCACTTTTGCCTCACGAGGCTGAGTATACCCCGTTCAAGAATTAAATTTCTTGGCAGAGTCGGGAATCGAACCCGTGCCTCCACGGTGACATCCGAGAGTGCTAACCAATACGCAACGAGTCGGACATTTTGAATAGAAATCAGGCAGGTTTTTCACAGAGTTAATAATATCCTTAAGTCGAGTGCTACATTGCAAATGGCCTGACGAACAAATAAAAAGCAGATCAATGTTTTGTAGATTCTTGAAATCTGCATGAAAAGAAACAGCCATAATCATACGATACGCTACATACGATACGCTCGGAACTTGTCCCCTATACTCATAGACTTTTTGTTATAGATATCCTTTGTCATTTGGTATGCCTGGTTTAACTTCCTCATCCTGATAGTAATTGCTTCCTCTCAATGTTTAGCCCTCCCTAAATTATTCTGCTAAGGTCCCATTCCAGTTTTGTACCGATAATAAAGTCCCATTAACACCAACCTACACATATGGGGTACCTACAGGTTCAGCATAACCCAATGCGTAAGCGAAACTCACTCACTTACTCTTTAAATGCCTCACAATCAAATAAATACCTTAAAACATGTATATTTACAATGAAATAATGAAAGAATGCAACATGGTAACCATGGTAACAGAATCTCACAGGTCCATCTATTTCTGTAAGACGCAATGGAATTCCAATTATTACATTAGTGTGAAAGTTTCCAGACGGTTATAAGGTTATCTCGGAACCAAATTAAGCTGTAAAATTCATCAATATATAGAGAATAATGCACTTAAGGGGGTCAAGGGGCACTCTAGAATTTTTGCACGCAATTTTCACGTGTGAGTGTGGTACGAAAGGTCTTTTTCACCCGACTATAAAGGGTCTCCGAAAACCACATTTAAAGGCCCTTAAATTAACAGTGTCTGTGATATTCCCAGAAAACTAACTTCGCTCTTATATACCCATGAAGGAATGACAAACCTCTAACCACTGCACATGTAGGTGCATTGATAAAGTCTGATTATTCATACCAAGGATAAATCAGTCATAGCATTCATGATTGAGATTTTGCTAAGTGTACTCTTTATAACTAGAATATTCGCCGGGGAAGCCGCGACGGGTAATGCTAGTTATTATAATCAGTGTAACTAAATCTGGCCTCTAATAGAATCTTGATGCACGCAGGAACTGTACAATCAGGAAGGGACATAAAGCACATGATGTGAATTGATTCCCTCCTGCACAGTAGAGAGGCAGTCTATAGGTAGCAGTTACTGACATCAATTAGTTGAAGATTTTCGTGTTATTCAGAGTAATTGACGGGGCGATCACAAAGATAGTCCACGAGCGAGGAGGAGTTATTGTTCCCCGATACCGTTGTACTGTATTGTATTAGAGACTGGATGTGCCTGTAATGGGGCGCTCAATTTACGATATTGTGCTGCTGTGGGTACAGTACACCGGTTCTGTGTACACCACATGAAATCACATTCTATGAGGACGCCACTGCGTGGTAGTCCAGCATATCCCCCTTCTCAATTCAAAGGATGATGAAAATTGTTGTTTTTAAGGGGCCTAACATCTAGGTTATCAGCCCCTAATGGATTGGGTGATAGTGAAAATGAAACTTACAACTAAAACTAACTACTAGTTTACAAACTAGAAGAGGAAATTGAGAACAAAAAGGAGATTGTAAAAAAAGGTCAGGGACGTGGAAGGAAGGAGAGCCAAGAAAGGCAGAGAGAAAAGGGAAGGAGGAGAGGGTCCGCCCTAAAGGCAATGGAAAAAAGGGGGGAACTTGCCCCAGCTTAGGAATCCCTCAGGGTCGCCAACTCCCGAGCTCACCAGCCGTGAGCCCTTAAGGGTGTAGCACTATCCAGGGTGCACCGGAAGTGGTGGGGCTACATACACCCTGCCTCCTTGAGGGCCTTGATCAGAAGGCAGGAGATATCAGGGAAAGAAATCAAGCGGTCTGACCCCTCGAAGAACGAGGGGCCAGGAAAGATGAGAGAAGGGCCAATTAAGGCGGGAAAGTGAAAGGCTCCCTAGGCCTCGGATACCCTAATAACTTTGGGGTCGGAAGAGAACAAGAGTTGACCAAGAAAGGTCGACAGGAAAGAAGACGGAGAGGAGCCCGGCACAAGTAAGTGGAAGCAAAAGCCGGACTCATCTGGGGTTCCGTGGTCGTCGACCCACTTCCCACAAGTTGTGATCCCCTGGGGGATCAATTCAAAGGGCTACATCAGTATTTTAATAATAAAATTAGCTGAGATTATCAAGCACATGATATAAAAGTTTCATCTCCAGCTTATTTTCAGTATTATTCAACCCTTGCGAAGCTGATCACCGCGTGCTGTAGTGGTTAGCATTCTTGGCTGTAGTTCTAGACGTCTGGGTTTGATTCTCGGCTCTCCAGAGAAATCTTAATTCTGGTGTGAGCGCTGGAGCAGGGCACACTCAGCCTCGTGAGGCAAAACTGAGAATAGGAGCGTTTGATTCCCATCTCAGCCATCTTGGAAGTGTTTTTGCATGGTTTCCCACTTCTACTCCAGGCAAATGCCAGGATGGATCCTAAGGTAAGTCCACGGCCCCTTCCTTCCCAATCCTAATCTGAATTACAAATTCACACACTAATTCAACCATCACAATAACACATGTTGGCAGAAAAACTCTACAAACATCCAAGTACAGAGGACTACACGATCACGATGTCACAAAGCCTGTAAATCAAACAACAACAACAACAACAAACCTTGTGAAGCTTTAATTCCTTATCATAAGAGCAATAACACGTTAGCTGAAATCTCGCCGCAGATAGTATAGTGCCTCCTTAATAAAATATGAATAGCTCAGTGGCTCCCCTGGTGTGTGAACGTGATAGTTCGGGAAGTTATTTTATTATTACTTGGTGCCAATTAATTGTTTTCAGACGATCAACTCACATTTATGCCCAATTATATCCTGGGGATATACACAACTATCCTTGAAAACTATATGTTGTTTATTACTGTTTTCACGGATTACGAGCGTAAAGTTTTACTAGGATGACAGGTTTCGTTCGTCAAGTGATCTGGATTAATGAAATCAATCTTAAATACAAGTGAGGTTTACCTCCGATCACGCCGGTAAACAGCCAATCGAGTAGTAGAAGTGCGATTGCGTGTTACCTCCACGATAACCACTGCCACATACAAAGTCATTACGCCATTTTGACCTGAGTTTCAGGCAAGTCAACATGGTCGCTATGTTTGATTCTCCCATCAAATATGATTTGCGTCCTGCAATTCAGTTTCTTCAAGCAGAACGGAGTAGTGCAGTAAAAATTCATCAAAGAATGAGTTCTTCTGATTCATGATAACGCCCGTCCTCACATTGCTGCTGTAACCTAACAGCTTCTTCAGCAATTTGCATGAGAAGTTGTTAAGCGTCCCATATATAGTCCTGACTTAGCGCCAAGTGACTTCCACCTCTTTCCTGAGCAGAAGAAGTTAACTGGAGAGCAGAGCTTCCAGACTAATGATGAGTTTCAAAACAACGTCAAGGCTCATGTTGGTGGTGACATTCTACGAAGTGGGGATTGGAACAGCTCATCCACAGATATTACAAATGCCCAATCTTCACGGTGTTTATGTCGACAAGTAGCCATGTTTGTACATACATTTCGGCAATAAATTCGTTTTGTTATTTGTTGTTGTTTGAGTCTTCAGTCTTTTGACTGGTTTGATGCAGATCTCCAGGCCCCCCTATCCTGAGCTAATCGTTTCATCACTACATAGCTACCACACCCTTGGTTGGTTGGTTCCTTAGTTTAGGGGCTGTGACAACGCGGTCATGTAGCCCCGTGTACTTTGGGAGTGTGTAGAATCTGTCTGATAACTGTATGGCTGGATTAGTGTGTGTAGTCTATCTGTTTTTTTTATTTCAAGTAAGGACTGCAACTTTGAATTTTTCAAATAGTTCCTACTTTAGCCGCCAAACGCCACCGTCAACGACTACTAGGCCTAGTTCAGAAAGAGACTACTAGACGCCACCGAAGCCGGCTCTTAGCAACGAACGAAAAAACCTAAGAGCGTAGTTTACATTCCTAACCTATACAATTTAGCTTCACACAGGTGTAATTAGTGGAAGGTTTTTTAACATGCCATAAATCTATGACATGGGACTGCCGGCTTTACTTCCCCTCCGAAGGAAGGCATACTGAGGTATTTTTAACGCTCTTAAAAAATCCGACGGCATAGAAGCACAGCACGCTACCAACTACGTCACCGAAGCCACTCTACCACGCCCTTCATCCGAAGCAATCTGTTTAACATATTCTAACCTTGGTCTACCCCTACAGTTCTTGTCCTCGACCCTTCCATCCATAACTAAACTTGCTATTCCTGGGTGTCTTAGTATGTGTCCTACCAACCTATCTCTTCTCTTCATTAGCAGTCGCCTGAAACATCTCTCCTCTCCCACTCGTCTTAGTACCTCTTCGTTTGTAACCCTATCTACCCATCTGATCTTCATCATTCTCCTGTAACACCACATTTCAAATGCTTCAATTCTCCTCTTTTCTGCTGCACCAATAGTCCAAGATTCACTTCCATAGAGCGCCACGCTCCAGTCAAATGTCTTCAAAAATTACTTCCTAATATCTAAATCTATATTCGATGTCAAAAGATTCCTTTTCTGTAGAAATGCTTTCCTTGCCTGAGCTAACCTACTTTTTATATCCTCTTTGCTTCGTCCACCACTGGTTATTTTGCTTCCTAAGTAACAGAAGTCTCCCACTTCCTTCAGTCCTTCACCAGCCAATCCGATGTCCATAGAGGCTTCTGGTTTATTTTGACTGCAAGCCAATATTTTTGTTTTACACTTATTAATTTTCATCATTAATTCTTTCCTCAAGACGGAGTCCATACCATTCAAAAACTCATTCAAATCCTCAGCCGTTTCGCCCAAGATGACTATGTCATCGGCAAATCTCAGAGTTGAAATTATTTCTCCTTGAATCTTCACTCCCACTTAAAAGTTTCTCCAATTTCCTTCATTGCTTTTTATTTACCCTTGTCTATTCTTTATGGATTTTCAGAGGTTAAAAAAAATCCCTGGTACATTCAAGAGAAAGTAGGCTATTTGTTTATTAGAACAACTTGTTTTAATGTAGTTTTAGGGACTCGGGAATATTCTGTATTGTCCATGATAATTTTCAACTCTTTATTTAATTTTTTCTCAGAAAATATTAACAGGAACTAATCGATTTCTTTCAGGGAAGTTTCTCAACACCCTTTCCCTACTTTCACACAGGCTAAATAATTTAAAAAATGAATGAAAGGATGGATGAATGAATTAATAAATAAATTATTGAATGAAAGAATGGATGAATGAATGACTGTAAGGGTGGATGAATGAATGAATGAAAGGATGGATGAATGATGAATGAATGAATGAATGTAAGGATCGACGAAAGGATGAATGAATGAATGAATGAAAGGATGGGTGAATGAATGAATGAATGTAAGGATGGGTGAATGATTGGATTAATTAATAAATGAATGAAGGATAGATGAATGAATGGATTAAAATGAATGAAGGAATGGGTCAATGAATGAATGTAAGAATGGAAGAATGGATGAATAAGTGAATGAAATGATGGATGAATGAATGAAAGGATGGATGAATGAATGAATGAATGAATGAAAGGATGTATAAATGTATGTAAGGATGTATGAACGAATGAATTAATGTAAGGATGGATGAATGAATGAATGAATGAATGAATAAAAGGGTTGATGCATGAATGAATGCATATCAAGGATGAATGCATGAATGAATGAAAGAATGAATGAATGAAAGGATGGATGAATGGATAAATGAATGTAAGGATGGATGAATGAATGAATGTATGAAAGGATGGATGAATAAATGAATGAATGAATACATGTATAAATGAATAAGTGAATAAATAAATGAATACAATAAATAAGTGAATAATAAATGAATAGATGAATGAATGTAACGATGAATGAATGAATGAAAGGATGGATGAATGTATTAATTAATAATGAATGATAGTATAGATGAGTGAATGAATGAATTAATGAATGAATGAATGAATGAATGAATGAAATGATGGATGGATGAATTAATGAAAGGATTAATGAATGAATGAATAAATAAATTAATAACTGAATAAATAAATAAATAAATAATTATATACTGTAAATAAATAAATGAAGAAAGATAGAAAGAAAGAAAGAAAGAAATAAGGGAAATTAGAGAAGAGAGTTTCCAGAAATAAACATGTTGTCTTAAGTGGCAAAGGGAAAGAAAAGTGATCCCATCCGTTCGACGAAGATAAATGTGCCTTCAGCTGATGTGATATTCGGTCATCAATGCGCGTTAATAGTCTGAATAATTACGCATAGGGGATGGAATGTGATGTCAGCGTTGTCGCCACATGGTGTACCCAGGGTAATTTAAATTCGGCTGTATCCAGCTGTGACACGCAGCTAGCAAGATCACGAATCACGCAGGACTAGACAGGGATTAAAAGAACCCTATTCTGTATGGACGCGAGTAAGTTACTTATTGAAAGATACTAACTTTCAGTTACCGTCACGTACCAAGTCGACTCATGAAATATCTCTCGTATCACATTTGGTGATTATAAGACAAAATTAATTAAATCTCAGCCACAGATCGCCCAAGAGAGTTCTGGTTTTCACCACAGATGGCAATGTTAAGCAGGAATCGAAATTGGAGTGTAGATCGTCTCATACGATCATACGATCCCTCTTCTGCGTGTTAGGCTTCTACCGTGTCTGTTGCGGGTTATCCCCTAGGTGCCACAAGTCAGTCTCTTCAGCAGGCTCTTGGTCACCTGCCAGGACCGCCACTGGGATAGTGCATCTTACACTACCATACGTCCCATACTTATAGCACACCACTATGCTACTTTGTTTCAGGAAACAAGAGCTGCCCCATCCTTCTTCCTCCCTATAGAGGTTTCCAAAGGAATGACATGTAGGCTTTCCCGGCCATCAATTATAGTATGTTATTATTATTATTATTATGACTGAAGTTTCTCATCTCTTATGCCGTGCGTTGCGCAAATTTTGGAAACAATACACAGTAGATGGAAGTTAAGATAACTAACATATCTGACCGCAGAGGGACACGAACAATAGCAGGCAACAGTCGCAGTGTGATAGATTGACAAGGGCTAGTGTCATAGATGTATCATTGTCAAAGCAAAGCAAAGCCAACTCCGTACAGGCCATGGAGGACCTGGGAGTAGTGGAAGGTAGTCTTCCACTCATTGTGACATCAGCACTAGATAGGTTGGAGTTGTTAGCTCCACGCCCGGCCGTCTTTGCTCCCAGGAATTACACCGGTACTCATTTCTGGTGTAGGCTGAGTGAACCCAAGGGCTATTTGCGTTTCCGAAAGTGATAGTTTTGTTTCTAAAATCCACTACCTGGGTGGGGTTCGAACCCACTCCCTTTCAGTTAGAAGCTCAGCGCCTCTACCTACTGCGCCACGCACACCCCTGTATCATCGTCAAAGTGAGAAATAAGTGTTCCTCTATTGCTCAGTGGTACAAAGCTGGAGATCACGGTTTCGAATCCTGCTGCAGTCAGACAATTTAATCCTATAACGTTGATCTTCTTAGCTTGTAATACGTGTGCATTACACGACCTACAAGCTGAAAGCCATCATTTGTAACATTGCGGTCGTTTTAGAGTCAAGATTCGGACCCTTGAATTATGAACCGCAATAGGTTATTCAGAAGGTCCCAGATCAAAATATAGAAGACAGTGAGAACTTTCCTATGAAACTGAGCCTCTCAGGCGCCATGTGGCGGCTGGAGCACAGTGTATTGATCCCTGTCGAGCAAGGCATTGGCGCTAGCTGCAGCTTAGCACCCAACTAGTTGAACAACGTGTTTATTAATCATCATTACTTACTCGAATGTCAGGATAGTTGCTGGAAATGATGTCCTACATTTTCTAAACACACGTTGCACCAACATAGGAAGTTGTGGCACACTCGCTGTAATTCATCCTCACTGATGTTTAGTATCAGTACAGTTATTTCGTTCTTGAGAGTCTCCAGAGTACGCGGATTGTGTCTGTATACCTTTTGTTTAAGGTTCCCCCACACGTCTCCGAAATTTACAAATTTACTGTAAGACTTCTTCTTGAGTTTCCACTAGGAAAATTCGATGTTTTGTTCTATGCCTAACCATGTTCACGAAATATGAGATTGACTACAATATTTCATAGCAAGTCATAACTTAGGAAGAAACAGCAGCAATTAAAGTTAATGGGAAAATAATAAACAACTTAAGATTTGCAGATGACACGTTGTTATTCGCAGAACGTCTACAAGATTTACAGTGACTGACTAACAAAGTCGTGGAGGCAAGTGAACAATGGGGATTAACTCTTATTGTCAGTAAGACACGTTTTATGGTAGTATCACGAACACAACATCAAAAGAGCTTGATAATCAATGGGGAGACAGTAGGCCTACAGCAAGTGACGAAGTACAATTATTTAGGAACAAATGTGAACTGCTACATTGACTGTACTGAGGAGATTAAGTCCAGGATCGGTCAAGCCAGAAATGCATTCAATAAAATGGAGAGTGTTCTGTAGCAGAGACCTTAATTTACATCTAAAAATAGACTTCTGAGATGTTATGTCTTCTCCACCTTGTTCTATGTAGTTGAGACATGGACCTTAAAGAAAAGAGAAATGGACAGATTGGAGGCATTTGAGCTATGGAAGTACAGAAGGATACTGAGGCTGAGTTGGAAAGATAAGGTCACCAACGTTGAGGCGATGAGGCGGATGGGAAAGTGAAAGGAAATATTAAATACTGTGAAAATTAGAAAACTGCAGTATCTGGGTCTTGTGATGAGAGGAGAGAAATATCATCTGCTGCAGCTGGTCATTCGAGGGACGTTTCAAGGCAAAAGAAGACCAGGAAGAAGACGCATTTCTTGGATCGATAATCTGAAAACTTGGTTCAATTGTTCCACTATTGAGCTGTTTCGTGCTGCATCATCTAAAACAAAGGTCTCTATGATGGTTGCCAACTTCCTGAGAGGTGATGGCACATAAAGAAGAAGAAGAAGGTACCTTGCCAGCTGCAAATGTAATAAATGCAATTATAGCATCCTGGGCTTCACGATCCGCAGTTGTAATCGGTACATGCTATAAATCTGGTGGTCACTCATTGCTATCTGTCCACTGCACGGCCTCTGCGAGGCTCCGTTCTGTAGTGAGGACCCTCACTATAGAACACAGGACCTTTTGAATATTATTTGCAATGCGTACTATTATTCCACGGAATGAAGCCCTTAAAGAACTTCAGTCCCTTTCTTTAAAACATTTCATCCACTCTCGTGTTATTTCTCCATTTTTATGTGCAATACTAGACCATACTGAAGTACCGGTACATCGAGAAATGCTCTTGACAATAGGCTACTATCCTTATTCTGCAGTGCGCCACTCGCCTTTCTTTTGTTGCTCAAGTGTAAATAATTGGGCGGTCACTCGTATGCTAAGCGCAGAGTTCTTAAGGCTGTCTGCCTCCTAGACGGCTGAAAGCGTTATAACGTGTTTCAATCACTCGAAAGTGGCGAGAGGAAGAAGAGGAATGGCCGATAGACAGCGCGACGCTCAAAAGTCTCGACTGAGTGGGTTGAAATATACATGTTCACAGCGTTGAAAGCAAACCTAAGAGCAGTTCCCCTTTAACCCACACAGTCGCAGCCTCAATATAATCCTTAATACAGTGTCTCCAGGCTGTTCTGATAATAACAACAATAATATTTTTTTAGCGTATGGCGTTTAGTGCCGGGAGTGTCCGAGGACATGTTCGGCTCGCCAGTTTTTTGTAGCTGCATCGAGACGGACACCCTATGGGTGAGCTACATGTACCATTGGGGAGGAAAGTTGGAATGGAAGGTCGAGGAGTTGGAAGGTAGCGGCTGTGGCCTATAAGGAAGGAAGGAAGGAAGATGGGAGACCACAGAAGACCATCTTGAAGGTTGCCGGCGGGGGGTTTCG
Organism: Meconema thalassinum; assembly: GCA_946902985.2. NCBI lineage: Eukaryota > Metazoa > Arthropoda > Insecta > Orthoptera > Tettigoniidae > Meconema > Meconema thalassinum. Next base: position 448,533,338 of record OX336393.1, on the reverse strand, counting down.
AACCTCCTCGCCTCCCGGATGTGAGCAACTGCCAGCAGTCATGCCGTAACGACCACGGCTAACTCACCCGGTAATAATAATAATAATAATAATATATTATACGGAGGAGGAGACATGCATTTACACACATAGTGTCGGACTCCTGATCTGAACACTAGCCTGGAACCGTTTATCACATTACTTCAGCCTAGGATCGTATACTAGGACACTCTTGTCCTCAACAATTTTTTTTCATCCGTGAACATCCAGATATTTTTAGCCTATTTTCATTTTATGAAAAAATAGGCTTATGAGATCACCTTTCGTCCGTGTGTGTGTGTGTGTGTGTGTGTGTGTGTGTCTGTGTCTGTGTGATGTGTGTGTGAACCTCTAATAGCATCTAAACGGCTGGAGTGATTTCAATGAAACTCGGTAAGGTCATAGCACCATTACGGCCGACCCCGACCGAGCCCTTCAAATTTTGTTACGTCACACCAATCCAACATGGCGGCTGTGCGAAATATTTTATCAGCACTCAATATCTCCGAAACTATTACTGATATCATCCTGAAATTTAGTACGGTGATAAAGGGCACTACTATAAGTTTATCTATGACACTTTCAAAAACCTGTAAAGCACGAAAGGAACACGATCGCCAAGCAAAGTTGAAACATTTTAATAGATAAATCTCCCGATTCAACCATCTGAGAGCAGTGAAATATGGTACAGTAAATGATTATACATATTGTAATGCACTGGCATCTAATTAAGTTCAATTGTTTAGATAACCTCAAGATGGCGGCTGTGCAAAATTTTAAAATCAATTTTTTATAGCTTGTGTCGTAATCATGCGACTGAAGTGAAAGTTTGAATAATGAACCTACGCAATAATTCTCTTTCAATGGTACATAACTGTATGGCCTATACATGTAACTATCCAAAATGGCGACCATCTCAGTATCTATGAATATTTCACAGCAATTTTTTATGTTCATAGAGGCTATGCACATACGTTCACCTATAGGACTTTCAATAACCTGGTGAGCACAAATCCAACATTGGCGGCAACGCGAAGTATAAATATTTAAATGGACGTTTCTCGCGATTTAGTCATCCGAGTGCAGTGAAACTTTGTGCGGTAAATGCTTATACAAATGTTAATCCACTGGCATATATATATATATATATATATATATATATATATATATATAATAACAAGATGGCAGTTGTGCGAAATTTTAAGATCTCTTTTTACTTCTTGTGTCCTAATCATGCGATTGAAGTTTGAATACTACACGTACATAATAATCTTGATGTAATAGTACATAACTCTAAGACCTACATATATAAAAATCCAACATGGCGACCATCCGTCATATTTGACGGTTCTCAATATCTACGAATCTATTACAGCAGTCAAACTGACATTTTGTATGTTTATAGATAAGATGTAAGAAATAGGGCTTAAGTTCTTCACGGATCAAATGGTTTCTTCCTTCGAAGAATATCTTCATTGCGACTCATCTTCATGCATCATTTCCGCGATGTTGTCTGGGGAGAGCTGTCGTCCAATCTCCTTTTGAAGTAATCCCTTTTATCAATCCACCTTCTGCAGTAGAAGGTGTGCGATAAAAAATAAGCAAATATAGTGAGTTGGTCGGCCCTCTCAAAAGGCAATGACATGTAGAACGGGTAAAGACCATACCTACTGTATCAGTCTCGAGTACGAGCGTGATCCCAAGTACCTTGCTCCAAGGCCTTAATGAACTGGATCTGAATAAACAAATGTATAAAACTTCTGAGGCGCAGTTCGTAGCATGCTGAACTGCTGTGTCCAAGATAGCGGGTTCAAACCCGGCCGAAGTGATCGGATGTTTTAAGAGCGTTAACGTCCTTCAGTATGCCTTCCTTCGGAGGGGAAGTAAAGCCGGCGGTCCCATGTCATAGATTTATGGCATGTAAAAATCCTTCCACAGACTAAACTTGTGTGGAGCTAAATTTCTAGGTTAGATTTCGTTGTAACGCTCTATCAAAGTTCCAACGTTCACCACTATGTATCATTGATATCTGGTAGCGAAAGTTCGAACTACTTGAAATTGAACGAAACTTGTAGCTTACCCTAGTGGTGTCCGCTGGAAGCAGCTACAGCCTCTGGCGAGCCGAACATGTCCTCGGACACTCCCGGCAGTAAAAGCCATACGATAAATAATTAAATAATTCAGAAGGCAGTAGTTCTCTCAACAATCCGAATCGTCCGAAGTTATGGGTAGCGATTTCGACTTTCCAGCTAAGAAGTGGCTGTTTCAGTAACTATACTTTGGTTGCCTGAGCCCGAATAATTATGTTGTGACGTACTAGCAATGTTTTTATGTATATACATTAATAGTAATAATTTACGTAACACTAACAGTATTTTCAACATACTTGATGGCAGACCTAAAACATCCGATAAGTGGTTCAGGGAAGTCAAGAAGGATCTGGAAAAAATGGATATAAAGTGGGAAGACATCGCTAATAGAAACAAGTACCGGCGGCAGATCTACAGGGTGATTATCTAGCTGGAGCGGGGCCGGCGGCCGGCTGCAAGGCGCGCGCGCCTTCCGCCAGCCAACCGAGCTCGTACCGTGGATTGCACGCTGGTGGAAACCTTAACAAAGTATATTTTTTAAATTTATATATATATTTTTTTACTAGCAGTAGTACCCGGCTTCGCCCGGTGGAAAGATGATAATATTTCAGTCTCCTTAACACTCAACGTCATAAATTATATTTATTTATGTATTCATTTCTTACATTATCAAACCCAGTGACAATGTTTATACTTAAGTCACTATGGGAAGGCTCTGTAAAATAATGATCATTCTCGTGATATTTGTCTTCAGTCCGAGTCGAGATATGTCGTTAGCGGTCCCAGAATTCGTGACATCTCAGTCGTAGAAGACTTTATGTGGTGGTGATTAGAAATATAATGGACTTAAAATCTAGGTCATTTACCCCAAATGACGTTGAGGGCGTAACATCTAGGTAATTTGCCCTACTGATCAGGATGATATTGAAAATTACTACATAACTGACATATGAAACTTAGAAAATAATAGAAAAAGTTATTTTTTGGACTCACATTTCGGGAAAGACTTGATTATTTTTTGCCAAAGAGCTCCCACTTAGATCGCTATCTGGTTAAAAGTTTCGTCTTGTTAAGGTTTAAACTGTACGATAAATGTCTGAAGCAATTCCTCAAAGAGAAGCTTCCAGATTTCGCAGTCGATATATCGTTAACGTTCCTGAGCATCCAGTTGTCTTTCCTTCTGACGCAAAACATCTTCTACATAGTGATGATGAACATAGAAGTGACTACTGGCACATGTAACTTATCAACGAATGGGAATAATTGATACTTTAAAGGAATGAGAGGTCATTTGCCCTTTTGATGAGGATCACAATGAAGACTACTACTACTACTACTGAACGGGTATATCAAACTTACAAACTAATGGAAATACGTATTTTTAAAATCACAGGCTAGGTAGACTCTGGTGTTGCTTAGTAGTATAATGGACGTAACATCTAGGTCATTTGCCCCTTTGATGAGGATGATAATGAAGACGACTACTACTGAACGGGTATATCAAACTTACAAACTAATGGAAATAGACATTTTTAAAATCACAGGCTAGGTAGACTCTGGTGTTGCTTAGTAGTATAATGGACGTAATATCTAGGTCATTTGCCCCTTTGATGAGGATGATAATGAAGACGACTACTACTGAACGGATATATCAAACTTACAAACTAATGGAAATACACATTTTAAAAATCACAGGCGATGAAGACTGTGGTGTTACTTAGTAGTATAATGGACGTAACATCTAGGTCATTTGCCCTTTTGATGAGGATGGTAATGAAAACTACTGTTGAATTGACACGACAAACTTACAAACTACCGTGATAGAAAGAAATATTTCAAAATTCACAGGCGATGAAGACTTATTATTGTGTGGTGATTAGTGGTATAAAGGGTGTAACATCTAGGTCATTTGCCCTTATGATAATAATAAGGTAATGAAAAATGACTACTAAACGAACATGGTGTAATTTTAAATCTGATATAGGTAATTCAGATTACTACCTTCGATGTCTTCCAAAGTCTGAACGTTATATTCTGGCTTAGGCCTATACTCGATGCGTGTAGTGAAAGAGCTTATCGAGTACTGCTCGGGTCCAAGCTGCACGTAGCTGAGAATATCGCAGATGATGACGATATATGATGACAGACGTTCGGGGGGGGTTCCGGTCCTATTCACATTGACCGGTGAATCACTCATTCTTTCGTAACACTACAGCGGTTTGAGCAAAGACCCTGTATGAACATCAGCATAGTCAGCAATAACAGGTAACACGGCGGGGTCTGGACATTTTTCTCATGTCACCTCGCGATGAATGAGCAAGCTATTTTCACCCCTGCCCCCTCTTCCCCCCTCCACCCACCAGGGTCACAACTTGTGGGACGTGGGTTTGCGACCACGGGACCCTAGCTGAGTCCGGCATTGCTTCTACTTACTGGTGCCGGGCACCTTTCAGTTCTCTTTCCTGTCAGCCTCCCTTGGTCAAACTCTTGTTCTCTTCCGACCCCGATGGTATCAGGTTATCCGAGGCCTAGCGACTCTTTCACTTTCCCGCCTTAATTGGCCCTTGTCTAATCATTCCTGATAGCCTCATTCTTTTCTTAATATCTCATATCTTCTGCTCAAGACCCTCAAGGAGGCAGGGTGTGTGTAGCCCTGGTGCACCCTGGATAGTGCTACATCCTCAAGGGCTCATGGCTGGTGAGTTCAGGAGCTGGCAACCCTGAAGGTTTCCTGAGCGGGTCCGGTTTTACCCCTTTTTTCCATTGCCTTTGGGACGGACCCTGTCCACTTTCCGGGAATGGAGTGGTCTGTCCGCAATTTCAAGCAGACAGTGTTACTCGCAGGGTACCAAAGGGTAAGTATACAAATTTTGGTTCTGATCGGTGAAACGGTGAAGATTTGGACCAAAGGGCCTAAATGCAGAGATTGGGTTGGACTGTCCGAAATTTCAAGTGGACAGGGTTACCCGCAGGGTTGCAAAGGGTAAGTATACACATTTTGGTTCTGATCGGTAAAACGGTGTAGATTTGGACCAAAGGGCCTAAATGCAGAGATTGGGTTGGTCTGTCCGAAATTTCAAGTGGACAGGGTTACCCGCAGGGTTGCAAAGGGTAAGTATACAAATTTTGGTTCGGATCGGTGAAACGGTGTAGAAGTTTGCCAAAGGGCCTAAATGCAGGAAATGGGGTGGTCTGTCCGAAATTTTAAGTGGACAGTGTTATTCACAGGGTTACGTAGGGTAAGTATACAAATTTTGGTTGAGATCGGTGAAACGGTGTAGATTTGGGACAAAGGGCCTAAATGCAGGGAATGGGGTGGTCTGTCAGAAATTTCAAGTGGACAGGGCTACCCGCAGGGATCCGAAGGGTAAGTATACAAATTTTGGTTCAGATCGGTGAAACGGTGTGGATTTGTATACATAACAGACAGACAGACAGACAGACAAACATTGAGCTTTATATATATAGATTTAGTCAATTTACCCTCTAGGTTTGTGGTTCCACCGGACTCAGCGAGGGAACTCACCACTACCGCCTCTATGGGCAGTGTCCTGGAGCTGGGAACATCTGGTCGGGATGGATACAACTGGGGAGGTGTGATCAGCACTTCGCCCAGGCGGCCTCACCTGCAAAGCAAACAGGAGCCTCATGAGGGATGGGATGGGATGGAAGATTGGGATGGATAGGCTAGGAAGAGGGAAGGAGGCGGCCGTGGCTTTACAGTAGGTACCATCCTGGCATTTGCCCGAAGAGGAAGTGGGAAACCACGAAAACCACTTCGAGGATGGCTGAGGTGGAAATCGAACCCCCCTCTAGTCATTTGGACCACCCGAGGCTGAGTAGACCCCGTTCCAGTCCTCATACCACTTTTCAAATTTCGTGGCAGAGCCGGGAATCGAACCCAGGACCTCCGGGGCGGCAGCTAACCGTGCTGACCGGTACGCTACGGAGGCGACAAAGTATATTAATTTATGGTAAATTCACCAGTAAATCATGATTAAAGAACTTACCTATCCACAGAAGATGCTGAGAGTGTTCTCCTTCAGCTGGCAGAAAGGCGTTGTACCGTGTAAATAAATTAGCGTTTACACGTTGTAATTCACTTCCGTTGTGAGGTATATCTGCTGCCGTATATTGTTCTCCAGCTCCACAAGAGTACGGGTAATTGAACTGTACACTTTGTATTTTAAATTACCCCACAATTAAACATTAAACGGGCTTAGGTCCGTGCTTCGATTAACTGCAGTAAACACGTAGGGCAATCCAGGAGTAGCTACATAATGTATCGATGTAACTTCCAAAGTTACTGTCTGTCAGCTGAAGGAGAACATTTTTAGTATCTTCTGTGAAACGATAAATTCTAACCTTTAACTGGTGACGTGAGATCATCCAGATTCCCAAGAAATAAAAAAGTGCTTCTTTAATTGAATCGTGCAGCTGTTGTTTAAGTTACCATCTTATCTGTGCGCTGACACTACACACCCCCATTGATGAAATTGTAGTGACTTAATGACTTTAATGACCCTGGTTAGCTCGCCTCCGCCTCGCGCAACCCTTCGGCCCGAACTCGGTTGGCTGGCGGAAGACGCGTGCGCCGGCCCCGTTCCAGCAAAAGAATCTCAGTGAATAACTCGAAGGGCTTTCATGAAGAAGGCAAGCTGGACAGTGGAAAGGAGACAGACTGCCAGGGAAGGAATGCAATGGTACTGGTCTGCATAGGAGGTTTCTATGAATGTGTAAGAGTTGGTTATCGTGGTCTGTAATGGCCGTAAGCGAAATTTAAAATAAAACAACAAGCCTATAATGGCAATAATCAAGACAAGAGTATGTTTATGTTCGACGATGTCGAAATGTAAATATTATACGTCAGAAAACTGTATCATGATGATGGTCATTATATTACTGTTGTTTATTATAAAACAGTTTCTCCAGCCAATCAGAACTCATTCATTGACCAATTAGGTAAGGATACCTTCGCACATGCGCTCGAATCCCAACATGTTGGACATGAATTACATGATTTGAAAGTTCAAATTAGATATCGGATCAACCATTGTAGTTACAATCCCAAACATAAAGACAAAATCAGCATGAACCTTTACGGTAACAAGAAAATACTATGACATATGCAAGAAATTTATGAATCTACGTCCAAAAGTTAGCAACACAGCATTCTTCGATATAAATTACTGACATGGAAAGTGCACCGTCCATATGTTCGCGTAAATAAACTGGCGAATATGAGACAGGAAATAGCACTGTAACTTAATACCCCAACCCCAATTTCTACACAGCGCATTGCTTTCAAACGAATTCGGTGACAATATTACTGAATGCTAGAGCTGGACGGCACTAATCATCATGCAGGCTGTAAACAATAGCATTGCCAAGCAAAGTAAATTGTCTCTGCTTTCGAAGTTCGTTGACTCACGAATGCGCTCTTTTCAGTCAGCACAGCCAGCGCGTCCTGTTCACTAACTGAAGTAACTGATTCCCACAGATATTTATGAATATTTATGTTAAAACATATAATAGAGTTATAATTGTCGTCGAACATAAACAGTCGTATGCAACTCGCCTATAATGGTAATTAAGACACTTGTAAAGAAATTATAAAACTCGCTACGCTCGTTTTATAAACATACTCGTGTCTTAATTATTGCCATTATAGGCTCGTTGCATAATGTACTATTTTAAAACGAGTGTCATAATTACCATTATAGGCGAGTTGCGTACGACTGTTTATGTTCGACGATAATTATAACTATTTTATGATCGAACATAAATATTCCTAAATATCTGTCGAGGTTTTGCCAGTTTTATGTACTCAACAGAGCGCATGGGACACAGAGAATACCTTGTATTCGACCATCGCCTCCTCGAATATCCCACAATGACACTAGCAACGCAGTGAAATTTAAAATAGGAGGGCGTAGAAGAATGCTATTCTTACCTAATTGGTCACACAACTGTTTCATGAGCTCTGATTGGTGGGAGAAACTGTATCATAATGAAAACTTGTACTATAATGAGCCTCATTATAGTACAGTTTTCTGACATATAATATTTACATTTCGCCATGGACGAACATAAACCAACTTTATGTAACAGAAGGTTATTTGTAACCAAACTTATAGCTATTTCTTGTTTTAATACATGCTCATGGTTTCTATAGATTACCACTATTCAGGTTAAGTCATATCTGATTACAGGAATTTCTGGAATTACTTGGATATTGTGGAAATGTTAAAAGTTCATGTTTAGATTTCTCCCCGGTACGCAGGTTGTATGATCATAAATTGGAGATTGAAAGTCGCAATGCAACCAGTGGTAACGATTCGGGTGTGGACTTAATCCTCTTAGGGTCCAGCCTGGCCACTGCAGCGTGTCCACACTTACACGTTTATTGGCCAAAATGTCGGTTTATATTTCCTAGAGCCAAGTCCAAATGTAAACTATATTCTAGAACAGCAAATTTATTGCGGGAATAAAATTTGATTTTACTTCTGCAACAGCGTTATATTACAATAGATTAGTACAGTAAAAGGAAATAAAATTCCTCTCACCTATTTCAAAATTTATATTTATTGAGGTTGATATATTTAGAACGGATTTATGCCGTCATATACACAAAAAGCAGGAATAGATGGGGAAGATCTACCACGAACGATGGACGCCTTGCCTGGATGAAGTAGCGAACAGCTAGTGTCATTTGCGACCGTAGGATGAAAGATCACTAACTTGCAGTCTAAAAGCTATCGCTAAGATAAGGCGGAAAGCCGGTGTCACTAAATTAGACATGCTTCAATTGAGAACATCAGGAAGCGGTTTGCTAAACTGTTGTGCCCAAGATCGTGGGTTCAACCCCGCCCGAAATCATCGAATTTTTTAAGAGCGTAAAAATCCTTCAGTATGCCTTCCTTCGGGGGGGGGGGGGGGCGGTGGGAATTAAAGCCGGCGGTCCCATGTCATAGATTTATGGCATGTAAAAGATCCCTCCACAAACTAAACTTGTGTGAAGCTAAATTTATAGGTTAGATTTTCTTGAAACGCTCCATCAAAGTTCCAACGTTCACCACTAGATGTCAGTGACATCTGGTAGCGGAAGTTGGAACTACTTGAAATTGAACGGAACTTGTAGCTCACCCTATGTGTGTCCGTTTGAAGTCGCTACAGTCTCTGGCGAGCCGAACATGTCCTCGAACACTCCCGGCACTAAAAGCCATACGCTAAATAAATAAGTTTTATGCACAGGGGAAAAACGATGAATGTCACAAAATTACACAAATTGAGATTTCTTATTGTTAATGATTGTACTGTTCCCTAGTAACATTCAAGAGCCTAAAACTGGTTAAAAACACTGAGAGTCACGATTTAATGAGGCTTTGAAAATAATGTGTGCCGGGGAAAAACTATGATAGTCCATTAAATCGCTATAAAATAGCAGCTTAATAGTTAAGAATTATTTTGTACCGTTTACTGAGAAGTGTAAGTTGTGAAGTATTTGTGATTAACAATAGTTTTGACTCAAATAATACTGGTGTGCATTCTTCGCTTTTGCACTTTTATTTTGCCAGAAAATGGACATTCATCGTTTATGCATGTTATATTGTACAGTTAAAGACAATAATATTAAATAATTAACATTTAGGTATACATTGTTGAATGAATTGTTACATAGTTTACAAACCTATATAATCATTTCCGTACTACATACATTTCAGATAACTTTAAGCAATATTATAAGAGTTATAGCGTTTGAAAAACTAACATTAATTTATCTCAGCTTGAGATTCATGTGACATTCATAGTTTTCCCACTGTACCCTTACACTGTAGTACCCGCCCAGTCATTGTGCGAATTCATGTTGACCGACTGAAGAGTTCAGTGTGTATTGGCAACACTGAAAGAATGGCTTCAAGACTTTACATTACATGACTCGTTCATTGTGGGGCAGATGACCTCGCTGTTCCACCCCTTGAAACATCATCGAGTTGTAGATTCTCAGTAGAGCCGAGAATCAAACCCAGGACCAAGTGTGTGACGTACAGTAACACTAGCCATTACGCCGTGAAGTGGTCTACGTAATTGAATCAAGACTCTCAAATTGACCCATCGCCAGTAAAACAAGTTAATAAAGTGAATTCATACTCAGACACGTCCGTAATTCTCGGTCAAGATTATCACTTTGGCAACCTAGAATTAGAGTAGCATAATAGGACTCTGTGTTATGATCATTTTAATCAGGTGATAACAACATTTATAACATATCCCGGGGAGCACTAACACCACTTCCCGCGCAATACGAGTGTAGTGGACATCATTAACGGCTATAATATGATGCTATAATATGTTCATGAGATCATGCAATCATGTCACCGCTCAAAGTGTTTCACTTCTTGTCGTAACTTAGTACCGGGATTATCATCATGTGGTGATACTTTTCGAGCATATTTGCTTGCATATTATAATGTTTATGTTCGACGTTGTCGAAATGTAAATATTAAATGTCAGAAAACTGTATCATAATAGTGGTCATTAAAGTACCACTTTTCATTATGATACAGTTTCTCGAAGCAATCAGATCTCATTCATTGACCAATTAGGTACGGATAGCTTTGCACATGCGCTCAAAATGCAACATGTCGGACAAGAATTACATGATTTGAAAGTTGACTACGTAAAGGATAACCGATCAACCATTGTAGTTACAATGCCAAACTCCAAAGACAAAATCAGCATGAACCTTTACGGTAACAGGAAAATACTATGAAATATGCAAGAAATTTAGGAATCTACGTCCAGAAGTTTGCAACACCGTCCTTCTAGCCATTACCGACATGGAAAGTGTGCACCGTCCCTAATGTTTGACTAAACAAGCTGGGAAATATTGATAATGAAATAGCACTGTACCTTAATATTCGCAACTCCAATTTCTTTACAGGGCATTGAGTATGTTTTCGCTGACAAACTTAGTGAATGCTGTTGTTCACATAAACACACCAGAACGTTATGGAGGAAGCATGAGTATGACATTAGATCAACGGCAATTATAATCCATCTCTCTATTCTGTAAAGGGATCTCTTATGCGAAACTTTTCCGCCAGATGTCATGATTGTTCTATTTGGAACTCCACTGATTTGCCTTCCGATGACATTCTATACGCATCGTATTTGAAGAATAACTAGTTCATAATACGATACACTTTAATTTTAAAGCGTTTGTAAGCTACTACTTTGTGTTATTTGACCAAAATAACAAAATGATCGTACATAGTACCTGTGCGCTATCTGTTGGTGCTACTTCAGGATAAACAATGTTTCAAAGCTTTGGAATTAGTTATTGGGTAGAGATCAAATGCTGAGCCCACACAATTCCCAAGAGCAAGAAGTCAACCGACAGAATCTCGACAGATATTTATGAATATATTGTGTGAATAATAATAATAATAATAATAATAATAATAATAATAATAATAATAATAATAATAATAATAATAATAATAGAAGGCTGTGACTTGGTGAGGCTGATCGGATCGAGGCTCCTCCTATTTATATAGTTTGTTTAGTTATTTAATGTCTACTTCAGTGTTTTATGATTTGGAAGATGTTTTTGAGTGACTTACTGACAGTACACAGTGTTTAATAGTGATTGTGCGAGGTTTTTACAGTGATATTTGGATATCATATGTCTGTGCATGAAACTTGTTTACGTGGTTGCCTAGGAATTGCTGGTACAGGTTAGGTTAACATTACCACAAATATTCCGTTTAAAATAGTTTAATCTATGCCCTGTATTGTGTGTTTATTACTCCGTTTACTCAATTAGTCCAATTGGGCCCCTATAACAGATATTAATTGTGTAATGACGTTTATTTAGTTAGAAATAAGGGTTAGGATTGAGTTAAATGGCATCAGTTGGATCACGTATTTACAAAGAATCTGCGTCGATCAGTCAAAATAACACACTGGCATTCACAGGAGTGTGGTAAACCTTGCCATAGGTATCAAAGGCAATACCTGGCTGAAGGTATAAAAAGCACACAGGAAAGGCAATAATACTAATTTGCTTTAAGAAATGTCACTGCCTGTGATACGGCAGGTTACCTCTAGAACCACCGCTAGAGGTGACAATACGCAAACCGGTGGCAGTGGGATGACAAGCTGCTGTCCACCCACCAGTAGACCCGAAGAAGCTCCAGCAGCTCAAGACGATATTGGCGGTACACAAAATCTCGAGTCTCGCACCGCACCTGACGGCAGTGCCTTTGTAATAAATACAACCACTCTCGCAGGTAAGCCCAGAAAACGCATGAAATGGGAAACTCATATGAATGAATATATCATGCGGGCATATTATCGAATAACTCGTCTTGAAACAGATATAACAAACTACCGCCAAGCCCTGCACGCGGCTTTCAAGCAGCAGTATCCTCTGTTTAGCATCACTGAGCAACGAGTCGCGGATCAAAGAAGAGCAATTGTAAAGAATCATTTAGTTCCCGACCCTGTTCTGGATCGAATCAGACAGGAGATATCTCATGAACTATATCCCTCAGCTGCAAGTGGTGAAACTAGCCAAATAAATACTGATAATGAGGTCTCCATGAATGAAACGACTCACGTAAATGAACCTCATAATGGGGAAACAAGCCATCATTCCAAGCTCCAAGACGAATTTAATTCAGCTCTGTTTGAATATGCAGGTACTGACCCTACCCAACGTCCAATACTTCCGAGGCAGCAGTCTTCCCGCAAGTTTGCCATGGTGTTGAAAGAACTGAACGAAACCGTACTTCCCAACTATTTAGAAGAGCACCAATCTTTCATGGAGGTTCATACTGCTATCTATTGTGCAGCACTAGCTGCAGTACGAATTAATGGGGGTAGGCCACGCCGTCCAAACCAACAGTCTGCTGCAAGGAAACCCAGTGATCCACCATGGGCAAAACGCTTAAAACAACGCATTGAACAACTACGCCAGAATGTGAACAGACTGCAACAGTACAAGAATGGAGTGAGAAGTAGACGTCTGAACAACCGCATACGAAGGATCATGATGGACTCCTCACTAGAAGAATTTCAGGTCCCCGAGGACGCAGTGATAATAGAAGTACTTGATACTTATAAACAAAAACTTGCAGCCCTCTCTAAGCGTCTTAAGAGATACCAGAACACTACCGAACGGAAGAAACAGAACAATGACTTCAAGAGAAATGAGAGAAAGTTCTATGAAGACCTGAAAAAGACACCTCAAGTTCAGAATGATTCTCCAGAAGGACCCAGTGCGGAGAGTGTTACCGACTACTGGTCATCAATATGGTCTAGGCCGGAAGAACACAACAATGAAGCTCCGTGGTTTAAGGAAATAGAGAATGCTACCAGACGAATAAATCAAATGGCACATACAGACGTTGATGTTGAGGAACTACGCCAGGTCAACAGCAGCCTACATAATTGGAAAGCACCTGGAATTGACCGGATCCATAATTACTACTATAAAAGGCTCACATGTACCCACCGTTTACTGGCTATTCACATACAGTGTTTTCTGGAAAATCCTGCTGCATTTCCAGTTTTCCTAAACAGAGGGTTAACCTATCTCAAGCCAAAGGACTCTAAAATCACAAATCCATCTAAATATCGCCCCATCACCTACTTGCCAAACTTTTATAAGATCATTACATCCATTATTGCAAATCGAATTCGTGCGCATTGTGAGGAAAACGCCATTCTCGCAGAGGAGCAAAAGGGTTGCAGAAGGAATTCTCAAGGATGTAAGGAACAGCTCACTATTGATGCCGTGGCATTAGAGAAGGCCTGTCGTAGATCACGAAATCTTTATGCCTGCCTTATTGATTACCAAAAAGCTTTCGATTCCGTGCCTCATACATGGCTTATACAGAGCTTGGAGATTTACAAGGTCAACCCTATTATAGTGAACTTCCTGAAGTGCGCAATGGTTTCATGGAGCACTGCTATCCAACTTACAGTGGGTGGCACTCGTTTAACATCTTCATTAATACCGATTCGCCAAGGAATTTTTCAAGGAGACTCGCTAAGCCCACTCTGGTTTTGTCTGGCATTGAATTCTCTCTCGCAAATCCTGAACAGTAGCAACTACGGATTTAGTATTAAGGGTAATCATGGTGAAGCGTACAAGATGAACCATCTTCTTTACATGGATGACATTAAACTGTATGCATCAACTAAAGTGCACCTACAATATCTCATCTCTATCACTCAGAGCTTTTCTTCAGATATCCATATGCAGTTTGGTTTTGATAAGTGCAGAACACAGACTGTTATTAGAGGCTCGCACTCTGCACAAGGAATACATGTTGGAGAGGGACAAAGAAGTATTCAGCCGTTGGAGGAAGGCGCATTGTACAAATATCTTGGGTTCGCCCAGAGTACCCGTCTCAGACATGGTGATATCGAGAAGAACATAACTGAGCAGTTTACTTCACGACTTCGCAGCGTTCTCTCTTCAAAACTTAGCGCTAAACATATCATTAAGGCAGTTAACACATTTGCAATGCCCGTAGTTTCATACTCCTTTGGTATAATCAGGTGGACTCAAACTGAACCGCACGATTTGCAACGAAAAACATCGGTGCTTTTATCATGCCATCGTATGCACCATCCGAAATCAGCAACAGAGCGCCTGACTCTACCTCGGTCTGAAGGTGGTAGAGGACTGATAGACATCATGAACCTTCATACAAAACAAGTGACAACTCTGCGTGCATTTTTCCACAACAAAGGAGAAACATCCCCTCTCCATCACACTGTATCTTCAGCTGATGATAATTACACACCGCTCCATCTGTCATCTTTAGATCCACCAGTAAAAGAAATGAAAACTACTGAATACAAGATCGGGAATTGGAAACAGAAGGCGCTTCATGGGAAGTTTCCACATGAGTTGGACCAGCCTCACATCGACAAGTTAGCGTCGCACGCATGGCTGACCCACTCGGTCCTCTTTCCGGAAACAGAGGGATTTGTTGTAGCTATCCAAGACCAAGTTGTTGCTACTCGAAGCTATCGGAAATTTATCATAAAAGATCCAGCAACAGAGAGTGAGAAATGTCGCCGCTGTGGCAAATGTAGTGAGACCATTCAACACGTCATATCAGGTTGTTCCCACCTCGCCAACACTGACTACAAACATCGACACGATCAAGTTGCCAACATTATCCACCAGAAACTGGCATTGAAGAACAAACTTCTTCAAAGCTCCGTCCCTTATTGGAAATACACACCATCTGCAGTACTCGAAAATGCCACACACAAGCTCTATTGGGACAGAGGAGTTGTGACAGATGTCGCAGTCAGTAACAACCGGCCAGATATCATTGTCATCAATAAAGTACACAAAGAGGCATTACTGATAGATGTCGCATGTCCCAACAATCAAAACATCCAAACAACAGCTGCTACTTAAATATCTAAGTACACAGAGCTGGCAATTGAGATAAAGCAGATGTGGAAACTTGATTCGGTGACTACCATCCCAATAATTGTATCGTGTACTGGTGTTATACCGAAAACTCTCCATAGTAGTCTATCAATATTGAATCTGCACCCGCAGATATATATTGAACTACAGAAGGCAGTTCTGTTAAACACATGCCATATTGTTAGGAAGTTCCTTGGTGACAATGCCCTGGCCGAATACTCAGCAAAGCTCGATGATCCAGATGGGAATTTAGCTCATCCTACAAATGAAGGAGACTCGTGAAGAATGCGGGCACGACATGGATGTGAGGTCTCTGAACAGTGTAATCGTAATTATCTCAGTACAGATGGTTCCTTGCTAAGGCCGAACCAGGCTGTAAAAGAAAATGTAGCCGGTATTTGCCGTGATAATGTTGTCAAACAATAAACTATAATAATAATAATAATATCGTATGGCCACGGGTGCCGGGTGCAAGCTTTGTAATTTGACACCCCGAGGGTAGCTTGCATGTCGAATTTCGTTGCTCCTTGAATCACTATGAAAGTCATGGAGGTTAGACATCTAAGCTCCTTGAACACAATAGCGCTTTCTAGTAGAGAAATGAGGAACTTTGTGTTGGCGGAAACTCCCGATATTAATTTTGCCATTATGAACACGGCCTACTGAATTCAAATGAGTTCTTTGACATGCCAACATCGTATGACATGCGTGTCGTATTTTTGCCGCCTTTCAAAAATCACTTACCACGGCCAGGTGCGAACCTGCAATCTTGGGTTTAGTAGACCGACACGCTATCCACTCACCCACCGTGGCAAGCAAATATACTGTGTTAGAACATATGATAAAGTTATAATTATCGTCGAACATGAACAATCGTATGCAACTCGCCTATAATGGTAATTAAGACACTCGCATGGAAATTATAAAACTCACTTCGCTCGTTTTATAAACATACTGGTGCCTTATTTTTTGCAATTATAGGCTCGCTGCATAATGTACTATTATATGCCTAATTATGCATGTATATCTGTAGCCCAGTCATTACTTATTCTTCTTCTTTCGGATGAGCCTACTGTGGACCACGCTTGTTCAACTGTTGGGTTTTGAGTTTAGCCGAGTACTCACGCATCTTTTCCTGGTGTAATTCTTTTCTTTCCTCCGACCACGAGGCGCCTTTCTTTAGAGGTTCGTCCTGAAAACCACGGACTTCCTTATGAATATGTCTCACAGTTTGTTTATCTTGTAGGTCAGTTAGTCCCAGTTAGGCTATTTGATGTCTTTCTCAGCTTCAGTCAGCCAAGTGGTACGGACCTTTTGTTTCGCCAGAAGGTCAACAGGTAGTTAGTTAGTCTTCTCGTAGGCAATCTTGCCACATGACCATTAAAAGATACCTTTCTTTTCCTAGCACAATCATAAAGCTTCCGGGTTGTACGGAGAGCTTTGGGTTGTGTTGTCGCCAGTATTCCCCACCTTCTAGTACCGTACTGGTCCTAAGATCTTTCTGAGAATTCTTCTCTCTCTGACGTCCAACTTTACCATCAAGCTTATTTTATTCAATGGCAGATACTCCGTTGCATACTGGGCTTCCGGTCGGATGACTGTGTTGTGGCCAAGTCATTACTACGAGTATTCATTCATTCAATTTCGCTAATCGGCCAAGACGGGACCACGATAAGCCTCATTTTACATTCTGGCATTTGTTCATTTTTCGCTTGATCCACATTGTCTTCATGAGCTAACTGTGTTTGCACGACGTTCTTCTGTCCATTTCGCACCAGTTGTCCGTTTTTTGTCCCGGAAAGTCCCAAACGTCTTGATGGCTGCTCTATAATGATTTCGGTCTTTTGCATCTTCTGCTCGTATCCCCATTTCTTTAAGATCTTTCTGGACGTTAACGTATCATGGCATTGTCGTTTTTGGATTTACTACGAGTATTAATATTATTATTACTATTTTAGACTACTTTTCTCATTTTGTAAATATGAGGAAAAAGTAGACTTAGGAAATCGGTCTGGGAAAATGTGTGTCTGTCTGTCTATCTGTCCTTCTGTCTGTCTGTCTGTCTGTCTGTCTGTCCTTCTGTCTGTCTGTCTGTCTGTCTGTCTGGCTGTGTGTGTGTCCCCCCATATCAACTCCCAAATGGCTGCAGCTATGGAAACCAAATTTGGTAAGAGTAAAGATCTATGCCGGAATATCTCAAGGCCATATTTGAAAATAATATCAGTACTACCAACTGCTGAAAAATCGAAATTTGAGCTCAATATTGGATATCCTAGAAGGTTTGCATCGGAGCTATTCCCAAGTTGGCACGCATATAGATAATAATATTTCAGTTTAATTTCCAGGAGGCCATACATGACAGTGTTACCAACATGATTCTAAGCCAGCTGATAAGTCTAACTTTAAATGCATGTAACTCCTACACTATCAATTGGATTTCAACCAAATTTCATATGTACTATGTGTACAATAACGAATATGGCTGTGCGTATTCTTAAGAGCAACCAGGGCTTCCAACTGTTAATAAATGCTCTCTCTATTATTTTATCCTAATACATGCAAACCAAGAGCTCGAAACTTGCACACGTATAGCACACGACCTTCTACATTAATTTGAGTACCTAGTATACGTCAGTACTGCCAACATGATTCTAAGCTTGTTGATAGGTCCAAATTTGAAATGCATGTAACTACTATACTAACAAATGGATTTCATCCAAAATTGGCACAACAATAGATCATAACATTTTAGAATAATTCATAAATTCTAAGAAAAGTAGGCTATTTATTTCGTCACTGAACTATTTGTTAAAACTACTGAAATATAAGGCATGTTTTACTACAAACCAGAGATTCCCTCACAATCCTTAAAACCCATTTGGCACCATTAATTAAACGTGTTGACAGTGGATTTAAAAAATATTTCTCTTCTCCTTGTACGTGTGTGTGTGTCTCCAGCTGAAAGCCTGAATGAAATGGCCGAGTTAACATGCAAGTTTTCGTTACAGAGACAAGGGAAAGTTAAAAAATAAAATAATTAAAAAATTACCGGTAAATAAAAAAGTTTGTTTTTTGTAAGCATGTTAAGTACTACTCAGTATCCTGGCAAGCTGACAGCGAGCGAACAAGCAGAGAAGCAAAAGGTTTAAAGCGAGATGGTCCTGTAATTATTGCCTCTATTCCCTTTAACCCCGGGCACTGATAAATAATTATGACCACATGTTACATGACGTACGGTGGCGACCAGGTAGATGAGTAGGAAGCACTTCACTGCATATGTGCGCGCTCCACCGCAAAGCACTTGAAAAGTATTTTCAACTTGTTACTGCAATATATGTGAAATTAGTAACATTAAATTAAATTAGCGTTACATGTATGTCACTGATTCCGATTAATCTAATGATGACTGTGATACAGGGCGATAACCAATGCTTTCAAGGTAATTGATAGGCATGCAAGACACGCCCAACACATGCAATCTGATATAGGCTACAGCATGTCAAAATATCTGCAAGTGCGGCAGTAGGGTATAGTGACACCTGTTATCAGACAGATTCTACACATACCCAAAGTACACGGGGCTACATGACCGCGTTGTCGCAGCCTCTGAACTTAGGAACCAACCAGGGTATAGTGACGTAGAGGTTTGCCTCCCATAAATGTTCGATTCTCAGTTAATGCATTGGGAATTTTAAGGCAAAATATCATGGGCATACCAACACATGTATTCTGATATACTGACTGTAACTTTACGTCATGGGATTAATAATAACTTTATTGCAGCCAAATGGCCATATGTAAGATACTGTATATTGAGATGTGGTAAGCTTCACACTGTTAACAATAGATTACGTTTTACAGTAGTCCATAAGGGATTGTCCTCGTTTGGTGCATTTGTGGAAATGATATCGCTCGCAATAACCTTCAAACAGCTTACAAGCGCGTACATAGCTTGTGGTGAAAACCATGTATTGCCAACCTAGTTAGAGCGCACCGCATGTCATTATTTCGTCCAGACCAGCTACGTTTGAGCATGGCATCAGTCGAGTAAAACTCCAGGTCGATGTCCTCTCTTTTCTTCTGTCTAATTTGTAGAAGCTCCTGTTCTTATTTCGTAGATGGAAGCTGCATTCTGGTTCGTAGATCTTCAATTAGGAATGTCTCAGACGCTAGTATGTACGTCAATCTTGAGAGTCACATCTTGGAAATCTCCAATGTTCTTTTAAAAATCTAGCTTTTACGCTTTCAATGGCTCGGAAGTCGGATACTGTTAGGTGTTCCCAAGTAAGTTCTAGCCCGTAAGGCCACTGTATGACTATAATGAACAAATGCAAAACAAAAATACTGGAATGCAGCCGAAATAAATTATATACGGTACCCCTATGGACGTCAAATTGGTAGGTGAAAAGCTAGTTAGTTAATTATCGCAGTTTTAAAGGGCGGAACTACGAGGTCATCTGCCCCTCTTTACAAAAGTATACAAATTAAGAATGTAATAAAGAATTCAGACGTGGACCGTTAAATATGAAAAAATTAAAATTAATAAAACAAGAAAATGAAAATACACAGCCTGCTTCCTGTCGACCGACTGGGTCAGGGAATGGAATGAATAAAGCCCCCATCTAGTGGCGAGAATATGAACTGTACCAGCTGCCGAAGCCTGTCGCACTCCCCTGGGGCAATGATTAAATTAATGACAGATGAAATGAAATGATAGTGGAGAATGTTGCTGGAATCAAATTGTGACAGGGAAAACCGGAGTTTCCGGAGAAAAACCTGTCTGTCTCCACTTTGTCCAGCACAAATGTCTCATGGAGTGACCGGGATTTGAACCACGGACTCAGCGGTGAGAGGCCGGCGTGCTGCCGCCTAAGCCACGGAGGAGTTATATAGAACTAATAATTATTATAATAAATAAAAATTACGGGAAAGCATAATTCAGAATTCAAAAAAGAACAAGTCAGTGAGTCAACGTACACTGGGAAATTTATATTGCTGGCCCTAATCCACTGTCACTTATAAAGGGATCAGCAGCCACCGCGTCATCGGCTAATATACAATATGTTTGAGTGTGATCTGCAAACCAAGTTTTCATCGTAAGTGTGAAGAGCTAAAAGAAGTAGGATACTTAGGAGCCAAAATAGCCTGTGATGGACGAAGCTAAGTGGATATAAAAAGTAGGTTGGCCCAGGCAAGAACAGCATTCATACAGAAAAGGAATCTTTTTACATGGAATATATAAGTAGATTTAGGTATTAGGAAGTAATTTTGAAGGCCCTTGTCTGGAGCGTGGCGCTCTATGGAAGTGGACTGTTGGCACAGCAGTATAGAGCAGAATAGAACCATTGAAATTGTGGTTTTACAGGAGAATGATGAAGATCATTTGCGTAAATAGAGTAGATAGAGCAACACATTAAGAGGTCAAGATGAGTGGCACAGGAGAAATGTTTCTGGTGATTGCTGATGAAGAGAAGAGATAGGTTGGTAGGACACATGCTAAGACACCCAGGAATAGGAAACTTCGTTATGGAAGGTTGGTTGGTTCCTTAGTTTAGGGGCTGCGACAACACAGTTATGTAGCCCCGTGTACTTTGGTTGTGTGTAGAATCTGTCTGATGACCGGTGTTAATTGTGATGGCTGTATTAGTGTGTGTTATCTGCAGTTCAGGTGAGGACTGCAGACAGTAGTTTCAAGTAGTTCCTACTTTTGCTACCAAATTCTACCGTCCAAAACACCTAGTTTGCGGACTTGACTACCAGTGGCATCGCAGTCAGCACCTGGCGGCAAACGTTGGAACTAATAGAGCGATATCAAATCTAACCTACACATTTTGGCTTCACACAAATGTAGTTAGTTGAAGGTTCTTTTTCATGCCATTAATCTCTGACATAGGACCGCAGCCTTTACTCTCCCCGAAGGAAGGCATACTGAGGCATTTTTAATGCTCTTAAAACATTCGACGACTTTGGCCGGGTTTGAACCCGCGACCTTGGGCATAGAAGCTCAGCATGCTACCAAATACGCCACCAAAGCCACGTTCGTTATGGTAGAGGACAAGAACGGCAGGGTAGACCGAGGTTCGAATATGATATACAGATTACCTCGGATGTAAGGCGTGGTAGGTATGTAGAGATGGAACGATTAGCTCAGGACAGGGAGACATGGAGATCTGCTTCAAACCAGTCGAAGAACTGACGACTCAAACAACAACAATAACACAGTCGATTTTTTTTATAAGTTAGCCAAAATGTTTGAATTTAGGCACGTTAGGCTGACTGATTGTCTATCCCCACTTTTAAATGAAGATTTCCAATACCTCTAATGTATCAGCTCAAAGGAATACGGTGAAGAGAACTACCACGTGGTGGTTTCGGTGGCGTAGTTGGTAGTTGCCCAAGGTTGCGGGTTCAAACCCAGCCAAAGTCGTCGGATGTTTTAAGAGCGTTAAAAATCCCTCAGTATGCCTTCCTTAGGAGGGGAAGTAAAGCCGGCGGTCCCATGTCATAGATTTATGGCATGATCTAGTGCCTTCCACTAATTACACTTGTGTGAAGCTAAATTATAGGTTAGATATGACTGACGCTCTTAGGTCCCAACGTACGTCGCCACGAGCCCACTGCGATGGCATCCAGTAACCAAGTTCAGAACTAGTTGGTCGCTGACGGTTGCGTTTGGTAGCAAAATTTGGAACTACTTGAAAATCGAATATCTGCAGTCCTTACTTGAATTAAAAACAGATAACACACGCTAATACAGCCATCACAATTAACACCGGTTATCAGACAGATTCAACACACACCCAATGTACAAGAGACTACATGACCGCGTTGTCGCAGACCCAAACGGAGGAACCAACCAGAACTAGAACAGATGACACAAGAGTATGTTCCCATCAATACCTTGGTGTTTTCTGTTGGCCTATGTGGCCTTTGAAGCATGGAGACTTAAAGCCTATGAGATGTTGTAGGGCGGAGGATGATGTCAAGACGGCAGATAACGCTCGAATCATAACAAAGCTGAGAATCGACAAGCGGCGTTCAAACCCTTGTCAGCCACAGATCCAAACAGTTTGGCGATCACACGAGCAAAGGAGGCAGACACAGAAACATACATTCAACGGAAATGTTGGTAGCTCTTGTTGTTGTTGATTCATTTAGAGGCTTATCTGCACTGGTCAAGTAGCACCGAGCGCTTGGGCTTATGTGGTGGTGCTGTTGATGATGTAGATGATGATGATAATTGTTGGTTTAAGGGGCTCAACAGCTAAGGGGGCCTTGTAGGTTACGAATGTCCTATTTATCCAAATGCTAAAACGTAACATATTGAGGTACACTTTATAGTCAAAAGAACCACTGGAATATCTTTCAAACATTCTAAAAAGTCATAGCCTATTTAGGGTTAAACGAAAGGTCTCTATGTCCCTTATCGTTAGAAGAAAACATGGCATTTTCATTTTTTCCCCAAAAAAGTTCAATTTGGAAAGTAGGCTATATTTTCAAAACAAAATATCCTAAAAAGTCATATATAGGCTTAAACGAAAGGTCTCTATACCCTTTATCGTTGGAACAAAACACAATAATTTTGAAATGTTTTCCAAAAAAGTTGAATTTGGAAAGTAGGCTATATTTCTGAAACTAGGAAGTTTAGAAAGTAGTGTGTTTGACTTAAGACAATTGTATTGACCATCTCTAGCCCCCAATATAAGTTCCATGTCCCTAGGACAAGAATAACAGTAGTGAGACAGTAGCGAGTGCGTTAGTTTTTTCGAAGAAAGTTCGATTTGGAAAGTGGGCTATATTTTCAAAACGAAAAATTGATGGATGTTGGATATTATTATATATTGAACAATACCATGCATGTTTATTACATTAGCAATAAAGAGTTCTGAGAAATAAATTAAATAATATGTGATGATTTTTTTAGGTTAAATGCCAAATTTTCAGTGCTTGTCATTCAAGTATTTTCACTTCTACACGGCAGATTTCCATAACTGTGCAACATTTTCATAATTTGTGTACGAAGAGAAAGTTGTGTAAGTTTCATTCTTTTAGCTCTCCTACTTTGAAGAAAAATACGAGTGTGTACCGAAGACTGAGAAAATCGTACCGGTAATAATATGAAAGTAATTTTTAGCCTATTTTCATTTATGAAAAAAAATAGGCTTATGAGATCACCTTTGGCCCGTGTGTCTGTCTGTGTGTGCGTGTGTGATGGTGTCCCCCACCCCCTAATAAAATCTAAACGGCCCAAACGATTTCAATGAAACTCGGTAAGTTCATAGCAATATTTCGGACGCCCCCGACCGTACCCTTCAAATTCTGCTACTTCTCACCAATCCAACATGGCGGCTGTGCGAAATATTTCACCAGCATTCAATAACTCCGAAACTATTACCGATATCACCCTCGAATTATGGACGGCGATAAAGGGAACTACTAGAAGTGCACTTATGTGACTTTTGAAAACCTGGAAACTACAAAACCAACATGGCGGCCAAGCGAAGTTGCGACTTTTAAATATACGTTTCTCGCGATTTAACTAGCAAAACGCAATGAAACATGGTACGGTATATATTTATACACGCTGTAATGCACCGACATCTAACTTTGTTCAATTGTTTACATAACTTCTAGATGGCGGCTGTGCGAAATATTTCACCGGCATTCAATATCTCTGAAACTTTTACCGGTATCACCATGACATTTTGTACGAAAATAACAGACACTATTGGAAATACATCCATGAGACTTTCAAAAACCGGTTAACTACAAAACGAACAAGGCGGCCACGCGAAGTTGAAAGTTTTAAATAGACTTTTCTCGCGATTTTATTATCCAAACGCAATGAAACATGGTACAGCAAATGTTTATACACATTGTAATTCACTTGTATCTAATTCAGTGCAATTGTTTACATAACCTCAAGATGACGGCTGTGCAATTTATTTTTATTTTTTTATTTCTTGTGTCATAATCATACGATCGAAGTGAAAGTTTGAACAATGAACCTAATTTTCTTTAATGGAACATGACTCTATGGCCTCTACATATAACAATACAGCATGGCGACTATCCGGTTCCCAATATCTACGAATCTATTTCAGCAATCAAAGTTTTTTTTTAAATATTCTTAAAGGCTATTAACGTAAGTTCACCTATAGGACTTTCAATAACTTAATCTGGTGATCACAAATCCAACATGGCGGCGACGCAAAGTATAAATATTCACATGGACGTTTCTCGCAATTTTATCATCCGAGTGCAGTGAAACTTGGTACAGTAAATCCTTATACAAATGTCCATCCACTGGCATCTAATATATTTCAGTTTTGTCTATAGGCCTAACCACAAGATGGCAGCTTTGCGACATTTTAAAATCCTGCTTTTACTTCTTGTGTCCTAATCATGCGATTGAAGTTTGAATACTACACGTACACAATAATCTATAAATAACAGTACATAACTCTAAGACCTACATACATAAAAATCCAACATGGTGACCATCCGCAATATTTAGTCGGTTCTCAATATCTACGATTATATTAAAGCAATCAAACTGGAATTTTGTATGTTGATAGTGGCAATTTACATAAGTAGGATATATGAAAATAGGCTTTAGTTCTTCACGGAACTACTTGTTTATGCTCCATTAATATTTTCCTTTTTCCGATAATGTTCCTTCGTGGCATTGAGTTTTAAATTAGTTATGAATACGCCTACTTGACAGTGAAGGGAAGGCGTATAATGGATAAAACGGCTAGCTCAGTTCTCGTATAAACATATAGATATATATTATATTGATAACTGCATAACCGCAATGTGGGTTAATATCTGAATAGCCATTGTGCAGAAACATAACACCGGCATTGCCGACTAGTAACAATGTTTCATATTAAAGTATTGAACCCGCTATCCACTGGTTCATGTGATATTTTTCACCGCAAAGCATTTCTGATGCATCACTTTATAACGTACCCACTGACCGACCGTGCTGTCGCTACATGCTAACATTCTTTGGAGTTATAAATGGTTGATCTTTTGACAACGGAGAAAACCACTATTAAATAATCTGAAGCTAAATTATGACACTTCTATTTTCTACGAAGCTGAGATGTTATCATATTGTAATTCTGTATCATCGAAACATTATTTAGAATGTGATTTCTGCTTTTGGTAAGGTAGTAACCTCGCAGATGCGCGAACCGGAACCAGACAGACGCTGCACGACCAGCATAGTTACAAGCTAACGCAGCGCAGGGCTGAGATCTTACCACAAGTGTTTGGATTATCATCCAAGTTGGATGCCGTTTGTGTTAAGTCCGTCTATAAGACGAGGTAACAGTCCGCCTGAAGGCGAGGAAAGCAATCATAGTGCATCGCACTTCATTTCAATTCGAATAGCGCATTATATTATTAAATATTACAGCCGGAGAAGGCTTGTGCTACGAATACTGTGGATTTTTGGGAAAAGTGATCATAACCGTGGAACGCCACATTTTCAGCCACGTGCTTGAACATCATATTTCGACATCGTCGAGTGGCGATAAATACATCACTCCCAGTGAAATAATTATTAACCGAGTGGATCATTTCAACACTCATAACTACGAGTATTGCTTTAATCGCAAGTGCGATTCTTTTCAGTGAAGCACAACGCCGATGCCACGTGATTTGTGGGCAAGTGAAATCTGTATCAGTGAAGCAGATAATAGTGCATGGCCAATTTTTAAACCATCTGCGCCGTGTAGCAGCAGTGAGTTTAGTGCCACGTTAAAGCTAGCTTCTGTGAAATTGTGCTACGCTTATTCATCGTATCTTAAAGTGGTAAAGTCATATTTCAAGATGTCATATTTTGACGACCACGTGTACGACAATCCTTGTTACGCATCACCTGTGGAGATGAGCTGTTAAGCTTCATCATGTGAAGGAGAGGACCGGAGAACTACAGCCGATGACGGAAGAACCATGGCTTTAGCACCCGCTAATCCAAGGAAGATGACGACTTTGAGGAGGAGTCTGGTTATATCATCACGACAACGACGAGGACGAATAAAGGCCGTGGAAATGGATAGAGCCGATGTGGAGGCTCAGATTGGACAACCCTTGTCCGGAGACCAAAGCCTTATTATATCCCTCGGGTCGTTGGAACGACCAAGATGTAGACATCCTTTCTTGTGAGTCCGAAATATTCATTCCTTGTGAGGTTCTTTTGTGGTGTAGCTTAGTGAGGTTTATTGTAGTTTATTGTGGAATCAGCCGAACTCCTTGACAAGCCATAGGTAGGTTTTGTACTGTTAGAATTAATGCCTGTAGTTCACTTTCAGTGATTGTTAGTCACCTGTTGTGATTGAATTTCTCTTCGATCACGGTGCATTCTGAGGGACATCGTTAAGATGTTATTTCTACACCTGCTAAGCGTGACTGTAGTCTTCTTACTACGTTTTGTTCAACCCTAGGTGGGTGATTATGTGTACAGTTATGTGGGATGATGATCAGACGTCATGGCCAGTGTTATTTTTATAACACCCCTTTCTAGTAAATGTTGTCACGCTACTGATTTAGTCAGAACAGTCCGTATCGTTGGATAGCCGACTGAAGCTATCAGTTTTGTAATACTATGTCATTTTTTCATTTTGATGTGCTATGAAGCCATCCAGTTCAAGTTTGAACACATTCAGAGTGTTACTGTTTGTATGCAATTTAGCATCGAACCCAGCAATGAATGCCGTATCATTGGCAAACTTAGCAATTGTAAGATTTGCGCCTCTATAATGTTTATTTCGTGTCAGTGTTTCGACACAGTTGTTATTTTGATTATATTTAGACAGAGCAGTTATGAACTGACATATCTGCACATTTCAAAGAGGTTCAGATGAAGTGGAATATCTATGTTTTTCTTTTCTTTGACTTTTCAAGCATGCTATATCTTTGAGCATAGTTTTGAGGCGTGATTTCAAGCCTAATGCTTATGTAAATTTCTATTATATCTGGGACATGATAACAAGGCCAATCTTCTGATAGGACTTTCTGCGTGAAAGCTGCCTGCCTTCAGTGATGTGCATTTTCTAAACCGTCCGTGTGAATGATTGCGAATGAGCGAGGCTGGCTCGAATCATGGACAGGTATTAATAGTTCCCAGCATGCAGTGTACTAGAGCACCACTCACTCAGTGAGACCATAACTTTTCCAGACTCTTTGACAATGCTTATAGCATTACTATCATTTAGATGATGTGTCTCATATGTAGGTCAATGTCCAGGCCACCATTTTGTAATAATCATATGTTTTGCTACTTAGAGATGACTGGCGAAAGCCATGTGTTTGCATCGCTACTAAAGTGAATATCTTTCTTCTCCATCTGAGAATGTTTTCACGTTATGATAAGGTTTATTTATGGTAATTAAGAGGATAGATGAGGCACCTGTTTAGAGGCTATATGAATGTGTGTCCAGACTTTGATTCTGTTGACTGTGTTATTGTAGGGAGGTAACTGATGTTCAAACCAGGCCTTACCCAGAGGTAAATTAAGTGAGCCGAGAGCCACTAATCTTCTTCTTCTTTCCCTTCGGCTTTTCCCAATTAATTGGGGTCGCCGGAGCCAACCAGGCTCATTTTGGTTTTGGCCGGGGATTTAAGGCCGGATGCCCTTCCTGACACCACGTGATTTTCCAGGTGAAAATTCCACCCCGCTGTCACCGGGATTCGAACCCCGGCCGTCCGGGTGAAAGGCGAGAAGCTAAGCCACTGCGCCATCACGCTCCCCTAGCCGAGAGCCACTAAAAACCTGTGTTATTGTTATGTCCGAGCTGGAGAGCTCATTGACGGTGGTATAGCAGAGATTGATCTCGCACGAGACTGCTACTGCTGAGCCCAAGGTATTCAGGATTGTCAGCCTAGCCGTCATAAACCAACGATAATTTAAACCAACGATTCTAATAATCAGTAACGTCATTATTATAAACCTGATGATAATTAACTACTCATAGCATTTAACCTTGATTTTCTTGCATTTTGGACCTGATGGCTGGCACTTGCTTTGTGCACACTTCTCTTGTGGAAGTTATCTAGGACAGATGACACTACTTTTTATCGACGGAGTGCTTGCTCGACCTTTAGTCAGTAGCTGGTGGAGCGTGAGCCTCATGCGACGTTAGACGTAGTTTTCACTACGCAATCGCCAACGTAAATCACATGCACGTAGATGACACTGGTTTACAAAGAGTAACCCAGGGCGAAGGCAGGAATAATAATGTTTATGGTCTTGTTTTACTTATTTCAAGTGAATGATAACCCCATGTTTACCCTTTACTTAGATTATAAGAGGGCATTTAATGTTTTTTTTGACGGGTTGTCATGTAGATTTTGTATTAAATTGTTTTTGCTTCTCGGACGTCATCGCCGTAAATTTTGTATTAATTGTTAGGAATTAGCTAGATTTAAAAATAAATGTAAATGAGGAAATGGTATCATCCTAACTTAGACTTGCTATTGCTACCCTGTTAAATGTAAATTCTGTTATTAGCTTATTTTGTAACTTGATTTAGAGACTATCGCCGTACCATTTTCCCAGCGTTGCTGTTGTTGCTTTACTTTGTCAGATAGATCTTTCGCGAGGGTTTACAGTAGTTTACAGTTAGGGTACTGATCTTTTATTTTTATTTATTTATTAGTTTGCGGATTAGCCGATAGAAACCCTCCGAACTAGGCTAGGTGTCTGAATATTTTGAATAAATATTTCTACAAGTTCTACTTAAGTCTGGAAGTTTATTTTCTCAGAATAACTTTAGGAGGTGTATTTTCTTGGGCTGTCTATGACCATTTAGCAACCACGGATCCCCTGGATCATGGATTCTCGTGCCGCTATGGCCTATAAGAAATTCACCCAATCCTCATGGCACATGGGTCCGGCAGGTGAGGTGTTAGGAATGTCGTTTCGGCTGTTGGCAACCCTGATAGCTCCTCTGACGGCACAGTATACCATCATTTAAATACTGATACAAAGACTTCAATGTGGTTTGCGTTTCAATCAGTTGATACCAGAGTTCACATGAACGTTTACCGTTCAGAATAAAAGTGTTGAGCAAAGTTACTCGGGAAGTGAATGCCCATCACTTTTATCCAGAGATTGAAAAACAAACTCTTAATAAATCATAATTGTTATCAGCAAATGTGATATAATGAATATTTTCACACCAAAGAACGACAACTCTAAGATGATTTATTGTATGAATATCTCTTACAAACAAGAACAACCCCTGGCACTATACAGCCCATTAAGAGCCTAGGCCGACCAAGCTACCACTGCCCAGCCATTTAGCCTGCAGATATTGAGTGACGCGTGATCAGCGCATCGGGTCTCCTCGGCCGTTAATCTTGGTTTTCGTGATCAGGGCGCTGCCTCACTGTCAGACAGCTACTCAATTGTCCTCATGAGGCTGAGTGCACCTCGTTCCATCCCTCACGTCAGTTTTTAAAATCCCTGATGGAGCCGGGAATCGAACCCGGGGCCTCCGGGTGAGAGGCAGGCCCGCTACCCCAACACCACGGGGCCGGCGCCTCCAAAACTTGAAATAACCCGTATACTATATACATTCCACATGGCTGACAGTACGTCCTGGTACTAATCTCCGCCACCAAGCGCTTATTGTTTCCTCTTACCACTGCCAGGTGGATCGCATCCCTCCTGGCTGGTAGCTCCAATTTAATAGTTACTCAAATGATAATAATATTCTCTGTTACGTCCACAGTTAGAGGTGAACTCTCACGCGAACAATGGAAGCAAAAACTGTCTAATTTCATGAAGTAAACGTAGATTAATTCAGAAATATGTGCGTAATCAGGGTAAACAGTAAACAATGGTTACAAGGTCCCCTTAATAGATTGGTTTAACTGTAAACTACTTCTAAAACTGCTATTACTAACCATTCTTATCGTGGAATAGTGGTTAGTAATCTTGACTGACGCCACGGAGGTACTGGTTCGATTCCCGGCTCTGCCAAGAAATATAAATGACCTGAGGGCTGGATTGGGGTATACTCAGCCTCGTGAGGCAAAACTGAGTAGAGACGGGTTTGATTCCTACCTCAGCCATCCTGGGAGGGGTTTTCCAAGGTTTCCCACTTCTACTGCAGGCAAATGCCAGGATGTTGCCTAACTGAAGGCCACGGTCATTTCCTACCCAAATCCTACTTCAATTACACGCCAACTGACTGCACCAGAATTTGATCCTGCATCCTACAGCCGTAGGGACAGCAGGCGAGAACGTTACCGCTGAGCCACGCAGCCAGTCAGGTATTTGTGTATTAATGTTAATCAATCAAGATAATCGCTCTTCCTTACTACGTATGAACTGACTGAAGAACAGTTTTATATACGTATAATTCACGACTTCGCATAAGAGGTTGATTGTCCAGATTAGTGCCCTGACTTGTTCCTGTCACCGAGACAGTGAATTAACCGTGTCAGTCAGCAACGGGTAACGTCCACTGTGAGCTGAATAAATCATGAGCTCGCAGGCGTCAGATAGGCTATGATGGGCAGTGCGACCAGATATGGTGACCACCCTTCCTATAGGCTTAATTTTGCTTAATATAGCCTGACTGCTATCATCTTATGGACATCAGATATGGGCAATGTGACCAGATATGGTGACCACCCTTCCTATAGGCTTCATTTGCTTAATGTAGCCTGACTGCTATTATCTTATGGGCATCAGATATGGGCAGTGTGACCATATATGGTGACCAACCTTCCTATAGGCTTCATTTGCTTAATGTAGCCTGACTTCTATTATCTTATGGGCATCAGATATGGGCAGTGCGACCTTATATGGTGACCACCCTTCCTATAGGCTTCATTTCGCTTAAGGCTGGCTGCGTGGCTCAGGGGTAACGTTCTCGCTTGCTGGGCCCAAGGTTGCAGGTTCGTATCCTGGCGCAGTCAGCTGGCATTTGAGGGTGCGCAAATGCGAGGGAGCCGTGTCCGTAGATTTACTGGCACGTTAAAGATCCCCTTCGGGGCAAAATTCCGGCACCCCGGCGTCTCTAAAAGCCAGTGTAGTTAAAAGGGACGTAAAACCAATAACATTATTATTATTATTATTCATTTCGCTTAATGTAGCCTGACTGCTATTATCTTATGGGCATCAAATATGGGCAGTGCGACCAGATATGGTGACCACCCTTCCTGTAGGCTTCATTTCGCTTAATGTAGCCTGACTTCTATTATCTTATGGGCATCAGATATGGGCAGTGCGACCAGATATGGTGACCACCCTTCCTATAGGCTTCATTTCGCTTAATGTAGCCTGACTGCTATTATCTTATGGGCATCAGATATGGGCAGTGCGACCGGATATGGTGACCACCCTTCCTATAGGCTTCATTTCGCTTAATGTAGCCTGACTGCTATTATCTTATGGGCATCAGATATGGGCAGTGCGACCAGATATGGTGACCACCCTTCCTATAGGCTTCATTTCGCTTAATGTAGCCTGACTTCTTTATCTTATTGGCATCAGATATGGGCAGTGCGACCAGATATGTTGACCACCCTTCCTATAGGCTTCATTTCGCTTAATGTAGCCTGACTGCCATTATCTTATGGGCATCAGATATGGGCAGTGTGACCAGATATGGTGACCACCCTTCCTATAGGCTTCATTTCGCTTAATGTAGCCCGACTGCTATTATCTTATGGGCATCAGATATGGGCAGTGCGACCAGATATGGTGACCACCCTTCCTATAGGCTTCATTTTGCTTAATGTAGCCTGACTGCTATTATCTTATGGGGCATCAGATACGGGCAGTGCGACCAGATATGGTGACCACCCTTCCTATAGGCTTCATTTGCTTAATGTAGCCTGACTGCTATTATCTTATGGGTATCAGATATGGGCAGTGTGACCAGATATGGTGACCACCCTTCCTATAGGCTTCATTTGCTTAATGTAGCCTGACTGCTATTATCTTATGGGTATCAGATATGGGCAGTGTGACCAGATATGGTGACCACCCTTCCTATAGGCTTCATTTGCTTAATGTAGCCTGACTACTATTATCTTATGGGCATCAGATAT
The DNA here is from genome assembly GCA_946902985.2 of Meconema thalassinum. NCBI lineage: Eukaryota > Metazoa > Arthropoda > Insecta > Orthoptera > Tettigoniidae > Meconema > Meconema thalassinum. The sequence continues at coordinate 448,500,686 of OX336393.1, read as the reverse complement.
GGGCATTGTGACCAGATATGGTAACCACCCGTCTTATAGGCTTCATTTCATTAATATATCCTAACTGCTGGGCATCAGCCACCCTTGCTGCCAACATCAATAATGTCTATATAAATAATTCATGTTTCTAATCTAAATACACACGGCATTAGCCCACAAAACATGAATTATTTGTATAATCCGGGCCGTCAAAGCCTTAATATACACATTAAAACAATAATGTCGGTCAGTGGGTTATAGGTTGGTACAAAACGAAAAGGTACTAAACATGTATTCAGATCACGTCATGCTACGAATATTGCAGGACTGGTACGGAAGAATTTCAGTAAAACGATGGACCATCATTAAACTGAGGTGCGGTGGCGACACCCTAACCATAGCCACAAGCGTCAAGGAGATATCACACACACACCCCCAAGTCTAGCTGCTGAACAGGTCGCACACTACTACTCCGAGCACCAGCCACGAACAGCGAGTACACTCGAGAACTGATGCAAATTGATGGTCCACCTTCTGCCGAGGCTCCGACTCACCGCTATCATCTAACCCAACCCAGCCATTAGTCAATTCCCTTCCCGCCCTGCATTATTCAAGCAACAATACCATTTCCAACCATTACCCATTGTTGTCCGCAACCAAGCCCTTAGCCCACCCTCAGTCAATCCAAGTCAAGAAAATCCTATCACCCCGAGTTGCAGCCAAGCTCTACTCACACCTTCTCACCCCAGCAGCCAATAATTCATTAATAAATTATTAATAAATTATTAAATTTAAATTCTTTCAGCTCGCCCACTGTCGCAGCCCCTCTGCTTAATAACTGGAATCCTTGGACGACTGGTATTTCTCTTGGGCGAAGCCGAACAACGTTCCCCTAAGGTCTGTCACGGCATTTGACATATACTTACATCACTACATACACACTCAGCCACACTCTTTAACAGACATGAACTCCTCATACAAACACAATCCTGAAGAGTAAGATTCAGCCGACCCGTGCTGGAATACCTTCAGGGACACAACACGTTCATCTACACGCCCAAACTGGATCCAAACAATTGACACTTCAGAACAGCTCTACGCTACCGCTCCCAAAAGATCAGTTCCACAATGGAACACTATTGTCATGATCCACCCTCCTCGCAATCTGCATCCCACCACTTTCAGACAGGCCATATGCCACACACTTGCACCGCATTCCAGACGCATAGCATGCATAGAGGAGACTGCTCAACATTACGTTACATACGTCTCAACGCATGACAGACATCTAAACACTCTGGGCTCAGCGCTCCCGGAACACTCAGCCATACCACCGCTAGTCTACTTCAGTCCATACGCTCCAGACTTACATGACATGCACTCTTAAACAGATCCCAGCCAGTCATCGAACTCAGAACATTACACTCAAACCATGCCTATTCCACCACCTATGCCCATATACAAACATATTAGGGATACCCAAACACTCCATTCGCTAACAGTCACTCCAATAGCACAATTCTCACTGGACCCTGACAGAAAACACACTACAGAAAAACTTCATGAACTCACAACTAAAACAAAAACAAAACGCAAACAAAAAGCCACTAAAACTCTAAATTCACAGCCGTACTCAACAGAAGAAACTAGTCCTGGCACTAGCAACTTAGAAACTCCCCCTCCTCCTCCTATAGACACGGTGGCTTCACCACCACAGCCAAGTACACGGGTGACTAGTCCCCCCCCCCCCCTCCCAAACCACACGCTACTCTAACAATACAATGCTATAACTGTCAAGGACTGCATCATAATGCTGCAAGCTGCCCTCATGATACCCACTGCAACAGATGTGGTGATTTACATCATCACTCAACTTGTAAGATACCTGTGTGACAAGCCTAAGTGCAGCCTCTTATAATGGTTGCAGGTACATTAAAACAGCCAAAAGGCAAAGACAGTTACAGTTCAGACAACGCTCTAACACTTCCATCCCAGGCCTCATGTCTCTACCGCTAACCTCCTCCCTCCTACACCGCACGCCACTGCTCTGACACGGTTGCTAAGCTTGCTTCAGAAACTCTCAGCCATAACCATGTAAACCATAGCTAACTCGTACCCAGACCCAACTCTCAAGTACATTTATAGCCCATTTAAAACACATACAGACTAGCCAGGCTCTGATTGGCTGCTCCAAGACTCGAGCAGTCAATCAGAGCTGAGCGCCTTCAAATTCAAACTCCCGCTACAAAACTTCATTCAAATTGAATTACTCAGTCCACTAACACATACATTACTCGACCCACGACCGCGCTGGGTGCCTGCCGGCGGGGTTGGCCACGGCCGACTTATTCGGGATGGTGCCCCGTGGGTCGTGGGTTCGATCAAACACAGCCCGCACTTCAAATATACAATATACTAACACATTACATACACCTACATTAAAACCCAAATCACATATCTGAGGCTTATTATTATTATTATTTTTATTTTCCAACACACAACCTACTACAGGTCTTTAACTTTTCATACTACCAAAACCAACCTACTATGAGGTCATTCTTACTTCAAATAACAAATTAATTTCAAAAATTTCAACCACTTTTATTATTATCATCAAACTATTAAATTGCTGAACCTACTGCTGCTGCAACAACAACAGTTACCAAACACCTTGTCCCTCAGCGAATGGACGGTCTACCTTGATTCGCATGTCCAGGAACTGAGGGGCAAAGCCATGGCGAAGAACGCAAGAGGGATGATCATATTTCATTACTAAAATTAAAATCAAGCAAAATTAAACACAATCACACTTTGCACCCGCTGCTGACATATATCAGTAAGGTGGAAACATACATCAAATCAAAAATGCACTACAAAAGAAATCAAAATTAAAAATTCAATTAATTAAGGGACATGAGGAGCACATTAAGAGCTCCAGGTTCCCGCATTCTTTAAAGGCATACTTTATATGTTTACAAACCTGATAATCTCAAGGAGATATAAATTATAATGCATTGATTAAAATATTTCTGCTGGGTGTATGACCCAGTGATCAACAAGCTACTGAAACAAGGAAACAGTATGGAACCGTTTGCAATAGGACATTTTAAGCCTATGGTTTGGAGATTTAAGAAGCTAGTCGGGCAATGTCAACTAAACAAGAAGTTGTGAGGCAATATGTTAATGTGTGATTGAAGGTAGGGGTTGTGTTGGTATTTAATCAACTTAAAATATAATTATTTTAAATTATTTATTACTTAGTATTTTTATTTTTATTTATTTATTTATTTATTTATTTATTTACTATGTAACTATATTCTAATCTGTAATGTTATTGTAATTATGCCACCAGGGACCATGTCCCGGTTCACAAATAAATATATCTATGAGTGGCTTCGGTGGCATAGTCGGTAGCATGCTGAGCTGCTATGTCCAACATCGCGGGTTTATACCTGGCCGAAGTTGTTGGATTTTTTAAGAGAGTTAAAATCCTTGTGTATGCCTTCCTTCGGAGGGAAGTAAATCCGGTGGTCCCATGTCATATATTTATGGCATGTAAAAGAACGTTCCATTGATTAAACTTTAGTGAAGCTAAATTTGCAGGGTAGGTTTCGTTGAAACGCTGTATCAAAGTTCCAACGTTCACCACTACAGTAGATGTCAGGGACATCTGGTAGCGAAAGTTGGAACTACTTGTAATTGAACGGAACTTGGGCTCACTCCATGCGTGACCGCATTGAAGCAATTACAGCCTCTGGCGAGCCGAACATGTCCTCGGACACACCCGGCACCAATAGCCATACACTAAATAAATAAATAAATAAATCAATCAATCAATAACTTGATATGAAGAATACATCAGATCGTATGGTGATGCTGCTTTTATAATCATTGAGAATTATTATTTAATGATTTAAAATACGAATGCCTGTAAACATAACAAGTAGTAGCCTATTTTCATATATCCTACCTACCTTGATTGCCTCTATCAACATAGAAAATTTCAGTTTGATTGCTGTAATACATTCGTAGATATTGAGAACCGACTACATGTTTCGGATGGTCACCATGTTGGACTTTATATATGTAGGTCCTAGAGTTATGTACTGTTACATGAAGATTATTGTGTACGTTTAGCAATCAAAGTTTAATCGCATGATTAGGACACAAGAAGTAACAAGGAGATTTTAAAATTTCGCACAGCTGCCATCTTGTGATTATGGAAACAATTGAAATAAATTAGATGCCAGTGGATTAACATTCGTATAAGGATTTACTGTACCATGTTTCACTGCACTAGGATGGTTAAATTGCGAGAAAAGTCCATGTGAATATTTATATTCCGCGTCGCCGCCATGTTGGATTTGTGATCACCAGGTTATTTAAAGTCCTATAGGTGAACTTAAGTTCATAGCCCCTATGAACATAAAAAATCATTTTGATTGTTATAATAGATTCGTAGATATTCAGAGCCATCTAAATATTTCGGATGGTCACCATGTTGGATTGTTAAATGTATAGGCCATAGAGTCATGTACCATTAAAGGACAATTATTGCGTAGGTTCATTATTCAAACTTTCACTTTGATCGCATGATTACGACTCAAGAAATAAAAAACTAATTTTAAAATTCGCACAGCCGCCATCTTGAGGTTATGTAAACAATTGAACTAAATTAGATACCAGTGCATTACAATGTGTATAAATATATCCTGTACCAGATTTCATTGCGTTTGGAACATTAAATCGCGAGAAAGGTCAAATTAAAATTTCCAAATTCGCTTGGCCGCCATGTTTGTTTTGTAGTTAATCAGTTTTTGAAAGTCTTATAGAAGTACTTCCAAGAGTGCCCCTTATCTCCGTACAAAATGTCAGGGTGATGCCCCTAATAGTTTCAGAGATATAGAATGCCGTTGAAATATTTCGAACATCCGCCATCTTGTGGTATTGTAAACAATTGAACGAAGTTAGATGTCGGTGATTTACAATGTGCATAAACATATACTGTACCAAGTTTTATTGCGTTTGGTTGGTTAAATCGCGAGAAACGTGTATTTAAAAGTCGCAAATTCGCGTGGCCGCCATGTTGGTTTTGTAGTTACCAGTTTTTAGCCTACTTTTCACATTTTGCAAAAATGAGGAAAAAGTAGACTTATGAGATCGATCCGGGAAAATGTCTGTCTGTCTGTCTGTCTGTCTGTCTGTCTGTCTGTCTGTCTGTCCGTCCGTCTGTCTGTCTGTCTGTCTGTCCGTCTGTCCTTCTGTCTGTCTGTCTGGCTGTGTGTGTGTCCCCCCCTATCAACTCCTAAATGGCTGCAGCAATCAAAGTCAAATTTAGTATGAGGAAAGATGTGCACCGGAATATTTCACGTCCATATTTGAAAATGATGTCAGTGCTACCAACTGCTGAAATATCGCACTAGAAATTTGAGCTCCATGTTGGATATCCTGCAAGGTACGCATGGGAGCTATTCCAAAATTGGCACACATGTAGATAAGACAATTTCAGTTTAATTTCCAGGAGGCCAACCATGACAGTGTTGCCAAAATAATGTTAAGCCTTCTGATAGGTCCAAGGTTTAAATGCATATAACATCTACACTATCAATTGGATTTCAACCAAATTTTGTATGTAATATCTGTACATAAACAGATATGACTGAGCATATTCTTAAGGCCACCAGGGCTGCCAACTGTTAATAATTGCTCTCTCTATTTTTCTTCATCCAAATACCTATATATCAGAAAGTATGCAAGCCAACAGCTTTAAACTATGCACACGTATATTCTGACATTTTGGATTAATTTGGAGTAACTTATATACGTCAGTTCTACCAACATGATTATAAACCTGCTGATAGTACCAATTTTTAAATACATGTAACTTCTATACTATCAGTTGGATTTCAACCAAATTTCATATGTGCTATGTGTACCATAACAGATATTACTATTAGTATTGTTAAGAGCAATCAGGACTGCCAACTGTTAATAAATGCTGTCTATATTTTTTTACCCTAATATCAATATATCAGAAAGTATGCAAGCCAACAGCTCTATACTTTGCACACGTATAGCACCTGACATTGTAGATTAATTTGGAGTAATTAATACAAGACAGTGCTGCCAACATGATTCTATGCCTGCTGATATGTCCAATTTTAAAATACATGTAACTTCTATACTAACAAATGTATTTCATCCAAAATTGTCACAAAAAGATATCATAATATTTCAGATTATTTCTGACCAGCACACGCATGACATTGTTGCCAACATGCTTTTACGCGTGCTGATAGATCCAATGTCTAACTGCATGTAACGTCCATTGGACTTCAACCAAATTTTGTATTCTGTACCTTAAGAGATGGAACTAAGAATATATTCAGTCACCAGGGCTGCCAACTGTAGTGCTCTATTAGGCTACATTATACCAGGTATATTTTGAACTAATTAGATATTTTGATATTACCAACTTAATTTCGTCATTATTCTAGATAGGTTCATATTCTGTAGAATAATCATTGGCATGAAAAGTAGGCTGAATAGTTCTTCACGGAACTTCTTGTTTAAAAGTCACATAGGTGAACTTCTAGTAGTTCCGTTTATCACCGTAAAAAATCTAGGTGAAATCGGGAATAGTTTCGGAGATATTTCAATGCTGGTGAAATATTTCGCATAGCCGCCATGTTGGATTGGTGAGACCTACAAAATTTGAAGGGCACGTTCAGGGTCGTCCGAAATAGTGCTATGAACTTACCGAGTTTCATTGAAATCGCTCCAGCCGTTTAGAAGTTTTTCGGGACACACACGCACCTCTCTCTCACACACACACACACACACACACGCACACACACACGGACAAAAGGTGATCTCATAAGCCTATTTTTAGCCTACTTTCGATTTTTGCAAAAAATGAAAGTAGACTTATGAGATCAACACAGGGCGAAAAAAAGTTTGTCTGTCTGTGTGTGTGTATGTGTGGGTGTGTGTGAGTCTGTGTGTGTGTGGGTGTGTGTGTATGAGTGTGTGTACTCTGAATGTCTGTCCCCCCTATCAATTCGAACACGGTGAACTCGAATTGAACGAAATTTGGTACAAAGGTAGCACTAGCAAAGGACACTTCAGTGTCATGTTTTATATCGCCGCCATCTTGACAGAAACGTAATGGCGGCCACACAAATATTCAAGGCTTAAATCAAATTACGACTAAACTTATCATCCGATGTCTACCAAATTTTTCAACAACATACCTTTATGAAAGAAGCATCCTATGACCAACTTAATAAGGTCATTACCCTAATAGTTTGCGGATGGCGGCCATCTTTGTGTAAAAATCGATCCCCCCTATTAATTCAAACACGGTGAAACCGAATGGAATGAAATTTGGTACCGAGGTAGCACTAGCAAAGGGCACCTCAGTGTCATGTTTTATATCACCGCCATCTTGACAGAAACGTAATGGCGGCCACACAAATGTTCAAAGCTTAAATCAAATTACGACTAACTTAATCATCCGATCTCTACCAAATTTTGCAACAACATACCTTTATGGAGGGAGCATCCTTTGACCAATCTAATAGGTCATTAGCCTAATATTTTGCGGATGGCGGCCATCTTTGTGTGTAATTCGATTTCCCCTATCAATTCGAACACGGTGAAACCGAATGGAACGAAATTTGGTACAGAGTTTGCATTAGCAAAGGGCACCTCAGTGTCATGTTTTATATCACCACCATCTTGACGGAAACGTCATCGTGGCCACCCAAGTGTTAAAAGCTAAAATGTAATTACGTCCAACCTAATAATCCAGTCTCTACCAAATTTTGCAACAACATATCTTTATGTGGGAAGCATATTCTGACCAAACTGCAAGATCATCAGCCCAATAGTTTGCAGATGGTGGCCAAGTATTTGTGAAAATCGATTCCCCCTATCAATTCAAACACAGTGAAATGGAATTGAACGAAATTTGGTACAGAGGTAGCACTAGCAAAGGGCACCTCAGTGTCATGTTTTATATCGCCGCCATCTTGACGGAAACGGAATGACGGCCACCCAAATGTTAAAAGCTTAAATCAAATTACGACCATCCTAATAATTTGATCTCTACCAGATTTTGCAACAACATGCCTTTTTGTGGAAAGCATCTTATGACTGACTACAAGGTCATCAGCCCAATAGTTTGCAAATAGCGGCCATGTATGTGTGCAAATCCGTTCCCCATATCAATTCAAACACGGTGAAACTGAATTGAATGAAATTTTTTACAGAGGTAGCACTAGCAAAGGACACCTCATATTCATGTTTAATATCCCTATAGCACGTTGTATTTTAACAAGCTACTACAACCAACATCCATTTATACTCCTTGAAAAGGACAAAGAGTTATAACAATACCCATGGATTTAGGAGAAAGTAGGCTATATGTTCTTTACTGAACATCTTGTTTCAAAATTGAAAATAGGCTAAAAATAGAACCCTGGAATATTTGTTCACAGAAATGAGAAATCATAAAAAAGTTCAGAATTCTGTGATATAAATTAATCCAAATATCAACAGATGGAAGCAATTAATTAATATTTGATTAATTTTTTACAAATTAGCATATAAGATAATGATATAGAATCGAAATACAGACTTTATAACAAAGTAAATGCTATCCACTTTTTTACAGTACATGATAAACATAATATGTAATGATTGTCATAGTGGCAAAAGCACTTATTTAATAACTTTTGTTGTTATTTCATTTGGTGGACTTGGAGATCGTAGTCATATAGTCCCGTTTGTTTGGATATGTGTTGAAGTTGTCTGATAACCTACGTAATTGTGATGGCTGTAATAGTGTGCGTATTCTTAATTTAAATGAGGGTTTGAAGTGAAGTGGCTGTGGCCTTATTATAGGAACCCTCCCTGTATTTGCCTGGCGAAGAAGTCGAAAACAACGACAAACCACTTCGACCATGGCTGAGGCAGGAATCGAATCCACCTATTCTCAGTTTCGCCTCATGAAGCTGGGTGTACCCCGTCCCAGCCCTTGACCAAAATATTACATTTTTGGCCGAGTCAGGAATTCCCCCAGGGGCTCACATCTAGTGCGACGTGGGTTGGCGACCACGGGACCCCATCTGAGTCTGGCATTGCTTCCACTTATGTGTGCCAGGCTCCTCTCTGTTATCTTTCCTGTCAGCCTCCCTTGGTCAACTCTTGTTCTCTTCCGACCCCGACGGTATTAGGATATCCGAGGCCTAGGAAATCTTTCTTCCCCGCCTTAATTGGCCCTTTTCTCATCTTTCCGGATCCGTCATTCTTCGAGTGTTCCGCCTTCTTTTTTTTACATATGATACGTCTTTTCGCTTCCAATTACATTTTGTACGTCTTTTCAATCTCAATTCAGTTTCGTGTTTGTTTTTTCATCTAAATTGCATTTTGCACGTACTTTCTTTCAGTAAAGAACATATAGCCTACTTTCTCCTAAATCCATGGGTATTGTTATAACTCTTTGTCCTTTTCAAGGAGGATAAATGGATGTTGGTTGTAGTAGCTTGTTAAAATACAACGTGCTATAGGGATATTAAACATGAATATGAGGTGTCCTTTGCTAGTGCTACCTCTGTAAAATATTTCATTCAATTCAGTTTCACCGTGTTTGAATTGATATGGGGAACGGATTTGCACACATACATGGCCGCTATTTGCAAACTATTGGGCTGATGACCTTGTAGTCAGTCATAAGATGCTTTCCACAAAAAGGCATGTTGTTGCAAAATCTGGTAGAGATCAAATTAAGAGGATGGTCGTAATTTGATTTAAGCTTTTAACATTTGGGTGGCCGTCATTCCGTTTCCGTCAAGATGGCGGCGATATAAAACATGACACTGAGGTGCCCTTTGCTAGTGCTACCTCTGTACCAAATTTCGTTCAATTCCATTTCACTGTGTTTGAATTGATAGGGGGAATCGATTTTCACAAATACTTGGCCACCATCTGCAAACTATTGGGCTGATGATCTTGCAGTTTGGTCAGAATATGCTTCCCACATAAAGATATGTTGTTGCAAAATTTGGTAGAGACTGGATTATTAGGTTGGACGTAATTACATTTTAGCTTTTAACACTTGGGTGGCCACGATGACGTTTCCGTCAAGATGGTGGTGATATAAAACATGACACTGAGGTGCCCTTTGCTAATGCAAACTCTGTACCAAATTTCGTTCCATTCGGTTTCACCGTGTTCGAATTGATAGGGGAAATCGAATTACACACAAAGATGGCCGCCATCCGCAAAATATTAGGCTAATGACCTATTAGATTGGTCAAAGGATGCTCCCTCCATAAAGGTATGTTGTTGCAAAATTTGGTAGAGTTCGGATGATTAAGTTAGTCGTAATTTGATTTAAGCTTTGAACATTTGTGTGGCCGCCATTACGTTTCTGTCAAGATGGCGGTGATATTAAACTTGACACTGAGGTGCCCTTTGCTAGTGCTACCTCGGTACCAAATTTCATTCCATTCGGTTTCACCGTGTTTGAATTAATAGGGGGGATCGATTTTTACACAAAGATGGCCGCCATCCGCAAACTATTAGGGTAATGACCTTATTAAGTTGGTCATAGGATGCTTCTTTCATAAAGGTATGTTGTTGAAAAATTTGGTAGACATCGGATGATAAGTTTAGTCGTAATTTGATTTAAGCCTTGAATATTTGTGTGGCCGCCATTACGTTTCTGTCAAGATGGCGGCGATATAAAACATGACACTGAAGTGTCCTTTGCTAGTGCTACCTTTGTACCAAATTTCGTTCAATTCGAGTTCACCGTGTTCGAATTGATAGGGGGGACAGACATTCAGAGTACACACACTCATACACACACACCCACACACACACAGACTCACACACACCCACACATACACACACACAGACAGACAAACTTTTTTTCGCCCTGTGTTGATCTCATAAGTCTACTTTCATTTTTTGCAAAAATCGAAAGTAGGCTAAAAATAGGCTTATGAGATCACCTTTTGTCCGTGTGTGTGTGCGTGTGTGTGTGTGTGTGAGAGAGAGAGAGAGGTGCGTGTGTGTCCCGAAAAACTTCTAAACGGCTGGAGCGATTTCAATGAAACTCGGTAAGTTCATAGCACTATTTCGGACGACCCTGACCGTGCCCTTCAAATTTTGTAGGTCTCACCAATCCAACATGGCGGCTATGCGAAATATTTCACCAGCATTGAAATATCGCCGAAACTATTCCCGATTTCACCTAGATTTTTTACGGTGATAAACGGAACTACTAGAAGTTCACCTATGTGACTTTTAAACAAGAAGTTCCGTGAAGAACTATTCAGCCTACTTTTCATGCCAATGATTATTCTACAGAATATGAACCTATCTAGAATAATGACGAAATTAAGTTGGTAATATCAAAATATCTAATTAGTTCAAAATATACCTGGTATAATGTAGCCTAATAGAGCACTACAGTTGGCAGCCCTGGTGACTGAATATATTCTTAGTTCCATCTCTTAAGGTGCAGAATACAAAATTTGGTTGAAGTCCAATGGACGTTACATGCAGTTAGACATTGGATCTATCAGCATGCGTAAAAGCATGTTGGCAACAATGTCATGCGTGTGCTGGTCAGAAATAATCTGAAATATTATGATATCTTTTTGTGACAATTTTGGATGAAATACATTTGTTAGTATAGAAGTTACATGTATTTTAAAATTGGACATATCAGCAGGCATAGAATCATGTTGGCAGCACTGTCTTGTATTAATTACTCCAAATTAATCTACAATGTCAGGTGCTATACGTGTGCAATGTATAGAGCTGTTGGCTTGCATACTTTCTGATATATTGATATTAGGGTAAAAAAATATAGACAGCATTTATTAACAGTTGGCAGTCCTGATTGCTCTTAACAATACTAATAGTAATATCTGTTATGGTACACATAGCACATATGAAATTTGGTTGAAATCCAACTGATAGTATAGAAGTTACATGTATTTAAAAATTGGTACTATCAGCAGGTTTATAATCATGTTGGTAGAACTGACGTATATAAGTTACTCCAAATTAATCCAAAATGTCAGAATATACGTGTGCATAGTTTAAAGCTGTTGGCTTGCATACTTTCTGATATATAGGTATTTGGATGAAGAAAAATAGAGAGAGCAATTATTAACAGGTGGCAGCCCTGGTGACCTTAAGAATATGCTCAGTCATAACTGTTTATGTACAGATATTACATACAAAATTTGGTTGAAATCCAATTGATAGTGTAGATGTTATATGCATTTAAACATTGGACCTATCAGAAGGCTTAACATTATTTTGGCAACACTGTCATGTTTGGCCTCCTGGAAATTAAACTGAAATTGTCTTATCTACATGTGTGCCAATTTTGGAATAGCTCCCATGCATACCTTGCAGGATATCCAACATGGAGCTCAAATTTCTAGTGCGATTTTTCAGCAGTTGGTAGCACTGACATCATTTTCAAATATAGACGTGAGATATTTTGGTGCACATCTTTCCTCATACTAAATTTGGCTTTGATTGCTGCAGCCGTTTAGGAGTTGATAGGGGGGGACACACACACAGCCAGACAGACAGACAGAAGGACAGACAGAAGGACGGACAGACGGACGGACGGACGGACGGACAGACAGACAGACAGACAGACAGACAGACGCACATTTTCCCGGATCGATCTCATAAGTCTACTTTTTCCTCATTTTTGCAAAATGTGAAAAGTAGGCTTTTCAAAATTGAAAATAGGCTAAAAATAGAACCCTGGAATATTTGTTCACAGAAATGAGAAATCATAAAAAAGTTCAGAATTCTGTGATATAAATTAATCCAAATATCAACAGATGGAAGCAATTAATTAATATTTGATTAATTTTTTACAAATTAGCATATAAGATAATGATATAGAATCGAACTACAGACTTTATAACAAAGTAAATGCTATCCACTTTTTTACAGTACATGATAAACATAATATGTAATGATTGTCATAGTGGCAAAAGCACTTATTTAATAACTTTTGTTGTTATTTCATTTGGTGGACTTGGAGATCGTAGTCATATAGTCCCGTGTGTTTGGATATGTGTTGAAGTTGTCTGATAACCTACGTAATTGTGATGGCTGTAATAGTGTGCGTATTCTTAATTTAAATGAGGGTTTGAAGTGAAGTGGTTGTGGCCTTATTATAGGAACCCTCCCTGTATTTGCCTGGCGAAGAAGTCGAAAACAACGACAAACCACTTCGACCATGGCTGAGGCAGGAATCGAATCCACCTATTCTCAGTTTCGCCTCATGAAGCTGGGTGTACCCCGTCCCAGCCCTTGACCAAAATATTACATTTTTGGCCGAGTCAGGAATTCCCCCAGGGGCTCACATCTAGTGCGACGTGGGTTGGCGACCACGGGACCCCATCTGAGTCTGGCATTGCTTCCACTTATGTGTGCCAGGCTCCTCTCTGTTATCTTTCCTGTCAGCCTCCCTTGGTCAACTCTTGTTCTCTTCCGACCCCGACGGTATTAGGATATCCGAGGCCTAGGGAATCTTTCTTCCCCGCCTTAATTGGCCCTTTTCTCATCTTTCCGGATCCGTCATTCTTCGAGTGTTCCGCCTTCTTTTTTTTTACATATGATACGTCTTTTCGCTTCCAATTACATTTTGTACGTCTTTTCAATCTCAATTCAGTTTCGTGTTTGTTTTTTCATCTAAATTGCATTTTGCACGTACTTTCTTTCAGTAAAGAACATATAGCCTACTTTCTCCTAAATCCATGGGTATTGTTATAACTCTTTGTCCTTTTCAAGGAGGATAAATGGATGTTGGTTGTAGTAGCTTGTTAAAATACAACGTGCTATAGGGATATTAAACATGAATATGAGGTGTCCTTTGCTAGTGCTACCTCTGTAAAATATTTCATTCAATTCAGTTTCACCGTGTTTGAATTGATATGGGGAACGGATTTGCACACATACATGGCCGCTATTTGCAAACTATTGGGCTGATGACCTTGTAGTCAGTCATAAGATGCTTTCCACAAAAAGGCATGTTGTTGCAAAATCTGGTAGAGATCAAATTAAGAGGATGGTCGTAATTTGATTTAAGCTTTTAACATTTGGGTGGCCGTCATTCCGTTTCCGTCAAGATGGCGGCGATATAAAACATGACACTGAGGTGCCCTTTGCTAGTGCTACCTCTGTACCAAATTTCGTTCAATTCCATTTCACTGTGTTTGAATTGATAGGGGGAATCGATTTTCACAAATACTTGGCCACCATCTGCAAACTATTGGGCTGATGATCTTGCAGTTTGGTCAGAATATGCTTCCCACATAAAGATATGTTGTTGCAAAATTTAGTAGAGACTGGATTATTAGGTTGGACGTAATTACATTTTAGCTTTTAACACTTGGGTGGCCACGATGACGTTTCCGTCAAGATGGTGGTGATATAAAACATGACACTGAGGTGCCCTTTGCTAATGCAAACTCTGTACCAAATTTCGTTCCATTCGGTTTCACCGTGTTCGAATTGATAGGGGAAATCGAATTACACACAAAGATGGCCGCCATCCGCAAAATATTAGGCTAATGACCTATTAGATTGGTCAAAGGATGCTCCCTCCATAAAGGTATGTTGTTGCAAAATTTGGTAGAGTTCGGATGATTAAGTTAGTCGTAATTTGATTTAAGCTTTGAACATTTGTGTGGCCGCCATTACGTTTTTGTCAAGATGGCGGTGATATAAAACTTGACACTGAGGTGCCCTTTGCTAGTGCTACCTCGGTACCAAATTTCATTCCATTCGGTTTCACCGTGTTTGAATTAATAGGGGGGATCGATTTTTACACAAAGATGGCCGCCATCCGCAAACTATTAGGGTAATGACCTTATTAAGTTGGTCATAGGATGCTTCTTTCATAAAGGTATGTTGTTGAAAAATTTGGTAGACATCGGATGATAAGTTTAGTCGTAATTTGATTTAAGCCTTGAATATTTGTGTGGCCGCCATTACGTTTCTGTCAAGATGGCGGCGATATAAAACATGACACTGAAGTGTCCTTTGCTAGTGCTACCTTTGTACCAAATTTCGTTCAATTCGAGTTCACCGTGTTCGAATTGATAGGGGGGACAGACATTCAGAGTACACACACTCATACACACACACCCACACACACACAGACTCACACACACCCACACATACACACACACAGACAGACAAACTTTTTTTCGCCCTGTGTTGATCTCATAAGTCTACTTTCATTTTTTGCAAAAATCGAAAGTAGGCTAAAAATAGGCTTATGAGATCACCTTTTGTCCGTGTGTGTGTGCGTGTGTGTGTGTGTGAGAGAGAGAGAGAGGTGCGTGTGTGTCCCGAAAATCTTCTAAACGGCTGGAGCGATTTCAATGAAACTCGGTAAGTTCATAGCACTATTTCGGACGACCCTGACCGTGCCCTTCAAATTTTGTAGGTCTCACCAATCCAACATGGCGGCTATGCGAAATATTTCACCAGCATTGAAATATCGCCGAAACTATTCCCGATTTCACCTAGATTTTTTACGGTGATAAACGGAACTACTAGAAGTTCACCTATGTGACTTTTAAACAAGAAGTTCCGTGAAGAACTATTCAGCCTACTTTTCATGCCAATGATTATTCTACAGAATATGAACCTATCTAGAATAATGACGAAATTAAGTTGGTAATATCAAAATATCTAATTAGTTCAAAATATACCTGGTATAATGTAGCCTAATAGAGCACTACAGTTGGCAGCCCTGGTGACTGAATATATTCTTAGTTCCATCTCTTAAGGTACAGAATACAAAATTTGGTTGAAGTCCAATGGACGTTACATGCAGTTAGACATTGGATCTATCAGCATGCGTAAAAGCATGTTGGCAACAATGTCATGCGTGTGCTGGTCAGAAATAATCTGAAATATTATGATATCTTTTTGTGACAATTTTGGATGAAATACATTTGTTAGTATAGAAGTTACATGCATTTTAAAATTGGACATATCAGCAGGCATAGAATCATGTTGGCAGCACTGTCTTGTATTAATTACTCCAAATTAATCTACAATGTCAGGTGCTATACGTGTGCAATGTATAGAGCTGTTGGCTTGCATACTTTCTGATATATTGATATTAGGGTAAAAAAATATAGACAGCATTTATTAACAGTTGGCAGTCCTGATTGCTCTTAACAATACTAATAGTAATATCTGTTATGGTACACATAGCACATATGAAATTTGGTTGAAATCCAACTGATAGTATAGAAGTTACATGTATTTAAAAATTGGTACTATCAGCAGGTTTATAATCATGTTGGTAGAACTGACGTATATAAGTTACTCCAAATTAATCCAAAATGTCAGAATATACGTGTGCATAGTTTAAAGCTGTTGGCTTGCATACTTTCTGATATATAGGTATTTGGATGAAGAAAAATAGAGAGAGCAATTATTAACAGGTGGCAGCCCTGGTGGCCTTAAGAATATGCTCAGTCATAACTGTTTATGTACAGATATTACATACAAAATTTGGTTGAAATCCAATTGATAGTGTAGATGTTATATGCATTTAAACATTGGACCTATCAGAAGGCTTAACATTATTTTGGCAACACTGTCATGGTTGGCCTCCTGGAAATTAAACTGAAATTGTCTTATCTACATGTGTGCCAATTTTGGAATAGCTCCCATGCATACCTTGCAGGATATCCAACATGGAGCTCAAATTTCTAGTGCGATTTTTCAGCAGTTGGTAGCACTGACATCATTTTCAAATATGGACGTGAGATATTTTGGTGCACATCTTTCCTCATACTAAATTTGGCTTTGATTGCTGCAGCCGTTTAGGAGTTGATAGGGGGGGACACACACACAGCCAGACAGACAGACAGAAGGACAGACAGAAGGACGGACAGACGGACGGACGGACAGACAGACAGACAGACAGACACACATTTTCCCGGATCGATCTCATAAGTCTACTTTTTCCTCATTTTTGCAAAATGTGAAA
The DNA here is from genome assembly GCA_946902985.2 of Meconema thalassinum. NCBI lineage: Eukaryota > Metazoa > Arthropoda > Insecta > Orthoptera > Tettigoniidae > Meconema > Meconema thalassinum. The sequence goes on along the minus strand of OX336393.1, from coordinate 448,483,639 downwards.
AGTAGGCTTTTCAAAATTGAAAATAGGCTAAAAATAGAACCCTGGAATATTTGTTCACAGAAATGAGAAATCATAAAAAAGTTCAGAATTCTGTGATATAAATTAATCCAAATATCAACAGATGGAAGCAATTAATTAATATTTGATTAATTTTTTACAAATTAGCATATAAGATAATGATATAGAATCGAACTACAGACTTTATAACAAAGTAAATGCTATCCACTTTTTTACAGTACATGATAAACATAATATGTAATGATTGTCATAGTGGCAAAAGCACTTATTTAATAACTTTTGTTGTTATTTCATTTGATGGACTTGGAGATCGTAGTCATATAGTCCCGTGTGTTTGGATATGTGTTGAAGTTGTCTGATAACCTACGTAATTGTGATGGCTGTAATAGTGTGCGTATTCTTAATTTAAATGAGGGTTTGAAGTGAAGTGGTTGTGGCCTTATTATAGGAACCCTCCCTGTATTTGCCTGGCGAAGAAGTCGAAAACAACGACAAACCACTTCGACCATGGCTGAGGCAGGAATCGAATCCACCTATTCTCAGTTTCGCCTCATGAAGCTGGGTGTACCCCGTCCCAGCCCTTGACCAAAATATTACATTTTTGGCCGAGTCAGGAATTCCCCCAGGGGCTCACATCTAGTGCGACGTGGGTTGGCGACCACGGGACCCCATCTGAGTCTGGCATTGCTTCCACTTATTTGTGCCAGGCTCCTCTCTGTTATCTTTCCTGTCAGCCTCCCTTGGTCAACTCTTGTTCTCTTCCGACTCCGACGGTATTAGGATATCCGAGGCCTAGGGATCTTTCTTCCCCGCCTTAATTGGCCCTTTTCTCATCTTTCCGGATCCGTCATTCTTCGAGTGTTCCGCCTTCTTTTTTTTTACATATGATACGTCTTTTCGCTTCCAATTACATTTTGTACGTCTTTTCAATCTCAATTCAGTTTCGTGTTTGTTTTTTCATCTAAATTGCATTTTGCACGTACTTTCAATCTAAATTGCATTTTAAAGGCATTTTGACTTTCACTTGCATTTTGTGAGTATTTTGAATTTCAATTGTATTGTGTACGTATTTTCAACCTAAGCCGCATTTTGCAAGTATTTTCAATCTAAATTGCATTTTGTGTGGAGAACGTTTTGTAAGTATTTTGATTCTCAATTGCATTTTGTGAGTATTTTGAATGTAAAATAAATTTTGTAAGTATTTTCAATCTAAATTGCATTTTGTAAGTATTGTCAATCCAAATGAGTATTTTGAATCTACCATACATTTTGTACGTATTTTCAATCTCATTTGCATTTTGTAAGTATTTTGAATTTCAATTGCATTTTGTAAGTATTTCTAATCTACATTGCATTATGTACGTATTTTGAACCTCAACTACATTTTGTAGGCCTACGTATTTTTCAATCTATTACTATTGTGCGTATTTTCCTTCTAAATTACCTTTTGTATTTCCTCTCTACTTTTTGTGAGTCGTTTCAATCTGAGTTCCATTTTGTAAGTATTTTCAGTCTCACTTGAGTTTCGTTATGGATTCCATTTCATTGTCATTTTCGCTATCAGCCGGACCATTAGGGGCCGATAACCTAGATGTTAGGCCCCTTAAAGCAACAATTACCAACATTATCAGAGTCGGGGCAAAACGGAGGCAGACAGGTTTTTCTCCGGGTACTCCGGTTTTCCCTGTCAAAATTTCATTCCAGCAACACTCTCCACTATCATTTCATTTCATGTGTCATTCATTTAATCATTGCCCCAGAGGAGTGCGTCAGGCCTCGGCAGCCGGCACAGTTCATATCCTCGCCGCTAGATGGGGGCTTCATTCATTCCATTCCTGACCCGGTCGGAGACTGGAAGCAGGCTGTGGATTTTCATTATCAGAGTCGGGGATCGAATTCAAACCTCCGGGGTGACAGCCAAGAATGCTAGGGGGTAGACGCCTTTTGTTAACTAACAAACATATTAAAAAGCGAACATGTCAGTTAAGGTATGTTGAGATTCATTCTTTTTATATTGCCGGAGAGGCCCCTTCAGTACTTAAGTTGGCAAAAGACATATCCTGAGCAAAGTATAACGCTCAAGCCAATCTTACAAGGTTCATAAACACGGGCTCTGACGCTAAGTTATATTGACAGTTTGAGTAGAAGTTTTGTCTGTTGTCTCACTCATAACTAAATCTCACGCGGCACTTCCGAAGTTTTAGGTTCAATATTTTTCATGCTCCATAAACGTACGACACTGTCGTGGTTGCTAAGTGTAAAGGAAGTCTCGGAAGAAAAGAAAAGTGTTGGAAATTCAACTTGGGAGCAGAGTGTGAAGACACATATATTTTGAAGATGGAGTTAAAGTTTTAATCTACTCGTACGGCACATACAGAAGAAGATATGATGCACCTAGATTGTGGATAAAGCAGAGAAACACTGAATACTGATGTCAGCCTGTAAAAATGTGATGGCTGGCTGCGTGGCGTGATTGGTGAGAATTGTATCTGCCCTTCCCAGGGTTGTAGGATAAAATCCCGGCACACTTTGGAAAGGGAAGGCAAGGAAAGGGAAGAAAAGAGGAGGAAAGGAAGAGGGAGTGGGGACGGGCAGAGGACGGTAAAGGGGAAATGAAAGGAAACAGGAAAAAGGAAGGGGAATGGAAAGGGAACGGAAAGGGGAAAAGAAAGGAAATGGGAAAGGAAAACAGAAATTGGGAGAGGAAAATGTAAATGGAGGGAAAGGAAAAATGGAAAGGTAAAGGTAATGAAAAAGGAAGGCAGAGAAAATGAAAGGGGGGAAAGGAAAGAAAAAAGGAGAGGGGAAAAGGAAAGGGAAAGATTAAAAAGGGGAAAGGAAACTAAAAAGGAAATGAAAGGAATGGGAAAATGAAAGAAAAAAGGGAAGGGGTATGTAAAGGAATGGATGAAGGGAAAGGGGAAAAGAAAGTGAAGGAAAGAGGAAGGGAATAGGAAAAGACAGGAAAGATAAAAGGGAAAAGGAAAGTGAAAAGAAAGAAGAGGAGAGGAGAGGAAAGGAAGGGAGAGGAAAGGAAAGGGGAAAAGGGAATGGGGAAAGGAAAAGGAAATGAAAAGGAAAGGAAATAGATAAGGGAAAGAAAATGGGAAAAGTAAAGAAGAGGAAAAAGGAAATAATGGCAAGGAAAGGAAAAAGGAAAGGCAAGGCAAAGGGAAAGAAATAGGTAAAGGAAAGGGGAAAGGAAATGGGCAAAGCAAGGAGAAAAGGGAATGGGGAAAGGAAAGGCGAAATTACAATACCGTGATATATTTTTGGTTATTCACTTCATACAGTGTAAAGTTAATCAGCTTTTGTGGTATGTTTCTGAACTATCAACAGTTACGTAACTTCACAAATAATAATCTCACCGTTAATTTATTTGAACTAAACAAATTTTCACAAATGGTTTTAATAAGAAAGCAGCAGCACACTTTTAGTAGCATTTAATAGCTTCTTGGCCATTTTAATAGCAGTACCACTCGCTGGGTGTGCAGCGGCTAAGTTAATTGTCTGCTGAAACAAAACACGGCGAGAATGTTAAAAATGAAGCGATCCAGGCGCGAGTAATGTGATTAAGTTCGCTCGTTAATGTTATCATATTGACTTACTCACTTAGCTGTCATGGCTCCCTCTTTGATCAACGACCCCTGCGGAACATTTCCCGCAGTGAACAAGTTGCAAGTACAGGCATCACGCGCGGGATGATTTTCACATGAGTTGTATATGAGCCGTCCAGTTGCAAAACTCGTTTAATCCACTTGTGAATAAGGATCATTTCGTAAAATTATGTATACAATTAGTTTGTTTTGTTTAATTTTATTTAGTTTTGTTTTACTTTATTTCGTTTTTTGTTGTTTTATTTTGTTTTTGTTTTTATTTTGTTTTGTTTATTTTGTTTTATTTTATTTAGTTTTGTTTTGTTTATTTTGTTCTGTTTTATTATGATATTCCAGAAAACAAACAAAAAAACCAAAAACAAAAACACGAAGCAAAAAAGCAAAATTCAAACACAAAAGCAAAATCAGAAAACAAAACAAAAAAGAAACACCAAGCAAAAAGAAAAATTCGAAAACAGAAAAAGCAGAAAACAAACACAAAACCAAAACAAAAACCACGAAGCAAAATGCAAAATTTAAACACAAGAGCAAAAGAGGAAACATAAAAACAAAAAAAGCAAAATGCAAAATTCAAAAACGGCAAAAGCAGAAAACAAACACAAAACCAATACAAACAAAATTCAAAAATGAAAGCAAAAGCAGAAAACAAAAAACAAGAAATATAAAGCAAAAAGCGAAATTTAAAAAAGCATAAGCAGAAAATAAATACAAATCCAAGTAAGAAAAGCAGAAAGTAAAATTCAAAATCAAAAGCACAAAGCAAACAAAAAACCAAAAACCAAAAACACAAAGTAAAAAGTAGAAAACAACAAACACAAAAGATACGTGAGGCAAAGTTCAGAGAAACGTTTCTCATGAAAATGATTCTTATTCACAAGTGGATGAATAGTGGGGTGAGTATGCTGAAAAAAGTTTCACATCTGGCAAACAAAGCGGCTTTTTGGATTCAGATAGTACATGGGTAGACGAGTCTGAAAAGCCCGGGACACAAATTTTCTGGCCCTCTAGTGGTGTTGGTGACGTAATCATATGGCCGCCAAAAGTCTGTGACACGCTTCTACATTCCTCGTTATAACTCAGGTTTCCTTTTCGATATTCACATAATAGTTAGTGGTATATTGGCTTTCACGGCCAGTGAATTAAAACTCAACAATTCTTCTAGGTTTTTGCCGTGTCTTGTGTGGGGTTTCGCCTAGGACACCAAGCTGGCTCATCGGTGGGCTCTTGGTGTCCCCGCCCGGACCCCCACAGGAGCTTGAGCTTTTAGTTCTCGCAGTCAAGGAGTGCAGTTGAACTCTATATAAATGGAGGTATTGCGCAGTTCGATACTCCCGTGGGGGTCCGGGCGGGGACACCAAGAGCCCACCGATGAGCCAGCTTGGTGTCCTAGGCGAAACCCCACACAAGACACGGCACAAACCTAGAAGAATAGCTGAGTTATAATAGTTAGTGATTATGAAGCAGGAGAAAACGCACTTTCCAACGGTATATTTTATTTCATTGTTTAAGTTCACAATATCAAAAAAAGAGAATTTAAAATTGTATAATTTATTTTGATTTTGATTTTTTCAATGCACTTTGCTAAATAACATGAAATCCGATACATGTAGCTGAAAACGTGTCCTATACTTTTTTGTTTATCAAGGAATTACCTTTCCAACGGTATACTATTACCACTGTTTTATCGTAAAGAGTTGCTAAAAATCTGCCAAATAATGTAGCGTTGCACGAGTCGTTATCGTAACTATGCAATTTATATAGGCCCCGAAAAGTAATAGAGCGTCTAAGTAACTATTTAACTAGTAGCAAATGTAATTACTGTATTTTTAATGTATATGTAAAATAATAATAACAATAATAATAAAATAATACCTTCTAAAAACAAAAATAAATACCATAGTCAAAAAGCGGAAAGACTATCTGCTGAAAAAGTAAACAGAGAGGACGTCCTCATTGCTCAGATCAAACTCCAACTACATCAAAGTTAACAACAAGATCATCATTATTTTGTTCAGATGTAAAAAAAAAAATTCTCTGTTTCGTGATGAAGGAGAAGGTAGAGAGAGAGAAACTTGTGACTGCATCCACGCTGGGTATTGGGCCTACAATAAATTTATACTCATGCTCTACAATTACAAGACGAAAAACAGTTAAAGAAGTTATCGTCAACAGATTTGGTAGCACTAGAAGCCAAATACCACAAACTATGCTATACTCGCTTTCTAACACGTTCAAGAGCTGCTGAACGTCCTCGAAGAGATGATACCATAATCCTGAAGCAGTTGTTTATGGTACAGTTATAACGGAATTGATTCAATACATGGAGGATTTGTACTCATCTAGCAGTACTTCACCTGTGTTCAAACTTTCTTATCTTACCAAATTAATGTCTCAGTGCATGATGAATACAACCTGGTGAAAAAAAATCAATAGAACACGTTTCAAGGAACAATTATTAGCATTTGTACCTGGTCTGAGATCAGATAAATCAGGACGTGAAATTATGTTCAGTTTCGAAAGGGGATGCTACACGTGACGCCTGTGCCTTTAACGGCTTTAGTGATGGTATGTGTCTAGGACGGCAGTGGGTATATTACGAAGACAACTCTTTCAATATTTTCCTAAATTTGATGGATCCTTTAAGAATGCATTCACTGCTTCCACATCTGTACCTGATGTTCTTTTGCATTTTGTACGTATGTTATTAGAGGGTCCCAATATCGACTCGAATACCTCAACAGAAATACCTGGACATAATGCAGGATTGTCAATTGCCCAACTTATTAGATACAACAGCACTAAGCATAACAGAAAAGAAAATGTTCAGAGTATTTGTCATTCTCTGGAGAGCTTGACGATGAATTGTAGGTCCAATACCCAGCGTGGATGCAGTCACAAGTTTCTCTCTACCTTCTCCTTCATCACAAAACTGACATACATTTTTTACATCTGAACAAAATAATGATGATCTTATTGTTAACTTTGATGTAGATGGAGTTTGATCTGAGTAATGAGGACGTCCTTTCTGTTTTTCTTCAGCAGATAGTCTTTCCACTTTTTGACTATCGTATTAATTTTTGAAAGATTTATGATATTTTGCTCCATGGGCTACTAATGTCTGTGAAAGACCACGTCCATCGTTCAACTGGTCCAATCTTCTGACCTTGTTCAGCAAAAATTTTAGAATTCTTCGCCATTGATATATAACCTTCATATTTTAGGATGATATTTTCTACAGAAATCTTTAAAATATTTACAGAATGGTGAAAACCACATCAAAATCCACCAAGAAGTTCACCCATGACATCCATAAACGACAGTAGCGACCCTCGAGCGCAGCATCAGAAGAGAGAGAGCGTTGCAGCAGAAGTGAGATAAACGATATCATCACCTTTCACTGTAACACATTTTTACGAACGCCACTGTATTCCAACAATTTATTTGACGTTATATATAGTTATTGTTGTTATAAGGGGCGGAACTACGAGGTCATCTGCCCCTTTATTTGACGTTGTCACGGCAATAGTTCTATAATCAAGTGTGTGAGTTCTAGGGGGGAGATACAGCATAAAGAGCCAGTCAACAATTTTGCAACTATTGGCACACATTCCCCCCCCCCCCCCCCCAAAAAAAAGAACACACTGAGACATCTTTGCAACTAGAAACAATCTTAAGGGGAGGTGTATGTTAAACTACAGCTATTCAATTAATTTAAAATAACCAGCAAGCTAGTGAACATATCACCGCGAAATTTGATAGTGCTATTAGCTGTTATACCCGGCGTTGCTCGGAATCACAATTGGATATTAAGAGATCGTACCTTTGCTAGCATTGTCGTATTGTGTGCAACCCGGAGGAAGGTCGTTGTTATAATGAGCAATATTATTGACACTCAAAGTCCTCGAGCGTGATTTCCATCTGATCAAAAATTGTGTTGAATTTATTAAATAGGTGGGTACTACGGCTTTATACTGCTTGTAGCTTATAGATTAAGCCTGATATTTCACTAATATAACTGAATATTTAAGGAGCCTACTTTAATCATTGTATGCATTATTAAATTAACTAACACATTTTAAGGGCCAATGAATATCCTTTCCTTAATTGTATTAGCCTTGGGTGTTTTGTCGAATAGCAACATTTTCAAGTGGATAATGGTAGTCCGCAGATAAACGCTTAGAGTCCCAGCTTCATAATAATATATGCATTTTATTATGGAAATATTGAATACCGAAAATAAGAAATATATACTAAATATCATATAAGAATCTACTGTATATGTCCACCTACACTTAACCCGGGAGAGGTGGCGCGGGGGACTTTGTGGGCCCACGCAGTTTCGTTAAGCTGGGGTTTCTACATTTTACTACACACAGTCCAAATCTGCCACATACCTTTCCCCACATGCCTTATCTATTGTCTGAAGGCAGTAACCTATTTGTGGAAGGGATGAGGGCCGAGACAAATGCATTTTTATAAAGCCATGTTGCAATGTGTTCTGAGAGATCCCCGCGCCACCAGTATCGCTGGCAGAGAGGACAGCTGTTGCAGTCGTATGTGTACTCCATGAGAATGTAGCTGTCTGATCGCGAAATAGAATTGATTGTAGTTAAGTGTTAAAATAAAATATTATGAATCGTCCGAGCTACGCAGAGCAAGAATCCATGGTGTTATCTCTTCTGCAAAACGTCGAAGAGGAAGACAATAGGAGGTGAAAACAGTGATAGTGAAGATGACGTAGAAATGGCAGAATCTTTAAGTGATACTGAGCAGACTGCAGACGAAGAAGGAAATGAAGAAAGTGACCATGATATACCTCATTCTAAGCAGATATGTACCCTTACAGGAAAAGACAGTTATAAAATGGACCACAATACAACCACAGTACAACAAGAGGCTTCCCTAAAATGTGTCATTGGTTAAAAACAAGAATCCTACATTTTTTAAAACTTGTCTAATCATTGATTTCGATATTGACAATAGGCAAACTGAAGTAAGCGGCTTCGGTGGCGTAGTTGGTAGCATGCTGAGCTTCTATGCCAAAGATAGCGGGTTCAAACCCGGCCGAAGCCGTCGGATTTTTAAGAGCGTTAAAATCACTCAGTAAGCCTTCCTTCGGAGGGGAAGTAAAGCCGGCGGTCCCATGTCATAGATTTATGGCATGTTAAAGAACATTCCACTAATTACACCTGTGTGAAACTAAATTGTATAGGTTAAGAATGTAAACAACGATCTTAGTTTGCTACGTTCGTTGCCAGGAGCCAACTGCGGTGGCGTCTAGTAGCTAAGTTCTGAACTAGGCCTAGTAGTCGTTGACGGTGGCGTTTGGCGGCCAAAGTAGGAACTATTTGAAAAATTCAAAGTTGCAGTCCTTACTTGAATTTAAAAAAAACAGATACACACACTAATACAGTCACCACAATTAACACCGGTTATCAGACAGATTCTATACACACCCATAGTACACGGGGCTACATGACCGAGTTGTCGCAGCCCCTAAACTAAGGAACCAACCAACCAAACTGAAGTAAGAATTATCAGATATTTCATAAAAATAGATGATAACCTGTCAGATACGCTCCATTTCTATCATAGTGTAAATAGCCGTTTATAATATGTGCATGACTGTCAGTTTAGATAAATATACTAGCTCATTAGTTCAGTGAATGGTTTCATGCCATATCAGTAACATAAACGAAATAATTGTCGTTATTACTGAGAAAAAATTGGGAAGGGTCAAACTGACCCCGCGTCACCTCTAACGTTGCCCAAGAAAGCGCCACCTCTCCGGGGTTGAATAGGAACTACTCATACGAGTGCAGAGAAACCTTGTGGTCGCGAGACAAACTAAACCTATTCGGAACACCATTTCACCCGGATGACCAAATCTGGATGTGAAAACCATACACGAAAAGGACCCAGGTTCTATGTAATGAAACACTTTGACGACAAAAAATATATAATTAGTAACAAATAACATCTGAAGTTATATTTACCAAAACTCTCCTTCCTGAGGTGAAAACAATACTGAAACACTCATACAAGAAAAGCAGGTCACGTAGTCTAATAAAAGAGCCTGAAGGAAAAAGTTACAACCACTCACTGTGTCCTTCTATCTAGTGCTCTGGACCGTCACAATACATCAATCAAAGTGCTACGAAATTCACCGCTCATCAGACATTTTCAGCGAGGAAACTCTGGTCATCAGCACCTTCATCTGCATTTTCCAGAATTTTCCAGAACATTCACGAGCTTACCAGATCATACGAGATAGTATCCATACGTCATGTCGGACTCCGGCAAACAGCCGGCACCTCAGAGACGGCTGTCGCAGAGCATATTTGATTCACCACCAACGCCAGAACATACCATGGAAACGCAACAGATAAAGTGCTCTCGCACTACATCGGACGCAGCAAACAGCCCTACTTCACAGGCCAAAAGAAAATGCGGCGATGAGATCTCTTCTGGCTCCACATATACATCGTCTTCAGCTCCAACTTCGGCAGAACCAACTGGGCCTTCGGTGGGTGGAATTGACTTCATGCCTTTTGAAAATCGTCAACTAGCACCACTCCAACTGCCAAACCTTCCACCACCACCAATGGCTATACCCACAGCTTCATATATGCCAGGCACTCTTCGCTCATACGCCGTGGCAGCCCAGAACCCAGCTCTACATCCTCAAGTTCGCCAGCGAAGCGTTATAAACCCAAACCCTCTTCCCTCACCTGCATTCTATGTCATCAAGCTTACCGACATTGACCTCGCTAAGGCAAACCCCCGCACCCTTTTCACAATCATTTCCTCCTTTACCCCTGACCTCGCCTCCTACCGCCTGGAGTTACAACGCACCCGCGAAGGGTATAATATCAAAACTGCAAAGCCCTTCTACCAGCACCTAACAAACACCATTGGTCTGGCACAGTTCGGCCCTCGCACCCGTGCCAAAAACCTATCCAACTTCCAGCCTCCACGCCCTAACCCCCCTCCCTCCCGCCCTACCCCCCTCCTCTCGGTCGTCGCCTATGGTGTCGACCGGGAATACTCAGAAGAAGATGTCGCCCAGCAGCTCGGCCTTCAAGGACTTACCATCTTCCGTGTTGCCAGGATAAGGAACAACACTGGCCCAACCTCACTTGTCCGGATCCTCAGCCGTGACACCGGGTCTCTGGACGCTCTTCTCCGCGATGGAGCCATCATCTATGCCCGTCGTCATCGAGTGGAGCCTTCCCGTGCAGCCGCCCCCCAGAGGATGCGATGCGATAAGTGTCAGCGATATGACCACGCCCCGGGAGCACCCTGTGTCCATGCTGAGATATGTGGTATCTGCAGTCAGGAACACCCTACATCTTTGTGCCAAAACAGAACCTCCCCTAAATGTATCAATTGCTCCCTTCCTCACCCGGCCTTCAGTTTTAAATGTAAAAGCCGACCTGATCCCATTCCCACCCAGCCTGAAACCGTCGTACCAGTAGTTTCCCAAGACCTACCTACCCCAGCCCCTTCCTCCGCCCTTCCCACTCCTAGTACCGAAAACATCATTCGCTTCATTACCATGGTCTTACAGAACTGTCTCCCATTCCATCGTCCTCTTGTCCTCAACCAAGTTCAAATGGCGGCCCGGTTGATTTTCAACACTCATTTAGACATAGCCTATGCGGGTAATAGGATGCATTTTGCATTCGTCTCGCTAGCAAGTGTTCCTCTTCTCAATTAATCATGGCACTGAAAATATACTATGACAACATCCGCTCTGTCACCTCCAACCGGCCGACCTTTGAACTTTCCCTTTTAGAGCACTCCCCGGACATATTTATCCTCAACGAAACTTTCCTTGGTCCCTCCCACCGGCTGTGCCTCCCCCCGTATGTCGTCTACCGTGCGGATCGGCCGTACGGAGCGCGGCTTGCGGGCGGGGTAGCGGTCGGTGTTCAGCGTAACCTTACAGTCAAACGTCATTTCTATACCTTTCCTCATCATTTCACAGAATACCTAATCCTTGAAATTTTTGCCCCCTCTAAGACGTTCACCGTAGCTACCCTTTATTTATCCCCAAAGACCCCTCCCCCTATTGCTTTTCTCCAATACCTTGATCGCAACTTTCCCAATTATTTTCTAGCAGCTGACATTAATATCAACTCCTACAATGTGCAAGAACAAACTATTTTCCAAAATCTCCTTCATAGTATCCGTGGAGTGCTCGTTCCCTTTCCCTCGCCCACAAACTCTACTCCTGATGTTATGCTCATATCCCCAACCCTAACCCCTCATCCTCTAGTCCGTATGCTTCCTTCTATTGGTAGTGACCATGTTCCAGCTCTGATCTCGATACCCCACATTTTCCCCCGCCCAGATGCCCCATACCGGCCCCCTCCTACTCGTCGTTTTACAAAGACCAACTGGTCTGAGTATCGAGCCACTGTTACTGATCTCCTTACCCCCCACACCTCCCCGACATCTCTACCAAATCTTCTCACACTAATCGCCGAAACGGAACATGCTCTCCTTGGCCGACCGGCTTCATATCCCCCGCCACTCCTACCACCCTACCAAACCTCCTATACCCCCTAAGGCCCTTAACCTTTTACGCATAGCCCATGACTATTATCGGGCCTATCTCCGCACCCGAGATCCTGACACCCTCCGCCAACATCGTCGCCATCTCCGTCATGCCAAATCTTATATCCGTGCTATTAAACGCAAAACCTGGAACGATGCATGCACCATGGGCTCCATGGGCTACTAAATTCTGTGAAAGACCACGTCCATCGTTCAACTGGTCCAATCTTCTGACCATGTTCAGCAAAAATTTCAAGATTATTCGCCAATGATATATACCCTTCATATTTTGGGATGATTAAGCGTTCTTTTGAATTCTTCTGGCATAACAAACACAGGTCCCATACAAATGGAGCCACCACTGGGTCAGTTGTAGCATCAACCAATTCACGTTTCATCTTCCTTGACAGGATTGAGTAATTTCTATTACACACAGGAAAGCAATAACTTCTTTACATGTTGAACTTCCTCACACAACGCCTGCCTGAAAAAGAAATAAACATTTAGTATTACTGAATGAAATCTTATGTATTATTACACCCGTCTGGATGACACACCCGATCCTTCTAAATTCTGGTCTACCTTTCAACGCCTCACGAAGTCTCGTCCATCCCACCCTACCTACCCCATTTATACCCCCACCTCAGTTCCCACTACTCCCCTCGAAAAGGCTAACCTTTTTGCATCTCACTACTACCATGTCTTCTCTCCAACCCACAACCCTCAATTCCAAAATCCAAATGATGTGCTTATCCAACGTCTTCAAGACCCGAAACTTACACCTGACCTCCAACCTTCCTTCGCTCACTTTTCAAACATTGATTACTCTCATCCTCTTAATCATCCCATTTCTCCTTCTGAAATCACATCAATTCTTCGCCATCGTAAAAACACCGCTCCAGGAACTGATACCATTACCTACCGGCACCTCCAAGCCGCCCCCCCCCCCATTCTTACCCATGTTCTTTCCCTTATATATACCACCATGCTATACACCGGTTTTTATCCCACCCACTGGTGTAAAGCTTCCATCCTCCTTTTCCTGAAACCCCACAAAGTTCCCTCTGATATAAACTCCTACCGCCCCATAAGCCTTCTTCCAGTACTATCCAAACTATTCGAACTAATCCTTGCAAAACGAATCAGCTCCTATCTCGAACCTCTCCAATTACTACCCGAATCCCAAGCCGGCTTCCGTGCCCTCCGATCGACGCAAGACCACCTTTTCCACTTAACCGCCTCATTGTCCGCTTTCATGAAACCTCGCCGCACTGCTGCTCTCATATGCCTCGATGTAGAGAAAGCTTTCGATAAGGTCTACCACCCCGTACTCTTATACAAACTCCGACATCTCCCCATCCCCCCTTCCCTTATCCGTCTTATATATAATTTCTTATCACACCGCACAGCCTCCATCCGAATCAAATCTGCACATTCCTACACCTTCTCCATTCGTGCCGGCGTCCCCCAGGGGTCGCCACTTTCCCCCTTACTCTACCTTTTATTTACCCACGACATTCCACACCCACCTCCCCCACTACGCCTGTATCAATTTGCTGACGACCTAGCTATCCTCGCTCTCGGTCACACTGCCCCCAAACTACAAAATCTTCTCCAATCCTACCTCAACACTCTTCAGTCCTGGTTCCTCTCTTCTCATATAACAGTCAATGCTCGGAAAACCCAATTCATAGTCTTTAGAAGAAAATCCCGCCTTTGCCCTCCCCGCCATCGAATCCATCTCACCCTGAACTCTCTCCCTCTTCTCGAAACCAACAAACTCATATACCTTGGTATCACCTTTCAAAACAACCTACAATGGACCCACCATCTCCGCCTCCTCACCAGCCGCGCCCTTCATCGTCTAACTGCTACCCGCTCCCTCACCGGCCATACCTGGGGCCTGAAAGCCCCTACGATCATCCGTATATACCGTGCTTTCATCCTCCCTGTCCTACTCTACGCTTCCATGTCCTGGCTCACTGCGTCCCCTCCTCTTTATTTTAATCTTCTTAAACTTGATCGTCATGCCCTCCGCATGGCATACCACCTACCTTACGACACACCATCCGCTGATTTTACCTCCCTCTATACCTTTCCTACGATTCTCACTACTCTACATAACCTACGCCTAAAGTACCTCACCCGTGCTCGTCTCGCAAACCTTCCATTCTTTTCCGAAGCTCTATCTGTCTCTCCCCTTGCCCAAGATATCCTCAATGACAACCGTACCCCTGCAAATTCTCATCTCTTTCCCCCACCCATAACCTAGTCTCCTCAACACAGCCCTCCACCCCCAGCTGCCTTTGGCTATGAAACACACGTCGCTTCATTTACTTTCCGCGCGCTCCTGGGGGTGGTGACAACCCAGCCACGTTGAAGTCCAGTGAGTGTTCGGCGCATAGCCTGCAAAAATATCGCTTGCACTAGTCGCATCTCTCCGATACCCATTCAATGTTCTGTCAGTGAAAAGTGCTCCATATGCGTGTGATTGCCCCCAGTGATTATACTTCCCCAAACAAGTGTGTTCTTTAAACTATGCTTATCAAATCACACGATTATGGACAAAGAAAAAAAAAAAACAAGAAACTAGGATAAAACCAAGGAACTTTGATTGAAATATGTATATATATGTTTTGTATTTATATATTAGTGTACATTTGTTTTTGCCCACATATCGTTTTATGTCTTGTGCCTTCTGTATGTAACATTGTGTTGGATAATAAATGGGGGTGTGAGTGGGGCCTCGGCCCGGGCGGGGTGTTGTGTTGGGCCTTTCCTTGGGGGGTCTCCTTTGTTGGTCGAGGTGACCTCTGCGCCACCAAACAGAGAAATCATCCAATTCACGCATGTCCTGACCTGCTCCCAGCAAAATAATTTCATTAAAATTAAGATAACAAATATCCAATGGCCTAAGGGCTACTAGTCTAGCCGAAGGCCCGCCTGCTCCCGCACTTCGCGCGGAAGCAGGAATTGAAATAACAACTAGTAGTAGTAGAAAAAGTTAAATTGCATTACCCGTAGTTTCACTTTCCTCTTTCATTTACCGATTCTGCGTTAGGCTACATAAGCCAATTATTAAAAAGTTTAATAATTAACAGTTTGTCTGTGGTTGTATGAAAAATTGTTCGAGTTATTGTAGTCCCTTCTAGGAAACGCTCGTTGAAAACTATAAACATGGAAAACTACTTGGGTGAGGGTATTGAATTTTTTATCTATATACGAGGGCTATTCCAAAACTAAGGTCCGGTTAAAAAGCATCCAAAATTGTTTCCAAAACAATTGTTTTATTCACATTCCTTACGTCTTTCTCTATTTTTCTACATAATTTCCATACTTATTTACACATTTGTCACATCGTTCCACAAGCTTTTGAATGCCTAAGTCGTAGAACTCGACCGCTTGCGTATCTAACCTGTCTTTAACAGCTTCTTTCACTTCATCATCGGTGTCGAAGCGCTTGCCGCCAAGAAACTCTTTTAGGTAGCGGAACAAGTGGAAATCACTTGGCGCCAAGTCCGGACTGTACGGAGGGTAGTCCATCTGTTCCCATCCAAATTTCTTGATAAGAGTTTGCGTGTCATTCGTAGTATGGGACCTGGCAATGTCATGCAAGAGCAACACTCCAGACGACAAAAGACCACATCGCTTATTCTGGATTGCACTCGAAGTTTAGTCGGGGTAGCGCAATAGGCGGCTTTATTGATCGTTGTCCCTGAAATAGTGAATCGTCACTCTTCACGAATTTTGTCGTCAACCGCATGAACCAACTCGTCTGAAATCACTGATGGTCTGCCAGAGCGGGGTTCATCGCGCACATTTTCCCGTCCTTCATTAAAGGCTCGTACCCACTTGCGCATTTTACTGTCAGTCATTATGTTAGGACCGTACACTTCGGTAATCTACCGATGAATTCCTGCCGCAGAAATGTTTCTTGCAGACAGAAACCGTATCACTGCCTTACTTCACAATCGGCCGGCCGATTAATTGTCTTAAACATTGTGAACTGACACTATCAACAGCACACAGCAACAGTAACAACGCTACTGGCGGCTATTGCCGCGCAAGGCATGCCAGGTGTCGGCGCGCATGCATGTTTTGCCCTTGGTACCGCTTTCAAATATTTATGGCGAATCGGACCTTACTTTTGTAATTACCCTCGTACCTATACATAAAGCTCAAAGTCTGTCTGTCTGTTATTTATACAAATCTACACCGTTTCAGCTATCTAAACCAAAATGTATATACTGACCCTGTGGAACCCTGCGAGTAAAACGGTCTACATGGAATTTCGGACAGACGACTCCATCCCCTTTACTTATACCCTTTGGCACAAATCTACACCGTTTCACCGATATGAATCAAACTTTGTATACTTACCCTTTGGAACCCTGCGAGTAACACTGTCTACATGCAATTTCGGACAGACCACTCCATTTCCTGCATTTAGGCCCTTTGGCAAAAATCTACACCGTTTCACCGATCTGAACCAAAATTACTTACCCTTTGGAACCCAGTGAGGAACACTGTCTGCATGAAATTTCAGACACACCACTCCATTCCCTGCATTTTGGCCCATTGGCACAAATGTATACCATTTCACGGATCTGAACCAATATTTGTATACTTACCCTTTGGAACCCTGCGAGTAAAATTGTCTGCATGGAATTTCGGACAGACCACTCCATCCCCTGCATTTAGTCCCTTTGGCACAAATCTACACAGTTTCACCGATCTGAACCAAAATTTGTATACTTACCCTTTGGAACCCTGCGAGTAACACTGTCTACACGAAATTTTGAACAGACCACTCCATTCCCTGCATTTAGGCCATTTGCCAAAAATCTACACCGTTTCACCCATCTGAACCAAAATGTGTATACCTACCCTTTGGAACATTGCGAGTAACACTGTCTACATGAAATGTCGGACAGACCACTCCATCTCCTGCATTTAGGCCCTTTGGCAAAAATATACACCGTTTCACCGATCTGAACCATAAAGTTGTAGCCTATACTTTCCCTTTACAACCCTGCGAGTAACATTGTCTGCATGGAATTTGGGACAGACCCCTCCTTCCCCTGCATTTAGCCCCTTTTGCACAAATCTACATCGTTTCACCGATCTGAACCAAAATTTGTATACTTACCCTTTGGAACCTTGCGAGTAACACTGTCTACATGAAATTTCGGACAGATCACTCCATTCCCTGCATTTAGGCCCTTTGGAAAAAATCTACACCGTTTCGCCGATCTGAACCAAATTTGTGCCCTTTGCCACAAATCTCTATCGTTTCACCGATCTGAACCAAATTTTACATACTTACTCTTTGGAACCCTGCGAGTAACACTGTTTACATGCAATTTAGGACAGACCAATCGATTTCCTACATTTACGCCCTTTGGCATAAATCTACACCGCTTCACCGATCTGAACCAAAGTGTGTATACTTACCCTTTGGAACCCTGCGAGTAACAAACACTTCTTCATGAAATTTCGGACAGAACACTCCGTTCCCTGCATTTAGGCCCTTTGCCACAAATCTCTATCGTTTCACCGATCTGAACCAAATTTTACATACTTACTCTTTGGAACCCGTCGTGTAGCACAGTCTACGTGAAATTTATGACAGACCACTCCCATCCCTGCATTTAGGCCCTTTGGAACAAATCTACATCGTTTCACCGATCTGAACGAAACTTAATGTACTTACCCTTTGGAACCCTGCGGGTAAAACTGTTCACCTGATATTTTGGTTAACTCCCTCCATTCCCATTCCACTTTCATTTATTCCGATCCTTATCCTTCAGCGCTATGTGGCGATAAATATCACTATTGCTATCTCAGGAACTCAGGACAACCTAAGTTTTCCAAAGTGCTCTGATTATTTTCCTCCGGCACTATGCGACAAAGGACGACACTATTGATCTCTACTTTTCTAATAGCCAATTAGATATAGGCCCTGGGCAGTGTCTTTTGTTTCACATACTCCTCTTTCCAATCATATTTTACTATTCGTTTGTAAATTACATGTTTCAGTACAGTAGTTAGTAAATAGCTGTTAACCTATTCATTATTATCATTATCATTGCGGAAAAATGACCTGAATGTTACGTCCATTTTACTATACTACTTGTCACCCACACAACCGCCACCAACAAAAAGAGTTATATTTTTAAGATATTCTCTTTCTGTTAGTATAATATCATGTGCCAGTTCTGCGGTAGTAGTCATTTTCAGCCATAAAACAAATAAATCTACCGGGCGAAGCCGGGCAATACTGCTAGTATGCTATAGGCACAAGTATTGGTTATGTGAATCTCAAGTTTGAATTTCTTTCAACTACCCAATAAAAAGTTCTTATACTTTTTCTGAAGTAACGTTTTTATGGCCCAGGATAAACGTACAGCAGGAAAATTGGCCTCATTTTGGAGCTCTCATTCGTGATTATCGAAAACTATGACCACTGTAAACGTACAGTGGATGAAGAATTTCTGAAGAGTAATATTAATGGGATGTTTTGTGCGATTAAAAGCGGGTGAGCTGGTGATTTCGAGTGCAGCGTTGCCGAGTGCCGCCGTCCAGGGCAGTTGTATAATGGAATGCGAGTGACCTGACTATTTACAGTCTACATGTTAACTGCATATTAGCCACATCACATCACTTCCAGTTGCGTCCATTGTCGGAGGACGATCTTGTGCTAAATGTCAGTGCCTTCGTTTCTTTCGAAGTGAGGGGGAAGAATTAGGGGACAAGAGGTTTCAAACTCCAGTGAAGAAGCTGGAACAACTAACCAAACGACTTCGACCGGATGTAAAGCTTGTTTCGTTACCAGTGGCTCATTTTGATCTCAATCCAATCGAACTTATTTGGGCTTACGTTAAAGAAAAATAGCAAAAGCAAATATGACTAACATATTACAAAATGGTAGAAGCATAAAAGCAATGAATGTTTTATGCCGAGAAGCCTTACGTACCGATACCCCCGAACTCTGGAGACAATGTATTAAACACGCTAAAAGAATTGAAGACCATACTGGGAGAAAGATAAAAATGAAAATGTCCCTCATTTCGAGCCAGTCATAATTAACATGAATGACAGCAGTTCTGGTTCATCGGAACAGAGCGAATCTTCAGACGAAGAATACTGACTGAATTAAATATTGTAAAGATATGTAAATAATGTAAATAGCCCATGTAACAATTGTGTAGTATCCTACGACATTTCCAAATTAGGAAGCAAACCATTTTTAAACCTGCCATTGAAGGCCGAAAGCCGTTATATGAAAAGGTGATGGAAAATTAAATTTGTACGAGTAAAGAAAATCAAGGTTTGAAAGTAAACTGAAAGCTGTGTTCGTTCGTTGCGAGCCGCGACTCCTGCAACTTAACCCGGTAAGCTGCGCCGGGTTTCACAAGCCGGGCCGCTTTTAATCACACAAGCCACCACGCACAAAACCTCCCATTAATATTATCTCTTATATAAAAACAAGTGTCCTGACTGACTGACTGACTCATCATCGCCCAGCCAAAACTATTGAAGTTAGAATCATGAAATTTTGTGGATATGTTCGTGGTAAGTCGAAAACGCGCACTAAGGAAGGATTTTAGGATATTCAGGTTCTAAAGGGGTGTTAAGGGGATAGACCTGCATTTCATTGAATAACAATATCTCCCGATTGGTTTCATTGGGAGATGTGATACTCGGCATATACACTCATCATTAAAAATAAGAAGACACGTGTCTGAGGGTTTTTCGATGAGAAGTATATTATAAGGTGAAAGGGGTGAAAAGTGGGGGTTGAAGGATTCCTAACGGAGCGTGTATCTCTTAAACGACATAGGCGAGGAGTTTGAAACTCAGTGGAAAAAATCTGCTTAAAAAATATGTAAATAGGTGTTTGACCGTTTTTTCATAAATCCAATTTAAGGGGCCAATAGGGAGGGGTGAAATCCTGGGGGGGAAAAACAGGAAAGAAAGTGTCCTAACTGATTGGCTGACAGACTCACTCATCAAACTCTGGAAAAAAAACTGCTTAAAAATAAGTAAATAGGTGTTCGACAGTCTTTTTCATAAACCCAATTTAAGGGGTCCTTGGGGAGGGGTGAAATTCTGAAAAAAAGGAAATTGAGAGAAAAGTCCTGACTCACTCACCATCGCCCAGCCAAAATTATTGAACTTAGACACATGACATTTCGGGGAATATGATCATTGTATGTCGGAACCGTCCACTAAGGGAGGATTTTCGGATATTCAGGGGGTCTTAAGGGGGTTAAACCTGCATTTCATTGAATAACAATAACTCCCGATTGGTTTCATTGGGGGATGTGTTACTCGGCATATGGACACACAAAAAATAAGAAGACATGTGTCTGAGGGTTTTTCGATGTGGTGTATATTATGAGGTGAAAGGGGTGAAAAGTGGGGGTTGAAGGATTCCTAACGGAGCGTGTATCTCTTAAACGACATAGGCGAGGAGTTTGAAACTCAGCGGAAAACATCAGCTTAAAAGATAAGTAAATAGATGTTCGATGTTTTTTTTTTCCTAAATTCAATTTACGGGGCTCATGGGGAGGGGTGAAATTCTGGAGGGGGGGGGGGGACCGGAAAGAAAGTGTCCTAACTGATTGACTCTCTCACTCACTCTTCAAACTCAGGGAGAGAAAACTGCTTAAATATAAGTAAATAAGTGTTTGAGAGTTTATTTTTCATATATCAAATTTAAGGGGTTCATTGTGAGGGGACAAATTATGAAGAAAAAAAAATGAAAATGTCCTGACTCACTCACTCACTCATCATCGTCCAGCCAAAATTATTGAAGTTAGAAACATGACATTTTTGGGATATGTTCGTTGTATGTCAAAACCGTACACTAAGAGAGGATTTTCGGATATTCAGGTTCTAAAGGTGTCTTAATGGGGTTAAACCTGCATTTTATTGAATAACAATATCTCGTGAGTGGTTGCATTTGTGGATGTGATACTCGGCATATAAACTAATCATTAAAAATAGGCAGACATGTGTCTAAGGGTTTTTCGATGTGGTGTATATTATAAGATGAAAGGGGTGAAAAGTGAGGGTTGAAGGATTCCTAACGGAGCGTGTATCTCTTCAACGACATACGCGAGAAGTTTGAAACTCAGCGAAAAAAAAAAAACAGCTTAAAAATAAGTACATCGGTGTTCGACGGTTTTTCATAAATTCAATTTAAGGGGCCAATGGGGTGGGGTGAAATTCTACAAAAGAAAAGGAGAGAAAGTGTCCTGACTGACTGACTAACTCACTCACTCATCAAACTCAGGGGAAAAAGACAGCTTCAAATATAAGTTAATAGGTGTTCGAGCGTTTCTTCATAAATCCAATTTAAGGGGCGCATGGGGAGGGCGTAAAATTCAGGTAAAATAATAGAAAGAAAATGACCTGACTGACTCACTCACTCATCATCGCCCAGCGAAAACTATTGTAGAAAAAAATAAATTTTGGGAATATTTTCGCTCTATGTCGCAAACGGCAACTAATGAAGGATTTTTGTTTATTCGGGTTCTTAAGAGGTGTTAAGGGGGTAAACGTGTATTTCATTGATTAACGATATCTCACGAGTTGTTTCTTTGGGGATGTGATATTCGGCATATAAACTAATCATTAAAATTAAGCAGACATATGTCTAAGGGTTTATCGATGTGGTGTATATTATGAGGTGAAAAGGGTGAAAATTGGGGGTTGAAGGATTTTTAACGGAGCGTGTATCTCTTAAACGACATAGGCGAGAAGTTTGACATTCAGCGGAAAAAAACAGCTTAAAATATAAGTAAATAGGTGTTCGACCGTTTTTTTTTCATAAATCCAATTTAAGGGGCCCTTGGAGAGGGGTGAAATTCTGGGGGAAAAAAAACAGGAAAGATAGTGTTCTAACTGATTAACTCACTCACTCATCAAATTCAGGGGGGAAGAACAGCTTAAAAAGAAGTAAATAGGTCTTCGACCGGTTTTTAAATCATAAATCCAATATAAGAGATTCATGAGAGGGGTGAAATTCTGAAAAATAAATGAAAGAAAATGTCCTGACTTACTCACTCACTCATCATCGCCCAGCCAAAATTATTGAAGTTAGAAACATGACATTTTGAGGTTGTGTTCGTTGTATGTCGAAACCGTCCACCAAGGGAGGATTTTTGGATATTCAGGTTCTAAAGGGGTGTTAAGGGGGTAGACCTGCATTTAATTGAATAGCAATATCTCCCGATTGGTTTCCTTGGGGGATGAGATACTCGGCATATAAACTCATCATTAAGAATAAGAAGACACATGTCTGAGGGTTTTTCGATGAACTGTATATTATGAGGTGCATGTGTGAAAAGTGGGGGTTGAAGGATTCCTAACGGAGCAAGTATCTCTTAAAATACAGAGGCATAAAGTATGAAACTCCGGGGGAAGAATCAGCTTGAAAAATAAGTAAAAAGTTGGTCGATCGTTTTTTTTCATGAATCCAATTTAAGGGGCCCATGGGGAGGGCTGAAATTCTGGAAGAAAAAGTCCACTAAGGAGGGATTTTTGGATATTCACTCTCATCGACCAGCCAAAACTATTAAAGTTAGAAGAATGATATTTTGGGATATGTTTGTTGTGTGCCGAAAACGTCTACTAAGGAGGGATTTTTGGATATTCAGGTTCTAAAAGGGTGTTAACGGGGTTAAACCTGCATTTCATTGAATAAAAATATGACACAACTATGACGCGAGCGAAGCCGCGGGTACCTGCTAGTCTATTATATAAAACTAAGTGTCCTGACTGACTGACTGACTCATCATCGCCCAGCCAAAACTATTAAAGCTAGAAACATGAAATTTTGGGAATATGTTCGATGTAAGTCGAAAACGCCCACTAAGGAAGGGTTTTTGGATATTCAGTTTCTAAAGGGGTGTTAAGGGGGTACACCTGCATTTCATTGAATAACAATATCTCCGGATTGCTTTCATTGGGGGATTTGATACTCGGCATATAAACTCATCATTAAAAATAAGAAGATACGTGTCTGAGGGTTTTTCGATGTGGTGTATATTATGAGGTGAAAGGGGTGAAAAGTGGGGGTTGAAGGTTTCCTAACCGAGCGTGTATCTCTTAAACGACATGGGCGAGGAGTTTGGAACTCAGCGGAAAAAAATCAGCATAAAAAATAACAAAATAGGTGTTTGACCGTTTTTTCATAAATCCAATATAAGGGGCCCATGGGGAGGGGTGAAAATATGGGGGGGGGGAACGTAATATGTCTGAGTGTAAAATTATACATGGCCTATGTTGTAGACAATAACACATTACATCTTTTTTGTCTCTTGCTATTTCATCATACGACGAATACTTAGGGAGTTATTAATGATTTTGTACTTTTTGGCCGGAATTTTCTAAGTCCCAGGAATGACATAAAAATTGATTCGAATGGAATTTCAAAAAATAGTTTTTATTAATACTTTTATTATATTTTTCACGTCTTTTAGGGACCGAAACCAACATGATATTTTGATGTTTTTTTTCGTCCCATGCATTTTTGGTTTCAGGTGATAGAATTATTTTCCACTAGGACCGATGCTTATCTTCTATTATATAAAACTAAGTGTCCTGACTGACTGACTGACTGACTCATCATCGCCCAGCCAAAACTATTAAAGCTAGAAACATGAAATTTTGGGAATATGTTCGTTGTAAGACGAAAACGCCCACTAAGGAAGGGTTTTTGGATATTCAGTTTCTAAAGGGGTGTTAAGGGGGTACACCTGCATTTCATTGAATAACAATATCTCCGGATTGCTTTCATTGGGGGATTTGATACTCGGCATATAAACTCATCATTAAAAATAAGAAGATACGTGTCTGGGGGTTTTTCGATGTGGTGTATATTACGAGGTGAAAGGGGTAAAAAGTGGGGGTTGAAGGTTTCCTAACCGAGCGTGTATCTCTTAAACGACATGGGCGAGGAGTTTGGAACTCAGCGGAAAAAAATCAGCATAAAAAATAACAAAATAGGTGTTTGACCGTTTTTTCATAAATCCAATATAAGGGGCCCATGGGGAGGGGTGAAAATATGGGGGGGGGAACGTAATATGTCTGAGTGTAAAATTATACATGGCCTATGTTGTAGACAATAACACATTACATCTTTTTTGTCTCTTGCTATTTCATCATACGACGAATACTTAGGGAGTTATTAATGATTTTGTACTTTTTGGCCGGAATTTTCTAAGTCCCAGGAATGACATAAAAATTGATTCGAATGGAATTTTAAAAAAAAGTTTCTTTAATTCTTTTATTATATTTTTCACGTCTTTTAGGGTCCGAAACCAACATGATATTTTGATGTTTTTTTTTCGTCCCATGCATTTTTGGTTTCAGGTGATAGAATTATTTTCCACTAGGACCGATGCTTATCTATTATATAAAACTAAGTGTCCTGACTGACTGACTGACTCATCATCGCCCAGCCAAAACTATTAAAGCTAGAAACATGAAATTTTGGGAATATGTTCGTTGTAAGACGAAAACGCCCACTAAGGAAGTGTTTTTGGATATTCAGTTTCTAAAGGGGTGTTAAGGGGGTACACCTGCATTTCATTGAATAACAATATCTCCGGATTGCTTTCATTGGGGGATTTGATACTCGGCATATAAACTCATCATTAAAAATAAGAAGATACGTGTCTGAGGGTTTTTCGATGTGGTGTATATTACGAGGTGAAAGGGGTGAAAAGTGGGGGTTGAAGGTTTCCTAACCGAGCGTGTATCTCTTAAACGACATGGGCGAGGAGTTTGGAACTCAGCGGAAAAAAATCAGCATAAAAAATAACAAAATAGGTGTTTGACCGTTTTTTCATAAATCCAATATAAGGGGCCCATGGGGAGGGGTGAAAATATGGGGGGGGGGGAACGTAATATGTCTGAGTGTAAAATTATACATGGCCTATGTTGTAGACAATAACACATTACATCTTTTTTGTCTCTTGCTATTTCATCATACGACGAATACTTAGGGAGTTATTAATGATTTTGTACTTTTTGGCCGGAATTTTCTAAGTCCCAGGAATGACATAAAAATTGATTCGAATGGAATTTAAAAAAAAAGTTTCTTTAATTCGTTTATTATATTTTTCACGTCTTTTAGGGTCCGAAACCAACATGATATTTTGATGTTTTTTTTCGTCCCATGCATTTTTGGTTTCAGGTGATAGAATTATTTTCCACTAGGACCGATGCTTATCTATTATATAAAACTAAGTGTCCTGACTGACTGACTGACTGACTGACTGACTGACTCATCATCACCCAGCCAAAACTATTAAAGCTAGAAACATGAAATTTTGGGAATATGTTCGTTGTAAGTCGAAAACGCCCACTAAGGAAGGGTTTTTGGATAATCAGTTTCTAAAGGGATGTTAAGGGGGTACACCTGCATTTCATTGAATAACAATATGACACGACTATGACGCGAGCGAAGCCGCGGGTACCTGCTAGTTCATCATAAATTCATCATCACACTGTACGTTTGCAGTGGTCGTAGTTTCCAATATTCTAATGATAACTATTCTATCCGATTTTCAAAATTTTCAATACGTCTATTGGTTGGTTTGTAATTAAAGCCTAACTCGAGTATCCATAATAAAACAATCTGATAGTAGGCACCTATTTACAACTTTTATAATTAATTTAAAAATACTTTTTCGTTACAGGAAGTAATACGAATAATCTTGCTGTATAGAGCTTCGTAAGACATATCACACGAGTAAATCGAAGGTAAATATAATATGGCACCCCTTGGTCCTCTTAAGCGCATTGCATGTATTATTGAATTTTACATCCTAAAGTGATTCCGGGATGTTCTTATAACTATTTGCAAATTTTGAACGAACTCTGTATTATAAGTATTATATTTAATTCAATTGATGGAGGAACAGACAGACAGAAGGACAAAAGTAACATTGTATATATATGCCTATAGGGATAACACACACTGTATATAATTTGTCCTATATTTTTCATTCTTGTCACTATTGAGTAATTTGAGCTAGCAATGTTTAACATATCTAATGATAACTATTCTATCCAATTTTCTAAATATTCCAATTATAACTATTTTATCCAACTTTGAAAACACTCTAATGATGACTGTTATATTTAATTTTCAAAATGTTCTAATGATAAATATTCTTTCAAATTCCGTAAACACCCTGACTATAAGAATTATATTCAATTTTCAAAATATTCTCATGATAACTATTCTATCCGATTTTCAAAATATTCTTATCATAACTAATTTATCAAATTTTTAAAATACCCTGATGGTAACTATTTTATTCAATTCTCAAAATATTCTGATAACTATTCTATCCAATTTTCGAAATATTCCAATGATAACTATTGTATCCAATTTTGAAAATACTCTGATGATAACTATTTAGTCCAATTCTCAAAATATTCTAAAGATAACTATTATATCCAATTTTCAAAATATTCTAATGATAACTATTATATCCAATTTTGAAAATACTCTAATGATAACTATTTATCCAATTCTCAAAATATTCCAATGATAACTATTATATCCTATTTTCAAAATATTCTAATGATAACTATTTTAGCCAATTCTTAAAATATTATAATGAATACTATTCTATCCATTTTTAGCCTACTTTCGATTTTTGCAAAAAATGAAAGTAGACTTATGAGATCAACACAGGGCGAAAAAAAGTGTGTCTGTCTGTGTGTGTGTATGTGTGTGTGTGAGTCTGTGTGTGTGTGTGTATGTGTGTGTGTGAGTCTGTGTGTGTGTGTGTGTCTGTGTGTGTGTGAGTGTGTGTACTCGGAATGTCTGTCCCCCACTCCCCCCCTATCAATTCGAACACGGTGAGTGCGAATTGAACGAAATTTGGTACAAAGGTAGCACTAGCAAAGGACACCTCAGTGTCATGTTTTATATCGCCGCCATCTTGACGGAAACGTAATGGCGGCCACACAAATGTTCAAAGCATAAATCAAATTACGACTAACCTAATCATCCGATCTCTATCAAATTTTGCAACAACATACCTTTATGGGGGGAGCATCCTTTGACCAAACCAATAGGTCATCAGCGTAATAGTTTGCGGATAACGGTCATCTTTATGAGAAAATATATTCCCCCTATTAATTCGAACACGGTGCAACCGAATGCAACGAAATTTGGTACAGAGGTAGTACTAACAAAACGCACCTCAGTGTCATGTTTTATATCGCCGCCATCTTGACGGAAACGTAATGGCGGCCACACAAATGTTCAAAGCTTAAATCAAATTACGACTAACCTAATCATCCGACCTCTACCAAATTTTGCAACAACATACCTTCATGGGGAGAGCATGCTTTGACCAAACTAATAGGTCATCAGCTTAATAGTTTGCGGATGGCGGCCATCTTTGTGTGAAAATCGATTCCCCCTTCTAATTCGAACACGGTGCAACCGAATGGAACGAAATTTGGTACAGAGGTAGTACAAACAAAAGGCACCTCAGTGTCATGTTTTATATCGCCGCCATCTTGACGGAAACGTAATGGCGGCCACACAAATGTTCAAAGCTTAAATCAAATTACGATTAACCTAATCATACGATCACGACCAAATTATGCAACTACATACCCTTATAGAGGAAGCATCCTTTGACCAAATGAATAGGTCATTAGCCTAATAGTTTGCGGATGGCGGCCATCTTTATGTCAAAATTGATTCTCCATATTAATTCGAACACGGTGGAACCGTATGGAACGAAATTTGGTACAGAGGTAGCACTAGCAAAGGGCACCTCAGTGTCATGTTTTATATCGCCGCTATCTTGACTGAAATGTAATGGCGGCCACACGAATGTTCAAAGCTTAAATCAAATTACGATTAACCTAATCATCCGATCTCTACCAAATTTTGCAACTACATACCATTATGGAGGGAGCATCCTTTGACCAATCTAATAGGTCATCAGCGTAATAGTTTGCGGATGGCGGCCATCTTTGTGTAAAAATCGATTCCCCCTATTAATTCGAACACGGTGCAACCGAATGGAACGAAATTTGGTACATTGGTAGGACTAACAAAAGGCACCTCAGTGTCATATTTTATATTGCCGCCATACTGACGGAAACGTAATGGCGACCACACAAATGTTCAAAGCTTAAATCAAATTACGATTAACCTAATCATCCGATCTCTACCAAATTTTGCAACAACATACCCTTATAGAGGAATAGGTCATTAGCCTAATAGTTTGCGGATGGCGGCCATCTTTGTGTGAAAATCAATTCCCCCTATTAATTCAAACACGGTGAAACAGAATGGAACGAAATTTGGTACAGAGGTAGGACTAACAAAAGGCACCTCAGTGTCATATTTTATATCGCCGCCATATTGACAGAAACGTAATGGCGGCCACACAAATGTTCAAAGCTTAAGTTAAATTACGAATAACATAACCATCCGATCTCTACCAAACTTTGCAACAACATACCTTTATGGAGGGAGCATCCTTTGACCAATCTAATAGGTTATTAGCCTAATAGTTTGCGGAGGGCGGCCATCTTTATGTCAAAATTGATTCCCCCTATTAATTCGAACACGGTGGAACCGAATGGAAAGAAAGTTGGTACAGAGGTAGCACTAGCAAAGGGCACCTCAGTGTCATGTTTTATATCACCGCTATCTTGACGGAAACGTAATCGCGGCCACCCAAATGTTAAAAGCTAAAATATAATTACGACCAACCTAATAATCTAGTCTCTACCAAATTTTGCAACACCATATCTTTATGTGGGAAACATATTCTGACCAAACTGCAAGAACATCAGCCCAATAGTTTGCTGATGGTGGCCAAGTATGTGTGCAAATCGATTCCCCCTATCAATTCAAACACGGTGAAACCGAATTGAACGAAATTTGGTACAGAGGTAGCACTAGCAAAGGGCACCTCATATTCATGTTTAATATCCCTATAGCACGTTGTATTTCAACAAACTACTACAACCAACATTCAATCATACTCCTTGAAAAGGACAAAGAGTTATAACAATACCCATGCATTTAGGAGAAAGTAGGCTATATGTTCTTTACTGAACATCTTGTTTAAAATATTCTAATGATAACTATTCTATCAGATTTTCCGAATATTCTGATGATAACTGTTCTATCCTATTTTCAAAATATTCTAATGATAACTATTTTATCCATTCTTCAAAATATTCCAATGATAACTATTTTGTCCAATTCCCAAAATAGTCTAATAATTATAGGCTAACCTTTGCAAGCTAATCTCAGATATTTCAATACGGTGATTAAATCTGAGTGTCTCTATGGAAGTGAATGTCTCCGAATTACTGGAAAGTTTGGGAGAAAGGTCCTTAGAAAGATCATGGACCCGAAGATGCTGGCTGGAAAAGACAGGTTGCGAGGAAGCTCGGAATTGTATCAAAGTAAAGAACGACTGTTGGAATCAATAAAGAAGAGGATACATAAATTCTATGGTCACCTATTATGAATGAACGAAATGAGGTTGACTAGCAGAATTTTCACCACACTTGATGGCACACCTGAAACCACTAATAAGTGGTTCAGGGAACTCAGGAAGGATCAGGAGAAAATGGGTATGAAGCGCTAAGACATCGCTAATAGAATAAAGTACCGGCAGGAGGTCTATAACTTTCAGGGCTTTCACGAAGAAGCTAGGATGAACAAAGGATGGACGCTGGACAGGAGAAAGACTTCCAGGGGAAGCATACTGGGCTGCAAATAGGGTTATATGAATGTGTAACAGTTGTTTGGCTTGGACTCTAATGGTCGTAAAGGAAATTTTAAAAAAGTCCAATGTTCAATATACAAGGGTTATTCCCTAATCCGTATCGAATACGTTACCACAGTGACATTCAGATTCGTATCCCCTAAGACAGGGGTCTCCAAACTTTCCAGCCTTAGGGCCATACTGATTACTCCAGTAAGTTCCGAGGGCCAAAACCATATTATCATTGTTGCCGGTGGTAAAAAGTGAAATAGTCCACTGATGAAAAAAAAAGTCCGAAAAAGTACGCAACGTTGAAAATAGGCTGCAAATCGGACTAAAGTCCGCAAAACGGCAACATTGCATATTATTAATTTTCCTGTCATTATCTGTAATTTCTAGATTAGTCGTAGAGTACGAGCCATGAGGAGTAACGTGACACGACATCTGGTGGACACAAGCGGAAATCGCTAACAGATGGCGCTAATAGCACGTACAGAGTAATCTCGTTGGTTCGAGAGAGTTCTGGTGTCTTCCACTCACTTCTAGATGGCAGTAATTGGAATATATAAGAAGGCTAGTTGCGCAACCACAAGTCAGTTCCTATGACACTGTTGTGAAATAAAATAGTGCGTACCTCCTTAAAACGTGTTTGTGCGTGTTTAAGTTTAAGACATCTTTGTAACAGTATTTTGATTTGAATTGTTGCTTTTGTGTGCGATTTAGTAGTATGGAAAAGAAGCGAAAAATTGATAGTGAATGCAGAAAATTCAAAGATGAGTGGAACATTCAGTATTTCGTAATTGAGTCCAGTAACAAGGCGCTATGTTTGATTTGCAATGAAAGCATAGCCGTTCTCAAGGAATATAACATTAAACGTCATTATGAAACAAAACATTTTCAAAATTACTCAAAATATACTGGAAGTTTGCGGACAGAAAAATTCGAAGCTATGAAGCGCGGATTGAAATCGCAGCAATCTTCATTTACAAAACTCAAAACCGAACAAGAGGCTGCAACTCGTGCCAGCTTTCGTGTGGCTCTTGAAATTGCAAAACATGGAAAACCATTCACCGCTGGAGAAATGATCAAAGAATGCATAATTGCAGCAGCCGAAGAAATGTGCCCTGAAAAGGTAAATTTATTAAAAACTGTCAGTATGTCAGCAAACACTGCGGCTCGAGGGGTAGAAAACATCGCTGAAAATATATCCTCTCAACTGTTCGACAAAAATGGAGATGTTGAGTGGTTTTCTTTGGCCTTGGATGAGTCAACGGATGTGTCAGATACTGCTCAGGTGTTGATTTATATTAGAGGAGTAGATAAAAGCTATGAAGTGCATGAAGAACTTCTTGATATGTATAGTATTCATGGCACAACTACTGGTACAGATATTTTTAAAGGAGTTGAAATGGCCATTAATCAAAAGAACCTTCGATGGAAAAACTTGAAATGTATTACAACTGATGGAGGCAAAAACATGAGTGGGAAAGATAAAGGAGTGGTCGCTCTTGTGTCAAAGGCTGTAGAAAATGACGGTGGTTCAAAACCATTAGTCTTACATTGTATCATTCATCAACAGTCTTTGTGCGGAAAATGTTTGGATATGTCTGAAGTTCTGAAACCAGTCATATCAACTGTTAATTTTATGAGATCTTTTGGGCTGAATCACCGACAATTCCGACAATTTATTGAAGAGATTGGAGAAAATGACTTACCTTATCATACTGCCGTACGTTGGCTTAGTTGTGGGAAAGTCCTTCAGCGCTTTTTTGAACTTCGAGCAGTGATCGAAATTTTTTTGAATGAAAAGCATCGCCCTCTTACTGAATTACAAAACAACGCATGGCTGTGGAAGTTAGCATTCTATGTTGATTTGACAAAACTTGTGAACGAACTGAATTTGAGATTGCAAGGAGAAAACCAGCATCTTCCTGATTTATACACTAATATCAAATCATTCCGGAAGAAATTGATACTGTTTCAATCACAACTACGAAGTAAATGTTTTTCACATTTTAAAACATGTGAAATATTCAGCCACACCACTGAGACTGAGTTTCCTATCGATTTTGCAATCGAAACTTTGAGTGCTTTGAAAATAAATTTTGATACTCGTTTCTCGGACTTCGATGCCTTTGCGAATCAAATTAAGATTTTTCAGGATCCTTTTGATACTGACATTGAAACCCTAGCCCCGGAACTTCAAATGGAAATGATGGAACTACAGTGCAGTGATATAATTAAGAACAAATATCAAAACTCATCTTTGTTGGAATTTTATAAGAGTCTTCCACTGGCACAATTTGCATAAATTTGCTCGTGGGTTGTTTTCTGTTTTTGGTACTACTTATTTGTGTGAGAAGACCTTCTCCAAAATGAAGTACACAAAAAATGTTTACAGATCTAAATTAACTGATGAGCATCTTAAATCTCTTTTAATAATTGGTACAAGTAAAATTAGTCCACAACTACAAACTATTGTCAGTGGAAAATCTCAATTACATAAATCTCATTAGTATTTCATATGTCTGCATGTTATACATGTCTTTACTCATTACAATTCTGTGTTTCTTTATCCAACTTATCACAATAAGCCTACAACAATGTTATGAGTAGTTAGCCCATGACCATATCAATGTAGATGTCATATTAATAATTGTTCAACATAAAATTAGAATACTTCAGTAAACTAAATTTAATTTGCTATAAAAAAATATGTTCTCTAAAAGGAGTTTTCAAGTATGCTAGCTCTCCGCGGACAAAATCTGTCGGATCTGCCCTCGGGCCGTAGTTTGGAGACCCCTGCCCTAAGAAAAGCTGGATTTTCACCATAAAAGCGCAAATTTTGTTTTATTGCCCTGACATAATTCGGCATCACTAGGCTCTAAATCACTGGTTTTTTTCGAGTACCTCGAGAGCGGTCCGCGGGAGAAAAGGGTCCACCAGCTCGTATAACAAAAAGTGGCCAATAAATGGGGTTTTCGAAAACGATGTGTGTTGCAGGAGAATCGTCCGAAAGTACTCGCGGCGATGACTATCAGGTTTTGAATTGAAATATCTTTAGAATAAGTGTTATTGAGGAAGGGTTAAAACTGATAAGGTGTATTGGGGGGTTCAGAACCACTGCTCTAAAGTTAATGTTGAGATTTCTCTTTCAGTTCAATGTCACTGAGAAATATAAAAATAAACCAGTATTGATGTGTTTCTTAATCCGAGTTGCGGCAGTTTGATGGAGGGTATTGGGCAATGAAACAAAATTTGCGGTTCCATGGTGAAAAAACAGCTTCTATTAAGAGATACGAATCGCAATGTCATTGTGGTAACGCGTTCGATACGGATTAGGGAATAACCCATCTCGTTTGGATACAATCGTGTTGACCGACTGAAAAGCATCGAACTCTTCAGACACCATAATTTTCAATATATTTTAATGATAACTACTTTCATCCTATTTTCAAAATATTATAATAACCATTTCTCCAATTGTCAAAATACTCTATCTTAATTCGTGTCTCGGGGCGCTTACCTCATCCCCGTCCCTAATAATTACAGCTCCACACACAGTACAACAGTCACCACAGAAACACAGGTTATCAGACAAATTGAACCCATACCAAAGTACAGGGGGATAATGCCCAAATATATCGCAAACCTCCAAAACGATTCAACAACAACAAGTATCTCCATTGTCATTGCCAACACTAGCACACTCTCTGTTGTTTTCATTCGTTCAAAGGCTGTCGCTATTCATGATTGTTTATATTCACTGTCAAGGGAAACGTATTAGCGGGTATATTTGAAATTTGTGTTCATTAAATATAATGTTGAATTAAAATGCAAATTGTGTTGCTTTACGATTTTATTAGCATACATAAATTAAACAAGTAGTTCCGTAAAGAACTATACAGCCTATTTTCATATATCCTGCTCATGTTAATTTCTTCTAACAACATACAAAATTTCAGTTTAATTGCTGTAACAGATTCGTAGATATTGATAACCGTCTAAATATTTCAGATTGTCGCCAGGTTGGATTTTTATTTTTGTACTATTACATTAAGATTATTGTGTACGTGTGGTATTCAAACTTCAATCGCATGATTAGAACACAAGAAGTAAAAACGAGATTTTAAAATTACGCACAGCAGCCATCTTGTGATTATGCAAACAATTGAAATAAATTAGATGCCAGTGGATCAACATTTGTATAAGCATTTAACGTGCAACGTTTCACAGCACTCGGATAGTTAATTCGCGAGAATCGTCCATTTAAATATTTATACTTCGCGTCGCCGCCATGTTGGATTTGTGCTCACCAGGTTAATGAAAGTCCTATAGGTGAACATATGTTCATAGTCTCTATGAACATAAAAAAAATTCAGTTTGGTTGCTGTAAAAGATTCATAGATATTGAGAACCGTCTAAATATTTCGGAAGCTCGCCATTTAGGATTGTTATATGTATAGGCCATAGAATTATGTACCATTCAAGTACAATTATTGCCTAGGTTCATTATTCAAACTTTCACTTCGATCGCATGATTACGACACAAGAAATAAAAAACTTAATTTAAAAATTTCGCACAGCCGCCATATTGAGGTTATGTAAACAATTGATTTAAATTAGATGGCAGTGCATTACAATCTGCAAAATCATTTACTGTACCACATTTCACTGCGATCAGAGAGTTAAATCACGAGAAAAGTCTATTAAAATATTTGAAATTCGCTTGGTCGCCATGTTCTTTTTTTACTTTACAAGTTTATGAAGTATACATAGATAAACTTGCACCAGTACCCTTTATCACCGTTCAAAATTGCAGGGTAATATCTGTAATAGTTTCGGAGATATAGAATGTCAGTGAAATATTTCGCACAGCCGCCATTTTGAGGTTATGTAAACAATTGAACTAAATTAGACTTCAGTGCATTACTATGTGTATAAGCACTTGCTGTACCTAGTTTCATTACGTTTGGATGGTTAAATCGTGAGAAAAGTCTATTTAAAAGTCTCAACTTCGCTTGGTCGCCATGTTCGTTTTCTACTTTACAAGTTTATGAAATATACATAGGTAAACTTGTATCAGTGCCCTTTATCACCGTACTAAATTGCAGGGTGATATCTGTAATAGTTTCGGGGATATAGAATGTCAGGGAAATACTTCGCACAGCCGCCATTTTGAAGTTATGTAAACAATTGAACTAAATTAGACTCCAGTGCATTACAATGTGTATAAACATTTGCTGTACCAAGTTTCATTACGTGTGGATAGTTAAATCGCGAGAAAAGTCTATTTAAAAGTCTCAACTTCGCTTGACCGCCATGTTGGTTTTGTAGTCACCAGGTTTTTGAAAGTCTCATAGGTGAACTTCTAGTAGTACCCTTTATCACCGTACACAATTTCAGGGCGATATCGGTAATAGTTTCGGAGATATTGAATGCTAGTGAAATATTTCGCACAGCCGCCATTTTGCATTGGTGAGACGTAACAAAATTTGAAGGGTACGGTCGAGGTCGCCGGGAATAGTGCTATAAACATACCGAGTTTCATTGAAATCGCTCCAGCCGTTTAGATTTTATTAGGGGGGGACACACACACGAATCACACACACACACACACGCACACACACACGGACAAAAGGTGATCTCATAAGCCTATTTTTTCAAAATTGAAAATAGGCTAAAAACGTCAGAGCGAAGTTAAGTACGGTTGTAACTTAGTCATTAATAACAATAAAAACAATTATATTTAAATAATATATGTTTGGTAATATTAAGAGTATCTGAAAGCCAACACAATAGAACCATTCAATTCCCATGTTGTGGGTTTCAAAGCCTCTTTGTGGCTTTAAAGACGCCGAAGTGTTCGAATTTCTCCTTTAGGAATCTAAATCATGGCAGTAAATCTACTGATGCGACACTGTTGTATCTAAATGTCAATTGGGCAGAGCTGCAATGGATATCAAATAACATTCGTTGTTCAAGGGAACATAATATACGTTACAGTTAGCCTACCATGTAAGTATGATATTTACCGTATTGATTAATAGATAATTCTTAATAGTACTGCGCCAGACAATACAAATTCAGAAACAAATATTCAATTGTTATACATATAATCAATTGTTCAATTGTTGCACATTTTTCGGCTTGTCAATGAAGCCTACTTCAGTTAAAAGTTCAATGAAGAATATTAGGCTGTGTCCCAATAGTACAATTTCAGCCGTAGTGAACTAGATAGTCAACTACAACCGGATGTGACGTCAGAAGTAGTGATCCAATACTGCTTAGCACATAGCAATCAAGTACGTAGCATCTAGTGAACGAAAGTGCATGCTAGATTGTCGACTACGTCAAGGAAGTTATAGAAATTGTAGCTTATCGGAATTGTAGGTTATGTAAATTGTAGGTTGTCTTTGATTTAAGCCAAACACAAACCATAATTAGGGCTCGGCTAAAAAGTGATCTTCTTGGCGCATCCATGATCGTATAATTCAGGTATTGTTTATTTAAAACAGCAGATGAAAGCGCAAAGAGCTTACAAGGAGTAGCAGATCACCGCCATCTTGAGTGTTGGTTTGGTACCAGCATATAAGTTCAGTGCGTTTCAGAACACAAGTCTATGAAGGGAGGCTGTGATCAAGCAGACATGTCCCAAATCTCCGTAGTGCATAGCACATAGCACATAGCACATAGTAGAAAGCAGCTAGTCAATAGCAGACAACTTGAGTATTGTGACACAGCCTTAGTTATGATATCGCTGTGTCAAATCCATAAATTACAGATTACAAACAACAAGAATTTGCTATAACTAAACCTCAGACATGTAATTATTGAAAGAATTGGATATCCTTACATAGATTGAATGAAAATATATATGGTTGGTTCATTCCTTAGTTTAGGGGCTGCGACAATGCGGCCATGTAGCCCCGTGTACTTTGGGAGGGTGTCCGGACAGCTCCCCACACTGACACTTCCCCACAGCCCTCATGGCTACCTGATTAATGACTCATAAATAATCTCGAGTGACATTTCCACACACATCTCCACCCCACCACCAAGGCTACTATGAAAACGATCAAGTTGAAAACATAAATGTGGATTTTGAAGCTGCTGTAATTTCTTCTCTGAAAGACGTATTTCCAACAACAACAACAAGTAGTTCCGTGAAGAACTATACAGCCTATTTTCATATATCCTACTAATATTAATTGCCTCTATCAACATAATAAATTTCAGTTTGATTGCTGTAATAGATTCGTAGATATTGAGAACCGTCTAAATATTTCGGATGGTCGCCATGTTGGACTTTTATATATGTAGGGCTTAGAGTTATGTACTGTTACATGAAGATTATTGTGTACGTATAGTACTCAAACTTCAATCACATGATTAGGACACAAGAAGTAAAAATGAGATTTTAAAATTTCGCACAGCTGCCATCTTGTGGTTATGGAAACAATTGATATAAATTAGATGCCAGTGGATTAACATTTGTATAAGGATTTACTGTACCAAGTTTCACTGCACTTGGATTGTTAAATTGCGAGAAACGGCCATGTGAATATGTATACTTCGCGTCGCCGCCATGTTGGATTTTTGATCACCAGGTTATTGAAAGTCCTATAGGTGAACTTATGTTCATATCTCCTATGAACATTAAAAAAAACCAGTTTGATTGCTGTAGTAGATTCGTAGATATTGAGAACCGTATAAATATTCCGGGTGGTCGCCATGATGGATTGTTATATGTATAGACCATAGAGTCATGTACCTTTGAAGGAAAATTATTGCGTAGGTTCATTATTCAAACTTTCACTTCGATCGCATGATTACGACGCAAGAAACTAAATCTTAATTTAAAAAATTCACACATCTGCCATCTTGAGGTTATGTAAACAATTGAACTAAATTAGATACCAGTGCATTGCAATGTGTATAAATATTTGCTGTACCAAGTTTCATTGCGTTTGGATCATTAAATCGCGAGAAAAGTCTATTTAAAACTTCAATTTCGCTTGGCTGCCATGTTCGTTTTGTAGTTAACCGGTTTTTTAAGGTCTCATAGATGAACGTCCAGTAGTGCCCTTTATCTTTGTGCAAAATTTCAGGGTGATACCGGTAGTTTCAGAGATATAGAATGCCGGTGAAATACTTCGCACAGCCGCCATATTGAGGATATGGAAACAATTGAACGAAGTTAGATGTCGGCGCATTACAATGTATATAAACATATACTGTACCAAGTTTCATTGCGTTTGGTCGGTCAAATCGCGAGAAACGTCTATTTAAAGTCGCAAATTCGCTTGGCCGCCATGTTGGTTTTGTAGTTACCAGGTTTTCAAAGGTCACATAAGTAACCTTCTAGTAGATCCCTTAATCACCATACAAAATTCCATGGTGATGTCCCTAGTAGTTTCGGAGATATTGAATGCTGGTTAAATATTTCGCACGGCCGCCATGCTGGATTGGTGAGACGTAACAAAATTTGAAGACCACGGTCGGGGTCGCCCGGAATACTGCTTTGAACTCACCAAGTTTCATTGAAATCGCTCCAGCCGTTTAGATTTTATTAGGGGACACACACACACACACACGAATCACACGCACGCACACACAGACACACGGACAAAAGGTGATCTCATAAGCCTATTTTTTTTTTCATAAATGAAAATAGGCTAAAAATACATGGCTGTCATGTTCACATGACAAAATACTTATGGAGAAAAGTACAAGATCTCGGATTGTCGGTGGAGTACCGACAGATTAACGAAATCAGCCTCATGTCCGTATGTGCGCAGCACTTGCGTTTTTAAAGCCTGAAGATGTGCTTGATGGATGGCTGGAAATCACTCTCATGCTCCAGAAAGTCCCAAACTTCGCCAGTTTTTTGACTACTTCGTTTACAACTGGCTACATAACCAAGACATTCCAATCGAGATGTGGAACTGTCACCAAGCACGACACAGGACAACGAATGCTGTTGAGGGCTGGAACAACCGACTCAACAATCTTGTCGGGAGACCTCACCCCAAATTAAAAGAGGTTGTCAAAGTGTTGAAGACGAAAGCTGAGAAGACAAACTGCGCATTTGTAAAGTCCGAGCTCAACATGGAAGGGGAAAAAAAAGCAGACGAAAATATGTCAAACTGGACGGACGGATTAAGAACATTCAGAAAAAGTACGAAAATGACAACTACAACAACAAAAAGTTTTCTGAAGGGAGTTGCCTATTCACAGGAAATGGAGTAGGTTAATATTGAAATGAAAATCCACAGCCTGCTTCCAGTCTCCGACCGGGTCAGGAATGGAATGAATGAAGCCCCCATCTAGCGGCGAGGATATGGACTGTGCCGGTTGCCGAGGCCTGACGCACTCCTCAGTAGGTTAATATTATTGTTGAACAAAAAAAAACAACAACAAAAAACAACTGACGAAGCCTAGAAAGCTGATTTTAAACACACCAAAATGCTCGGTTTTGTTATTATTTTGCCAGTCCACAGCCTGGATAAAGTGTGATGGAAATCAGACTCTGCCTTCATTTTATTTTGATGGAAATTACACTACATCACAATGATATTTTCGAGACCGTGTTAGTAATGATAATGAAGTACATAGACCGAGCGCTTTTCTTCACTCCAATGGAGTATTATGTGAAGGTGCATTGTCACTGGTGCGGCTGTAACTATAATCGCTGAAGCCTATAGCCTTAGGGGGGGGGGGGGATGTGTGTGGAACTGTCAGTCGAGATTATTTCTGAGTCATTAAACAGGTAGCCGCGTCTAAGGGTTGTGGGGAATTGTCAGTATTTTGGGCAGTGTGTGGAAGTGTCAGTGTAGGGAACTGTCATGTAATCCTTTGGATGTGTGTAGAATTTGTCTGATAACCGGTGTTAATTGTGATGACTGTATTAGTGTGTTTTATCTGCTTTTATTTCAAGTGATGATGATCGTGTTGCCTCCGGAGAGGCCAAGTGCAGGTCTTTCTAGTTGATGCCCGAGGGGGACCTGCGCATCGTACTGAGGATGAAGATGTCACTTACACCCAGTCCCCGAGCTACGGGAATTAACCCCAGGAGATTAAAATCCCTGATATCTCGGCCGCCAAGAATATATATATTTGACAATATTTATTAGTATAATGATGAGTAGCTCATTAAATGGAAATTTAAAATGTAAAAACGTAATGTTTCAGCCAGCGAAAGAGCTCAAAAAAACGTTGCCAAAGTTTTTTGGTAATTTTGAATGTCGTAGAGCTTCAGGTAAGCCTAATAAATGAATGGGTGGCTTCGGTGGCGTTATTGGTAGCATGCTGAGCTCCTTTGCCCAAGGTAGCGGGTTCAAACCCGGCCGAAGTCGTCGGATTTTTAAGAGCGTTAAAAATCCCTCAGTATGCCTTCCTTCGGAGGAGAAGTAAAGCCGTAGGGCTCATATCATAGATGTATGGCACGTAAAAGAACCTTCCGCTAATTAAACTTGTGTGAAGCAAAACTTTTAGTTTAGGTTTGATTAATGTTCCAACGTTCGTCACCGGGCGCTTGTTCCGATGGCATCTAGTAGCAGCCATGTTCACAGCTAGGTGTCGTGGATGGTAGCATTTGGTAGCGAATGTAGGAACTACTTGAAATTATCGTCTGCATTACTTACTTGAATTAAAAACAGATACACACACTAATACAGCCATCACAATTAACACCGGTTATCAGACAGATTCTACACCCACCCAAAGTACACGGAGCTACATGATCGCGATGTCGCAGCCCCTAAACTAGGGAACCAACCAACCAATAGATGAATGAATGAATCAATAAATCTATAGGCCTAAGTATATGAATCTATAAATAAATAAATAAATAAATAAATAAATAAATAAATAATAAATACATTAATTAATTAATTATTAAAACTGAGCGATATAGGATTTAACACGCGGGTCTGCGATTGTAACAAAGGAGAGAATAGAAGCAGAATGGTACCGTAATGTAAGAAGCCCATCAATGGATTGTGGAGGACCAGTGTGTGCAAAAGAGTAACTTTGGTCACAAGAAATGTAGCGATTGTGGCCGCATGGAAATATTGTTTGCATACGAACATAATGTTCTTCTCTCCAGTTCATTCATTATTTAAGCTCTTAGCGGAGAAGAAAGTTGCAAGTCAATGAAGACGTCAGCCCGTGGTAAGCGCAACTGTTTTATATGGAAATGATTTTAATAAAGGCTGTAGCCGAGCGCCGAGATGACCTCACCCAGCATATTAGGTGCTTCCCTTCTATCCTCGTTTTGCCTTTTTGCTTACGAAGTAAAATTTCAGCGTTACCCGGGGCAAGACACCAGCCTAATCAAATCTTGCCAAGTAACTCAATTACAACATTCATTACCGGCTTCAAGGCAAGGTTAATTTTGATGCTAGACGATTTAAAATGGTTAGTAAGGGCTCCTTCACTAGAAGCTAGATTAAATTGTTGTCAGCCGATTTTTTCATACATCCTTTGAATATTAAAAATTTAAATCATCTTCCCCGCTTCACGGATTCTTCTTTGGAAAAATCTCTTCTCTTAGGTGGAGTAAATGAACTGTGTTCCATAACGCAATTCTTTCTTTAAGCAAGTTTCAGGTTTAGTCTTTAGGGCCGGAGGGGATCCATTTGCTGCAGTATATACAATGTGGAACGGTTTTGATACACGACAGAATATTGTTCCTATGACTGGATATACGTATGTGACGTACGATATCCATGTATATTTTAGTTTTTAAGGACTTCTTCTTCAGTATTCAATCCATGGATTGGTCTGCGGCAGTTCTCCAGGCGGCTCTATATATTGCTTTTATCTTCATAGTTTCTGCATCCTACATCAGACATGATTTGCTGTACATATTTTAGGCGTGGTCTTCCTCAACATCTTTTTCCTTCAACCATTCCCTCCAATACCGCTTTCAGCAGGCTATCATGTCTCAAAATATATCCTATCAGTCTAGTCCTTCTCCTCCTCTTGATTCTTCTCCATAAGGTATAATTTTCCTCCACATTTTTTAATACTTCAGCATTCGTTACTTTTTCTGTCCAGGTAATTTTTAGCATTCTACTATAACACCATTGTTCAAAAAAATTTAACCTTCTTTTGCTTTCCCCATTCTATGCCGTACAATAGAGCTGATAATAAGGGATCATTAATGGGGTAGTTTCCCGTTGCTTTCCCCATTCTATGCCGTACAATAGAGCTGATAATAAGGGATCATTAATGGAGTAGTTCCCCGTTGCTTTCCCCATTCTATGCCGTACAATAAAGCTGATAATAAGGGATCATTATTGGAGTAGTTCCCCGTTGCTTTCCCCATTCTATGCCGCACAATAAAGCTGATAATAAGGGATCATTAATGAAGTAGTTCCCCGTTGCTTTCTCCATTCTATGCCGTACAATAAAACTGATAATAAGGGATCATTAATGGAGTAGTTCCCCGTTGCTTTCCCCATTCTATGCCGTACAATAGTGCTGATAATAAGGGATCATTAATGCAGTAGTTTCCCGTTGCTTTCCCCATTCTATGCCGTACAATAGAGCTGATAATAAGGGATCATTAATGGGGTAGTTTCCCGTTGCTTTCCCCATTCTATGCCGTACAATAGAGCTGATAATAAGGGATCATTAATGAAGTAGTTTCCCGTTGCTTTCCCCATTCTATGCCGTACAATAGTGCTGATAATAAGGGATCATTAATGGAGTAGTTCCCCGTTGCTTTCTCCATTCTATGCCGTACAATAAAGCTGATGATAAGGGATCATTAATGGAGTAGTTCCCCGTTGCTTTCTCCATTCTATGCCGTACAATAAAGCTGATAATAAGGGATCATTAATGGAGTAGTTTCCCGTTGCTTTCTCCATTCTATGCCGTACAATAAAGCTGATAATAAGGGATCATTAATGAAGTAGTTCCCCGTTGCTTTCT
Organism: Meconema thalassinum; assembly: GCA_946902985.2. NCBI lineage: Eukaryota > Metazoa > Arthropoda > Insecta > Orthoptera > Tettigoniidae > Meconema > Meconema thalassinum. Next base: position 448,440,720 of record OX336393.1, on the reverse strand, counting down.
CCATTCTATGCCGTACAATAAAGCTGATAATAAGGGATCATTAATGAAGTAGTTCCCCGTTGCTTTCTCCATTCTATGCCGTACAATAGAGCTGATAATAAGGGATCATTAATGGGGTAGTTTCCCGTTGCTTTCCCCATTCTATGCCGTACAATAGAGCTGATAATAAGGGATCAATAATGAAGTAGTTTCCCGTTGCTTTCTCCATTCTATGCCGTACAATAAAGCTGATAATAAGGGATCATTAATGAAGTAGTTTCCCGTTGCTTTCTCCATTCTATGCCGTACAATAAAGCTGATAATAAGGGATCACTAATGAAGTAGTTCCCCGTTGCTTTCTCCATTCTATGCCGTACAATAAAGCTGATAATAAGGGATCATTAATGGAGTAGTTCCCCGTTGCTTTCTCCATTCTATACCGTACAATAAAGCTGATAATAAGGGATCATTAATGAAGTAGTTCCCCGTTGCTTTCTCCATTCTATGCCGTACAATAAAGCTGATAATAAGGGATCATTAATGAAGTAGTTTCCCGTTGCTTTCTCCATTCTATGCCGTACAATAAAGCTGATAATAAGGGATCATTAATGAAGTAGTTTCCCGTTGCTTTCTCCATTCTATGCCGTACAATAAAGCTGATAATAAGGGATCTTTAATGAAGTAGTTCCCCGTTGCTTTCTCCATTCTATGCCGTACAATAAAGCTGATAATAAGGGATCATTAATGAAGTAGTTCCCCGTTGCTTTCTCCATTCTATGCCGTACAATAAAGCTGATAATAAGGGATCATTAATGAAGTAGTTCCCCGTTGCTTTCTCCATTCTATGCCGTACAATAAAGCTGATAATAAGGGATCATTAATGAAGTAGTTTCCCGTTGCTTTCCCCATTGTATGCCGTACAATAGTGCTGATAATAAGGGATCATTAATGGAGTAGTTCCCCGTTGCTTTCTCCATTCTATGCCGTACAATAGAGCTGATAATAAGGGATCATTAATGGAGTAGTTCCCCGTTGCTTTCTCCATTGTATGCCGTACAATAAAGCTGATAATAAGGGATCATTAATGGAGTAGTTCCCCGTTGCTTTCTCCATTCTATGCCGTACAATAAAGCTGATAATAAGGGATCATTAATGGAGTAGTTTCCCGTAGCTTTCTCCATTCTATGCCGTACAATAGAGGTGATAATAAGGGATCATTAATGGAGTAGTTCCCCGTTGCTTTCCCCATTCTATGCCGTACAATAGAGGTGATAATAAGGGATCATTAATGGAGTAGTTCCCCGTTGCTTTCCCCATTCTATGCCGTAAAATAGAGGTGATAATAAGGGATCATTAATGAAGTAGTTTCCCGTTGCTTTCCCCATTCTATGCCGTACAATAGAGGTGATAATAAGGGATCATTAATGGAGTAGTTTCCCGTTGCTTTCTCCATTCTATGCCGTACAATAGAGGTGATAATAAGGGATCATTAATGGAGTAGTTCCCCGTTGCTTTCTCCATTCTATGCCGTACAATAAAGCTGATAATAAGGGATCATTAATGAAGTAGTTTCCCGTTGCTTTCTCCATTCTATGCCGTACAATAGAGGTGATAATAAGGGATCATTAATGGAGTAGTTCCCCGTTGCTTTCTCCATTCTATGCCGTACAATAAAGCTGATAATAAGGGATCATTAATGATGTAGTTTCCCGTTGCTTTCTCCATTCTATGCCGTACAATAGAGGTGATAATAAGGGATCATTAATGGAGTAGTTTCCCGTTGCTTTCTCCATTCTATGCCGTACAATAGAGCTGATAATAAGGGATCATTAATGGAGTAGTTACCCGTTGCTTTCCCCATTCTATGGCGTACAATAGAGCTGATAATAAGGGATCATTAATGGAGTAGTTTCCCGTTGCTTTCCCCATTCTATGCCGTACAATAGAGCTGATAATAAGGGATCATTAATGGAGTAGTTCCCCGTTGCTTTCTCCATTCTATGGCGTGCAATAGTGCTGATAATAAGGGATCATTAATGGAGTAGTTTCCCGTTGCTTTCCCCATTCTATGCCGTACAATAGAGCTGATAATAAGGGATCATTAATGGAGTAGTTCCCCGTTGCTTTCTCCATTCTATGCCGTACAATAGAGCTGATAATAAGGGATCATTAATGGAGTAATTCCCCGTTGCTTTCTCCATTCTATGCCGTACAATAAAGCTGATAATAAGGGATCATTAATGAAGTAGTTTCCCGTTGCTTTCCCCATTGTATGCCGTACAATAGTGCTGATAATAAAGGATAATTAATGGAGTAGTTCCCCGTTGCTTTCCCCATTCTATGCCGTACAATAGAGGTGATAATAAGGGATCATTAATGGAGTAGTTCCCCGTTGCTTTCCCCATTCTATGCCGTACAATAGAGCTGATAATAAGGGATCATTAATGGAGTAGTCTCCCGTTGCTTTCTCCTTTCTATGCCGTACAATAAAGCTGATAATAAGGGATCATTAATGGTGTAGTTCCCCGTTGCTTTCTCCATTCTATGCCGTACAATAAAGATGATAATAAGGGATCATTAATGGAGTAGTTTCCCGTTGCTTTCTCTATTCTATGCCGTACAATAGTGCTGATAATAAGGGATCATTAATGGAGTAGTTCCCCGTTGCTTTCCCCATTCTATGCCGTACAATAGTGCTGATAATAAGGGATCATTAATGGAGTAGTTTCCCGTTGCTTTCTCCATTCTATGCCGTACAATAAAGCTGATAATAAGGGATCATTAATTGAGTAGTTCCCCGTTGCTTTCTCCATTCTATGCCGTACAATAGAGCTGATAATAAGGGATCATTAATGAAGTAGTTTCCCGTTGCTTTCTCCATTCTATGCCGTACAATAGAGCTGATAATAAGGGATCATTAATGGAGTAGTTTCCCGTTGCTTTCTCCATTCTATGCCGTACAATAGAGCTGATAATAAGGGATCATTAATGAAGTAGTTTCCCGTTGCTTTCTCCATTCTATGCGTACAATAAAGCTGATAATAAGGGATCATTAATGAAGTAGTTTCCCGTTGCTTTCTCTATTCTATGACGTACAATAGAGCTGATAATAAGGGATCATTAATGGAGTAGTTTCCCGTTGCTTTCTCTATTCTATGCCGTACAATAAAGCTGATAATAAGGGATCATTAATGAAGTAGTCCCCCGTTGCTTTCTCCATTCTATGCGTACAATAGAGCTGATAATAAGGGATCGTTAATGGAGTAGTTTCCCGTTGCTTTCTCCATTCTATGCCGTACAATAGAGCTGATAATAAGGGATCATTAATGGAGTAGTTCCCCGTTGCTTTCTCCGTTCTATGCCGTACAATAAAGCTGATAATAAGGGATCATTAATGGAGTAGTTCCCCGTTGCTTTCTCCATTCTATGCCGTACAATAAAGCTGATAATAAGGGATCATTAATGGAGTAGTTTCCCGTAGCTTTCTCCATTCTATGCCGTACAATAGAGGTGATAATAAGGGATCATTAATGGAGTAGTTCCCCGTTGCTTTCCCCATTCTATGCCGTACAATAGAGGTGATAATAAGGGATCATTAATGGAGTAGTTCCCCGTTGCTTTCCCCATTCTATGCCGTAAAATAGAGGTGATAATAAGGGATCATTAATGAAGTAGTTTCCCGTTGCTTTCCCCATTCTATGCCGTACAATAGAGGTGATAATAAGGGATCATTAATGGAGTAGTTTCCCGTTGCTTTCTCCATTCTATGCCGTACAATAGAGGTGATAATAAGGGATCATTAATGGAGTAGTTCCCCGTTGCTTTCTCCATTCTATGCCGTACAATAAAGCTGATAATAAGGGATCATTAATGAAGTAGTTTCCCGTTGCTTTCTCCATTCTATGCCGTACAATAGAGGTGATAATAAGGGATCATTAATGGAGTAGTTCCCCGTTGCTTTCTCCATTCTATGCCGTACAATAAAGCTGATAATAAGGGATCATTAATGATGTAGTTTCCCGTTGCTTTCTCCATTCTATGCCGTACAATAGAGGTGATAATAAGGGATCATTAATGGAGTAGTTTCCCGTTGCTTTCTCCATTCTATGCCGTACAATAGAGCTGATAATAAGGGATCATTAATGGAGTAGTTACCCGTTGCTTTCCCCATTCTATGGCGTACAATAGAGCTGATAATAAGGGATCATTAATGGAGTAGTTTCCCGTTGCTTTCCCCATTCTATGCCGTACAATAGAGCTGATAATAAGGGATCATTAATGGAGTAGTTCCCCGTTGCTTTCTCCATTCTATGGCGTGCAATAGTGCTGATAATAAGGGATCATTAATGGAGTAGTTTCCCGTTGCTTTCCCCATTCTATGCCGTACAATAGAGCTGATAATAAGGGATCATTAATGGAGTAGTTCCCCGTTGCTTTCTCCATTCTATGCCGTACAATAGAGCTGATAATAAGGGATCATTAATGGAGTAATTCCCCGTTGCTTTCTCCATTCTATGCCGTACAATAAAGCTGATAATAAGGGATCATTAATGAAGTAGTTTCCCGTTGCTTTCCCCATTGTATGCCGTACAATAGTGCTGATAATAAAGGATAATTAATGGAGTAGTTCCCCGTTGCTTTCCCCATTCTATGCCGTACAATAGAGGTGATAATAAGGGATCATTAATGGAGTAGTTCCCCGTTGCTTTCCCCATTCTATGCCGTACAATAGAGCTGATAATAAGGGATCATTAATGGAGTAGTCTCCCGTTGCTTTCTCCTTTCTATGCCGTACAATAAAGCTGATAATAAGGGATCATTAATGGTGTAGTTCCCCGTTGCTTTCTCCATTCTATGCCGTACAATAAAGATGATAATAAGGGATCATTAATGGAGTAGTTTCCCGTTGCTTTCTCTATTCTATGCCGTACAATAGTGCTGATAATAAGGGATCATTAATGGAGTAGTTCCCCGTTGCTTTCCCCATTCTATGCCGTACAATAGTGCTGATAATAAGGGATCATTAATGGAGTAGTTTCCCGTTGCTTTCTCCATTCTATGCCGTACAATAAAGCTGATAATAAGGGATCATTAATTGAGTAGTTCCCCGTTGCTTTCTCCATTCTATGCCGTACAATAGAGCTGATAATAAGGGATCATTAATGAAGTAGTTTCCCGTTGCTTTCTCCATTCTATGCCGTACAATAGAGCTGATAATAAGGGATCATTAATGGAGTAGTTTCCCGTTGCTTTCTCCATTCTATGCCGTACAATAGAGCTGATAATAAGGGATCATTAATGAAGTAGTTTCCCGTTGCTTTCTCCATTCTATGCGTACAATAAAGCTGATAATAAGGGATCATTAATGAAGTAGTTTCCCGTTGCTTTCTCTATTCTATGCCGTACAATAGAGCTGATAATAAGGGATCATTAATGGAGTAGTTTCCCGTTGCTTTCTCTATTCTATGCCGTACAATAAAGCTGATAATAAGGGATCATTAATGAAGTAGTCCCCCGTTGCTTTCTCCATTCTATGCGTACAATAGAGCTGATAATAAGGGATCGTTAATGGAGTAGTTTCCCGTTGCTTTCTCCATTCTATGCCGTACAATAGAGCTGATAATAAGGGATCATTAATGGAGTAGTTCCCCGTTGCTTTCTCCGTTCTATGCCGTACAATAAAGCTGATAATAAGGGATCATTAATGGAGTAGTTTCCCGTTGCTTTCTCCATTCTATGCCGTACAATAGAGCTGCTAATAAGGGATCATTAATGGAGTAGTTTCCCGTTGCTTTCTCCATTCTATGCCGTACAATAAAGCTGATAATAAGGGATCATTAATGGAGTAGTTCCCCGTTGCTTTCTCCATTCTATGCCGTACAATAAAGCTGATAATAAGAGATCATTAATGGAGTAGTTTCCCGTTGCTTTCTCCATTCTATGCCGTACAATAGAGGTGATAATAAGGGATCATTAATGGAGTAGTTCCCCGTTGCTTTCTCCATTCTATGCCGTACAATAAAGCTGATAATAAGGGATCATTAATGAAGTAGTTTCCCGTTGCTTTCTCCATTCTATGCCGTACAATAGAGGTGATAATAACGGATCATTAATGGAGTAGTTCCCCGTTGCTTTCTCCATTCTATGCCGTACAATTAAGCTGATAATAAAGGATCATTAATGAAGTAGTTTCCCGTTGCTTTCTCCATTCTATGCCGTACAATAGAGGTGATAATAAGGGATCATTAATGGAGTAGTTTCCCGTTGCTTTCTCCATTCTATGCCGTACAATAGAGCTGATAATAAGGGATCATTAATGGAGTAGTTACCAGTTGCTTTCCCCATTCTATGGCGTACAATAGAGCTGATAATAAGGGATCATTAATGGAGTAGTTTCCCGTTGCTTTCCCCATTCTATGCCGTACAATAGAGCTGATAATAAGGGATCATTAATGGAGTAGTTCCCCGTTGATTTCTCCATTCTATGGCGTGCAATAGTGCTGATAATAAGGGATCATTAATGGAGTAGTTTCCCGTTGCTTTCCCCATTCTATGCCGTACAATAGAGCTGATAATAAGGGATCATTAATGGAGTAGTTCCCCGTTGCTTTCTCCATTCTATGCCGTACAATAGAGCTGATAATAAGGGATCATTAATGGAGTAGTTCCCCGTTGCTTTCTCCATTCTATGCCGTACAATAAAGCTGATAATAAGGGATCATTAATGAAGTAGTTTCCCGTTGCTTTCCCCATTGTATGCCGTACAATAGTGCTGATAATAAAGGATAATTAATGGAGTAGTTCCCCGTTGCTTTCCCCATTCTATGCCGTACAATAGAGGTGATAATAAGGGATCATTAATGGAGTAGTTCCCCGTTGCTTTCCCCATTCTATGCCGTACAATAGAGCTGATAATAAGGGATCATTAATGGAGTAGTCTCCCGTTGCTTTCTCCTTTCTATGCCGTACAATAAAGCTGATAATAAGGGATCATTAATGGTGTAGTTCCCCGTTGCTTTCTCCATTCTATGCCGTACAATAAAGATGATAATAAGGGATCATTAATGGAGTAGTTTCCCGTTGCTTTCTCTATTCTATGCCGTACAATAGTGCTGATAATAAGGGATCATTAATGGAGTAGTTCCCCGTTGCTTTCCCCATTCTATGCCGTACAATAGTGCTGATAATAAGGGATCATTAATGGAGTAGTTTCCCGTTGCTTTCTCCATTCTATGCCGTACAATAAAGCTGATAATAAGGGATCATTAATTGAGTAGTTTCCCGTTGCTTTCCCCATTCTATGCCGTACAATAGAGCTGATAATAAGGGATCATTAATGAAGTAGTTTCCCGTTGCTTTCCCCATTCTATGCCGTACAATAGTGCTGATAATAAGGGATCATTAATGGAGTAGTTCCCCGTTGCTTTCTCCATTCTATGCCGTACAATAAAGCTGATGATAAGGGATCATTAATGGAGTAGTTCCCCGTTGCTTTCTCCATTCTATGCCGTACAATAAAGCTGATAATAAGGGATCATTAATGGAGTAGTTTCCCGTTGCTTTCTCCATTCTATGCCGTACAATAAAGCTGATAATAAGGGATCATTAATGGAGTAGTTTCCCGTTGCTTTCTCCATTCTATGCCGTACAATAAAGCTGATAATAAGGGATCATTAATGAAGTAGTTCCCCGTTGCTTTCTCCATTCTATGCCGTACAATAGAGCTGATAATAAGGGATCATTAATGGGGTAGTTTCCCGTTGCTTTCCCCATTCTATGCCGTACAATAGAGCTGATAATAAGGGATCATTAATGAAGTAGTTTCCCGTTGCTTTCTCCATTCTATGCCGTACAATAAAGCTGATAATAAGGGATCATTAATGAAGTAGTTTCCCGTTGCTTTCTCCATTCTATGCCGTACAATAAAGCTGATAATAAGGGATCACTAATGAAGTAGTTCCCCGTTGCTTTCTCCATTCTATGCCGTACAATAAAGCTGATAATAAGGGATCATTAATGGAGTAGTTCCCCGTTGCTTTCTCCATTCTATGCCGTACAATAAAGCTGATAATAAGGGATCATTAATGAAGTAGTTCCCCGTTGCTTTCTCCATTCTATGCCGTACAATAAAGCTGATAATAAGGGATCATTAATGAAGTAGTTTCCCGTTGCTTTCTCCATTCTATGCCGTACAATAAAGCTGATAATAAGGGATCATTAATGAAGTAGTTTCCCGTTGCTTTCTCCATTCTATGCCGTACAATAAAGCTGATAATAAGGGATCTTTAATGAAGTAGTTCCCCGTTGCATTCTCCATTCTATGCCGTACAATAAAGCTGATAATAAGGGATCATTAATGAAGTAGTTCCCCGTTGCTTTCTCCATTCTATGCCGTACAATAAAGCTGATAATAAGGGATCATTAATGAAGTAGTTCCCCGTTGCTTTCTCCATTCTATGCCGTACAATAAAGCTGATAATAAGGGATCATTAATGAAGTAGTTTCCCGTTGCTTTCCCCATTGTATGCCGTACAATAGTGCTGATAATAAGGGATCATTAATGGAGTAGTTCCCCGTTGCTTTCTCCATTCTATGCCGTACAATAGAGCTGATAATAAGGGATCATTAATGGAGTAGTTCCCCGTTGCTTTCTCCATTCTATGCCGTACAATAAAGCTGATAATAAGAGATCATTAATGAAGTAGTTTCCCGTTGCTTTCCCCATTGTATGCCGTACAATAAAGCTGATAATAAGGGATCATTAATGGAGTAGTTCCCCGTTGCTTTCTCCATTCTATGCCGTACAATAAAGCTGATAATAAGGGATCATTAATGGAGTAGTTTCCCGTAGCTTTCTCCATTCTATGCCGTACAATAGAGGTGATAATAAGGGATCATTAATGGAGTAGTTCCCCGTTGCTTTCCCCATTCTATGCCGTACAATAGAGGTGATAATAAGGGATCATTAATGGAGTAGTTTCCCGTTGCTTTCCCCATTCTATGCCGTACAATAGAGGTGATAATAAGGGATCATTAATGGAGTAGTTCCCCGTTGCTTTCCCCATTCTATGCCGTAAAATAGAGGTGATAATAAGGGATCATTAATGAAGTAGTTTCCCGTTGCTTTCCCCATTCTATGCCGTACAATAGAGTTGATAATAAGGGATCATTAATGGAGTAGTTTCCCGTTGCTTTCTCCATTCTATGCCGTACAATAGAGGTGATAATAAGGGATCATTAATGGAGTAGTTCCCCGTTGCTTTCTCCATTCTATGCCGTACAATAAAGCTGATAATAAGGGATCATTAATGAAGTAGTTTCCCGTTGCTTTCTCCATTCTATGCCGTACAATAGAGGTGATAATAAGGGATCATTAATGGAGTAGTTCCCCGTTGCTTTCTCCATTCTATGCCGTACAATAAAGCTGATAATAAGGGATCATTAATGAAGTAGTTTCCCGTTGCTTTCTCCATTCTATGCCGTACAATAGAGGTGATAATAAGGGATCATTAATGGAGTAGTTTCCCGTTGCTTTCTCCATTCTATGCCGTACAATAGAGCTGATAATAAGGGATCATTAATGGAGTAGTTACCCGTTGCTTTCCCCATTCTATGGCGTACAATAGAGCTGATAATAAGGGATCATTAATGGAGTAGTTTCCCGTTGCTTTCCCCATTCTATGCCGTACAATAAAGCTGATAATAAGGGATCATTAATGGACTAGTTCCCCGTTGCTTTCTCCATTCTATGGCGTGCAATAGTGCTGATAATAAGGGATCATTAATGGAGTAGTTTCCCGTTGCTTTCCCCATTCTATGCCGTACAATAGAGCTGATAATAAGGGATCATTAATGGAGTAGTTCCCCGTTGCTTTCTCCATTCTATGCCGTACAATAGAGCTGATAATAAGGGATCATTAATGGAGTAGTTCCCCGTTGCTTTCTCCATTCTATGCCGTACAATAAAGCTGATAATAAGGGATCATTAATGAAGTAGTTTCCCGTTGCTTTCCCCATTGTATGCCGCACAATAGTGCTGATAATAAAGGATAATTAATGGAGTAGTTCCCCGTTGCTTTCCCCATTCTATGCCGTACAATAGAGGTGATAATAAGGGATCATTAATGGAGTAGTTCCCCGTTGCTTTCCCCATTCTATGCCGTACAATAGAGCTGATAATAAGGGATCATTAATGGAGTAGTCTCCCGTTGCTTTCTCCTTTCTATGCCGTACAATAAAGCTGATAATAAGGGATCATTAATGGTGTAGTTCCCCGTTGCTTTCTCCATTCTATGCCGTACAATAAAGATGATAATAAGGGATCATTAATGGAGTAGTTTCCCGTTGCTTTCTCTATTCTATGCCGTACAATAGTGCTGATAATAAGGGATCATTAATGGAGTAGTTCCCCGTTGCTTTCCCCATTCTATGCCGTACAATAGTGCTGATAATAAGGGATCATTAATGGAGTAGTTTCGCGTTGCTTTCTCCATTCTATGCCGTAAAATAAAGCTGATAATAAGGGATCATTAATTGAGTAGTTCCCCGTTGCTTTCTCCATTCTATGCCGTACAATAGAGCTGATAATAAGGGATCATTAATGAAGTAGTTTCCCGTTGCTTTCTCCATTCTATGCCGTACAATAGAGCTGATAATAAGGGATCATTAATGGAGTAGTTTCCCGTTGCTTTCTCCATTCTATGCCGTACAATAGAGCTGATAATAAGGGATCATTAATGAAGTAGTTTCCCGTTGCTTTCTCCATTCTATGCGTACAATAAAGCTGATAATAAGGGATCATTAATGAAGTAGTTTCCCGTTGCTTTCTCTATTCTATGCCGTACAATAGAGCTGATAATAAGGGATCATTAATGGAGTAGTTTCCCGTTGCTTTCTCTATTCTTTGCCGTACAAAAAAGCTGATAATAAGGGATCATTAATGAAGTAGTTTCCCGTTGCTTTCTCTATTCTATGCCGTACAATAGAGGTGATAATAAGGGATCATTAATGGAGTAGTCCCCCGTTGCTTTCTCCATTCTATGCGTACAATAGAGCTGATAATAAGGGATCGTTAATGGAGTAGTTTCCCGTTGCTTTCTCCATTCTATGCCGTACAATAGAGCTGATAATAAGGGATCATTAATGGAGTAGTTCCCCGTTGCTTTCTCCATTCTATGCCGTACAATATAGCTGATAATAAGGGATCATTAATGGAGTAGTTCCCCGTTGCTTTCTCCATTCTATGCCGTACAATAAAGCTGATAATAAGGGATCATTAATGGAGTAGTTTCCCGTTGCTTTCTCCATTCTATGCCGTACAATAGAGCTGCTAATAAGGGATCATTAATGGAGTAGTTTCCCGTTGCTTTCTCCATTCTATGCCGTACAATAAAGCTGATAATAAGGGATCATTAATGGAGTAGTTCCCCGTTGCTTTCTCCATTCTATGCCGTACAATAAAGCTGATAATAAGAGATCATTAATGGAGTAGTTTCCCGTTGCTTTCTCCATTCTATGCCGTACAATAGAGCTGATAATAAGGGATCATTAATGGAGTAGTTTCCCATTGCTTTCCCCATTCTATGCCGTACAATAGAGCTGATAATAAGGGATCATTAATGGAGTAGTTTCCCGTTACTTTCTCCATTCTATGCCGTACAATAAAGCTGATAATAAGGGATCATTAATGAAGTAGTTCCCCGTTGCTTTCTCCATTCTATGCCGTACAATAAAGCTGATAATAAGGGATCATTAATGAAGTACTTCCCCGTTGCTTTCTCCATTCTATGCCGTACAATAAAGCTGATAATAAGGGATCATTAATGAAGTAGTTTCCCGTTGCTTTCCCCGTTGTATGCCGTACAATAGTGCTGATAATAAGGGATCATTAATGGAGTAGTTCCCCGTTGCTTTCTCCATTCTATGCCGTACAATAGAGCTGATAATAAGGGATCATTAATGGAGTAGTTCCCCGTTGCTTTCTCCATTCTATGCCGTACAATAAAGCTGATAATAAGGGATCATTAATGAAGTAGTTTCCCGTTGCTTTCCCCATTGTATGCCGTACAATAAAGCTGATAATAAGGGATCATTAATGGAGTAGTTCCCCGTTGCTTTCTCCATTCTATGCCGTACAATAAAGCTGATAATAAGGGATCATTAATGGAGTAGTTTCCCGTTTCTTTCTCCAATCTATGCCGTACAATAGAGGTGATAATAAGGGATCATTAATGGAGTAGTTCCCCGTTGCTTTCCCCATTCTATGCCGTACAATAGAGGTGATAATAAGGGATCATTAATGGAGTAGTTCCCCGTTGCTTTCCCCATTCTATGCCGTACAATAGAGGTGATAATAAGGGATCATTATTGAAGTAGTTTCCCGTTGCTTTCCCCATTCTATGCCGTACAATAGAGGTGATAATAAGGGATCATTAATGGAGTAGTTTCCCGTTGCTTTCTCCATTCTATGCCGTACAATAGAGGTGATAATAAGGGATCATTAATGGAGTAGTTCCCCGTTGCTTTCTCCATTCTATGCCGTACAATAAAGCTGATAATAAGGGATCATTAATGAAGTAGTTTCCCGTTGCTTTCTCCATTCTATGCCGTACAATAGAGGTGATAATAAGGGATCATTAATGGAGTAGTTCCCCGTTGCTTTCTCCATTCTATGCCGTACAATAAAGCTGATAATAAGGGATCATTAATGAAGTAGTTTCCCGTTGCTTTCTCCATTCTATGCCGTACAATAGAGGTGATAATAAGGGATCATTAATGGAGTAGTTTCCCGTTGCTTTCTCCATTCTATGCCGTACAATAGAACTGATAATAAGGGATCATTAATGGAGTAGTTTCCCGTTGCTTTCCCCATTCTATGCCGTACAATAGAGCTGATAATAAGGGATCATTAATGGAGTAGTTTCCCGTTGCTTTCACCATTCTATGCCGTACAATAGAGCTGATAATAAGGGATCATTAATGGAGTAGTTACCCGTTGCTTTCCCCATTCTATGGCGTACAATAGAGCTGATAATAAGGGATCATTAATGGAGTAGTTTCCCGTTGCTTTCCCCATTCTATGCCGTACAATAGAGCTGATAATAAGGGATCATTAATGGAGTAGTTCCCCGTTGCTTTCTCCATTCTATGGCGTGCAATAGTGCTGATAATAAGGGATCATTAATGGAGTAGTTTCCCGTTGCTTTCCCCATTCTATGCCGTACAATAGAGCTGATAATAAGGGATCATTAATGGAGTAGTTCCCCGTTGCTTTCTCCATTCTATGCCGTACAATAGAGCTGATAATAAGGGATCATTAATGGAGTAGTTCCCCGTTGCTTTCTCCATTCTATGCCGTACAATAAAGCTGATAATAAGGGATCATTAATGAAGTAGTTTCCCGTTGCTTTCTCCATTCTATGCCGTACAATAGAGGTGATAATAAGGGATCATTAATGGAGTAGTTTCCCGTTGCTTTCTCCATTCTATGCCGTACAATAGAGCTGATAATAAGGGATCATTAATGGAGTAGTTACCCGTTGCTTTCCCCATTCTATGGCGTACAGTAGAGCTGATAATAAGGGATCATTAATGGAGTAGTTTCCCGTTGCTTTCCCCATTCTATGCCGTACAATAGAGCTGATAATAAGGGATCATTAATGGAGTAGTTCCCCGTTGCTTTCTCCATTCTATGGCGTGCAATAGTGCTGATAATAAGGGATCATTAATGGAGTAGTTTCCCGTTGCTTTCCCCATTCTATGCCGTACAATAGAGCTGATAATAAGGGATCATTAATGGAGTAGTTCCCCGTTGCTTTCTCCATTCTATGCCGTACAATAGAGCTGATAATAAGGGATCATTAATGGAGTAGTTCCCCGTTGCTTTCTCCATTCTATGCCGTACAATAAAGCTGATAATAAGGGATCATTAATGAAGTAGTTTCCCGTTGCTTTCCCCATTGTATGCCGTACAATAGTGCTGATAATAAAGGATAATTAATGGAGTAGTTCCCCGTTGCTTTCCCCATTCTATGCCGTACAATAGAGGTGATAATAAGGGATCATTAATGGAGTAGTTCCCCGTTGCTTTCCCCATTCTATGCCGTACAATAGAGCTGATAATAAGGGATCATTAATGGAGTAGTCTCCCGTTGCTTTCTCCTTTCTATGCCGTACAATAAAGCTGATAATAAGGGATCATTAATGGTGTAGTTCCCCGTTGCTTTCTCCATTCTATGCCGTACAATAAAGATGATAATAAGGGATCATTAATGGAGTAGTTTCCCGTTGCTTTCTCTATTCTATGCCGTACAATAGTGCTGATAATAAGGGATCATTAATGGAGTAGTTCCCCGTTGCTTTCCCCATTCTATGCCGTACAATAGTGCTGATAATAAGGGATCATTAATGGAGTAGTTTCCCGTTGCTTTCTCCATTCTATGCCGTACAATAAAGCTGATAATAAGGGATCATTAATTGAGTAGTTTCCCGTTGCTTTCCCCATTCTATGCCGTACAATAGAGCTGATAATAAGGGATCATTAATGAAGTAGTTTCCCGTTGCTTTCCCCATTCTATGCCGTACAATAGTGCTGATAATAAGGGATCATTAATGGAGTAGTTCCCCGTTGCTTTCTCCATTCTATGCCGTACAATAAAGCTGATGATAAGGGATCATTAATGGAGTAGTTCCCCGTTGCTTTCTCCATTCTATGCCGTACAATAAAGCTGATAATAAGGGATCATTAATGGAGTAGTTTCCCGTTGCTTTCTCCATTCTATGCCGTACAATAAAGCTGATAATAAGGGATCATTAATGAAGTAGTTCCCCGTTGCTTTCTCCATTCTATGCCGTACAATAAAGCTGATAATAAGGGATCATTAATGAAGTAGTTCCCCGTTGCTTTCTCCATTCTATGCCGTACAATAGAGCTGATAATAAGGGATCATTAATGGGGTAGTTTCCCGTTGCTTTCCCCATTCTATGCCGTACAATAGAGCTGATAATAAGGGATCATTAATGAAGTAGTTTCCCGTTGCTTTCTCCATTCTATGCCGTACAATAAAGCTGATAATAAGGGATCATTAATGAAGTAGTTTCCCGTTGCTTTCTCCATTCTATGCCGTACAATAAAGCTGATAATAAGGGATCACTAATGAAGTAGTTCCCCGTTGCTTTCTCCATTCTATGCCGTACAATAAAGCTGATAATAAGGGATCATTAATGGAGTAGTTCCCCGTTGCTTTCTCCATTCTATGCCGTACAATAAAGCTGATAATAAGGGATCATTAATGAAGTAGTTCCCCGTTGCTTTCTCCATTCTATGCCGTACAATAAAGCTGATAATAAGGGATCATTAATGAAGTAGTTTCCCGTTGCTTTCTCCATTCTATGCCGTACAATAAAGCTTATAATAAGGGATCATTAATGAAGTAGTTTCCCGTTGCTTTCTCCATTCTATGCCGTACAATAAAGCTGATAATAAGGGATCTTTAATGAAGTAGTTCCCCGTTGCTTTCTCCATTCTATGCCGTACAATAAAGCTGATAATAAGGGATCATTAATGAAGTAGTTCCCCGTTGCTTTCTCCATTCTATGCCGTACAATAAAGCTGATAATAAGGGATCATTAATGAAGTAGTTCCCCGTTGCTTTCTCCATTCTATGCCGTACAATAAAGCTGATAATAAGGGATCATTAATGAAGTAGTTTCCCGTTGCTTTCCCCATTGTATGCCGTACAATAGTGCTGATAATAAGGGATCATTAATGGAGTAGTTCCCCGTTGCTTTCTCCATTCTATGCCGTACAATAGAGCTGATAATAAGGGATCATTAATGGAGTAGTTCCCCGTTGCTTTCTCCATTCTATGCCGTACAATAAAGCTGATAATAAGAGATCATTAATGAAGTAGTTTCCCGTTGCTTTCCCCATTGTATGCCGTACAATAAAGCTGATAATAAGGGATCATTAATGGAGTAGTTCCCCGTTGCTTTCTCCATTCTATGCCGTACAATAAAGCTGATAATAAGGGATCATTAATGGAGTAGTTTCCCGTAGCTTTCTCCATTCTATGCCGTACAATAGAGGTGATAATAAGGGATCATTAATGGAGTAGTTCCCCGTTGCTTTCCCCATTCTATGCCGTACAATAGAGGTGATAATAAGGGATCATTAATGGAGTAGTTTCCCGTTGCTTTCCCCATTCTATGCCGTACAATAGAGGTGATAATAAGGGATCATTAATGGAGTAGTTCCCCGTTGCTTTCCCCATTCTATGCCGTAAAATAGAGGTGATAATAAGGGATCATTAATGAAGTAGTTTCCCGTTGCTTTCCCCATTCTATGCCGTACAATAGAGGTGATAATAAGGGATCATTAATGGAGTAGTTTCCCGTTGCTTTCTCCATTCTATGCCGTACAATAGAGGTGATAATAAGGGATCATTAATGGAGTAGTTCCCCGTTGCTTTCTCCATTCTATGCCGTACAATAAAGCTGATAATAAGGGATCATTAATGAAGTAGTTTCCCGTTGCTTTCTCCATTCTATGCCGTACAATAGAGGTGATAATAAGGGATCATTAATGGAGTAGTTCCCCGTTGCTTTCTCCATTCTATGCCGTACAATAAAGCTGATAATAAGGGATCATTAATGAAGTAGTTTCCCGTTGCTTTCTCCATTCTATGCCGTACAATAGAGGTGATAATAAGGGATCATTAATGGAGTAGTTTCCCGTTGCTTTCTCCATTCTATGCCGTACAATAGAGCTGATAATAAGGGATCATTAATGGAGTAGTTACCCGTTGCTTTCCCCATTCTATGGCGTACAATAGAGCTGATAATAAGGGATCATTAATGGAGTAGTTTCCCGTTGCTTTCCCCATTCTATGCCGTACAATAGAGGTGATAATAAGGGATCATTAATGGAGTAGTTCCCCGTTGCTTTCTCCATTCTATGGCGTGCAATAGTGCTGATAATAAGGGATCATTAATGGAGTAGTTTCCCGTTGCTTTCCCCATTCTATGCCGTACAATAGAGCTGATAATAAGGGATCATTAATGGAGTAGTTCCCCGTTGCTTTCTCCATTCTATGCCGTACAATAGAGCTGATAATAAGGGATCATTAATGGAGTAGTTCCCCGTTGCTTTCTCCATTCTATGCCGTACAATAAAGCTGATAATAAGGGATCATTAATGAAGTAGTTTCCCGTTGCTTTCCCCATTGTATGCCGCACAATATTGCTGATAATAAAGGATAATTAATGGAGTAGTTCCCCGTTGCTTTCCCCATTCTATGCCGTACAATAGAGGTGATAATAAGGGATCATTAATGGAGTAGTTCCCCGTTGCTTTCCCCATTCTATGCCGTACAATAGAGCTGATAATAAGGGATCATTAATGGAGTAGTCTCCCGTTGCTTTCTCCTTTCTATGCCGTACAATAAAGCTGATAATAAGGGATCATTAATGGTGTAGTTCCCCGTTGCTTTCTCCATTCTATGCCGTACAATAAAGATGATAATAAGGGATCATTAATGGAGTAGTTTCCCGTTGCTTTGTCTATTCTATGCCGTACAATAGTGCTGATAATAAGGGATCATTAATGGAGTAGTTCCCCGTTGCTTTCCCCATTCTATGCCGTACAATAGTGCTGATAATAAGGGATCATTAATGGAGTAGTTTCCCGTTGCTTTCTCCATTCTATGCCGTACAATAGAGCTGATAATAAGGGATCATTAATGGAGTAGTTTCCCGTTGCTTTCTCCATTCTATGCCGTACAATAGAGCTGATAATAAGGGATCATTAATGAAGTAGTTTCCCGTTGCTTTCTCCATTCTATGCGTACAATAAAGCTGATAATAAGGGATCATTAATGAAGTAGTTTCCCGTTGCTTTCTCTATTCTATGACGTACAATAGAGCTGATAATAAGGGATCATTAATGGAGTAGTTTCCCGTTGCTTTCTCTATTCTTTGCCGTACAATAAAGCTGATAATAAGGGATCATTAATGAAGTAGTTTCCCGTTGCTTTCTCTATTCTATGCCGTACAATAGAGGTGATAATAAGGGATCATTAATGGAGTAGTCCCCCGTTGCTTTCTCCATTCTATGCGTACAATAGAGCTGATAATAAGGGATCGTTAATGGAGTAGTTTCCCGTTGCTTTCTCCATTCTATGCCGTACAATAGAGCTGATAATAAGGGATCATTAATGGAGTAGTTCCCCGTTGCTTTCTCCATTCTATGCCGTACAATATAGCTGATAATAAGGGATCATTAATGGAGTAGTTCCCCGTTGCTTTCTCCATTCTATGCCGTACAATAAAGCTGATAATAAGGGATCATTAATGGAGTAGTTTCCCGTTGCTTTCTCCATTCTATGCCGTACAATAGAGCTGCTAATAAGGGATCATTAATGGAGTAGTTTCCCGTTGCTTTCTCCATTCTATGCCGTGCAATAAAGCTGATAATAAGGGATCATTAATGGAGTAGTTCCCCGTTGCTTTCTCCATTCTATGCCGTACAATAAAGCTGATAATAAGAGATCATTAATGGAGTAGTTTCCCGTTGCTTTCTCCATTCTATGCCGTACAATAGAGCTGATAATAAGGGATCATTAATGGAGTAGTTTCCCATTGCTTTCCCCATTCTAGGCCGTACAATAGAGCTGATAATAAGGGATCATTAATGGAGTAGTTTCCCGTTACTTTCTCCATTCTATGCCGTACAATAAAGCTGATAATAAGGGATCATTAATGAAGTAGTTCCCCGTTGCTTTCTCCATTCTATGCCGTACAATAAAGCTGATAATAAGGGATCATTAATGAAGTACTTCCCCGTTGCTTTCTCCATCCTATGCCGTACAATAAAGCTGATAATAAGGGATCATTAATGAAGTAGTTTCCCGTTGCTTTCCCCGTTGTATGCCGTACAATAGTGCTGATAATAAGGGATCATTAATGGAGTAGTTCCCCGTTGCTTTCTTCATTCTATGCCGTACAATAGAGCTGATAATAAGGGATCATTAATGGAGTAGTTCCCCGTTGCTTTCTCCATTCTATGCCGTACAATAAAGCTGATAATAAGGGATCATTAATGAAGTAGTTTCCCGTTGCTTTCCCCATTGTATGCCGTACAATAAAGCTGATAATAAGGGATCATTAATGGAGTAGTTCCCCGTTGCTTTCTCCATTCTATGCCGTACAATAAAGCTGATAATAAGGGATCATTAATGGAGTAGTTTCCCGTTGCTTTCTCCAATCTATGCCGTACAATAGAGGTGATAATAAGGGATCATTAATGGAGTAGTTCCCCGTTGCTTTCCCCATTCTATGCCGTACAATAGAGGTGATAATAAGGGATCATTAATGGAGTAGTTCCCCGTTGCTTTCCCCATTCTATGCCGTACAATAGAGGTGATAATAAGGGATCATTATTGAAGTAGTTTCCCGTTGCTTTCCCCATTCTATGCCGTACAATAGAGGTGATAATAAGGGATCATTAATGGAGTAGTTTCACGTTGCTTTCTCCATTCTATGCCGTACAATAGAGGTGATAATAAGGGATCATTAATGGAGTAGTTCCCCGTTGCTTTCTCCATTCTATGCCGTACAATAAAGCTGATAATAAGGGATCATTAATGAAGTAGTTTCCCGTTGCTTTCTCCATTCTATGCCGTACAATAGAGGTGATAATAAGGGATCATTAATGGAGTAGTTCCCCGTTGCTTTCTCCATTCTATGCCGTACAATAAAGCTGATAATAAGGGATCATTAATGAAGTAGTTTCCCGTTGCTTTCTCCATTCTATGCCGTACAATAGAGGTGATAATAAGGGATCATTAATGGAGTAGTTTCCCGTTGCTTTCTCCATTCTATGCCGTACAATAGAACTGATAATAAGGGATCATTAATGGAGTAGTTTCCCGTTGCTTTCCCCATTCTATGCCGTACAATAGAGCTGATAATAAGGGATCATTAATGGAGTAGTTTCCCGTTGCTTTCCCCATTCTATGCCATACAATAGAGCTGATAATAAGGGATCATTAATGGAGTAGTTCCCCGTTGCTTTCTCCATTCTATGCCGTGCAATAGTGCTGATAATAAGGGATCATTAATGGAGTAGTTTCCCGTTGCTTTCCCCATTCTATGCCGTACAATAGAGCTGATAATAAGGGATCATTAATGGAGTAGTTCCCCGTTGCTTTCTCCATTCTATGCCGTACAATAGAGCTGATAATAAGGGATCATTAATGGAGTAGTTCCCCGTTGCTTTCTCCATTCTATGCCGTACAATAAAGCTGATAATAAGGGATCATTAATGAAGTAGTTTCCCGTTGCTTTCCCCATTGTATGCCGTACAATAGTGCTGATAATAAGGGATCATTAATGGAGTAGTTCCCCGTTGCTTTCCCCATTCTATGCCGTACAATAGAGGTGATGATAAGGGAACATTAATGGAGTAGTTCCCCGTTGCTTTCCCCATTCTATGCCGTACAATAGAGCTGATAATAAGGGATCATTAAAGGAGTAGTTCCCCGTTGCTTTCTCCATTCTATGCCGTACAATAAAGCTGATAATAAGGGATCATTAATGGAGTAGTTTCCCGTTGCTTTCTCTATTCTATGCCGTACAATAGTGCTGATAATAAGGGATCATTAATGGAGTAGTTCCCCGTTGCTTTCCCCATTCTATGCCGTACAATAGTGCTGATAATAAGGGATCATTAATGGAGTAGTTTCCCGTAGCTTTCTCCGTTCTATGCCGTACAATAAAGCTGAAAATAAGGGATCATTAATGGAGTAGTTCCCCGTTGCTTTCTCCATTCTATGCCGTACAATAGAGCTGATAATAAGGGATCATTAATGAAGTAGTTTCCCGTTGCTTTCTCCATTCTATGCCCTACAATAGAGCTGATAATAAGGGATCATTAATGGAGTAGTTTCCCGTTGCTTTCTACATTCCATGCCGTACAATAGAGCTGATAATAAGGGATCATTAATGAAGTAGTTTCCCGTTGCTTTCTCCATTCTATGCGTACAATAAAGCTGATAATAAGGGATCATTAATGAAGTAGTTTCCCGTTGCTTTCTCTATTCTATGCCGTACAATAGAGCTGATAATAAGGGATCATTAATGGAGTAGTTTCCCGTTGCTTTCTCTATTCTATGCCGCACAATAAAGCTGATAATAAGGGATCATTAATGAAGTAGTTTCCCGGTGCTTTCTCTATTCTATGCCGTACAATAGAGGTGATAATAAGGGATCATTAATGGAGTAGTCCCCCGTTGCTTTCTCCATTCTATGCGTACAATAGAGCTGATAATAAGGGATCATTAATGGAGAAGTTTCCCGTTGCTTTCTCCATTCTATGCCGTACAATAGAGCTGATAATAAGGGATCATTAATGGAGTAGTTCCCCGTTGCTTTCTCCATTCTATGCCGTACAATATAGCTGATAATAAGGGATCATTAATGGAGTAGTTCCCCGTTGCTTTCTCCATTCTATGCCGTACAATAAAGCTGATAATAAGGGATCACTAATGGAGTAGTTTCCCGTTGCTTTCTCCATTCTATGCCGTACAATAGAGCTGTTAATAAGGGATCATTAATGGAGTAGTTTCCCGTTGCTTTCTCCATTCTATGCCGTACAATAAAGCTGATAATAAGGGATCATTAATGGAGTAGTTCCCCGTTGCTTTCTCCATTCTATGCCGTACAATAAAGCTGATAATAAGGGATCATTAATGGAGTAGTTTCCCGTTGCTTTCTCCATTCTATGCCGTGCAATAGAGCTGATAATAAGGGATCATTAATGGAGTAGTTTCCCGTTGCTTTCCCCATTCTATGCCGTACAATAGAGCTGATAATAAGGGATCATTAATGGAGTAGTTCCCCGTTGCTTTCTCCATTCTATGCCGTACAATATAGCTGATAATAAGGGATCATTAATGGAGTAGTTCCCCGTTGCTTTCTCCATTCTATGCCGTACAATAAAGCTGATAATAAGGGATCACTAATGGAGTAGTTTCCCGTTGCTTTCTCCATTCTATGCCGTACAATAGAGCTGTTAATAAGGGATCATTAATGGAGTAGTTTCCCGTTGCTTTCTCCATTCTATGCCGTACAATAAAGCTGATAATAAGGGATCATTAATGGAGTAGTTCCCCGTTGCTTTCTCCATTCTATGCCGTACAATAAAGCTGATAATAAGGGATCATTAATGGAGTAGTTTCCCGTTGCTTTCTCCATTCTATGCCGTGCAATAGAGCTGATAATAAGGGATCATTAATGGAGTAGTTTCCCGTTGCTTTCCCCATTCTATGCCGTACAATAGAGCTGATAATAAGGGATCATTAATGGAGTAGTTTCCCGTTGCTTTCTCCATTCTATGCCGTACAATAAAGCTGATAATAAGGGATCATTAATGGAGTAGTTTCCCGTTGCTTTCTCCATTCTATGCCGTACAATAGGGCTGATAATAAGGGATCATTAATGGAGTAGTTTCCCGTTGCTTTCTCCATTCTATGCCGTACAATAGAGCTGATAATAAGGGATCATTAATGGAGTAGTTTCCCGTTGCTTTCCCCATTCTATGCCGTACAATAAAGCTGATAATAAGGGATCATTAATGGAGTAGTTTCCCGTTGCTTTCCCCATTCTATGCCGTACAATAGAGCTGATAATAAGGGATCATTAATGGAGTAGTTTCCCGTTGCTTTCTCCATTCTATGCCGTACAATAGAGCTGATAATAAGGGATGTTCGGTTCAGATAATTTGAAATTAATTGTAAACGACTAATCGATTAATCAACTGACCATTCCATAAATCGATTAATCGAATAATAGTTTAATCAGCTAAATCAAGAATCGATTAATTGATTAGCAGACTCGAAATAAGAAATAAGTCTAAATGAGAGATCATCGGTTATGTTGAGTCATGCTTATTTTCGGTATGACGTATGGAAATTTTAAAAAGTTGTCTAAATATGTTTATGTTAACAATAACCAAATAGGCAGTGACAGTTGAAGGACAAACATGTATCACACTGGGAATGGTTTCGAAAAAAAACTAAGAGTCTTTATCATAGACTTTGAATTCTTGTTACATGTTTACAATTTAGGACAGGGGCATTTTTGTTTTACTTAGTTTTAGCCTAGTTTTCACAAAGAATGAACATTATTTAAAAATATATGAAGCAATATCATATTCTTTTTAAATATATTGGGTTCATTCTCTAGTCTACATGCTCCACTACAACGTAGTTCTACATGCTTTCAACTATTTCACAACACTACATCGATGTCTTTTGTATATATATAAATATTTACTTACTGGTGACTAATCTTAATTTTTTTTTAAATCTTGATGGTCTATAGAGGGTTTTGAGTATCTTTCAATGAGAACAGACTTGTGTGCTTGCCAGTACTCATCTTTAATTAAACGGTTTCTAAGGATTTCTCTGTCGCTTTTCAATACACTACAATCGAAGATTTGTGGTCCTTCGTTGCAGGAACAATTAGGACTGCGTACTATTTTAAGCCGATGCAGATAAGAATTAATGTTTCCATGACCAGTTAGTATTGTTGTCATGTTAGGAGAGAAGACGAATTTAATTGCTAATCTACTTTCTATTGTTGGAAGGAAGTCCTTAGTAATGATTCCCTTCGAAGTCTCTTCCCATTCTTGTAGCCATTCACTGTTGGATTGTTTGCGGAGTTTTTTTTTTTTTTTGGATAGGTATTTTGTCGTAACAGATTTCATTTAATTTAGCTGCTTCCTTGGCTAGTTTATCAGCCAACTCGTTACCTTCTACGCCGGAGTGTGCTTTAATCAATTCGAATTGTATCTTCCAGTTGTTACTCCTAAGTGTTGCCGTGGTTTCCTGATTCTTTCAATTAGGTGAGCGTGATTTTTATAATCTGCTATAGAATCAATATTGCCGGTATTGCTGTGTGTCCGTATAGTTACTTTTTTATTTTCGCTGTCTGTTGTCTCTTTTAAAGATTCTAGAGCCTTTATTATCACAAGTTGCTCCGCCTGGTTAATCGAACAACTGTTGTGAATTTTAAATTTTTGTTGATCTCTCAACTGGTTTGCTTTATACAGGGTCTTTATTTTAACTTAGCAAGGCGATTCCGCTCGAACATGGCCGCCGATCTCCGGTCAATAGTCGGCTGTTCCAGATTGGCGCTCGCGGTCTCCAGCCGTATTCCCACGTTCTTCCTGCGGTAAACGTGTGAGCTCCGAGCTAATTGGGTGTTTTATGAACCTACTGTGTACTGTATATCGTATTGTATAGTATTTTATTGTGATTGTGTATAGTGCTGAAAGGCCTTATGTGAAATATTCGTTACGTGAACGTGTATATCTGCACAATACGTACATAAAGTGCAGAAAATCGTGCGCTAGAACAAGACAAAAGTTTCGAGTGAAATTTTGAGGAAGACCCATTCCTATAAATCGCACGATAAAACAACTGGCTATGGGATTCAAACGTACAGGTGCAGTAAACAATAAAAATAGACGTAACGGTCGTTATTTCCTTACTGAAGCTAAATTAACTGGAATAACCGGAAACTTCATAAGGAGATGGCGATTAGGTTTGGGAGCGGATGGGGAACATTTTCAGCATCTACTGTAAACATGGTGAGTAACAAGAAGTTCCGTGACGAACTAAAGAGCCTACTTTTCAAGAAATGTAAGAATCATTGCAATGATTAATCTATATGGACCTAATTAGAATAATGACGAAATAGAGTTGGTAATATCGAAATTTCTAATTAGTTCGAAATATAAGTGGCATAATGTAGCCTAATAGAGCACTAGAGTTGGCAGCCCTGGTGACTGAATATATTCTTAGTTCAAACTCTTAAGGTACAGAATACAAAATTTGGTTGAAGTCCAATGGATAGCATGGACGTTGTATATAGTTAGACATTGGAACTATCAGCGCGTGGAAAACCATGTTGGCAACAATGTAGTGCATATGTTGGTCAGAAATAATCAGAAATATTATGATCTATTGTTGTACCAATTGTGGATTAAATACATTTATTTGTATAGAAGTTATTACATGTATTTAAAAATTGGACCAATCAGCAGGCTTAGAATCATGTTGGATGCACTGACGTGCATTAGTTACCCCAAATTAATCTAGAATGTCAGGTACTATACGTGTGCATAGTTTAAAACTGTCGCCTTGCATACTTTCTGATATATTGGTATTTGGATAAAACAATAGAGAGTGCATTTATTAACATTTGGCAGCCCCGGCGGCTCTTAAGATTACGCTCAGCCATATCTGTCTATCTACACATAGTACATACGAAATTTGTTCGAAATCCAAATGCTAGTGTAGAAGTTAGATGCATTTAAAAATTGGACCTATCAGCAGGCTTAGAATCATTTTGGCAACACTGTCATGTATGGCCTCCTGGAAATTAAACTGAAATATTATTATCTATATGTGTGCCAATTTTGGTACAGCTCCCATGCATGCCTTCCAAGATATACAACATGGTGCTGAAATTTCAATTGTGATTCTTAAGCAGTTGGTAGCGCTGAAATCATTTTCAAATACGGTATTGAGATATTCAGATAGAGATCTTTACCCATACCAAATTTGGGTTCGATTGCTACAGCCGTTTAGGAGTTGATAGGGGACACACACACACAGACAGACAGATAGACAGAAGGACAGACAGACTGACAGACACACATTTTCCCGGATCGATCTCATAAATCTACTTTTTCCTCATTTTTACAAAATGCGAAAAGTAGGCTAAAATGGCATGATACTGATTTTATGCACCGTATTCTGCCGTACATATGCGCGCACGGTAGCCGGCAACTGAGCCGTCACTGGCGGAGTGCGTGAGCGAGAATGTCCTTGACAAGCAAATGTAAAGATCCTGAATATTGCTACTCTTGCTCCAACTCCTTCCTCGCTTTTGCTTCCATCCGTATATATTTGCCATATTTTAATTAAATAAATGTCTGTTTTGCCTCTGTGAGAGCGGAGTGACAGGAGCGAAGTACAACGATCAATCAACAAAACAATTAATAAATTATTCGACCAACCGATTATTTGATTAATCAATAATAATAATAATAATAATAATAATAATAATAATAATATCGTATGGCCTCGGGTGCCGGGTAAAAGCTTTGTAATTTGACACCCAGAGGGTAGCTTGCATGTCGAATTTCGTTGTTCCTTGAATTACTACGAAAGTCAAGGAGGTTAGCTATCTAACACAATCGCTTACTAGTAGAGAAATGAGGAACTTTGTCTTGGCGGAAACTCCCGAGATTAATTTTGCCATTAGGAACACGGCCTACTGAATTCAAATGGGTTATTTGACATGCCAACATCGTATGACATGCGTGTCGTATTTTTACCGTCTTTCAAAAATCACTTACTACGGCCAGGAGCGAACCTGCAATCTTGGGGTTAGTAGACCGACACGCTATCCACTCACCCACCTTGGCAAGCTATTAATCAATAAAACGCACAATTAGATTAATCGTTATTTGTAGCAATTAATCGATTTTCTGCTTCGATTTGTCGATAAATTAAGTTAATTGTTTAAAAGTACGCGCCTGACTCTCACCCGGAGGCCCCGGGTTCGATTCCCGGCTCCGTCAGGGATTTTAAAACCTACGTGAGGGTTGGAACGGGGTGCACTCAGCCTCGTGAGGACAATTGAGTAGCTGTCTGACAGTGAGGCAGCGCCCCGATCACGAAAACCAAGATATACGGCCGATGGGACCCGATGTGCTGATCACTCGTCACCCCAATATCTGCAGACCAAATGGCTGGGCAGCGGTCGCTTGGTCGGCCTAGGCCCTTTATGGGCTGTATAGTGCCGGTGGTTGACTTTTTTTTGTTTGTTTAAAAGTGCCATCCCTCTGCATTACAAGTTATTATTAAGTAAAAATGTAGACTTTCACGACCGGCGTTGAAATAGGAATCTCTGTTTCGCGGGCTTTTTGGTCGTGTTCCAAGGACATTTTGTCGTCCCGACGTTTCGCTGAATACTGCGTTCAGCATGTTCACAGGTTACATAAAGCGAGGTAAAAAGAAGATATATAAATAGTCAACAACCCACACATAGAGGCTACCATAGCAACGGCGTACCACATAAAAGTAATGCATCAAGGACAGGGCTGCTCGTCTGTTGCATCTTCTCGTCTACGACGGTCAATAAGGGCAGGCTTGAGGGGATTAAGGACTGGAAACCAAGCTCTGTTCACATCCCCTCAAGCCTGCCCTTATTGACCGTCGTAGACGAGAAGATGCAACAGACGAGCAGCCCTGTCCTTGATGCATTACTTTTATGTGGTACGCCGTTGCTATGGTAGCCTCTATGTGTGGGTTGTTGACTATTTATATATCTTCTTTTTACCTCGCTTTATGTAACCTGTGAACATGCTGAACGCAGTATTCAGCGAAACGTCGGGACGACAAAATGTCCTTGGAACACGACCAAAAAGCCCGCGAAACAGAGATTCCTATTACAAGTTATTATTGTTAATCAACGGATGGAGCGGTGGCAACTCAGATGGGAATGTGATCCTCGTGGTAAATGGGCCAAGCACTGATACCACGCCTGGATACCTGTGTCGAAAGAGTCCATGGTGAAGTCAATTATTACCTCACACAACTTCTAACAGGACACGGATATTTCCGGAAATTCCAGCATAGAGTAGGCGGAGCGAGTGGTGCAACATGCACATATTGTGACGACATCGATGATGTACTTCACACCTTCTTCGTGTGCGGGCATTGGATGATAAAGAGAGAATATGTGGAAACTGAATTGGAAGAACTGACACCAGATAATATTATTTCTGTGATGTTACGGAACCAGAAACCTTGGGACCAGGTAGCAGTGTATGTGGAGGATGTCCTTCGCCAGAAAAAGCGGGATCTGGAAGCGTACGACCGCCCGTAGGAAGGAATGAAGAAGGAAGAGGTCGAAAGGCTAAGTAAGCACGACATCACCCTGAAGTAATGCGAGAGCGGTTCCGGGGTGGTGAACGCATCGTGGGAAAAGAGATGTGGTTTCTAGTGGGTAAGAATCCCCCACTACTGTGGAGTGCGGACCCTTCACAAGTGTCTTTTGAGGATTTTCCTCAGTCCTTCGTAATATGTATACTGTATGTATATTATTATTAATAATATGGATATGTTTACGGGCTGGGGGTCTATCTGGAATTAGCAAGGGCAGTTTGGCTTCGACAAATTAGTAACACTTAGTTACCATGGCAACGAGTGGTAGCACACTTAGGTTCTACTCGTTGAAGCGTGCGCAATCACCATACACAAGTCACAGGTCCACTTACAAAAGTACAAAGCGTTTCAAGGAAGCTCAGAGGTTAGAAACTCATAAACGTATCCATGATTGATACTTCGCGTGTCGGAGGAAATGTGCACTTAAATAATAGTAATAATAAAATAACAATAATAAAAAACAATAAAACAATAATGCCATTCATGACTGGCTTAGAGACGGGATTAATTTTGATGTTATGCGATTTAATTCATTTAATAATGCAGCCAAATGGCCGGTTATATACATAATCAACCCAGTTGATTGACAACAGAATTGAGACAATGATAAAATTCTATCTGTACAACCCATCACGTGATATCTCTCACAGAGTTTCCCACAAATACGACAAACACAGTCCGTCGTTATCATGCCATCCGTTGTGTAAAATTCCATACAAATATAATTTTTCTTTGCTTTGTGTTCTCTGACCACCTCTTTGAAGGCCGGTGTGGGCCCAAGTAGCATTTTCAAGCGTAGTTCGTCTAATAGCATCATTTCTTTAGATAGTTCGTAAACTAATCTAGATATTGTGTACCTGGATACTCCAATGGTTGTATTTAAAAAGCGCGCTTTTACCTTTTAAAATTGTTAGTAAAGGCTCCTTCACAAGAAGCTAGATAAATGTATTGTTGTAAGCCTTTTTTTATACAGTACATCCTTTCAAAATTACCAATTATTATTATCACCTGTTCTTGTCTGGTGGTGACTGTTTTTTTTTGTTTGCTTATTTTAATGGAGATGATGCTGCTATTTGTAATCTGTAAGGGTCAATGTACGCTAAAGTTTTAGTTTTTCATTGTCATCATTATTTATTTCGTTTCTTCCGTTACAGGTAAGATAATCCACTTCCATTAGATGTACACCTGCCAAGCGCACCCTCTGGTAAGCGCCTTTTAAATGACAGATCAGTAGGTTGCATGTCTCACTTAGAAATGGCTTAACTCCTCGTGTATCTAGGGATTACTTTTGGCGAGAGGTCGTTACAGTCATTGCTCTATGAATATAGAAAGCCCTTTCGTCCTCAAATGTGCCTATGTGGAAAACATTTTCAGCATTAATAATAATAATAATTTCTTCTGGCTTCGGGTGCCGGGTGCAAGCTTTGTTATTTGACACCCAAAGGGTAGCTTGCATGTCGAAATTCGTTGTTCCGTGAAGCACTATGAAAGTCAAGGAGGTTAGCTATCTAAGCTCCTTGAATACTATAGCGCTTACTAGTAGAGAAATGTGGAACTTTGTGTTGGCGGAAACTTCCGAGATTAATTTTGCCATTATGAACACGGTCTACTGAATTCACTTAATTTGCCTTCATTTATTTGTGTCATCATTAATTATTGTAAGACAGTCTTCTAGAACTAGGAGAAATTTTGTCATTGTTGTAGTTCCATCATGCGGTAGTTTATCTAAATTGTATCAGTTGCATAAGTGGGCCATCACATGTTAACACCAAACAAACTGCTATAGTTCCCATGATAAAGCTTCTTCTTCTTATGCTTCTGTCGTTTAGGCCGACTGTGGACCACGTTAATTTGATTTCAGCTTCTGGATCTTTGTTTCTGCCCAATACTCCTCCATTCTATCGCTCTGCATTCCCCTCCTTTCTTCAGTCCATGTTGCCTGTATCCGTGATGTAGGATGACTCTTAAAACCCGTGAAATTCTTAATTTTGACTTTGTATGCCTCCCTGTTGCTGACTTCAACTTCAGATGTTGCCATTTCTTATAGGTCCTTCTTCACCTCCTGATACCAGCGAGCTGTGGTTTTCCTGATCGCAAAGTATTCCATTATCCGGTTAGTTAATCTACCGGGTCCATTCTGTATATAAGTCCGAAGAACATGGCCCTTCTTTTCCCGATGGTGTCAGATTTTATCCAATCTGAGGTATAATTCTTGGTTCCCTTTTTTCCTATACGACTCATCTTCTGTTCTTTTAGGTCCAAGTATCTTCCTAAGAATCTTTCTCTCTGTTAGTTCTAACCTTTTGATCATTCCTTTCTTTGTCAGACACAAACATTCAGCTGCATATATGGCTTCCGGACGAATCACTGGTAGGTTCTCAGTTTTGTGTTGATCGAGATGGTTAAGTGTTCCAGGTTAATTTGTATGTCAAGTTTAACTATTAATTCTCGAATGATGAAGCTTCTGATATTGTGTTGAATAAAATGAAAAATAAGGAAGCTCTCCCAAAACAATAGGAGCTTCCACTTCCCTCTCTTCGGAAAATTAGGTTTGCCAAATGTGCCATAACACCGTAAAACTTGGTTGTGTCTGTATCTGCAATCATAGCCCTCACAAAAGAAAACTGATTTGTAAGAGCGAATGTAACAACTAGCTATGTTGGGTATTTCGTAGCAACTTTCAACGTTTCATTAGAGAATATATTCGCATCCAGTCAGACTGAATTGATGTTCTTACATGGGATGAATACAGTTGATACGAAAATTAACAATTAACAATTTCTCGTTCCATCAGCAAAAGTGGATGAGTTAAACACCTGAATTGAAATGGATGTAGAACGAAAACCGTACGTTTCCGGACATGGGTTCCTGTTCAAAATATTATATATTCACTCATCTCTACAAGTCCTAACCATCAGTAACCGGAGTTTTCAAACTATAATATCTGAACTCTGCAATTCGTCTAGGTTTGTACCGTGTCTTGTGTGGAGTTGAGCTTTTAGTTCTGGCAGTCAAGTGGTGCAGTTTCATTGCATATAAAGGGAGGTAGCGCGCAGTTCGTTACTCCAGTGGGCGTCCGGGCGGGGACACCGAGAGCCCGCTGATGCTCCAGCTAGGTGTCCGAGGCGAAACCCCATATTAACCTAGATGAAATGCTGAGTTTTAATTCACTGGTCATGAA
Source organism: Meconema thalassinum (assembly GCA_946902985.2). Classification (NCBI taxonomy): domain Eukaryota; kingdom Metazoa; phylum Arthropoda; class Insecta; order Orthoptera; family Tettigoniidae; genus Meconema; species Meconema thalassinum. Next base: position 448,409,541 of record OX336393.1, on the reverse strand, counting down.
AGCCACTATACCGCCTTTTTATAATATAGTCCAGTCAATAGTGGCTCAAAAAAGGGGGTTTACCGTACTTCAGATGCGGGATCGTTTTTTATGTTTTGATGTTGTTTAGGACCATTAGGTAGTTATTAATCCATGTTTCCGTCATCCCTACCCCCTTGCTTCGTCCGCCATCTTGAAAAATCTGTCTGATATCGGCACTTTTTTCAGTTGTTAGCCTTTAGCTCATTCCCAGTTCATTTGTTTGAAGATATGTTTAGTTAAAAAAATGTAGATTACTAAATTTCACACACATTTGATATGGAAGATTATTTTGTAGGACCAAGCGTATTCGGGCTACGAGAAGCCGAAAAGGGCCGAAAATTGTCGATTCGGCAATTTTTTCACTTTCGCTCCACTTTCCATGGCAAAAACAGGGGGAAGACTTGATCTCAGCAAAATGTTTATTGAATGAAAGATGTAGAGAATTTAATTTCCTTTGAAATTCATGTATCAAAACATACGAGCAATGGGTAGGAGTGGGATAAATTTAAGAAAATCAGAAGAAATGCGTTTTTTGTGATTCAGCCCTGGAGCGCCGTGTTGGTGAAAGTTTTTCATTTCATTATATTGCAACCATTTTAGGTAGATTTCATTAGAAAGCTAACTATTGCAATGGGTACCATGTTTCGACTTCCGGAAAATTTCGACATATCTTCGCGTTTCACATCCCCCAGACCCCAAAACCACCGTTACTTTTTCGAAAAAGTGAAATATTGCTTTAACTCTCTTAATATGTGAAATATCGAATCTGTTCAAAGTTCATACTATGTGTCGGATAAAGCCCAAAAATGTATGTTTGAAGAGTTTTATTATAGCACCAACCATTGACCAAAGGGGTGGCAAAAAGTGGGTTTTTCGGGAAACATTAATCATATCTCTCTTAATAGGCACAATATCAAAACCGTACAGAATGGACAATATTTCCCTAATAATTACCTAAAACTTTTGTCTGAAAGAATTTTTGATATGACCCATCATTACGCCAAGGGATGAGAAAAATGATTTCGGGATTATAAGAAAATGCCAAGGGCTATCAGTGGTTGCCATGGCAACACTACTAAATTGATGAGGGATGAGCCATCAGACGTTGCCATGACAACGCACTTGCACGAGATCAGATTCAGATTTCCTTCTGACTAAGTGTGAAGCGGCTTCGGTGACGTAACTGGTAACATGGTGAATTTCTATGCCCAAGGTCGCGGGTTCAAAGCCGGCCAAAGTCGTCGGATTTTCTAAGAGCGCTAAAAATCCCTCAGTATGCTTTCTTTTCGATGGGAAGTTCCAACGATCGTTGCAAGTTGCTGGTTACGGTGGCATAGAGTAGCCAAGTTCAGAGCTAGGTGTCGTTGACGGTAGTATCTGGTAGCAACATTAGGAACTACTGCCTGAAATTGACCGTCTGCAGTCCTTACCTGAATTACAGAATAATTTAGCCATCTCAATTCACACCGTTTATCAGACAGATTCTACACTCACCCAAAGTACACGGGGGTTACATGACCGCGTTCTCGCAGCCCCTAAACTGAGGAACCAACCAAAATCTCTGTGGGAGATATAATTTTGCGTGAAGAAGTAACAGACCGTTACATACTTACACATCAGTGTCGAAACCTTGCACAAGGACAGTGTGACCACAAGTATAACAAGTAGTTCCGTGAAGAACTATACAGCCTATTTCCATATATCCTATTTATGTTAACTGCCACTATCAACATACAAAATTCCAGTTTGATTGCTGTAATGGATTCGTAGATATTGAGAACCGACTAAATATTTCGGATGGTCGCCATGTTGGATTTTATGTATGTAGGTCCTAGAGTTATGTACTAATACATGAAGATTATTGTGTACGTGTAGCATTCAAACTTCAATCGCATGATTAGGACAGAAGAAGTAACAAGGAGATTTTAAAAATTCGCACAGCTGCCATCTTGTGGTTATGGAAACAATTGAAATAAATTAGATGCCAGTGGATTAACATTCCTATAAGGATTTACTGTACCAAGTTGAACTGCACTCGGCTTGTTAAATTGCGAGAAACGTCCATGAGGAATATTTATACTTCGCGTCGCCGCCATGTTGGATTCGTGATCACCAGGTTATTTAAAGACCTATAGGTGAACTTAAGATCATAGCCCCTATGAACATAAAAGTGTATCAGTTTGATTGCTATAATAGATTCGTAGATATTCAGAGTCGTCTAAATATTTCGGATGGTCGCCATGTTGGATTGTTAAATGTATAGGCCATAGAGTCTTGTACCATTAAAGGAAAGTTATTGCGTAGGTTTAATATTCAAACTTTCATATCGATCGCATGATTACGACACAAGAAATAAAAACTTAATTTTAAAATTCGCAAAGCCGCCATCTTGAGGTTTTGTAAACAATTGAACTAAATTAGATACCAATGTATTACAATGTGTATAAACATTTCCTGTACCAGGTTTTATTGCGGTCGGAACATTAAATCGCGAGAAAGCTCTACTTAAAATTTTCAAATTCGCGTGGCCGCCATGTTGGTTTTGTAGTTACCAGTTTTTCAAAAGTCACATAGGTGAACTTCTAGTAGATCCCTTTATCACCATACAAAATTCCAGGGTGATATCGGGAATAGTTTCAGAGATGTTGAATGCTGGTGAAATATTTCGCACAGCCGCTATGTTGGATTGGTGAGACGTAACAAAATTTGAAGGGCACGGTCAGGGTCGTCCGGAATAATGCTATGAACTTACCGAGTTTTATTACAATCGCTCCAGCAGTTAAGAATTTATTAGGGACACACACACACACACACACAGATACACACACACACACACACGGACAAAAGGTGTTCTCATAAGCCTATTTTTTCAAAATTGAAAATAGCCTAAAAATCTACTCCAAATGACAAGAAGGTTACCGTCATCATAAGACTAAATTGTTTAAAATATGCATAAAATGACGAAAAACAAAGTTAATTAATCTCCAATTATAAAATACTTTCTCGCAATAAATGAGGTCTGTTCCTTCTACGAAGACCTGCATCTTCTGCCTCTTTTTGCCTATCCCCCAGTTTGTCCGGTGAAATCTACCTCCGCCTTCCGGTGTGCCGAGATGACTTTTTTTGAACACAGCAGTGCATCTAAATAATATTTCAACCATTTTTTTGTATAAATGTGACCTCACACACACATACACTCACACTCACACACACCCACGCATATATATGTGTGTATATATATATATTGTACCCATTCGTCATCATATGGAACATGTGTTCGTATCCCAGCTAACTCACGGTCTTTCGAGGTATGGGGCGTTCAACCCACTATACGAGCACATATTCAGGATTTGAGTCTGTCAGGTGACTACTCTACTTGAAGGAAACAACATATTCCTAAGTATAACATTTAATGGTAGTAATTCATGGCAAAACAACATAAAACACAAAAAAATACTTTACATTTATTTCCCACAACAAAAATCAAAATTATCTGTGAGTCTCTTCTCCTCAAGATTGGTGATCCACCGCACTCAAGTCTATCCTAAACATCCTATTGTTGATACTCTTTGACATTTGCGAGTGTCCATATTGTTCTGCACGTGGCACAATTTAGCACAAATTGGAATATCACAACACAACAAACAAAAATTATATTTAAATGACATTAAATCTGCAATTATTAAACACTTATCCGTTTTACACGGAACATTTACTTTAAATAACAATAATTCATTAGCTTATGCCTTGTTTAATAAGTGTTGTCTCGTGCGAATCGTATTCTTTTCCCATAAGTTTCAAAAGCTGAAGTGGTACACTTTCCCCTCCAAAATACACATAGATATAGATATTTCTATAGCTTCACCATACAACGATTTTCTGGGTCTGGTCAAAACATTATCGTTACAAACGTGTCATCTCATTCAAATTACGCTACCCGTATGAATAAATGAGTGTGACCTGGGTAAATACTCTTTACAAAAATGCTTCCATTTATTTGGTTCAGTTAATTTCTCCTCAGAGAATAACTGGGCCAAATGTTATCCGATTACTTCATTCCAACATTGCATATGTGTGGAAATAGTGCAACTAATTCAATTGATACCATCATATCAAGCACATCTTAATTATTTTTCGAAATATCGAGATTCTTCACTGTCCCACTACAATCTTAAAATAAAAGGATCAGGTCTATTGACTTCCTTTCGTGCGAACAATGAATTAGTCATGGGCCGTCCTCGGCAAGATGGCTGCCGGGTTAGTGGATTATACCTGCTACCCCGTCTGACTCCCCGCATGGTCAAGTGTTCACTCACTGGTGCAGCTGTGCTAGAGGTACCCTGAAGGGGTCGTGTCCTTACGAATTGAGTCAATCTAATTATTTAATACCTACATTTAGAGTATTTAATGGGCTCATCTCGGCTCTTAATTACTATTCAAGGCAAGGGATGGATCACGAAATAGCTTTGTCTTTCTGTGGTCGACATCAGTGGCTTAGCGTGCGTCTCAGATGAGTTTCACTGTTATCTCACTCGACGGCATGCATATAACAAGAGGAAATCGACGTTTCCTACACGAAGAACCATTTGCCTTACCTCTAAGGGCAGATCAATTAATACATCGGCCTACCTAGGGTCTCTAGCAGTTATCCCTGGTGGCGAAGACTCTGCGAACAGTGGATACAGACAGACTCTGTCCCAACTCTGTTGCGAATACACATGTATGCTCTAAGACAATACTATATCGTAGCTTCGAAGATTTTGCCTACTAGATTTGACAACGCGCAAACTATTTTCGGATGATCCCCGCAACTTATTGACGTAAATCTCTTGATTCTACGTTACATGTTCGCTGATCGCGGCTCAAACAATATTTCTTACAAGTGACTCAATTATTAAAGCACTCATGTCCTCTATACATTTACTCATAAGCCAAAGTTCTACGTAGCTCCAAAACAAGTATAAATTTACTGGCATACATTTGACTATCTTAATGGCTCTCAAATACAACCGTGTAGAATATACCATAATAAAACATTTATTTAACATTTCAATGACACTGAAAAGCTCTCTTTATCTCGATATTTATCTTTCTTTCTTTCTTACTTACTTTTCACAGTAACACAGTATTCTTACGCTAGATATGACACATTTTGCACGTACTATAGGCCTGACATGCCGATTTATTTATTTATTATCGTTACCGACCCCAGATTATTATTATTATTATTTAACGTTACCGTCACTTTCATCAATGTCTTACGCCTAAATGGCCGTAAGCATGTCATCCTCAAAGCCATATTTTTTTTACCAAAATACGAGGGATGTGATCTCGTACACAAATGACTGTTAATTCTTAATCGTTGAGGGAATGCTTCGTTGTATGGTGAGCTATTAAATCATATCAACATATTAAATTTGTACTCACTTTCATTTTAGCTGGGTTGGTCCAGCATGCCAGCCACTCGCCTGCCATAATGCTTGTTTTAAGCCATCATGATATTTTTCACACGACACATTGCATAGACATTACACATGGTAATTATATTTTTCTCTACTGGCATTTTTACTTTAACACAATACACATTCTTTTACCATATAAACATAAACACTTTTAAAGATCAGTGTAATATAACTTTATACATAATTATCGCACAAATTTCACACACGGATCCTTGATTGGATTCTCACTATCGCCTGACCTCAGAGATGCGATGCAGCTAACTCCTGACAACCGCTGATCTCCTTGAAAGTCTATCTTGCCTGCGTCTCCCGTCACCTACAGTTTATGTCTCCTCTACTGCTAAGTTGTTCAATCCTAGGTCACAAATACTTGTGATGCCTTCCAGGTTCCCGTAACTGTAGTGTTCATTACAGTAATATGTTATTTTACCCATGATAACACTTCCTGTGCTTATGTTCATTGTCTGTAAACATCATCCTAAATTATCTCCACGCTGTACTGATTCTATACTCGCGTATACTGTTGCTTATACGTCTGTTGTAGACTAATTATTATATGATGCAGAATTACTGTTATTAAGCTGCACGATGCGCCTTTCATTGTTCACCGCTAGTATATTTGAGCGTCAATACTTTATAAATTCCGCGCACTTTCTTGCGTGACCCGACAGCGTGTTACCACACGAGTTAAGTCAAGACGAACTGAACTCCGCTCCAGCTTCTCCCCATATAAAGCTTCCTGATAAAAAATAGTTCACTGAATTTCCAGGAGCGACTCTCTTCTTAAAATAATACATTTTCAAAGTGAAGTATGATCCTTATTCGTCTATTCATGGAGGTTCCAAATTCACTCGCGTGCAGGCAATTGCTTCGGCCAATTAATTATAATTAATTGCTTTCTTCCACGGCGTCATAATGCTACCCCGGTTCTTCCCCTCTGGCTCCTTTACAAATCCTGACTCTGCCGTGGATTAGGTCTGTGCATAAGTTCCTTTATAGATGCAGACTTTTATTTAAGCGTGAGGACACTCCTAAATTATCTTTCCTAGAATACATGCATCTGGGTGTAAGTTTCATCTCAATTCATTGCTCCATTTGGCCGTAATTAATTAATTAATTTCTGTGGGCGACCACACCCACTCCACTGTTTCGCCTTGTTGAAGGGGATTTTCTTAGTCGTTAACCCTACAAGTGCGAAATGTCGAGTTTTTCGACGATGTGTACCTGTCTGTAGTGCCAGCGTCGAAAAAATCGACCTTCATAAAAGTCGCGATAAAGGTACCTGAGGTGACATCTATCGACATAAAACACGTACTAAGTTGTCAAGCATAGTTTGAAGTTTATTTTTCCTATCGCAAGGAGTTCCATATCTGCGTAAATATTCCATGATATGTATCCTCTATGCTTTGAAATTTCAATGTTTACATGTGGACAAGATGGCGACTCGAGATGTCAACATTGCCGGCAATATTGACCTTATTGCGGAATTAATAGACGATGGAAGTGATTTTAGTGATGTGGAACACGGCGAACATAATAGTTACGATACGAGTAGTGACATTGATAGTGAAAGTGGGTCAGAGCAGACTCAAATGCCGGAAAATAGTGATCGCGAAAGTGATTCCGAAGAAGATGTACCTCTTCAAGAGAGACTTGATGCTGCTAATGCATGTAGGACTACGGCTAATAAAACAACTTGGATACAAATTATCTCTCCTGAAACTGAGAAAGACTGGTTAAGATTTAGGCCTAGATCTATGGGATTTCAACATAATCTTGAGAGAAATTCGAAGGATATTTGTTACTTCCTTCTCTATTTCTTCTTCAATTGTGGAACATGATTTTGGCCGAAACTGATTTATTTTATGTAGTGACCTAAGTTATGCACATATTGCAACGAAGCGTTTACTGGTGACCAAGAACATATCAAGGAACAATTTGTGTATATTGGATTTTTCAACTCAGATAAGTGTTTTCCTGACAATTTTGGCTTGAAATTCGAATTAATTATTTTTTTGTTTTTGTTTTTACGTTATTAAAGTGATTGTTAGATCTTAAATTTCTTTAATACATCTATTTCCTACATATAATTAAACTACAGAATCTGATCTAAATATTGATATAAGAAACATAATTTTCTGATAACATTTGAGGTAACTGTTAGCATTTAATAAGCAGACTACAAATCGGAGGATTATGTGCTGGCACTACAGGAAATAAAGCTGGCACTTGTAGGGTTAATCACGGCCTTCACCCTCCAGCCACGCCGAAAGTAGTGCATAGGCGCCACGTCTACTCCACCCACATTCAACTTCGCTTTGTCAAAATGTCAAGCTGGCTCGCTTTCTTGAGCGCTAGCATCTCAAACGTACATAGGCTTGTATTTTCTGCAATAATCCACCTTTAAAGCTATAATATTCCCGTTCTGGCCGTGAAATCATACTATTATAATTATATGCAGTTATAACTCATTCTTCCTCGGGTTCACTGTGGCTGTTCCCCCTCAGAGATCAATGATTCAATTCTGCGCAGAATCATGGGCCTGGACTTCCTTGTGATAAAAACCCCGGTTCGATGCCAGTCAGCCGTGTCTAATTGGGCACAATATATATATTGAAACTTGATTGTAAATAAAAAATAGATTTCATCAATAAATTGTTTAATGAATAAATGTTTTTCATTTATAATGTTATACACATATTTCATGTAGGCCTATATCTCAGATATTTTACATATATACATACGAATTATTTAGGGTAAATACAGAAGTTGCTAACAGTGATATAAGCTCCAAATAATTTCAAAAGTTGTGGAATGAAAACGTCGGAGTTGCCGATCCAGTCACTATGAGGCACAGCTGCTTGAGGCATCAACTATGACTCAACCTCAACCATCCCTTCTCAAACCTGATGCTATTGGTTTTTTCCAGCTGGTTTTTGACAACGCTGACTTTAATGTCAATACAATAGACGGCCACGGGACATTCCATGCGATGGGTGGAATCATATGTGTGACTCCATTTGATGCATCAGGGGGAATGAGACAACATTACGCGTTCAGCGAGGATGAATGCCCCCCAGGCTGGTAGCATTTGCTGGTTCGACTGAGTTTCAAAGATTTGTGTAGAACCTACAAGGTGGCTTGAAAATAATATATCTGCCATTTATCAATGCCCCTCCAACCCATGATGACACTGCCTACACATCCTTGTTCAAGGCTCGCCGAGAATGCGATAGTGTCAAGCAAAAAACCTGCTTTGTGACGTTCGACTAGCCACTATATATGAAGGCACAGGAAATTCTCCACAATGGCACACAGCCAATATTGAAAGATGTCATAGGAAGACTTGGGGGCTACCAATTGCTCATGCCATTCTTGGGAGCTGTTGGCACAATAATGAGCGGCAGTGGACTCTTCGAGCTATTTGCCACCATCTATGCCAAAAACAGCATTGATAAAATGCTGCACGGCCATGCTTATTCTCGAGCTGTGAGGGCTCATTTATTGACACATCAGGCATTGGCCACACTGATTCTGGGTGCGATTGAATTTACTAACGAAGAAACAACTGTTGTCAACAGGCTACTAACAGAGATGGACCAGTCCACGGTTCTGGAAGCAGATGATTTCGAAGAAATCAAATCTGTGAAGCAGCGACAGCTGTCTACAATTTGCAAAGCAGAGATACAACAGCTCAGCTCTGGGTTCAGTACTATAACATGGTGACTCTTGAGAGGATGGGCAACTTTCAACTCCACTTGGACACTATCAAGATGATACCATTTTTCCATGCTGCCAGACATTGGCCTTATGCAAGGAAGTGCGCATTTGTACCCTCAAGAAATGTCCTGTTTGGAAGACAGAATGAATCCGGCAGAGTTCCAAAAATTCACAAAAGAAAGTTATTTCACAATTTCAAGGTCAAACAAATTTTGGTCAGGCGTTTAGACTGACGTGACAATCGAACAGAAACTCACGAAAGATATGAAAGTTGGAGGTGTCTTGACTAGTGTTATGGGCAATGACAGACATTACATTGTGGAAGTGGACTCTTGGAATGACTTCTCTTCAGGATATAGCTCCACAAATGGAGCAGTACACTGAAGTTACAGCATTGTCTTCAGAACAACATGTGGAGCCGAGATCCAGCAGGATCACGTGGGACGAACAAGATGTGCAACGCCTGCTCGAATGGTTTTCAATACACCCCCCTTTCCCTGAAGCAGAGGAAATTATGAGCATCAGCTCTGGTGTAGTTGGAAGTGAGCAGGTGAACTGCTACAATGCTCAGCAAGTCGGTATGGCAGGACTCTCAAGAATAGTGGGAACAACCTTCGGTGAAGTGTCCTTCAAAAAGATGGACAACGTGATATCTTTCGCAGCTGACAAGAACATCTTGAAAGTTAGGGATAAGAAGATTGCTGTGGACCCACTCTCACACTATCACAGGATGTGCATAGCAAAAACAACCCAGGACGACCTTGAAGAATACCTCTCTAATGAGCTTGCACAGTACCTTATGTCGTTGTTCAACGAGGATGGTATGCGAAAGGGCACAAAGTCTGTTTGATATGCAGCGTTCACACCCCCTGTTCATTGATTTCGAGCTCCCCTCAAATCACCTCACTGTCATCGATGGTGGGCACCTGCTCCCCAAAGTTTTATGGAATCGAAATTCGAATTTTGGGCAAAATTGTGCCGATTATATCAAGTACATCCACCAGCATTATGGAACAGTGGTGATGGTCATCTTCGACGGGTTCCCTGACAATCTTCTGATGAGCACTAATAATGCTGAAAGAGCAAGAAGGCGCAAGCTGAACGCCTCAGCAGACGTGATATTTGATGAAGCCACAGTCAACACAACTCCCCAAGACAAATTTCTGTCCAATGAGAGCAATAAAAAACGATTTGTTGCCCTCCTCAGAACGACACTTGAAGCGTCCAACATCATGAACAAGCAAGCTGAGGAGAATGCTGACGTGCTCATTGTGACCACTGCAACATCGATGGCTTCTTCGTACGACGCTGTAATTATTGTGGGGGAAGACATCAATTTATTAGTCATCCTCACTGGGACAGCAAATACGATGAACAACGTATACCTAAAGAAACCAGGAAGAGGCAATTCACCTGACGTCATGTACTCCCCCTCATTATTTATGTATGACCTGCTGCTCATTCACGCCATCAGCGGGTGTGACACAACGTCAAACATTTATGGGTTCGGAAAGACCAAATTTTGTTCCCTGTTCCGTTGCAATCCATTATTGTTGGAGATAATGTTATGTCTTCATGGACCCAGAAGCCACATTAGAGGACATCTCCAAAGCAGGAGAGCAAATATTGGTCGTCCTGTAAGGTAGGGAAATCGACCAATCACTTTCTGACCTCCGACACACAAAGTTTGTTGCCACCACGACAGACTTGAACCTGGAAAAGCTGCCCCCAACCTCTGATGCAGCGCGATACCACCAAGTGATATGAATAGATGAATAGATGCCTGGGTGAGCAGGAAGAACGACCCGATCATCTTTGGCTGTAAAAGAGGAAACAGGGGCTGGATTCCGACAACAACCACCAGACATGCTGCTAATCGTACCCTGCTGAAGACGGTACCATGCAGGTGTGTTACCGGCTGTTCCGCAGCACCCATGCGGAACGTCCCCGGTTACTGTAGCAACCCCCCCCCCCCTTCTTTTTCTTAAGTTTTTATTTTACTGTGTTCATTATTCCCTAATAATTAATATGTAAATAATTAATATATAAAACGCATTGTATTGTAATCTATATTTTGTAAATTCACACTAACTTTTTTAAATGAACGTGTAACGAATTTGTTCTCTCCCATCTATTCATATTTATGCAAAAAAAAAGGTTCAAATATTATTTAGATGCACTGCTGTGTTCAAAAATGGTTGTAATATAATGAAAACGAAAAACTTTCACCAAGACGGCACTCCAGGGCTGAATCACAAAAAACGCATTTCTTCTAGTTTTCCTACGCATTGCTCGCATTTTTTACATCAATTTTAAAGGAAATTAAGTTCTCTACAAATTTCATTCAATAAACATTTTGCTGAGATCAAGTCTTCCCCCTGTTATTGCGATCGAAAATGGAGCGAAAGTGAAAAATTTGCCGAATCGCCAATTTTCGCCCTTTTTCGGCTTCTCGTAGCTCGAATGCGCTAGGTCCGGCAAAAAATACTTCCACATAAAATTTGTTGGAAATTTAGTAATCTACATTTTCTTACTGAAACATATCTTCAAAAAACTGAACTGGGAAAGAGCTAGAGACCAAAAACTGAAAAAAGTGCCGATTTCTGACAGATTTTTCAAGATGGCGGACGAAGCAAGGGGGAGAGATGACGGAAACTTGGATTAATAACTACCTGATGGTCCTAAACAAAATAAAAAAATAAAAAACGATCCCGCATCTGATGTAGGGGGAAATTCGTTTATTGACTGGACTAATATCTGAAATGCTATTCAGAGCCCTATCCAAAGAATTTGTACTACAGGAACCTTATCAGAATAAACAAGAGAACTGAATCATGAGTACCGTAATTTACTCTATTTTAGTAATATAATTTCAATTATTTTATGCATGTGTAAATAAGACTGACAAGTGAACTTCTTACAATGAACTCCCATCGAAAAACCATCTTATTTCCCTCCCCCAAACAGTATTTGTCATTTGAAGCCTACTTAGGAAATTTGCACATTGATCGCTTGTTTAGGACACAAAGATTAAAAAAAAAAAATTAGCGCTACCACCATCTTGAGTTTATAAAAACAATTGAATAAAATTTAATGCCAGTAGGTTAAATTTTGTATAAACCTTCACCGAGTCAAGTTTCACTGTGATTGGATGATTGAAATGCGGGAATATATTTCAACTTTGCTCTTATTTCCCTCCCCCAAACAGTATTTGTCATTTGAAGCCTACTTAGGAAATTTGCACATTGATCGCTTGTTTAGGACACAAAGATTAAAAAAAAAAAAAAAAATAGCGCTACCACCATCTTGAGTTTATAAAAACAATTGAATAAAATTTAATGCCAGTAGGTTAAATTTTGTATAAACCTTCACCGAGTCAAGTTTCACTGTGATTGGATGATTGAAATGCGGGAATATATTTCAACTTTGCTCTTATTTCCCTCCCCCAAACAGTATTTGTCATTTGAAGCCTACTTAGGAAATTTGCACATTGATCGCTTGTTTAGGACACAAAGATTAAAAAAAATAAAAAATTAGCGCTACCACCATCTTGAGTTTATAAAAACAATTGAATAAAATTTAATGCCAGTAGGTTAAATTTTGTATAAACCTTCACCGAGTCAAGTTTCACTGTGATTGGATGATTGAAATGCGGGAATATATTTCAACTTTGCTCGGCCGTCGTGCTGGTTTTGTACTCAACAATTTTTTTAAAGTCACATAATTGAATGTATATGAGTATTGTATATCACTATACAAAATTTAAGTAACAGTGTTGGAAAACGTAGAATAATGGTGAAATATTTCGAGCGGCTGCCATGTTTGATTGGTGAAACGTGTTAAAATTTGAAATACACCGTCAAAGTTGAACACGATAGTTGTATATTCTTACCGAGTTTCATCGAAATCGCTTCAGTGGTTTTCATTTTATTAAACGGACACACACAGATCACACACAATAACACACAGATAAAAGGTGATCTAATACTGTAAGCTTATATTATATATCATGAAAATAGGTAAGAAAACAGGATTATGTTTCCATGGAGCTCTTCGGAAGTTACCAGTGAGAAATTTTCCTTTTGAATAACCCGTCTTAGTACTGGGTTGAGGGGCGCAGTTGGTTTAGTATCGACCTTCAAACCCCTAAATTGCGGGTTCAAACCAGGTTCCGCTCGATGGCAATTTGGGGAATTAAATTCTACAACCTTAAACCAAAAAGAATTACTGACGTCTTATAGATTCTATATTGGTCAAATTCAGAGCCACTTGATCTCGAACGCAGCAACAATTGAATGTGATGAAATAATAATAATAATAATAATAATAATAATTATTATTATTATTATTATTATTATTATTATTATTATAATCATTAACAGGCTCTTCTTAGTATTCCTGTTGTTCATTCTTTAGGAGCTGTAACATTTACTGTAGGTTTATATGGTAATCAAATAATAGCTAACAACGTAGTAGTGCCAACATTTATTATTGTATTATGTTGAAGTAACAAAGACTGGCATCATTGCGCAATGTATTACAGGATGTGTGTGTTTCGATTATCGAATCTCGAATCCTAAGGTTATCGTTACATCTCTCTTCTCAAAATGAAATTTAATGAGTCCGGCAACATACCTTCCTTTTTTTTTAAATGCGCGCCATTCAGTCGTTTGATGTCGTAGCGGAGCGCTAGTGGTCTCGTTCGTGAGGTGGTACTATAAAGTTATGTCCCGACACAGTTCAGTCGCCATCATGCGTTGGAACAGGGAAGAGCGTGCTTTTGCCGTCGAGGCCTACTTTTCTAACGGATGTTCTGTGATCGCAACCCAGCGCGCCTTTGGAGGCGTTTTAATTTGGCCCCGTTGGCCCCTGTCCCGGGCCGCAAATCAATTGCTACGTGGTTTATTACGTTCAGACGAATTGGAAGTGTGACAGGGCAAAGAACTGGAGTCCCTCGCCTATTCGATCACCTGAGAACATTAAGGCAGTGAGAGCTTCAGTGTTGCGATCACCACGGCGTTCTGTACGCAAACATGTGTCTGCCCTTGGACTTTCCGAACGGTCTGTGAGGAGAATTCTTTATGCTGATGTTAATTTCCATCCGTACAAGATGGCAAGTGCGCAGGAACTTTCTGAACGTGACTTCAATTGTCGGCGGAGGTTTTTCTCGAAGTCGTTCCTGAGGACGCTGTTTTCTTTTTAAGTGATGAATCCCATTTTCATTTGTGTGGATCCTTTACCAAACAAAACATACACTACTGGGCTGCAACCAATCCTCGAGAACTGCAAAAAAGGCCGTTGCATTCACCTAAAGTCACAGTGTGGTGTGCACTGTCCTCAGCTGGAATTATTGGTCTCTGGTCCTTTGAGGAAAGCTCAGTCATACTTACAGTGAATTCGGACCGGTATGTAAACATGTTACAGGTTTTTTTTTTTCCTACGGGTGGATGAGTTGGATTTGGGAGACATTTGGCTACAACAAGGCGGTGCAACGGCACACACTTCAAGAGCAACGAAGGCTATATTGAGGGAACACTTCCCCGAGCACCTCATCTCACTGAGGGGCGATTTGGAGTGGCCGGCCCGCTCTCCCATTTTGTCCCCTTGTGATTTTTTTCTATGTTTTTTTTTTTTTTGAAATCCCGTGCTTATGTGAACCGTCCAAGGACCCTACAAGATTTGAAGACCAACATCCAGGAATAATTTACCAACATATCACCTGATTTGCTGGCAAGAGTCATGACAAACGCCAGAAAGTGGTTTTCTCAGTGTATGGAGAATTGGGGACGTCACCTACCTGATTTGATCTTAAAGCTAAGTTAAACAAAACTTTATGTATGCGCGTACATTGTATAAAAAATAAAAGTTTTCTGATTCATACAATGGGATTTATTACGTTTTTAAAAAAGGAAGTTATGCCGCCGGACCCTGTAGTATTTCTCTACGCTGATTAGATTTACAGATTTAACTTAACAACTGGTTTTACAGCTCTGCCATATTTTGTAATATATTTGAATGATTCTAATGAGGGTGCTTTTGATGCTTCTTTCTTCTCTACGTTCGGTTAAACTGGAGATGTTCCTCTGTTGGGATCATCTGGATATATGGGTACACTTGATCTTCCATAGATGTCTGTTAGTGGATCTTGAATTGACGATTTCATTCTCTCGTTTGTACCTTGATTTGATTCAAAATTTAAATCGGACTGAATTGGTGTTTCTTTTTGTTATTGTGCCTTCAATATTCGATGGTCTGATGAAACTGGTATTTCTTCGCAAAATCGGTCCATCATATTTCTGAATCACATATGAGCGATCAGTTACTGGATGTAAAATTTTTCCCGTGTACCACTTGTTGTTTAGATCTCTGATCAAGATCTTTTCGTCATTTTGGTACTGTCGTGATTCCTTGGCTCCGCGATCAGCATGTTTCTTCTGTTTTGATCGCTTTTCCTCAAGTTTTAGTGGTACTTCGGTTTGTGGTTTGGGCTGCAGATTGTTATTAGAAAAGGAAATTGGAGTTTTCACATTCCTTCCAAACAATCTCTTCTGCGACATCATGCTAATGTAGCCCCGTGTACTTGGGTGTGTGTAGAAGTCAAGCTGCTGATCCAACGGAGAACTCGGCGTGCTCGTTTATTTGATGACCGCAAGTAGTCTACACAAGCCGGTGGTCTGATCCCACAGGACTGCGAGTGAGCTGCCTGCATGTATCTTTAGCACCGGTACAGTGCATCCCTCTTTGGAGTGTACACTGCTTTGAACAAGCTCACTTCCTTGCTCACTATTTTCTACGGAAGGAAATTAAAATGAATATTCCACTCATATGCCACTCCTTCGATTTGGTCCACCATCATGTGAGATTGTGAATAAAGGCAGGCAATAACAGTGGTTGGATTATATGACTGTTGTTCTTGTTCTTGTTGTTTGAGTCTTCAATCATTTGACGGGTTTGATGTAACATTCCACGCTTCCCTGTCCTGAGCTAATAGATTCATCTCTACATAAATACCACGTCCTAAATCTGAGGCCGTTTAACATATTCAAACCTTGGTCTACCCCTACAGTTCATATCCTCGACCCTTCCTTCCATAAGTAAATTTGCCATTCCTGGGTGTCTTAGTACAGTATAAATTTCCTACGAACCGCTCTCTTCTCTTCATTAGCAATCGCCAGAAACATCTCTCCTCTCCCACTACAGTAGTCCTTAAACCTTTTCATTTGTAACCCTATCTACCCGTCTGATCTTCATCACTCTGCTGAAAAACCACATTTCAAACGCCTCTATCCTCCTCATTTCTGCTGCAACAACAGTCTACGTTTCACTTCTATAGAGCGCCACGCTCTAGACAAAGACTTTCAAGAATTACTTTCTAATACCTAAATCTATATTTGTTGTAACAGATTTATTTTCTGTAGAAATGCTTTCCTCGCCTGAGCCAACCTACTATTCGTCCATCACTGGTTATTTATATGACTGGAGCACTAGTAGCATATTTCAGAACTGAGAGTGAGGATTACGAGGACATGTTTATTAGACTTCATGAATGTTGGCTGAAAGAAATACATAGTGGAATATTTATAAGAACACCAGGAAGTAATAGTGAATAATAATAATAATAATAATAATAATAATAATAATAATAATAATAATAATAGAAATAAGAAGGTCTACAACCAGGTTAGGTTATGTAAGTTGTCATAAGTACGTCGCTGTCGCTGTTAGATTTGAACCATATGTTGCGTGTTTATAACTTCTTTCATCCAGTCTCTAACTGAATTTGGCACAGATATTGCTGCAAAATAAATTGTTGAATGGAGTTATGCTACATACCGCAAGTTGTGCAAATTAAGTGTCGGCTGGTGTGACATCAATGAAACCCAGGATCTACGAGTATAAATTGCAACCTTAGTTTACTAGCACAGCTAGTTGCTTTCGCCCCTCCTGTCACAGTGAGTATTTATGCATTTCTATACTGCTTGCATGTGCTCAACTTTGGTGAATTGCGTAAATATTTAACACGAAGAGGTCGATTAAGATCTGACAGTTCCAATGCAGGTTAGGGATAACTCGTCTCATACTCTTTCGATATCAGCTTCAAAAGCGTCGGCAAAATTTACAAGAAAAGATTGCTAGACTATTAATCATTTAGGGTAGGTAGGACTCTTCAGCCGTAGTGAAGGCAACCTGCCTAGGGGATGAAAACCCCGAAATCAAACTCATTGCAGCAGCGTCTGTCCCGCAGCGGGCGGCTGCTAACGACGTCTGTTCCCCATGTTAGGGGCGGTCGAAATCATATCCTGGCCGTAGGTATAAAAGGCACACCATCATCATGATGAGACCAAATAAGAAAAGTGGAAATAAAAGGCCGCTACCCGAGGAGCGTCGGGGCACCCATGGAGCCATCGCTGGGGGTGACAGCATACAAGCCGGTGGTGATCAGGAGCTGAACAGGCGGGCCCTGATCGGGGAACACCCCGAACATGTTACAGCCGATGTTGATAGTAGCATCCTAACAGCATTCAACGCTACACCTGCTCCTAGTGTTTCTTCTGATACTCAGGAGACCACAAGAGCAGGCAAACCGAGAAAGCGCATGAAATGGACAAATGAAATGAATATGTACATCATGCGTTCATATTATCAGATAACGAATATGGAAACTGACACTACTGCATATAGACAGAAGTTGCACACTGCATTCTGCCAGAAATTCCCTGATATTAATGTTACGGAACAGAGAATAGCAGATCAGCGCCGTGCTATAGTTTTGAAGAAACTTATCCCAGAACATCACCTCAAGCTGCTAATGGTTGACGTAGCTGCCGACAATACACATACCTCTGTAGACGAATCCATAGATCAGGAGAGTACACGTTTGGTCAATGAACAAAGGCACACCGATCATCGTTCAGATGACAAAGATGTAAGAATATCGCCGGAAGCACTCGGAGATCCAGTGCGGAAACAACTCGAAGATGAATTTGGGAAGGCTCTCATAGAATTTGATGGGACTGATCCAATAGAGCGGCCCATGATCCCGAACCAACATTGCTCTAAGAAACTTGCTACCGCTGTTGTAACAATGAACGACATTCTCTCTCAGCATCTGTCCCAGAAATCATATTGTTTCAACCATGTTCAGACTGCAATTTACGCTGGAGCGATAGCTGTGATACGAGTGACAGGAGGTAGATTATGGCGACCTAAATATACGTCAGGTCGACAGAAGAAGATGCCAGCTTGGGAGATACGTTTACGAAAGTCTGTTGATGAACTGAGAGTAAATATAGGAAGAATGCATCAGTATGTTGCAGGCAATAGAAGTAAGAAGGTTGTTCAATGTGTTAAAATGTTGAGCCTTACGAAGAGTAAACATGCGAAGTATAATCCTCCGAACTGTAGCCCCCTTGAGATCCTAGACACATTAAAGCAACAACTTGAGGCAAAGGCACAGAGATTACGTCGATATAAAGAATCGAACGAACGAAAGCAACAGAACAAGCTATTTGTTACCAATGAGAAACGGTTCTATAGGAATCTTGACGATCCTGGAACTCAAATGGGCAGTTCACCGCAAAAAGAAGAGGTAGAGAATTTCTGGTCATCCCTATGGTCGAATGCTGGAGATTATAACAGCAGCGCTAAATGGATTACGGAGGAGGAGGAGAGAATGTCAGAAATTGACACGATGAGTGACTCTTCGGTATCAACTGAAGATGTGACCCGTGTGGTTAAGGAGACCCAAAATTGGAAAGCGGTAGGACCAGACAACCTCCACAACTTTTGGATCAAACGTTTCACTTGTACTCATGAGCATCTTGCCCGCTGCTACACAGATTTCATCCAAAATCCACAGCTTATCCCCTCTTACTTGATGCGAGGTAAAACATACCTTCTGCCAAAAGGTGATAGAACCAATGATCCTTCCAAATATCGACCTATCACCTGTCTGTGCACCCTGTATAAGATATTTACATCTTGCATTGCACGTAAGATTTGTGAACACATAAATCTTAATAACATCCTGGCTGAAGAGCAGAAGGGGTGCATGAAGAAGTCTCAAGGTTGCAAAGAGCAACTTGTAATCGATGCAGTTACTATGGAACAAGCAGGAAAGATGATGCGTAACCTCTACATGACCTTTATTGATTACAAGAAAGCTTTTGATTCAGTACCACATTCCTGGTTAATCCAAATCCTGAAGATATATAAAGTTGATCCTGCCATCATTATAAGTCTGCAACATATGATGTCCCATTGGGGGACCAATTTATTAATGTCTAATGGAGACACATGTATGGAATCGGGATTTATTCAAATCAAAAGAGGTATCTTTCAGGGTGACAGCTTGAGCCCTCTATGGTTCTGTTTGGCGCTCAATCCACTATCATCATTGCTGAACAATGCAAAGTGTGGTTTTCCAATTAAGCACCATGGTATAGTCAAATACAAAATTTCTCATTTGATGTATATGGATGACATTAAACTATATGCATCCTCTGAGAAACACATCGACAATCTAATTGCAATTACTGCTTCATTTTCTTCTGATATTGGAATGTCCTTCGGATTAGATAAGTGTCGCACCCTCACCATTCGGCGTGGAAAATTAGAGGCCCGAGCATTTCAACTTGATGACGGTTGTTTCATAAAGCCTATGGAAGGTAATGAGACCTACAAATATCTTGGTCTCCTGCAATCTAATCGAATTGATCATAAAGGTATTAAAGATAGAACCATAGCTATCTACAATCAACGCCTTAACAAGATTTTAAAATCAAAGTTGAATGGAAAGAACACCTTTAAGGCTATTAATACCTATGCTATCCCTGCTCTGACATATACTTTCGGTATTATCAAATGGACGCAGACTGACCTGGAGAACATCCTAATTAGGACACGTACCATCTTAACAAAACACAGATGTCTCCACCCTAAGTCAGCTGTTGAGCGATTGACAATCCCACGTCAAAGAGGTGGACGAGGGCTCACGGACATTATCCAATTGCATGCAAGGCAAGTGAGGAACCTTCAGAGATATTTTCTGGGAAGACATGACTCTCCCATACATCAAGCCGCTGTGAAGGCAGATGACAAGTGCACACCGCTGGATCTTCTTCACGTAAGGGATATACAGTTAGCCACTGATGAGGAATGTTCAGCCACCAAGCTTCAGCAGTGGACGCAGAAAGCTCTGCACGGTCGTCATCCGTATGATCTCAACCAGAAACATGTCGACATTGATGCGTCGAACAGCTGGTTGACTCATGCTGACCTATTCACTGAGACTGAAGGATTCATGGTTGCAATCCAGGATCAAGTTGTGGCTACCAAAAACTACCTGAAATATATAGTTAAGGCAAATATTCAGGATGATAAATGCAGAAGATGCCAACTAGAACCGGAAACAATTCAACATATCACAGGAGGCTGCCAAGCAATCTCCTGTACTGATTACATGAAAAGGCACAACCAAGTGGCCAAAATAATGCACCAACACCTTGCTCAAAAGCATTTATTATCTGATAATATTTTGCCTTACTATCAGTATGTTCCTGACGCCGTTTTGGAAAATCCCAGTCACAAGTTGTTATGGGACCGATCAGTTATTACTGATAAAACCATACCAGCAAACCGGCCAGATATCGTTCTTGTGGACAAGGTGCAGAAGAGAACCTTCCTAATTGATATTGCAGTGCCCAATTCCCATAATCTGCAGCAAACCTGCTGTGATAAGATCACCAAATATCTGCCCTTGGCTGAGGAAATACGGCAAATGTGGAGACAGGAAAGTGTAGTGGTTCTGCCCATAGTAATTTCTTCTACCGGCATCATCCCCAAATTATTGGCTCGTAATCTACAAATATTGGGAATACATCCTGGTCTACATATCACCATGCAGAAGGCCGTCATCTTGGAGACCTGTTCCATTGTTCGCTCGTTTCTCAATGTGCCACCTTAAGAGAATTAGCCATACCGTCTTGCAAACAAGCCGACGATATGTTGATATGTCCCACTTCTGTGGTGAATTGAATGTAGAAATAATAATAATAATAATAATAATAATAATTCCTGGTCTAATATTTGGGAACAGCCCAAAGACCACAATTTTCGTGCCAACTGGATGATAGAAGAAGAGGCGAGATTTTCTGGTGCGATTAATGAAATGAATAGCCCTGACATCATGGAGCATGAGGTGAAGGCAGCGACTCTACGTACACAGAACTGGAAAGCACCTGGGCCAAATTTTATACATAACTACTGGTATAAGAAGTTCACAGTTGCCCATGAAGCAATAGCCAAAGCCTTCACGCGAATTTTACGATTTCCTGAGGAAGCTCCGGAATTTCTGTTCATGGGAGATACCTTCTTGATACCAAAAGGTGAAGAATCAAGAGATCCGTCGAACTACAGGCCCATCACTTGCCTGTCGGTGCTTTACATGCTATTTATGGCTATAATTGCGGGACGAGTGTATGGGCATTGCGAGGCGAATGGGATACTCGCTGAAGAGCAGAAAGGATGCCGACGGAAAACGCAAGGCTGCAAGGATCAAGTGATAATAGATTCAGTTATTGTAAATTTGGCTATGAAAGGACAAAGAAACTTGTGTATGGCCTACATTGATTACAAGAAAGGATATGACTCCGTACCTCATTCATATTTGATCGAAATATTAAAAATCTACAAGTGCGATCCCATCATTGTCCAATGCCTACAATCTATCATGTCTAGATGGATTGTGAAACTTCATCTAAAAGACCGATGCCAAGTCACTCCGTCCCGTGACATTCGATTTAACCGTGGAATATTTCAGGGAGATTCGTTCAGTCCTCTATGGTTCTGTCTGTGCTTAAACCCGCTCAGTGGTCAGTTAAATAGGAGTGGATTGGGTTTGAAATGCGAGCTGGTGAGGTGAATCACAAGGTTTCACATAGACTGTACATGGATGACTTAAAAATCTATGCAAGCACACGGCGTCAACTGCAAGGGTTCTTAGATATTACGCAGACGTTTAGCGACGATATAGCGATGGAATTCGGACTTCAACAAGTAGTTCCGTGAAGAACTATACAGCCTATTTTCATATATCCTACTTATGTTAACTGTCACAATCAACATACAAAATTTCAGTTTAATTGCTGTAACAGATTCGTAGATATTGAGAACCGTCTAAATATTTCAGATGTTCGCCAGGTTGGATTTTTATTTTTGTACTATTGCATTAAGATTATTGTGTACGTGTGGTATTCAAACTTCAATCCCATGATTAGACAACAAGAAGTAAAAACGAGATTTTAAAATTACGCACAGCAGCCATCTTGTGATAATGCAAACCATTGAAATAAATTAGATGCCAGTGGATCAACATTTGTATAAGCATTTAACGTGCAACGTTTCACGGCACTGGGATAGTTAATTCGCGAGAAACGTCCATTTAAATATTTATACTTCGCGTCGCCGCCATGTTGGATTTGTGCTCACCAGGTTCCTGAAAGTCCTATAGGTGAACATATGTTCATAGTCTCTATGAACATTAAAAAAAATCAGTTTGGTTGCTGTAAAAGATTCATAGATATTGAGAACCGTCTAAATATTTCGGGAGCTCACCATTTAGGAGTGTTATGTGTATAGGCCATAGAGTTAAGTACCATTCAAGGACAATTATTGCCTAGGTTCATTATTCAAACTTTCACTTCGATCGCATGATTACGACACAAGAAATTAGAACTTAATTTTAAAATTTCGCACAGCCGCCATCTTGAGGTTATGTAAGCAATTGAATTAAATTAGATGGCAGTGCATTACAATCTGCAAAATCAATTACTGTACCACATTTCACTGCGCTCAGAGAGTTATATCACGAGAAAAGTCTATTAAAATATTTTAAATTCGCTTGGTCGCCATGTTCGTTTCGTGCTTTACAGGTTTATGAAATATACGTAGGTATACCTGTATCAGTACCCTTTATCACCGTACAAAATTGCAGGCTGATATCTGTATGTAATAGTTTCGGAGATATAGAATGTCAGTGAAATATTTCGCACAGCCGCCATTTTGAGGTTATGTAAACAATTGAACTAAATTAGACTCCAGTGCATTACAATGTGTATAAACATTTGCTGTACCAAGTTTCTTTACATTTAGATAGTTAAATCGCGAGAAAAGTCTATTTAAATGTCTCAACTTCGCTTGGCCGCCATGTTGGTTTTGTAGTCACCAGGTTTTTGAAAGTCTCATAGGTGAACTTCTAGTAGTGCCCTTTATCACCGTACACAATTTCAGGGCAATATCGGTAATAGTTTAGGAGATATTGAATGCTAGTGAAATATTTCGCATAGCCGCCATGTTGGATTGGAGAGACGTCACAAAATTTGAAGGGCACGGTCGAGGTCGCCGGGAATAGTGCTATGAACATTCCGAGTTTCATTGAAATCGCTCCAGCCGTTTCGATTTTATTAGGGGGGGACACACACACGAATCACACACACACACACACACACACACGGACAAAAGGTGATCTCATAAGCCTATTTTTTCAAAATTGAAAATAGGCTAAAAATGCAAGGCGATAATACTGCCAAGATGGAAATTTGATAGGGCAGAGGGCTTCGATGTTGGTCTAGATGAGCTAATCGAGCGTTTGGATGAGGGCGAGCCCTACAAATACTTGGGCTTTCTTCAGCTTCGTGGGATCAGACACACACAAATTAAAGCCAATTTACAGAAAAAGTTCAATAATCGAGTGGATATGGTTTTGAAATCATACTTGGATGCAGGCAAGAAGGTCAAAGCCCTTAACACCTGGGCAGTACCTGTACTTACGTATTCGTTCGGGATCGTTAAGTGGTCTAAGACAGATTTAGAGCAGATAGAACGGAGAGTACGAGTGTAAATGACAAAATATCGGCTTCATCATCCAAAGGCAGCGATAGAGCGTATCACACTACCACGGAGCGAAGGCGGTCGAGGGGTCATTGATCTCGCAATCGCCCAAAGTAGGCAAGTGGAACGTCTGCGACAGTGCTTCTTTGGCGCAAGAAATACTCCTCTGTATGAAGTCATTGTTGAAAGTGATAAGAGATTCACACCACTACGACTTGCAGACATGCAATATGACACAAAACAGCACGTTACTTCGTTTGAACAGCACCAGATGGCATGGTTACGAAAAACACTGCATGGTGTACACCCTCACTTGCTCAGCCAACATCATGTCGACCGATCATTGTCGAACTTATGGTTGAAGCATGGTTCGCTCATCAGTGAAACTGAGGGCTTTGTAATTGCGATACAGGATCGTGTCAATGCAACCAAAAATTATAGAAAGCACATCCTTAAAGAGAATGTAGCAGATGATCGATGTCGTAGATGCACCTCAGCGCTGGAAACCATCGATCATATCATCGGTGGCTGCTCTACGCTGGCTGGTATAGAGAATACCAAGAGGCACAATGATGTTGCTGAGATCTTACATCAAGTGCTAGCTATAAAATCTGGACTTCTGGATACGTGCATTGTGTACTACAATTACCAGCCAGCCAACGTGCTTGAAAATGAGCATTATAAGATGTATTGGGATAGACCTATTTTAACCGACCTGAAAATCTTGGCCAATCGACCTGATATTGTCTGTCTCAATAAAAGAGAGCAAAAGGCCTACTTGATAGACGTTGCTGTCCCACTTAGTCAAATATCCAAACTACCCAAGCTAAAAAGACAAACAAGTACGCACCGTTGGCGGAAGAAATACGAAAACTATGGGGATTAAAATGCGTGAGGATTTTGCCGGTGGTGATCTCTTCCACGGGAGTTGTCCCAAAGACACTGGCAATAGCTTTGGAGGAACTGAAAATGAAACATCTGATTGCCAGAATACAGAAGGCAGTGGTGCTGGATACGTGCCATATTGTTAGGTTATTTTTAGCCTACTTTTCACATTTTGCAAAAATGAGGAAAAAGTAGACTTATGAGATCGATCCGGGAAAATGTGTGTCTGTCCTTCTGTCTGTCTGTCTGTCTGTGTGTCTGTCCTTCTGTCTGTCTGGCTGTGTGTGTGTCCCCCCTATCAACTCCTAAACGGCTGCAGCAATCAAAACCAAATTTAGTATGAGTAAAGATGTGCACAGGAATATCTCACGTCCATATTTGAAAATGATGTCAGTGCTACCAACTGCTGAAAAAACGCACCAGAAATTTGAGCTCCATGTTGGATATCTTGCAAGATATGCATGGGAGCTATTCCAAAATTGGCACACATGTAGATATGACTATTTCAGTTTAATTTCCAGGATGCCAACCATGACAGTGATGCCAAAATAATTGTAAGCCTTCTGATAGGTCCAATGTTTAAATGCATATAACTTCTACACTATCAATTGGATTTCAACCAAATTTTGTATGTAATATGTGTACATAAACAGATATGACTGAGCGTATTCTTAAGCGCCACCAGAGCTGCCAACTGTTAATAATTGCTCTCTATTTTTTAAAATCCAAATACCAATATATCAGAAAGTATGCAAGCCAACAGCTTTAAACTATGCACACGTATATTCTGACATTTTAGATTAACTTGGAGTAACTTATATACGTCAGTTCTACCAACATGATTATAAGCCTGCAGATAGTACCAATTTTTTAATACATGTAACTTCTATACTATCAGTTGGATTTCAACCAAATTTCGTATGTGCTATGTGTACCATAACAGATATGACTATAGGTATTGTTAGGAGCAATCAGGGCTGCCAACTGTTAATAAATGCTGTCTATATTTTTTTACCCTAATATCAATATATCAGAAAGTATGCAAGCCAACAGCTCTATACATTGCACACGTATAGAACCTGACATTCTAGATTAATTTGGAGTAATTAATACTAGGCAGTGCTGCAAACATGATTCTATGCCTGCTGATATGTCCAAGTTTAAAATACATGTATCTTCTATACTAACAAATGGATTTCATCCAAAATTGGCACAACAAGATATCATAATATTTCAGATTATTTCTGACCAGCACACGCATGACATTGTTGGCAACATTGCTTTTACGCGTGCTGATAGATCCAGTGTCTAACTACATGTAACGTCCATTGGACTTCAACCAAATTTTGTATTCTGTACCTTAAGAGATGGAACTAAGAATATATTCAGTCACCAGGGCTGCCAACTGTAGTGCTCTATTAGGCTACATTATACCAGGTATAGTTTGAACTAATTAGATTTTTCGATATTACCAACTTAATTTCGTCATTATTCTAGATAGGTTCATATTCTGTAGAATAATCATTGGCATGAAAAGTAGGCTGTATAGTTCTTAACGGAACTTCTTGTTATCCCAGTAATAGGTTTACAGGGTTCTTGATTAACAAATCCGTACCTTGTAAACTGAATTGTACCATAATTATGAGCAATTAAAGATAATAATAATAATAATAATAAATATAGACTCATTTGGAACAGATAAAATAAAAAATCTATACATAAGTGCAAAATTACGGCATTACAACACTATAATCAAGCCTGAAGCATTATATGCTTCTTAAAGGCTCATTATTGGGGGAAGATCATTAATTTAAGATGTTGAAAAGCAAGAAAGGAAAATCCTAAGATTTTTTTTTGGACCAGTCTGTACAGGGGGAATCTGGATGTAAAGAAAATGCCAAGACTTATACCAGCACTCGGAGAAAATCTCAGACACATTTAGGAAAAGACGATTGAAATTTTACGGGCATATCCTCAGGATGGGCAATCGGAGACTGACCAAAAGGATTTTTAACCTTGCCCCGTCAATGAAAGTTAAAAAACACCTGGCTGCTTGAAGTTGGAAAGGATCTTCAGGAAATAGCCATCACAGATGGCATTGTACTAGACAGAGCTAAGTTCAGAGAATTAGTCGATAATCACCAAGCATTATCACCAACAAAATCTGGTCAGAAGATCGCAAGAGAAGCCACAGCGAGAAGGTGAAGAGATTTTGGGAGAAGAGAAAGGCCGTCCCATCAGCTAAATAAGTTCAATCGCGCTCCTTAGTCGGGCATGACGAAGAAAGAAAGAAAGAAAGAAAGAAAGAAAGAAAGAAGGAAAGAAAGAAAGAAAGAAAGAAAGAAAGAAAGAAGGAATAAATATAGTAATTTAAAGTAGACTATGTGGACAGACAGATTTGTCGAAAGAAGGTGTCAAGTATGGAAGGATTCAAAGGATGAGTGGAAAGGAAACATGGGGCGAAGTGGACTGAGGGCAGAAAGAAGCAGCAGAGTCTAAGAATGTAGAAATATTGGGAAGAATGGAAACGAAAACAACAATGAGTGAAAAATTGAAACTGGTGCATGGTCCACTTCAGGCTAAATCGGAAAAAGGTATAATAATAAATTTATGTTCGACGATGTCGAAATGTAAATATTATATGTCAGAAAACTGTATATTAATTAGGGTCATTAAAGTACTAGTTTTCATTATGATACAGTTTCTTCCACCAATCAGAGCTCAAGATTTTAATTATGAAACAGTTGTGTGACCATGAAGTACATAATTTGAAACTTGACAATGTAAAGGATATCCAGACTGCATAAACTAACTTGGGAATATGACAAAGAAATAGTATTGTACTTTAATATCCGCAACTCCAATTTCTACATAGGGCATTGGGTACAATTTCACCGACATGCTGAATGCTGTTGTTGATATAACCACACTATAACGTTATGGAGGCTGGAAACTAATGACATTTGATCCACGGAAATCAATAACCCATCTCCCTATTCAGTAAAGGAAATTCTTATGTGAAACTTATCCGCCGGATTTCATGACAGTTCTATATGGGACTCCAATGATTTGCCTTCTGTTAACATTCTATACGCATCGAATTTCCAGAATAACTAGTTGATAATACGATACACTTTAATTTTAAAGCGTTTGTAACAGCCTATTGTGTGTTATTTGAATAAAATAACAAAATGATCCCATATAGTACCTGTGCGCTATCTGTCGGTGCTAGTTCCGGATAAACAATGTTTCAAAGCTTTGGAATTTGTTATTGGGCAGAGGGCTGGAATGCAGCCGAAATAAATCAGAAACCTCTATGGAGATCAAATTGGCAGGTGAAAGCTGAAGGAAGTAGGAGACTTCTGTTACTTAGGAAGCAGATTAACCAGTGATGGACGAAGCAAAGAGGATATAAAAAGTAGGTTGGCTCAGGCAATGAAAGCATTTCTACAAAAAAGGAATCTGTTGACATCGAATATAGATTTAGGTATTAGGAAGTCATTTTTGAAAGGCTTTGTCTGGAGCGTGGCGCTCTATGGAAGTGAAACTTGGACTATTGTTGCAGCAGAAAAGAGGAGAATTGAAGCATTTGAAATGTGTGAAGGACTGACATATCTTTGTGTGTGTTGTACTTTGTGTATATAGTTTAAAGTGTTCATATCTGTACATAAGTTCTTTGGAGTTAAATAAGATGGCGTTATGTTAGTAAGCTGTGTGTTTCCCTGTGCTCCTTTTCACTCATTCTCCACATTATGGTGCCGAAAACTCGTACAAAACCAGTGACACGTGTATTCACTAGTGTTAGTGAACAGTGCTAATGCTTCTTTGTCGCCTTCTACACTACGGAAGGACACTCGACGCCGAGAACATTATACACTACCGAGAAGACATCACGTCAGCTTAAAGCACGCCACGCAATCAACGACAAGACGCTACAAGAGTTCTCATTGCCAACTAATCCACTTCAGATAAGTCAAACCATCACAAATTGACATCCTTTAGTAATGCATGCTCTACATCAGCTGGAAAATACTTTTGAAACCTACAGATAGGCTAATTTCATTAAATGCGATCCCAGAAGTGACGCATCCGCCATCTATCGGAGCAACAGGGAACTCCGTATTGTAAACAATTAAGCTTGCACCCTGCAATTTCTATTCGTCAGCGAGAAAAGGACACTACTTATCCTCGCTCAACGCCACCAGAAATATCTTTCATCTGAGTATTTTCCAGTACACGTGATTATAACCTGCATGAGATCTACTTTAATTACTTCAAGAAATACCAATAATTGTACAGTACGTTACTGACATAACTAGTAGCGTGATCTATCTGCAATCATTGGAACTGCATGCACCTCTGCACAGCCCATGCGCACCTGTCAGTTACTTCCCGAACTATAAAATTGTCACGTTCAACTACCCCACTAGCGCATTCTGTTAGCCAACTTCGGAGTCTTGACTAAACACGCACTCTGCCAAAGAAACTAACATCTACACTGAAAGACGTTCCTACACTCCACTCCACACCTCCACACCTGACTCTCAGCTAATCCTAAGATTTATTGCCCCCTCATTATGGCAACCCAAGAGGACCTTGCAGCACGACTACACAAATTGAAAAGAAGTCGAACAAGAGAGAGAAACAATGCGACACGGTTTCTAAACACTATTGAAAGTTTTACTGAAAACACAAGTATTGAAGACTACAAGTATTATGGAGACCGACTTCAGGAAACATTAACTAGACTAATCCAATTAGATGACTCAATTCACGATCTTCTTCCAGACACAGAATACAACACCGATATTCAAAGTTGCGAAGAATACATAGATAAACCAAAACGTGGTTTACAGAAAGCCACACGAGGGGCAGAAATTAAACTTTCTTCTGCTACCTCAAACATGACCATAAACGAGAGTCCCATCACTCCCATTTCAACGTACACCCATTCTGTTAAATTACCGCCAGTGAAACTGGAACCATTCTCCGGCAATATCGAAAGCTGGATGAGATTTTGGGAACAGTTTGAAGCATCCATTGATAAAGACAAGTCACTATCGACAATAAATAAACATAGTCTTTTTACGCGGATATCTCGAAGGTGAACCGAAACATCTGGTTGACGGAATTGCCGTGACTGCTTCTACCTACGAGGACACTAAGAAAATTTTAAAGGCCAAATACGGAGATCGGAATCGGATAATACAGGCGCATATCGATTATCTAGAAGATATCCGACCTATCAACACTGTTTGTCCGGAATCGCTAAACACGACATACATTGAATGCAACCGCCGTATCCAGGCATTACAGGCCCTAGGCGAAGATGTAAACGCATATGGGCGGGTACTCGCTCCCAAGATACTCCGAACCTTCCCTGACGATATCTGTAGACGCTGGATAATACACACCAAACGGAATAATATATCGGAAGGTGACATTCTGAAACTGATGGAATTTCTTGGTGAAGAAGTCGATGGAGCGCTAGTCGCCCAGAAGATCAGAGGTGACCCAGTGCTTTCAACCAGTCTCGTCCCCACGACAGCCGCATTTCAATTAAACGCTAAGTTTAAAAAACCATTGCTGCAAACAAAGAAGCAAACAGAACCATTCTGTGCATTTTGCGACCAACGAGGCCACTGGGCGCAAGATTGTAGGAAGGTGAAAACTGTTCATGACCGAATTGAGAAGCTAAAGACGAATAATCGCTGTTTCCTCTGCCTGAATCGAGGACATAATTCGAAGAATTGCAGTAGACGGGGGAGAGCATCTTGTTCAAAATGTAAGCAGTCCCATCACTACACAATTTGCTCAAGCAATGATGTAACCTCCACTTCGGTCAACAAAATCCACTCTCAGACTCCTGACTATACTCACTTACAAACTGCGCGTATTCGAATTGTTGGACCAACTGGCTTAAGTAAAACGACACGTTGCATCTTCGATGGAGGCAGCCAGTCTACATTCATAAGCAAGTCTCTTGTAGACATATTGAAGCTTCCTACTGTCACGGAACGAGACATATCTATAGCAGCGTTCGAATCTGACACAACTATCCCTCAAAAGCGTCGTCTGGTTAGTTTCCAGTTACAGGGCACCCAGACACACGCGTCAATAGGCATCACCGCACTCGAAAGTGCAAACACTTACTCAATGCACCCTACAGTGCCACAAGACGTCTCTTCCCTGAAGTCAGTACGCAAGTTAATACTAGCTGACCCTAAGGATGACTTACACGATCTCCCAATTGAACTTCTAGTTGGAGGAGATCACTACTGGAAGTTGATCAAGGACACACAACCTGTTCGCATATCTCCGTCTTTGGTACTCATTCCTTCACTTTTCGGATGGGTACTCAGTGGCAATAGATCCGGAGTCACCGTCAACCAGCTAACCGTTAACAAAATAACACTGCAGGATGACCCTTCACTTCTCGAGCACCAAGTCCGTAACTTCTGGAACCTTGAAGCAATTGGAATCAAGGAAGAAGAATCAAGATCCCACACGATGAGCTCCAAGGATCTCGATATCCTCAAAAACTTTCATGAATCTCACTGCATTCAAGATGGACGGAGAGTTGTTTCTTTGCCAAAGAAAAACCAGGAATTTGCATCGGATAATCGCACTAACGCTGAGAGACGATTCCAAGCCTTGACGAAGAAACTGCAACGAAATAGAGACTATAACGCCATGTACAACGAAAGAATGCTCGACTACATCATCCAAGGCCAAGTAGAGATGTTGAACCCAGACAACCAAGCAACTTCTGTGTACTATCTACCACACCATGCAGTCAAGAAGACGAAATAGAACGTAACTAAGTGGCGCGTTGTATTCGACGCTTCGTCTCATGAAAATGGATCTCTATCACTGAATGACGTCCTAGAAATCGGACCTACTCTTTTTCCCGACGTAATGAGTATCCTGCTTCGGTTTAGATTATACCAATATGCTATTCTTGGAGATATAAAGCAAGCCTTTCTGCAGCTCTCACTTGACTCCAGCGACAGGGATCTAACACGGTTCTTTTGGTTTCGAGTAATCAAGGACGAAAACGGCCAATACCACGTCACCGACGAAGTGGTCACCTACCGCTTCACCCGATTACCTTTCGGACTAACCAGTAGCCCTTTCCTCTTGTCAGCTACCCTGCGAGAATTGGCTACGAGGCACATTGATGACTACGCAGTTGCTGCTAGCCTCGTGGACCAGCACATGTACATGGACGATTTTGCAGCATCTACCAACGACGTTGAGGAACTCCAAACAATATACTCTCAGCTCACGGATTTGATGAGTATTATCAACATGCCTATGTCGAAGTGGGCCACGAATTCAATCACACTGCAAAACGAGTGGCAAAATCAAAATCTACCCATTCAAGAGGTTACACAGATCTTGGGAATCAACTGGAACACGGGCCATGACACACTGCATCTTTCAGCTATCAATGACTACAATATGTCTCCAGATGACACTGCCACAAAACGCCACGTTCTTCAGATAACATCACGACTATACGATCCTCTCGGACTGTTCTCTCCGGTGACAATAATTGGAAAGATGTTGTTTCAAGAAACGTGGACCAGAGGTATATCATGGCACGAGACTTTACCTTCTGATATTGGGCACGAGTGGTTAGTTTGGTGTTCAAATCTTCAATACGTGTCGGACATTCACACCCCACGATGGATAGGTGCTCTCAACAAAGACTTGGACAACTATTCTCTACACGTATTCTGTGACGCTTCCGAACGGGCATATGGTGCTGCTGTATACCTTCGATCTCACGCTCACGATACCACTACCGTTCAGTTAGTATGTAGCAAAGCTAGACTGGCCCCTATAAAGAAGGTCACGCTACCACGTTTGGAATTACTCGCTGCACTCGTGGGCACAAGACTTCTTCGTTACTTCTGCCGTGCTACATCCTGTGACATCAGTAAAGCAATGCTGTGGACAGATTCAGCTATCACTCTAGGCTGGATACAAAACGACCCGAACCGCTGGAAAACTTTCATCTGCAATCGTGTTACAGAAATCACCGGCTGCACTTCACCATCACAATGGTTCCATTGTCCAGGAACGGATAACCCTGCAGATCTTTTATCACGAGGACTACAAGGAGAAGATCTAAAATCAGCAGATATTTGGTGGCACGGGCCGGCCTGGTTGAGGGATCCTCCAAGAAGTTGGCCTCCCAAATACAGCACCGAACATCTAACACTTCCAGAGGCTAAGAAGAAACCCTGTCAGGCCCTTGTTGTTACCACACATGAAGCACTCTGTGACTTCGCAAGATTCAGCACCTACAACAAATTACTTCGGACTACAGCTTGGATCCTCCGGTTCATTAAGAACCTTCGGTCAGCGGATAAGCAAACTGGTGACTTGACAGTGTTGGAACTCGAAGCAAGTAGGCGATATTTGATAGCTTCTGTACAACGAGAGACCTTCGGAACAGAATACGAAGCTTTGTTGCACAACACGCCCATCCCCAAAACATCGAAGATCGCCTCTTTTCAACCGTTCCTGCAAGACACATTGATCCGCCTTGGTGGCCGCCTCCACTTCACAACGATGTCGTATGACGAAAAACACCCCATAATTTTAGACGGCGGACATCCCTTCACTTGTCTTCTAATCCGTCATACCCATATCAGACTGCACCACTTGGGATCACGGATTGTGCTCTCCGAGCTGCGAAGCCAATTTTGGATTCTACGAGCGAGGCAAAGCATTAGGAAGGTATTGAATTCGTGTCTGCCTTGTAAGTTATCACGAAACCCTCCTGGACAGGAGAACGAAGCTCCATTACCGACCGATCGTGTACGATACTCCAGACCGTTCACTGTAACAGGACTCGATTTTGCGGGCCCACTATACGTCCGCCACGATAACACCGTTCGCAAAAGTTACATCCTTTTGCTTACATGTGCTACTACCAGAGCTGTCCACTTGGAGCTAGCGTCGGATATGACAGTAAATAAGTTTCTGATGGCCTTCCAAAGATTCGTCAGCCGCCGAGGCCTACCTCATACCATATATTCCGACAATGCCACCACTTTTCACGCAGCTCATAGAGAACTTAGAGAGCTTTCTGTGATCTTCCACGATCACGACGCATCGAGCTACCTTTCCACAAATGGCATCCGCTGGAAATTCATCGCACCACGGGCGGCTTGGTGGGGAGGATGGTGGGAACGAATGCTAGGCACTACGAAACGCTGCTTGCGCAAAGTTTTGGGCCGGCGGCAAGTGAATGAGGAAACCCTGTACACCATTCTCGTTAGCATTGAAGCCGCCATAAATTCCCGTCCTCTCCTTCGGGATGAAGGAACTACAGCCTTGAATCCAAGCCATTTCATCCACGGCGACAAGCTGACGACAATCCCTACAGGACCTGAGCCTGCTATTAAGAAGGACTTGAAAAGGGAATACAGGCTCCAGCAACAAGCGGCAGAAGATTTCTGGAAACGCTGGATGAAGGAATATCTTCTGGAACTACGCAACCATCACCACGTACGACAGACATGCGGCAAAACCCCGAACTTCCGGGTAGGTGACCTGGTCCTGCTGGAAGAAGACAACCGTCCTCGCCACGTATGGGGCAGAGGCGTAATCGAGGAACTACGACCTGGACGAGACGGAGTACTCAGGACCGTCATCCTTCGCACGCCAGACAGGAACCGGATAACGCGTCCAATTCAGCTGGTCATACCTCTAGAGGTCGACCAGGGTGGGGAGGATGTGAAGGACTGACATATCTTTGTGTGTGTTGTACTTTGTGTATAAGTTTAAAGTGTTCATATCTGTACATAAGTTCTTTGGAGTTAAATAAGATGGCGTTATGTTAGTAAGCTGTGTGTTTCCCTGTGCTCCTTTTCACTCATTCTCCACAAAATGTGGTGTTACAGAAGAATGATGAAGATCAGATGGGTAGATAGGGTTACAAACGAAGAGGAATGAAGACGAGTGGGAGAGGAGAGATATTTCTGGGGACTGCTAATGAAGAGAAGAGATAGGTTGGTAGGATACATACTAAGTCACCCAGGAATAGCAAGCTTAGTTATGGAAAGAAGGGTCGAGGACAAGAACTGTAGGGGTAGAACAAGGTTAGAATATGTTAAACAGATTGCCTCGGATGTAGGGCGTGGTATCTATGTAGAGATGAAACGATTAGCTCAGGACAGGGAGGCATGGAGGGCTGCATCAAACCAGTCACAAGACTGAAGACTCAAACAAAACAACAGAGAGCTTTGGAAGGTCTTTGATCCTTAGTGGGAATCCAACGCAAGCGCTCTTCACTAAAGTGACCTGACAGAATCAAGACAGATATTTATGAATATTTATGTTAGAACATATAATCAAGTTATAATTATCGTCGAACATGAACAGTCGTATGCAACTCACCTATAATGGTAATTAAGACACCCGTGTGGAAATTGTAAAACTCGCTTCGCTCGTTTTATAAACATACTCGTGTCTTAATTATTGTCATTATAGGCTCTTTGCATAATGCACTAATACGACATACTGTATTCAACAAAAATAACATATCCATTAACGACAAAATTGAGCATCACACTGCTGTGGTAAAAGCGGTGATCATATATGGTGTGGAAACTGTAAACCTGGAAGAGCTCCTAAAGATTGAAAGGAGAATACTGAGTAAGATTTACGGCCCAAGAATGGTACAGGAAAACTACGGACTAAGATCAACAAAACATCACACGGCCTACAACTAACTATTACTGACGAGTTGTATTATCTCAACTAATACTGCAATTAAATAAGTGTATATTATTGTAAATATTTTCACCCATACTTTCAGACATAGATTTTATAGCTTAAGTGTAGTGGATCTGATGATGATCGCTTGACGATCGAAACTGTCCATCCAAGTGTATTTATTAATCTCATGTAATTTTTTTCAGGATTAGGAAATAACCCACCTCAATAGGGTACTATCGTGTTGACCGACTGAAAAGCACCAAACTTTTGTTTACTAAGGCAACACTGAAAAATGGCTTCAAACACAACAACATTGGACAGCTGAAGAGAGAGAATCGGTGAGCAAGAGAATGAAGGATTTCTGGCGCCAAAGAAAACTGAAATTATAAAGGGTTATTTACGTGGTCCTTAGGTGGCCAAAATTGATTATGATGATGAAGTAAATAAAAAAATAAAAAATAAATAGATCAATAATAAATAAATAGATAAATAACTAAATAAATAAAATATAAATAAATAAACAGATAAATAATAAATATATAAATAATAAATAAATAATAGATAAATAATAAATAAATAAATTATAAATAAATAAACAGATAAATAATAAATATATAAATAATAAATAAATAATAGATAAATAATAAATAAATAATAAATAAATAGATAAATAACAAATAAATACATTGATAAATAATAAATAAATAATAATAAATAAATAAATAAATAAATAATAAATAAATGAATAATAAATAAATAAATATATAAATAAATACATAAAGAGATAAATAATAAATAAGTAAATAAATGTATATAAATAGATAAACAATAAAAATTAAATAAATAATAAATAAATAAATAAATAAATAGATAGATAAATAATAAATAAATGAATAATAAATACATAAATAAATAAATATATATAAATAAATAGATAAATAATAAATAAGTAAATATTTAAATATAAATAGATAAATAATAAAAATTAAATAAATAATAAATAAATAAATAAATACCGGTAATAAATAAATAAATAAATCAATAAAAAATAAAAAATAAAAAATAAATAAATAATGAATAAATAAATAGATAAATAAATAGATAAGAAATATATAAATAAATAGATAAATAGTTAAATATATAAATACATAGATAAATAAGTAAATAAATAAAAATAATAAATAAATAAGTAAATAGATAAATAAATAAATAAATTAATAAATGTATAAATAAATAATAAATAAATAGATAAATAAATAAATAATAAATATCTAAATAATATATAAATAAATAAATAGATAAATAAATATATAAATAAATAAATAAACAAATGAATAGCCCACAGTAGTCAGATAGACAGAGTAATAAATTGGGTACAAATCGTGTTAGCCGACTGAAAAACATAAAATTTTGATTACTAAGCCAGAGGATCAGCTTCCCTTGTGTTGTAATTTGGTTCTACACCAGCACTTCCAGCTTGTTTTGTTTGCTTCCTGTGTCAGACATTCTGGAGCGAGGTGTAGATAATTTCGTGCGCTTGCAGTTTTGAAGTTTGCGTTCTCTCTCTCTCTGTGCTTGAGAGCAGATCCACTCCTTCACTCAAGTACAACTGGCCAGCCTCTATTTCGCACCAGTTGGCAGTAATCTCTTCCGAGAGCTATCGGTCAAGTGTAGTTTGGAGAGGCTGACAGGAGAGGATCGACATTAGCACCTTATCATATGAGGCAAAGAAAATGTGAAATTACATGATCTAAGCCATGCCTTTTAGCAATTCGGGATAAATAAAATTGTCATGTGTTTAGATAAGCTAAATAACCAGAGATGGACGAAGCAAAGAGAATGTAATAAGTAGGTTGGTTCAGGCACCGAAAGCCTTTCTACAGAAAAGAAATCTATACGATGGAATAGGATTGTACCAAATTGTAATGGGATGTCCCCTATTTCTGTTTTGTTTGTATGAGATTAATAAATACACTTAGATGACCAGTTATTATCATCAGATCCTCTACACTTAGGCTATGTCTACAAGTTTTTGGAAGCCTTTGTAGGGAGGTGAGCTTTTAGCTCTCGCAGTAAAGAAGCTGATGATAATGATAATTGTTGTTTTATGAGGCCCAACATCTAGGTTATCGGCCCCTAATGGTTTGGGTGATCATGAAGATGATAATGAAATGGTAACTACAACTAAAACTAACTACTAACTTATACACGCTCATCGAAAAATAATGCCAACATTTCAAAAAATTATTGCACCGAAACCCTTTATGTTAAACGTGTAATTCTTTCACTGAACGCCAGCTGGTTAATGTAAGTTTTGCTTTGGAGGGGACGTGCCCTTGCTATGCGCACATTAGATGCGCAGTAGCCAAGGTCGGCCGGGGGAGCACGCGCCAATGACTGCACCGCCCGACAAACTGCAACTGATTAAAAAGCTGTCATTCGATCGTTTAATCAGTTTAAGGAAAGAGGCACTGAAGAGAAAAAATCTAGGCCAGGCCGACCACAAACATCAGCATTGAACACACGCTTTCCCGATGGCTGGATTGGTATGTGCCATCATTTCAGGAGTAGCCTAACTGTCAATAAGGTGGCAGAAATTCGCTCCCGCAGGTGCTACAAATCCCGAATTTTTTCTGCATACACAATGTTTTTAATGTACCCTCAGAAAAAAAATCCAAAGGGCTGAGGTCAGGACTTCATTGGCGCACGCGTCCCCGGCCGACCTTGGCTACTGCGCATCAAGTGTGTGCATAGCAAGGGCACATCCCCTCCAAAACAAAACTTACTTTAACCAGCTGGCGTTCAGTGAAAGAATTACACGTTTAACATAAAGGGTTTCAGTGCTATAATTTTTTGAAATGTTGGCATTATTTTTCGATGACCCTGTATACTAGAAGATGAAATGGAAAACAAAAGGAGAGTAAGGCAAATAGAGGACAGGAGGAAAAGAAATGCCCTCAACCCTCGAAGAATGCGGATTGGGGGACTTGGAAGGAAGGAGAGCCATGAAAGACAGATGGGAAAGTGAAAGAGGAGAGGGTCCGCCCCAGAGGTAATGGATAAAAAGGGGGAAAACCGGACCCAGCTCTGGAATCCCTCGGGGTCGCCAGCTCCCGAACTCACCAGGCGTGAGCCCCCGAGTGTGTAGCAAATTCTAGGGTGCACCTGAAGTGGTGAGGCTACATACACCCTGCCTCCTTGAGGGCCTTGAGCAGAAGGCAGGAGATAACATTGACAGAAAAAGATGGCTGAGCCTTCGCAGAAAGAGGGTATCAGAAAAGATGAGACAGAGGCCAATTAAGGCGGGAAAGGAAGAGACTCCCTAGTCCTCGGATACCCTAATACTGTCGGGGTCGGAAGAGAACAATAGTTGCAGAAGTGAGGTCGACAGGAAAGAAGACGGAGAGGAGTCCGTCACAAGTAAGTGGAAGCAATGCCGGACTCAGCTGGGGCCCCGTGGTCGCCCACCCACGTCCCACAAGATGTGAGCCCCTGGGGGGCAGTAAAGAAGCGCATGTGCGCTTCATAAGAAGTGAGATAGCGTGCAGTTCGCTACTCCTGTGGGGTCCGGGCGCGGACCCCAAGAGCCCGCTGATGAGCCAGTTTGGTGTTCCTAGGCGAAACCCCACACAAGCCACGGCATAAAACTAGAAAAATTTCTGAGTTTTAATACAGTGCAACTTTTCAATTAAATTGAACAACTAAATGCAATGTATGAACATTCGTAACTCACCGCCTCACATCGGACTTGAACACATGTTAGCCTACTACATCGGCATATAACGAAGCACTGTTTGAAACCACATACAGCTAACAAAATGGCGGTAATTTGAGCCAAAGCATCGAACAAAGTAACATCAACGTCCGCACGTCATCCGTGACGTAATCGTTTACACTAACATGTCCCCTAGACACGTATGTATCGCTACATAGGCTACTTGAAGCAGATGACCTAAGAGATTAATGAACTCTCTTAGAGAGTAAAAGAAGCAAAGGTAAAGGCTTGGAGGTAGGATTAGATTCAGTTTTTAACCCTGTGAGGATTGATAAGTGTGGAAACAGAGGAGGCCGTAGTGCTAACTACTAATTGGGGATCGTGGGGGTGACCCGTTCCCACACAGAGACTTTCAGACGAGACTGGACGCTGACTAGAAACACATGTAAATAATAATAATAATATCGTATGGCCTCGGGTGCAAGCTTTGTTACTTGACACCCAGAGGGCAACTTGCATGTCGAATTTCGTTGTTCCTTGAAGCACTATGAAAGTCAAGGAGGTTAGATATCTAAGCTCCTTGACCACTATAGCGCTTTCTAGTAGAGAAATGATGAACTTTGTGTTGGCGGAAAATCCCGAGATTAATTTTGTCATTATAAACACGGTCTACTCTACTGATTTCAAATGGGTTCTTTGGCATGCCAACATCGTATGACATGCGTGTCGTATTTTTGCCGCCTTTCAAAAATCACTTACCACGGCCAGGAGCGAGACTGCAAGCTTGGGGGTTTGTAGGCAGACACTCTAACCACTCACCCACCGTTGCAAGCACACATGTAAATGAAACTACACTACACATTCCTCCCTTCTACAGTACTTAATAATGTCGATGTTAAAGTTTACAGTAATTTACGCAATGCACGGCCTAGTTAATACTTTTCAACAAACGGACAAAAACGTGGCAATTGTGAGATTTCTCAGCCGTCTTACGAATCGTTTTCATACTTTCTTTCGTTTCACTGTGGCCTTGCAGCTACTGTGCCTTTATCTCCACCTCTCTTTCAAGTGCCTTGTATAGCCAAATCCATCTGAGCCATGGTAAGCAGTGCACTCAGCAGAACGTTTTCCTTTATGCATTGAGCAATGGTACCTGTGTTTTAAGCCGTTTTGGGCGGTCACTGGGCATCGATTAACAACATACTAGCGACGAGAAATAGAGAATGAAATAAAACATTTCAAGTGAGCTCCTAAAGTGGGGATACAGTGGGTGGTTTCGTTCAAGCTGATGGTTTACTACAATATAGATCACGGATATTCTATTGCTTCATGGTTCAAATAAGGTATTGTTATTATTATTATTATTATCTTGATCAATAACATTATGATGATAATTATTATGTTTATTATGTGTCTACTAGCTTGCCACGGTAGGTGAGTGGTTAACATGTCGGTGTACTAACCCCAAGCTTTCAGGTTCACTCCTGGCAGTGGTAAGTGATTTTTTTGAAAGGCATCAAAAATTACGACACGCATGTCATACGATGTTGGCATGCCAAAGAACCCATTTGAATTCAGTAGGCCCCATGTTCATATTGGCAAAATTAATCTCGGGAGTTTCCGCCAACACAAAGTTCCTCATTACTCTACTAGAAAGCGCTATAGTGTTCAAGGAGCTTATATATAAACCTCCTTGACGTTCATAATGCTTCAAGGAACAACGAATTCGACATGCAAGCTACCCTCTGGGTGTCAAATAACAACGCTTGCACCCGGCATCCGAGGCCATCCGATATTATTATTATTATTATTTATTTGTATACTCGAGTTTATTTACTCATTCAATATTGTTTATAAAGGATTTATATATGTATGTAAACTATTCACTTAGTTTTATTCAGTTAACTTTATTTATTTAATTAATTAATTAACAAATTTGTGTTTTTCTATATTTAATAAATAATACTTATGTTATTGTTTGTATGCCCCTTTGAATTACTACGGCTTTTAGAGACGCCGGGGTGCCGGAATTCTGCCCCGAAGAGGACCTTTAACGTGCCAGTAAATTTACTGACACTGCTCCCTCGCATTTACGCATCCTGCAACCTTGGTCCAGCAAGCGAGAACGTTGCCGCTGAGCCATTCAGCTAGTCTACTCTTATATCATCTCATTCCCTTGCTATAGTTCTCTTTCTTTCTTTCTTTCTTTCTTTCTTTCTTTCTTTCTTTCTAACCCAAGGGGCTCACAACTTGTGGGACGGGGAGTGACGACCACGAGATCCCAACTGGCATTGCTTCCACTTACTTGTACCGGGCTCCTTTCCGTCTTCTTTCCTGTTGACTTCTCTTGGTCAACTCTTGTTCTCTTCCGACCCCAGCAGTATTGGGGTATCCGAGGCCTAGGGAGTCTCTTCCTTTCCCACCTTAATTGGCCCTTCCCTCATATTTCCTGATCCCTCTATCTTGGAGGGATCAGCTTTCTTTTTCGTTTCATTATATTTCCTTTTCTCTTTAAGATTCCCGCACTGTTTTGTGAATTGTCTCCCCGTCTATCTAAATTACATTTTTAAGTCCCTTTCCATCCAAATTACCGGTACCTTTTGTGAGTATTTTCAATTCACATTGCATTTTGTAAGTATTTTCCATCTAAACTCCATTTTGTAAGGATTTTCAATCTCAATTGCATTTTGTAAGTATTTTGAATCGTGGGCTGACATA
Organism: Meconema thalassinum; assembly: GCA_946902985.2. Classification (NCBI taxonomy): domain Eukaryota; kingdom Metazoa; phylum Arthropoda; class Insecta; order Orthoptera; family Tettigoniidae; genus Meconema; species Meconema thalassinum. The sequence goes on along the minus strand of OX336393.1, from coordinate 448,367,394 downwards.
TTGTGAGTATTTTGAATCTAAATTACATTTTGTAAGAATTTTTATTTTTAATTGCATTTTGTAGATATTTTGAATCTAAATTGCATTTTATAGATATTTTCAATTTCAATTGCATTTTGAAAGTACCCTATTTTGAATTTCATTTGCATTTTGTGAGTATTTCGAATCTACATTGCATTTTGTAAGTACATATTTTGAACCAAAACTACATTTTGTGCGTAATTTTTAATCTAAATATTGCTTTTATGAGCATTTTCCATCTAAATTACTTTTTGTAAGTATTTCCACTCTACCATTTTGTGAGCTTTTTTTAATCTAAGTTCCACTTTTGTAAGTATTTTCATTCTATCTTGGTTTTCGTTAAGGTTTCATTTCATTATCATTTTCGTTATTACCCAGACAATTAGGGGCCGATAACCTAGATGTTAGGCCACTTAAAACGACATTATCATCATCTTTCTAACTTCAACTAAGCAGGCAATCTCCATGGAAAAGTCATGTTACCTCGTTTTACCACTTCAGTAAAGAATTCTCTTGAATTGGTCCTAGACGTGATAGTTGTGCACTACCCGCACCAGACTGGTGGTCTCGTGCTGTGTCGATGACGTATTCCTCGCGGGAAATGACAGACATGATTTATGCTATGGATTAGCCTAAGGTAGTGGACGACAGGCCCGTATCATGTACGCTCAACGACATCCACACCGCAACATTCCATCGCACTGTTTACGTCGTCGACACAGCACGAGACCACCAGTCTGGTGAGGGCACCGCACTGCACTGCCAACACAACCTCATACCATGCCTGAACATACGACTCATGCAAAGACCTTCAACGGAAAGACGCATGCAGCACCGAACACAACGCCTCCTGCACGCGGGTCAATTGGTGCATATCTCAACAGGTATTTGCTTCCGGGCATTTGTTTATAGCAACATTTCTTCTCGTTTTGACCAATCCCAACCAATGTTGCAATACCGGACACTTTTTTCGAAACACCCTGTATTCCACTGTACTCTCCTCTAATGCTCTGTAGCTACTAAAACAAAACATTTTCTCATCTCAACTGTTTCTCCATCTGGAAACATGCATGGCATAGAACGCTGTCCTTTGCTGTAGCGCAAATTGCCCACAGTCAAGGATACCTGTGTTTTAAGCCGTTTCACAACGTTTTGTGTGGTCCATGGCCAGCGTTTTACAACATACTCGCCAACGAGACGTAGAGAATGAAATATAACATATCAACTGGGCTCCTAAAGTGGAGATGTAGTGAGCTCTCTAGGGTGGTTTCATTAAAGCGGATGGCTTACTAAAATACATGAACTCCTGTTTGCATTAAACGTTTGCATATCATTAGTTTCGGTCCGGATATAATTGTATGGATTTTATACGTGTATATATAGACTCGTTATGCATACATTGTGTTTGTGTGGATTGTGCCTCAATATTAGGGATATAATCAATGATAAAGTTGGTACTTAAACATAGACGGGAACTAGAACAGCGGAACACTATAACAGCTAAGCCACAACGAATGAGGTGCACGGGGATGAATACAGGATAGCGAGGTCGCTGTTTTAATTCGAATGTTAATGATATGTTTCCCGGTCAAGGTGGAATTTCTAGCCTCAAATTTTCTTATTAATATTGCGAAACTTTCTTTCTGTTTTACAATACACACATCAAAGAACGTTTTGCATAACACTTGTTTTCCATGACGCAGAGCATATGTGGGATCGCGGGCGAGGTTATTACAAAAGAGACGTCATTCTGACAAATCCTGCTGACTTAGTTCATGTGTGAAAAGAAAATTTCAAACAGGAAGACATTTGGCCTGTTAAACAGGGACTGATATGTGTTGTAATCTTGACATCCTGTGACGTTTCGATAAGGAACATGGCCACCACGGGCGTCCAGCAGGGCTCTTACTCGCCGTGGTATACCAAAGATCAAGTTGCCGAGGCAGGTGATCCCACTCTTCAACAGCGGCTTTCCTGATTTCTTGGAGGGTTATGGGAGGACGTGGACACTGAGCAATAGCACGCTTAGGATTTCCCAGACATGTTCGATACTGGTCATGTCTGGCGACATCGAAGGCCATTCCATTCGTGCAATGGCGGACTCCTTGAGGAAGTTTTGTACCACCGCCAGTAGATGTGATAAGTATAGGCAAAACTGTTTTTCATGTGTATATATTGAAAGTTTGGTGATTATTCCAAAATCGACATGTTCATAAACACATACATGGATCATTATCATATCAGTAGTGGACAGCTGAGTCAAGGTATTTTGGTCTACGTCCTATTTTAGTCATGGATATTATTATAATCAAAGCTTTACCATATTTATTACAAAATAGCAATCCGTATCGACTTACAATAATTCTTGAAAGATACAAATGAGCGCCTATGAATACATTTATTCATAGAGAAGTGAAATTTACCATGCCCACAAATGACTCTAAATAACAAAGTTCAAGATGGAAGTAAAGAGAATAAAACCTTTAATCAAGGCTAATTAATATAAATTATATTTCTTATTGCACCAGTTTAGGCCAAATTATGGCTTTCTTCAGTAAATAATTAACAATATTTTACAGAAACAATTAATTATTAGGTTGCAAGTAATTGAAAGAGTTCTAATTAGTTCGCAAAGAACATTTCTTCTGAGAAGTATTTACGTTGTTGGGAAGAGAATGACTTCGATGAAGTTGAGAATGTGTAATTTTTGTCTAAAATACTCCAAAATAAAACCACATCACTTGACAAATGTAACTTTCGCGATCTCATTACAGTATTTTTCTTCAAATTTTTATTTATATATTTATTTACAGTTTTATTTTATTTGTTCCTCCATTCGCTTGATTCTTTGTTCGTTCATGCTTAATTTATTTGTTTATTTATTTACTTTGTTTTCTGTGGTATATGTTATATTTATTAAATTTTAGCCTATTTTCATTCATGAAAAAATAGGCTTATGTGATCACCTTTAGTCCGTGTGTCTCTGGGTCTGTGTGAGTAAGAGATCGTATGTGTGTGTGTGTCTAATAAAATCTAAACGGCTGGAGCGATTTCAATGTAACTCGGTAAGGTCACAGCACTATTTTAGCCAACCCCGACCGTGCCCTTCATATTACGCCTCACCAATCAAACATGGTGGATGTGTGAAATATTTCACCGGTATTCTATATCTACGAATCTATTACCTTTGTACGGTGATAAAGGGGACTACTAGAAGTTCACCTAGGCCAATGAGACTTTTATAAATCAGTTTAGTACAAAAGGAACATGGCGGCCAAGTGAACTTGAAACATTTAAATAGACGTTTCTCGCAATTTAACCTTCCTAACGCTATTCATAGTAAAGTATTTCCCCGAGTATCTCCACACTCCCTCAGTCAAATGTCAAGATAGAACTTCACTTCAAGTCCCGGGAACCTGCCCCATTCCCAACCCTATACTCACACTACTACAATCACCAGTATTAATAATAATAATAATAATAATAATAATAATAATAATCTCGTAGGTCGGGTGCAAGCTTTGTTAATTGACGCCCGGAGGGCAAATTTCATGTCGAATTTTATCGCTCCTTGAAGCGCTATGAAAGTCAAGTAGGTTAGATATCTAAGCTCCTTGACACTATAACGCATTCTGGTAGAGAAATTAGGAACTTTGTGTTGGCAGAAAATACTGAGATTAATTTTGCCAGTATGAACACGGCCTACATAATTCAAATAGGTTATTTAACATGCCAACATCGAATTGCATGCGTATCGCGATTTTTGTCCCCTTTCAAAAATCACTTACCATGGCCAGGAGCGAACCTGCAAGCTTGGGGTTGGCAGTCCGACACGCTAACCACTCACCCACAATCTCCACTAAAACACAGGTTACCAGATGAATTGAACACACACCGAAGTATACGGGGCTGATGACAAAGATGTCCCAAACCCCAAAACGAATTAAAAACATCATCAGTGTAATAGCATTAAATTTCTGTTATATTAGTGTACTCGGAGGTACAGTGAAGGTATGAACTTTTTTGTGTCATCCAGTGCAAATGTTTGGGAGCCCCGGGGGTAATGTGTCACTTGTTCAGCGAAAACAACTTATTTCAGTGACACCCTGTGTAGATTTATTCGGTTCTGATTATTAATTCCATCCTAAAACTCTATGTACCTTTAAAGGATATGTATTTGGTAACTGTTGGTGAAATGTAGGTCTAATATGACTTCAAATACTTTGTCGGTATTTAAAAACACGCCTGGCATTTCCCACGTCAAATGAATCGTTGATCAATACATTGACATGAAAGCAGAATTCCCATTTACGTTGACCGGTAGACAAATGTGATTTTGACAAGTTCTATACACACAAAGCTATATGAATCATTAAATGTCTCGCCATGTCAACACGTTCTGTGGTCTAGCAGGCGGTGGCTGCGATTGTTGCGCAGAGTAATTGCTGCTCCATTTGTCCAAGAGGTGGGCAAACATTGGCTGCCCAGTATATTTGTACCCTGTCAGGGTGGCACACATGTGTGCTTAGCGCGCAGCACAATCCACGCCATAATGTATTTCTCTTTGAATATTTATATTTAGAGAAAAGGTTTACTTATTACTTAAATCGGAAAAACTCATGCAATTCCGTAATATTAAGTATTCTAGATCGTTTTATGGTGGACCTAACCGAACAGTTGATTTACCACACACACTACTGAAACATTTGAATTTTTCGGAGCTGAAACGCATTAAGTCAAAAATGGTCATTTTTAAAAGAATTAGTATTCTGAAGTATTGAGCCAAGGACCATGGAACGGCATAGGAAAGAATTAGCTCAGCCTTCTGTTTAAGCCAGAAACCACTGCTACATGTAGTGCGATCAGAGGAGAAAAGCATTAAGTCAATGACTTGCTGCCTTTCAGCGCCGTATTCCGTATTTAATGTTGGCCGCACTGCAAGATTCCCGCGTGTTTTAGTGCTATTGCAAATTACATTGTACGGGTTTAGGAGGTTTTTATGTTACAAATCCACTTTAAATTGAAATATCATGTGAAATATCCATTCTGGATGACTTTATGCCGCACAAACTGACCACGGAGCTGAAAGGCATTAAGTCACGTTTCCAAAATTGATTTGAAAAATATGTTTATTGAATTAACATTGATATTCCGCTAACTTGACAAGTGGCTTAAAAACATAGATGACTAACATAGTGTGTTTGTTAAGTTCTGTTATGTCTCCTGAAAAGTACTACAAACTGACTTAACACTTTTCCGCTCCGGCCAATTCAATTGCTATGTAAATTAACCAACATTTATCCTTATAAGATAAAATAGTTACTAAAAAGGGAATATTATTCACTGTTGGTAGCATGCTCAGCCTCTATGGCCAAGGTCATGGGTTCAAACCCTGCCGAAGACGTCGGTTTTTCTTAAGATCGTTTAAGATCCCTCAGTATGTCTTCCTTCGGGTGGGGGGGGGGGGGGGTGGGGGGGAAGTAAAGCCAACGGTCCCATGTCATAGATTTATGGCATGATAAAGAACATTTCACTAATTACACTTTTGTGAAGCTAAATTATAGGTTATATTTGACTAACGCTCTTAGGTTCCAACGTTCGTCGCCAGGAGCCGACTGCGGTGGCATCTAGTAACAAAGTTCAGAACTAGTTGGTCGTTGAAGGTGGCGTTTGGTAGCAAACGTTGGAACTACAGTACTTGAAAATCGAATGTCTGCAGTCTTTATTTGAATAAAAAACAGATAACACACACTGATACAGCCGTCACAATTAACACCCGCCGGTTATCAGACAGATTCTGCACACACCCAGAGTACACGGGGCAACATGACCGCAGCCCCTAAACTGATGAACCAACCAACCAACCTATTGGATAGGGTTTATTATGTCATTTATTATATTTAGAGTCAGTTCTACTTTGGGACCACCCAATATATGCTGGTGCCACTGGGAAGGAGATTCCAGTAATGGATGCGGTACTTAATAGTTTGATTGCTACTATATTTCTTTCTCTTTACAAAATGACGAGTGCACAATCTTCTTTCCTTTCGTCGAGAATTGCGTCAACTGTTCTTGTTTCCTCAAGTTTGCTTGGCAAGAGAAGTTTGTCGAGGCTGGTTCTAATATGCAAATGATGAGAATGTTAGAGAGAGAATGTAATTAATCTTCATTTGGTGTGGCGGTTCGCATTTGAAGTGCCAGAGAATCCAAAAGTGCCAAGGAATGACACCAGCGAACCCCTGGTGCGTGCCTACAGCTACTCAGCTGTTCTGACACCCTTCACACTTGGCTAGCTTGAGCCCAGGCCAAGTGGAAACGATTCTCAAATTAGAGGCCCTGACTGAGGATCTTTTTCTTACGAGCAGAAACTATACTGCGGGCTTAGACTAGTTCAACAAATTTCAGTTTTTCCAGCAATTATATTATTAATTCTTATTTTTATTATTATTTATGCTACTGTAGGCCTACTTCACTCTCAGAAAATATGGCAAATTTGTGGCAACTGTGCAAATTATGAGAATCCAGTGTCTTTTTGATGTGTAACATCTTTCCACTCGGTTGCTGGATATTTTTGTGGGAGTGATTTTGAAAAATGGGACGGAAGTGAATCGGCCGGAATTGTGTAAGGCGCACTGCCAGCTGGATCGCATCCCTCCTGGCTGCTTTAGCAGCCATGATTTAGCAGGCAGGAGGGATGTGATCCAACTGGCAGTTTTACCATGTGGAATGTAGCCTATATAACATACGGATTACGTCAAGGTTTGGAGACGCCATTACAGATATTTCTATAATAAATCATCTTCAAGTTGTCGTTCTTTGGTGTAAAAATATTCATTATATGATATTTGCTGAAAACAATTATGATTTATTAGGAGTCTGTTTTTCAATATATGGGTAAAAGTGATGGGCATCCACTCCCCGAGTAAATTTACTAAACTTTTTCATACTGAACAGTAAACGCTCATGCGAACTCTGGTGTCAACAGATTGAAACACAAACCACATGTTAATAGTCTTCGTATCAGTATTTAAATGATGATATGCTTATTATGAAACATTGTAACATGTAGGCAAAGCCGGTATTATGGTTCTGCACAATGGCCATTCAGATATTAACCCACATTGCAGTAATGCAGTGATCAATGTAGCCTAATATATAACGATATATTTATACCGAAACTGGGCTAGCCTTTCATAGTCCACTGTAGGAATTCCCTTTACTGCCAAGTAGGCGCATTCATAACTAATTTAAATCTCAATTCCACGTAGGAACATTATCGAAATAAAGCAAAATATTAATCGAGCAATAAAAAATACTTCCATATTATTACCGGCACGTGAAAATGAGTACCTGTCTTGTACTAAATGTCTGTGGTTGTATTTGCTGTGTGGATAGCATCTTGGTCTGCGAATCATGAGGTCTCAGACCCCAGTCTCGGCAATTATTTTGCTACCGGATTATCGATTTAAACGATATCTATCATAACATTATGCGTCATTTTAACAGAATCTATATGAAATTAGGATTTATCTCATTTGAATGGCAATAGTTTGCACCAAGCAGGAGTTGGGAAATTTAATTGTATTGAACATTATTTCTAGTAGTCTATAGATAGGCTAGAGACTATGGTTTCATTCCTCCTCTTAATTTACAATATAATATGTGATGTTTGTTCAAACAAGTGTGACAGTAGCATATCTCCAATTCAATCTATACATTCCTCATAGTACCAGTATGAAAACGGAGCGTAAATTAACATTTTAAGAATGTCCAAGCTGTGTAGATACGAGTAGGATAACATGTCAGATGACTTCACATACATTTCATCTCAATTTCATAGTAGGATAATATGTCAGATGTTACACATCATATGCGACTACTGTAAGGCTCGTATCTTTTTTGTTTTTGAATTTCTGTTTGTAGTTTTCTGCTTTGTATTTTGTTTTTGATTATTGCTTTGTGTTTGTTTTTTGCTTTCGATTATGATGTTTTTAATTTTTCCTTTTTTACTTCGTGTGGGCGTGGAGGGCTGGAGCAAAATGAAACATAATCAATGAAAGAAATCAGCACGTTTTCGTTTTCGATCTTGATGGCATTTAATACGGTTTATTTGCACCTATCAATGTGCAAAAGCTTGAAAATGATCAGTGTTGCTTAAGCAAGTGTTAACTCTAGGTAACACTAAAAGTTTTTCACGAGTAAACAGAAATGTTACCGAATTAGTACACTAAGAATAAACGTACACAATTTCACGAATTACACTTGTGTGAACCTACGTTATAGGTTAGATTTGACTAACGCTCTTAGGTTACAACATTTGTCACCTGGAGCCAACTGCGGTTGCATTTAGTAACCAAGTTCAGAAGTAGTTGTCGTTGACGGTGGCGTTTGGTAGCAAAAGTAGGAACTACTTGAAAATTGAACGTCTGCAGTCCTTACTTGAATTAAAAACAGATAACACAGACTAATACAGCCATCACAATTAACACTGGTTATCATACATATTCTACACACACCCAAAGTACACGGGGCTACATGACCACGTTGTCGCAGCCCCTAAACTGAGGAACCAACCAACCACTTTTTCCTTGAGTGCTGTCTATTACTACAATTTTATAATTGGACATTCAATCCCCAGTGGGCTCCAAAGACATTCGCAGAAAGAAGCACAACTGAAATTGAATGACAGTTGTCTACATTGTCAAGCAGACATGACATTCCCCGCGAATATTCACTCTATTATGTCCGGATGTACACGTCGTGGCACAGAAAATAATCCACTGATAAAGGCTACGCCCGAGCACCGTTACGACTGGAAACCCTTTAAACATATTGTTACGGCTGTGAGTTTGTGTCATCGCTCGCCGCATGAGTCACAACTGCCCCAGGGCTGGGCTGTGGCCTGCCTCCTGTATTGCGTGCGCCTTATGCAACAGGGCTACTGGGACAAAGGGATAGTCCAGAATATTCGTGACTGGACCAGCGATGGAAACCTCGAGAAGCCGTGTGTCCTGGACGATTCTAGAATTCGTTGAGTCACCAGCCTGCTATATAAGCGGCTTCAACAGTGAGGGGACCTAGTTTTCTGTGGGTGTGTGTTTTTGAGCGAGTGCGACAGAAGTGTGGTGACGAAGTGCCGTGCGAGTTACGAAATCCAGTGACATTGTTTCCCCAGCTTGTGGACAGCGAAGCAGCGGGTAGCGGATTATCGTAAGTAACTGTGGTTGTTATACATGAGGAAGAGGGGCAGGTAGTTTCTGTCAAGGCCACCGGACTCATTAAGACGGTTTAACTTATGTGGTTTGTTGACAAGTGAAAGGGGCAAGAGCGCTCAAGGAAGCGACTTGAGGAAACTGGAGTAAGGATCTAATTGTCTGTAATTGCTGATGGGTAGTGTAATTTTCTGGCCGCAATAAAGTTAATTATTTCTTTAAGCAGTAATTGGTGTTGTGCTTCTTACCCACCGTAATCCAGTTAACAAAAGTGCCACTAGGGGGGTGGCACGTAATAACTGGTATCAGAAGCCGGATTACGAACTCTAGCACAACACCTGACGGTCCTGGTTTCAAAACCCGAGCAGGTCATTTTCTCTAATTTTCCTGTGAGTGCATGCCCTTTACAAGGCAAACAACTAAAATGGAGGCGCAATTGGCAGCATTGCTAGAAAAGTTAAATGGCATAGAAGACGGCCAGAAGAATTTAACCAAGGACCTAACTGCCAAATTAGAAGACGGCCAGAAGAATTTAACCAAGGAGCTAACTGCCAAATTAGAAGACGGCCAGAAGAAGATGGAAGACGGTCAAAATAAGTTAGCGGAGGACCTGAAGAGGATGGAAGACAGACAGAAAAGTTTAGCCGAGGACCTAACTTCCAAATTAGAAGAAGGTCAGAATAAGCTAGAAGAGGACCTGAAGGACGGCCAGAATAAGTTAGCAGAGGACCTAACCGTCAAATTTCTGGATGGCCAGAAAAATCTGGAAGAGTGTCTGCTGACGAAATTAGAGGAGAGCCAAAGGAAATTAGTACAGGGCCTACGTGAGGAAGTCGCAGCAGTGGAAAAGGAGTTCGACGCCTTACAAGTGGAAGTTGCCGAGCTGCGCCAACGCCCGCTGATGGGGGTGGAGGAGAAATTCAACGCCTTGCAAGTGGAAGTTGCCGAGCTGTGCCAACGCCCGCTGATGGGGGTGGAGGAGAAATTCAACGCCTTACAAAAGGAAGTTGCCGAGTTGCGCCAACGACCACTGACGGGGGTGGAAGAGAAATTCAACGCTCTACGAGAGGAAGTTGCCGAGCTGCGCCAACGCCCGCCCACCGTTACACCGGGAATATCAGGAACGCGACATAGCAGAGTGACGCCCCCAACCTTCGACGGAAAGGTCCCGTGAAGCACCTACTTACGTCAGTTCGACTCGGCCTGTTCCATAAATAACTGGAACAACACAGAAAAGGCTACAGCTCTCATTGTAGCGTTGAGAGGTGACGCCCTTAACGTCCTTCAGGCCATCCCGACTGGATCCCAGGACTACGCTTCCCTGATCGCCCATATGGAGTCCCGATATGGAGATAGGCATCTTCAGCAGGCCTACCAGATGCAGCTCCGGACCCGGGTACAGAAGAACGCGGAAACTCTGCAGGAGTTCGAGATGGACATCTCACGCCTCGTAAGCCTCGCCTACCCAACAGCGCCGGCCGACATTCTGGAGCAGATAGCAGATAGCGACGCAGACTTTCACCGACGGGCTACGGGACTCGGACAATCAACAGACGCTGCGTCTCGCGCGCAATAAGACCCTGGCGGATGCCCTGAGCCACGCACTTGAGTTCGAGACGGCAAAGCAGGTATCTGGAATGCGCGCGCGGGTGCGTCAAGTGGACGTCGACGAACCAGTAAAAACCAACGAGACCAAGCCCCTGGCCGACGAGTTGATGGAGGCGCTAAGCCGTTTCTTCAAGAATCGCAGTACCACCGGCAAAAACGTAGCCGAAGGACATCCGGAGAGGCGGCCCGGAAGAGGACTACCGACCTGCTGGACCTGCCGTAAGGGAGGCCACCTGAGCAAGGACTGCGGTGATCGCCGCCGCCAAGGGTTTCCGTCGGGACAGTCAGTCGTAGGGAAACCGCGCTGCCCAGGAAAGCAAGTATCAGCCACCCTAGGGGGGCACAGGTTGGCTTGTGACAGTCGTCAAGCCCCGGCAGTCCAAGTTCGTGTGACGCAGTTACGGAGGGATAATAGCAGCCTGATGGTCGACGGAGTCGTCAACGGAGAGAGCTGGCCCATGCTAATTGACACGGGAGCATCGAGGACCATCGTCAGTCCCACCGTGATCCCGAAGTGGAGAGTGCAACCCACGCAAAGGAACCTCCAGCTAATAACCGCGACCGGAGAGACCGCACCGGTACATGGCGAAGCATCACTGGAGTTCGTCATTGGTCGACGGGCGATAAAGCATCCAGTGCTTGTGGCTGACGTATCAAATGAAGTGATCATCGGACTGGACTTCCTAGACCAGAACAACATCATCTTGGATCTGAGTACCAACACTCTGCACTTCGGAGGTGAGGAACTTGCTTTGCAACCAGCACACGAGGCCGTAGCCGCACGACGAGTAAGACTGAGAGAGGACGTCATCGTTCCCGCCAGGACGGAAGTCAGCGCTGCCGTAACTGTCGACGAACAGCTGAAGGAGTGGCGGCTGTCATCGAGCCAAAATATGAGGACATCCAGACAAAAGGATTGCTAGTTGCCAAGACTCTCTTCAACACGACGTCTCGGCCGTACGTCCGCCTGTCCAACCTGAACGATTACGACATTACGGTACACCGGGACACCAACCTAGGAGTCTGCGAGCCCGTTACCTGGATTGCCCGCATCACAGACACGACGGACGGACACCTGCAGACGGGCAACCGAAGAAGACGCGCCCTGCCAGAAGAACTATAGAAGCTGTACCAAGGATCCCAGGACCATTTAGACGAGGAACAATCACGCCAACTTCGGGACCTGCTACACGAATTCCAGGATGTCTTCTCCGTGGGGAGCAAAGACTTCGGCAGGACAAGCTTGGTCCAGCACAGAATCGACGTTGGGAACAGCGCACCGATTAGGGCCCCATTCCGACGTGTCCCGCTCGCCAAGCAAGCCGAAGTCGACCGGATGGTAGAAGAGATGAAGGAGCAAGGGGTGATCGAGCCATCACATAGTCCTTGGAGTTCTCCGGTCGTGCTAGTGAAGAAGAAGGACGGTTCCACCAGGTTTTGCGTGGATTACAGGCGGGTGAATGACGTCACGAAGAAGGACAGCTACCCTCTACTCCGGATCGACGACACCCTGGACACCATATCAGGGTCAAGATGGTTCTCCACCTTGGATTTGAAGAGTGGCTACTGGCAGGTGGAGGTCCACCCTAAGGACCGCGAGAAAACTGCGTTCTCTTTGGGCAGCGGGCTCTGGCAGTTCACCGTCATGCCATTCGGTCTGTGCAACGCCCCTGTGACCTTCGAAAGGCTAATGGAGTCCATTCTGAGGGGACTACACTGGAAGACCTACCTGGTCTACCTAGACGACGTCATCGTTCTGGGGAGAAGCTTCGAGGAGCACTACAGCAACCTGAAGGAGATCTTGTTGAAGCTACGGGCTGCCCAGCTGAAGTTGAGCCCCCAGAAGTTTCAGCTCTTCCAGAAGCGGGTCCAGTACCTTGGGCATATCGTCTCCGAGGAAGGGGTGCGCACCGACCCAGAGAAGACCGCAGCTGTGAGGGAGTGGCCAGTTCCGAAGGACAAGTCCCAACTACGAAGCTTCCTGGGACTCTGCACTTATTACCGTCGCTTCGTGAGAGGATTCGCCGACATCGCCAAACCTTTACATCGACTGACTGAGAAGGACAAACTCTTCACGTGGACAGCAGAATGCCACAGTGCCTTCGAACAACTCAAGCAGGCTCTGTGTACCGCGCCTATTCTGGCCTACCCCAGACCTGGAACAAGGTTCATCGTCGATACTGATGCCAGCGACTTTGGCATAGGGGGGATCCTGTCGCAAGTAGTGGACAGCGAGGAGAGAGTAGTGGCCTACTTCAGCAAGGCCTTGTCAAAGCCAGAAAGGAACTACTGCGTCACCAGGAAGGAGCTGCTCGCCATCGTGAAGACCATTGAACACTTCCACAAGTACCTGTACGGGCAAGAATTTCTCATCAGGACCGACCTTGCATCCCTGTGGTGGCTCCTGAACTTCAAGCAGCCCGAGGGTCAACTCGCGCGGTGGTTAGAGAGGCTTCAACAGTACAACTTTGAGATTCAGCACAGGAAAGGCCAACTGCATTCTAACGCCGACGCCCTGTCACGAAGACCGTGCCCCGAAGACTGCACCTTCTGTACCAGAAGGGAGGAGAACACCGGGATACAGTGCCGAAGGACTACCGTGGAACTTCAAGGCAGCTGGAGCCGCGAATCTTTCAAGCGGGCGCAAGGGGAAGATGATGACCTGGGACTGATAGCCGAATGGAAGATGGCCTGTGTCCCCAGACCCGGGTGGAACATTGTGAGTGACTGCAGCCCGAAGTTTAAGTCCTACTGGGCGCAGTGGGACTCGCTGGTTGTAAGGGATTGCCTCATCTGCCGTAACTGGGAGAGCACCGACGGGAAGACATCTCGGGAACAAGTCATCGTTCCAAAGGCTATGACGAAGGAAGTCCTGAGGAAAGTCCATGGAGGATCATCTGGTGGACACCTAGGGATAAAGAAGACCCTGGAGAAGCTGAGAGAGCGGTTCTACTGGATCGGATGCCGAACCGACGTGGAGAACCACTGCGCGAGGTGCCACGATTGCGCAGCCAGCAACGGCCCAGTACGAAGACGACGGGGTCCACTGAAGACCTACAACGTGGGCGGCCCCATGGAGAGAGTGGCCATTGATGTCGCTGGGCCATTCCCGTTAAGCGAGGCAGGGAACCGCTACATATTGGTCGTCAGCGACTACTTTACCAAATGGCCGGAGGCGTATGCGCTCCCTAACCAAGAAGCCGTGACGATTGCAGAGACCCTGGTGAAGGAATTCGTCAGCCGGTACGGAGAACCCCTGGAGCTGCACTCCAACCAAGGGAGGAACTTCGAGTCGCAGGTGTTCTAGAACCTATGCCAGCTGCTGGGAATCCGGAAGACAAGGACAACGCCGCTACACCCTCAGTCCGACGGGATGGTAGAGCGATTCAATCGCACCATCGAGAACCATCTCCGAATAGTCGTCAGCGAGCACCAGAGGGATTGGGACAAACATCTTCCACTATCTCTCCTGGCCTACCGCGCCGCCGTGCACGAAGCCACCGGGTGCACACCAGCCCGGGCCATGTTTGGGAGGGAGCTCCGTCTACCTGTTGATCTTGCCTTCGGCCGACCTGGGAATGATCCGATCCCGGTAAACCAGTATTGTCAAGAACTGGTGAACCAACTGGAGGACGTGCACGCGTTCGCGAGGAGGAAACTGCTGATCGAGACCGACCGAATGAAGACCCGATACGACCAGCAGACGGATGCCGGCGGATTCCACGAGGACGACCTGGTCTGGCTCTTCAACCCATTACGGAAGAAAGGCCTGTCACCCAAACTGCAGAAGTCCTGGGAGGGCCCGTACCGCGTCGTGAAACGGATCAACGATGTCGTCTACAGGATCCAGCGGAGCCCGAGGGCGAAGATGATGATCGTGCATCGAGATTGCCTGGCAGCCTACGGAGGGACACAGGCGGACCAATGATTGATCGGGACGATCAGCCTTTTTAGGAAGGGGCTGTGAGTTTGTGTCATCGCTCGCCGCATGAGTCACAACTGCCCCAGGGCTGGGCTGTGGCCTGCCTCCTGTATTGCGTGCGCCTTATGCAACAGGGCTACTGGGACAAAGGGATAGTCCAGAATATTCGTGACTGGACCAGCGATGGAAACCTCGAGAAGCCGTGTGTCCTGGACGATTCTAGAATTCGTTGAGTCACCAGCCTGCTATATAAGCGGCTTCAACAGTGAGGGGACCGAGTTTTCTGTGGGTGTGTGTTTTTGAGCGAGTGCGACAGAAGTGTGGTGACGAAGTGCCGTGCGAGTTTCGAAATCCAGTGACATTGTTTCCCCAGCTTGTGGACAGCGAAGCAGCGGGTAGCGGATTATCGGAAGTAACTGTGGTTGTTATACATGAGGAAGAGGGGCAGGTAGTTTCTGTCAAGGCCACCGGACTCATTAAGACGGTTTAACTTCTGTGGTTTGTTGACAAGTGAAAGGGGCAAGAGCGCTCAAGGAAGCGACTTGAGGAAACTGGAGTAAGGATCTAATTGTCTGTAATTGCTGATGAGTAGTGTAATTTTCTGGCCCCAATAAAGTTAATTATTTCTTTAAGCAGTAATTGGTGTTGTGCTTCTTACCCACCGCAATCCAGTTAACAAAAGTGCCACTAGGGGGGTGGCACGTAATAATATATAAGTGTGTTGCGGCAGATATTATTATGGGGAAACGATCATCATCCACATCAATAGAGTTGTTGTTTATGAACTTGGACATCGCCTTCAATATTATTCAGCTCCTTATATTATACTCTTGTTTATGTATAAAAGTTGTCTGCCTGTAGTAGCTTGAGTGTATGTGTTAAACCCTTTATGGGATAGAGGCCTCTTTGTTAACCACCTGTCATAAGGACAGTTTTTGCTTTCAAAGATGCTGATAGTTGAATCTTTAAGCCAAATTTCGGAGAATTTTCAAGGCGAAGTGCTAGTATTTCTAAAAATCAAATATACCTACGCATCTACTTGACGTAATATGTTGGCTAAAATTTAAAAAGGGTGAAAACTAAAAACATTAAGAATTAAAGTGTAAAAATAAAATATAAATATAGAAATAACATTCGTAAAAATAAAAGTACAATAATAAAAATAATATAAAAATTAAAATAATGAACATAACTATAAAATAATAGGAAAATAATTGTAAAAATCAATTCGAAATTAGTTAACTAATGAATTCAGAAAAAATATCAAAATTAAATCTGTAAGAGCATAAATTAAAAAAAAATATATAAACATTAATTATAGAAACAAAAAAATACATTATTAATAATTATAATTATTATAATAAATTAAAATGTAAAAACACATAAAAAATGTTTTGCCCTATAACAGGTTAAGGCTAGGATTTGGAATGAGGTGGCCGTGGTCTATTAGCCTGGAGTGGGAAGGGAAACAACGGAAAGCCATTTCTAGGATGGCTGAGGTGAGAGTAGAAACAATCTCTTCTTAGTTTTGCCTTTCGAGGCTAAGTGAACCCTGTTCCAACACTCAGAAAAGAATTAAAGCCTTGGAAAAGCCGGGATTCGAACCCGAAGCTCAAGGATAATTTCTGAAAGAGATAGGTGATGGGAAGAGTAGTAAAAAGCCAAAATTTAAGTCTCTTTTGTATTATTCTCATTGGACAAGTTTCATTATTTATTACCTTTATTTATATGGAAGGTAGATCCTCCGTGGCTTAGGCGGCAGCACGCTGGCCTATCACCGCTGGGTCCGTGGTTCAAATCCCGGTCACTCCACGTGAGATTTGTGCTAGACAAAGTGAAGGCAGACAGGTTTTTCTCCGGGTACTCCGATTTTCCCTGTCACAATTTCATTCCAGCAACACTCTCCACTATCATTTCATTTCATCTGTCATTCATTTAATCATCACCCCAGGAGGAGGCTTCGGCAGCCAGCACAGTTCATATCCTCGCCGCTAGATGAGGGGCTTCCTTCATTCCATTCTCTGACCCGGTTGACTGGAAGCAGGCTGTGGATTTTCATTTATATGGACGGTCTTGTCACCCTACTCATCGCTAGAGCTCTGCGCGGATAACCAAATGTTATCTGCATCCGCCCCGCATCCGCCCCGCAACCGCGTGACTTTTATCCGTAGTCGCACGTTTGTTATCTGAATCTACTGGCATTTCAATAATATTGATGTGTAACATCATTCCACAAGGTTGCTGGATATTTTTGTGGGAGTGATTTTGAAAATGGGACGGAAGTGGATCGGACGGAAGTGTGGATGGTATCCCTCCTGGACATTCATCAACACACAAAAATCTTTTTTATTTACACACTAATAATACATAACAATTCGAAGACTCTCTTCTTTTCTTCACTGCCTACTTGATATTTCTACTCTCGCACTGCCTTCTTGATACTCTGTTGCTAATCATATCAATATGACTTATATTAACAGAATCTATTATACCCTTGGAAAATAGCATGTAGACAAGATTCAAAATTTCGGGGTCGTAATGGATTCTTGTGAATGTGATTTAGAGGTTTTGCTATCAACATAACTTCCAGGGTTCATAAGGTTAACTTATTATTACAAAGCCAAGAAAACAGGATCTACTAACAAATGAAATTTAATAACTGAATCAAACATAAAACACTTAACGATAAACCACCCTTATATTGTTCACTCGCACGTGAACAGATCTGACACTGACCAGCCTGACGTACCATGATAACACGGCATGACAGCTGTCAAATAAGCGTTGTGACTGCAATGTCACTTAATTCAAAGTAAAAAGAAACGGATCACAAGATCCAAATATAACAAACAAATAAAATAGTACAAGAATTTAATATTTATGAGCGACACGGGTTTTAAGACTAGTTCAAGTAATGAGCATTTTGACGGGCGCTCGTTTCCGACCAAAACAGTTGGTTCGGGAACGAACTCCGTACTGCGAAGGACGAACTACGGAAATGTGGGAACAACAATTACATATTTATATACACTACTGACATGCTCTAACCTTAGATTACCACAACCAAATACACGTGTGTATTATTTAAAATAAGGGCTGCGGAATTACCGTCTTATACCTTAAACACCAGGAAAAGCACAACATGACATGAACAAGTTTGGCCGGTTGCCAAATTATATCTATAATGAATACAATGGCCTTGAAAATAAGAGCCAACAACAACAAAATACAAATTTTAATTTTCACGCCAGAAAATTTGGCGTTTTAAACAATGAACAAATAAGTCGTAGTAATGATAAAAGAAACTTGGATCGACAACATGGCAACTCCCCAAATTAAACCAAATAAAATAACCTTAACTCATTAGGCTTTAAAGCAATCATAACGTGTCATAACCGAGCTGGGGACAGCCGGGCCTGTTATCGCATCTCCGAGTGAGTGGCTGATTTCTTCCCCCACGTAGTAATTAGTGCCACGCTAAATATAGATTCTGGCCCATAGCCAGCGTCCAGCACCTTTGCTCATCGCCACCTGTTAAACGCGTACAAACAAAATATCACATTATCTCAAAACATCCTCTCAGGGATTTTTAAGAATACATCTCCAGGTCAAACTTACCCCCAAGGGTAACTAATTTGCCGGAATGATGTCGCAGTCAAGGACAGGCTTTACCTTACCTCATATTCACTTACACCCAAACACACGTGGCACTTTTCTTGAAGATCTCGTCGTAGCATGAATCAGCACACCCCTCAGATAAATGGCACAAAACATGTCCAAATGACAATAAAGAATTAATAACTGGAATCAGACTTAGCCCGAGTTATTAAAGCAACAAAACACTAATTTTCCCCCAACGTAGTAATTAGTTTAACATATCATTAATTCAGTCCATTTATCATTGTCGTTCCTAGGTTCTCATTCATGGCTACACTTTTTATTGATACGTTAATCATAATTATGCGGCCATTTCGCTATAAGAATTACGTATACATAAGGACAACATTTAAGTTACAAAATTTACCGTACGACATAATTGTCACGCAATGCCAAAATTTACTACACGCATGTCAGTTAACGAATCAAACCCTAAAATTTAAATTAAACCACACAAATAAAATCTGTACAAAGTTCCACACATCTCTCGCGATTCCCCTCGTCCAAAATCAATCAATCAATTTTTTAATACTCTTCACTTTAACTGCTTTCCAGAGGCCTTCCGCCTCGTCATTTCCCACCATTAGGCCGTTAGCCCATAACACTGATGGTAATGGAGGATGAAGCTTGTTGTCTTCTCTCCATGGTCGTCATCTTGCTGCTGTTAAAACACAATTAAATTAAAGTTTTAAACTGTTCTATCTGCGTTATGAGTATTTTATTTCCTCATATCGTCCTATGCAGAATCTTAGACTTTCCCTATTCTATGGCTAATTGCCATCTCACAATTTATGAAATTTATAACTTCGTTGTCGACACACAACTAGAATTTTAAAACCATACCGTCTTAAGGACGTCTTAAATGACTGTCGAAGAATAATTAGGAGTGCCCCGGTTCATCTCAGACATTTGTATATATACAGAAAGCCTAAAGTTTCAATGGTGGGAGAAAATAGCTCCTCAATATTTTAAATAATGGGCCTATAATTATGTGTGACCTCTCAAAAATCTTGTATTTTCTCATAGGTCGCGAATCTGCCGTCGAACGCGCAAACCGATCGCTAGATCATTTTATAACCGATTGCCGCGCAAAACACACTGACGCTAAGTTTTGGCGTCATGTTTTCTTATTGGTCAGATAAGTTGGCGTCGGAGTTCTGACCTTACAAATCCCGCCCTTATTTTGACGTCACGACTATTCTCCTCTCTCTCACTCCTTGCCTTGTACTCAGCATTTTGGCCTGTCGATGGTCACGTACGCCACAGCGTCATATCTGATTTTCTCAGAAATATAAGAATAGCATTGGTTGTGAAACTGTCGGTCGTTTCCAGCCAGCACGTAGCATGTCTTACCAAGTCCAGATTACTTGCTACATCAATTTTACTCAAATATCCAGCATATCATGTATTTAGTATTTCCAGCGTTTTTAATAATATGAAACATTATTATTGGACACAATGATAAGGGTTCATATGACCCCTTGTTGATGAAATTCGAACTCAATATGAAGTGGAATTTCACATCCCCTACTTTTCTGGCTCAAATTTGAAGTTGCTGGTCACCCTCAAAATATAATGACTGTCCGCCTCTGTCTGTTTCAGTAGCCGTCTCGCTCCAAACTCATTAGGAATTTCCTGTACGCCTGTGCCCTCCGGCGTCTTTCCTCGCTACTCGTCTCCCCTCTCACTCTTTCAAAACATCAACATTGCTGATTTACAACTTCCGCCTGAATTTCTAAACACGTCAGAGCCGTCTTTCGAGCGCATTCACCACTAGAGTACCCCCGTATCTTTTGTTGTATGTTATCACGCGAATGTTTAATTTGCTGCAGTAACATTATTTCTCGGTTCGTATGGCTCTCTCTGATGATACAATTTTAAATTTGAAATATTATACACTGCCATGTTTCCTGTGCTCACCTCTCGGACTCTGTAGGCGTTGTTACCTAAATTCGTAACCCCTAGTTGAACTTCCTTAAGCCGCTCCTGTCTTTTCTCCATTCTACCGTGATGTCATCTCCTTCTTCTCCCCCGCGTTGCCATCTTCTTCCTTCTCCCTTCTTCTTCTCCGACTCCCGTACAATAACTTTCTTTACCATATTTCGAGACCCTTGCCTGACACGTCCTGCGAATCTCTCCTGCTATTCTTCTGTTTCCTATTGTCGGCTGCTCCATTTTCTTCTTCTCCATGCAGCTCCTCCAAATATCTCTGGGTTTCTACATGCATGGCCTCCAACATTTGATGTGTTCCGTTTTCCTCCTCGTGGTTGTCGGGATTCTTCCGTCGATCTATTGCTCTTTCCCATTTATCCTTATTGTTTCCTTCTATGTTACGTGGCTCCTCCAGGTACTGTTGCGGGTCAGCGTGTCTCTCGTTCCAATTTCTTCGGTCCTCCCTTGGATCCGATTGCTCGTTAAACCGCTGGTTATTTTGTGCGTTATATTGTTGATTGTAACGCCTATTGTCCCTGGGCCTATATTGTTGATTATAGTGTCCTCCACGCCATCCCCGATTATAAGGTGCGTTATTATTATTATTCCTATTGTATGACGTTTGGTATCTCCTATTATCTCGCCACTGCTGATTGTTTGTGTTCCGGTTGCGGTTAGTTTCTTCCTGATTGTTATGGTTTCTGTCCCTATTTTCGTATCTCGGTTGAGATCTCGGCTCATATTCTTCGGTGCTCTGCCGTCTTTGATTATCCCCAGTGTGTGTAGCTTGCGACCTCGTGTTTTTGTTCGGTGTCTTGACTACTTCGACTGAATTAACTAACTCCATCTGTCTCTTCTCTCTCGGGTTGATGTAATTAGTGGTTTCATCTATCCTCCTTAATACCTCTTCTGCCTGGACCACGTTCGTAATATTTGCCGCCACCAAGAATTGCTGAACGCTAATAGGCATCTGATTTCCTATAGTAGTTATTCGCTCCATTTCGCTCAGGGGATTATCAAGATCTTGCAATTTGACAAGTTGCATGGCGAAAAAATCTGCATATTTCGTCTGATGCGTGGAATGGTATTTGCGCGAGTATAAGTCCATTCGCAAGCTTTGTTGATATGACCCACTCCAGTATTTGCTTAGGAAGGCCTTGTGGAAACCTTCCATTGATTTAAATGTGTTCTTAAATCCAAGATACCAGGTAAGTGCTGAACCCGCCAAAAATGTTTCAACCATTCTTAATTGTCGCGTTGAGCTAACATTTTGGTCCGAAAAATATTCTGTCAGTTCTCTTAAGAAAGCTTTTGGTGTCCCTCCGCTCTCTGGTAAAAACTTATTCGGTTTAAATTCGTTTCCACGGATGACTTGTATAACTTGCGTGGGAAGTTGTGTGTTTTGAGGCGTCGAGCTACGACCCTCATAATTCTTGAATGCTTGCGTGTCTATCGTTCTTGGACTTTGCCCAAGCTCGTGGCTGTCTACTGTGTGCTCTCTTTCCGCATTCTCCCCTTTCCCTTTTTCCATTAGTGTCGCAAACATCGTATTATGTCCAAGTGACTGCAACTCCGATTTTATCATGCGGTCCTCTTGAATTTGAAATCTTATCTTCATATTTTCTTCTAACGCCTGTTTTTTCGCGTTATTTTCCCCTAGCTTCTTGCTTACTGCGAGCCGTTCATCTTTCGAATCAGCGCTCATCTTGGTCCAAACTTTTCTAATAGTATCCTTCAATTTAACAATGTGTTTTTCGACTTCCTGTTGATTAGCCTCCTGATTATCTTCGAGATTATCTATCCTTTCTCCCAGAGTAATGTTGTTCTGTTCTAATGTTTGTTTAATTTCTTCCTGGTCATTTTCTAACTTTTTCCATTTCTCAATTGATCGTATTTCTAATTTGTTGAGTTCCGTCACTAAGCCCGTGATATTGTTATCTACTGTAATTATCTGATCTTGCATACCCTGTGTCCCTCGTTCGATCTTCTCAAACCTTTTTTCTAAGTTTGTGTGTGCTTCTTTAATCTCAGATGAGTTGGTCAAACACGCTTGCTCGATTTGTGCTAGTTTTGCCATAACAGTCTCATCCATTCCTTTTATTTCCTTTTTAAACGAATCTTCGATACCATTTATTATTCCTAATTGTTTGGTATTGTTAGTGCTAACGTCCTTTGCTAATTGGATTAGCTGTTCTTTTGTGTGCTCTTTGATTTCTACCGTTAGCGCAGCTAAATTTTGAGTGTTCCTTTCGTCTTGTGCGTTTAACATTTCATTGTTTTTCTCGGACTGCCTATGTAGTTGTTCACTAACCAGAATGTTTTGTGTAGCGATATTCTGATTTATATTCTCGTTAACTTCAGATAGTTTTGTGTTTAACTGTGTCTGTATTTCTACACTATTTGCCGCTAACTGTGTCTGCATTTCTACCGATTGTTTATTATTACTAGCAGCTAACTGTGTCTGCATTTCTTCACTATTTGCAGCTAACTGTGTCTGTATTTCATTGGTTATGTCCTTTCTCATCTCACTAAGTTGTTCTCGCGTACGAGCGGATGCTAGTTCAATCACTTCGCGGATTTCTCCAAGAGTTGCCATTACAACAATAATATATTTGAGACATAGGGAAATGACATAAGGGCGGAGCCCTGGATACGCGCGCTCACATATATTAAATATACACACATTAACCCTTTACATACTCAGTTCATTTACTTTAAATTACTCCCACAAACTATAGCATCACTGAGTATAATTCACTTATTATTCCATTTAATTTTTTAACCCTTTGATTCAGTTATAATCTTCCTGACCTTACTTCAATTACAAATATTAACCAATTAATAGAGTATTAATTAGTCTTTAAGGTCTAACCTTCCTGTCAAATAATTCTTTGAGTTTGGCTTTTCTACACAAAGCTAATTTAATTTTATTGGGCGCCTGAAACAGTTTGTTCTAATTTTAATCAAAGTTCAAACACTTAACTTGTTCCACATTTACTTTATTGCAAACTCCATGACTTTATATTTTCAAACATTTGGCGGTACTATCTTCGCCTAACTTACGTTAATAAACTTACCACATGCCGGTGATCTATTTTTTTACTCTAAAACACTAATTCCCCACGTTGGGCGCCAAAGTAACTCTTATATACCCTTGGAAAATAGCATGTAGACAAGATTCAAAATTTCGGGGTCGTAATGGATTCTTGTGAATGTGATTTAGAGGTTTTGCTATCAACATAACTTCCAGGGTTCATAAGGTTAACTTATTATTACAAAGCCAAGAAAACAACAGGATCTACTAACAAATGAAATTTAATAACTGAATCAAACATAAAACACTTAACGATAAACCACCCTTATATTGTTCACTCGCACGTGAACAGATCTGACACTGACCAGCCTGACGTACCATGATAACACGGCATGACAGCTGTCAAATAAGCGTTGTGACTGCAATGTCACTTAATTCAAAGTAAAAAGAAACGGATCACAAGATCCAAATATAACAAACAAATAAAATAGTACAAGAATTTAATATTTATGAGCGACACGGGTTTTAAGACTAGTTCAAGTAATGAGCATTTTGACGGGCGCTCGTTTCCGACCAAAACAGTTGGTTCGGGAACGAACTCCGTACTGCGAAGGACGAACTACGGAAATGTGGGAACAACAATTACATATTTATATACACTACTGACATGCTCTAACCTTAGATTACCACAACCAAATACACGTGTGTATTATTTAAAATAAGGGCTGCGGAATTACCGTCTTATACCTTAAACACCAGGAAAAGCACAACATGACATGAACAAGTTTGGCCGGTTGCCAAATTATATCTATAATGAATACAATGGCCTTGAAAATAAGAGCCAACAACAACAAAATACAAATTTTAATTTTCACGCCAGAAAATTTGGCGTTTTAAACAATGAACAAATAAGTCGTAGTAATGATAAAAGAAACTTGGATCGACAACATGGCAACTCCCCAAATTAAACCAAATAAAATAACCTTAACTCATTAGGCTTTAAAGCAATCATAACGTGTCATAACCGAGCTGGGGACAGCCGGGCCTGTTATCGCATCTCCGAGTGAGTGGCTGATTTCTTCCCCCACGTAGTAATTAGTGCCACGCTAAATATAGATTCTGGCCCATAGCCAGCGTCCAGCACCTTTGCTCATCGCCACCTGTTAAACGCGTACAAACAAAATATCACATTATCTCAAAACATCCTCTCAGGGATTTTTAAGAATACATCTCCAGGTCAAACTTACCCCCAAGGGTAACTAATTTGCCGGAATGATGTCGCAGTCAAGGACAGGCTTTACCTTACCTCATATTCACTTACACCCAAACACACGTGGCACTTTTCTTGAAGATCTCGTCGTAGCATGAATCAGCACACCCCTCAGATAAATGGCACAAAACATGTCCAAATGACAATAAAGAATTAATAACTGGAATCAGACTTAGCCCGAGTTATTAAAGCAACAAAACACTAATTTTCCCCCCACGTAGTAATTAGTTTAACATATCATTAATTCAGTCCATTTATCATTGTCGTTCCTAGGTTCTCATTCATGGCTACACTTTTTATTGATACGTTAATCATAATTATGCGGCCATTTCGCTATAAGAATTACGTATACATAAGGACAACATTTAAGTTACAAAATTTACCGTACAACATAATTGTCACGCAATGCCAAAATTTACTACACGCATGTCAGTTAACGAATCAAACCCTAAAATTTAAATTAAACCACACAAATAAAATCTGTACAAAGTTCCACACATCTCTCGCGATTCCCCTCGTCCAAAATCAATCAATCAATTTTTTAATACTCATCACTTTAACTGCTTTCCAGAGGCCTTCCGCCTCGTCATTTCCCACCATTAGGCCGTTAGCCCATAACACTGATGGTAATGGAGGATGAAGCTTGTTGTCTTCTCTCCATGGTCGTCATCTTGCTGCTGTTAAAACACAATTAAATTAAAGTTTTAAACTGTTCTATCTGCGTTATGAGTATTTTATTTCCTCATATCGTCCTATGCAGAATCTTAGACTTTCCCTATTCTATGGCTAATTGCCATCTCACAATTTATGAAATTTATAACTTCGTTGTCGACACACAACTAGAATTTTAAAACCATACCGTCTTAAGGACGTCTTAAATGACTGTCGAAGAATAATTAGGAGTGCCCCGGTTCATCTCAGACATTTGTATATATACAGAAAGCCTAAAGTTTCAATGGTGGGAGAAAATAGCTCCTCAATATTTTAAATAATGGGCCTATAATTATGTGTGACCTCTCAAAAATCTTGTATTTTCTCATAGGTCGCGAATCTGCCGTCGAACACGCAAACCGATCGCTAGATCATTTTATAACCGATTGCCGCGCAAAACACACTGACGCTATGTTCTGGCGTCATGTTTTCTTATTGGTCAGATAAGTTGGCGTCGGAGTTCTGACCTTACAAATCCCGCCCTTATTTTGACGTCACGGCTATTCTCCTCTCTCTCACTCCTTGCCTTGTACTCAGCATTTTGGCCTGTCGATGGTCACGTACGCCACAGCGTCATATCTGATTTTCTCAGAAATATAAGAATAGCATTGGTTGTGAAACTGTCGGTCGTTTCCAGCCAGCACGTAGCATGTCTTACCAAGTCCAGATTACTTGCTACATCAATTTTACTCAAATATCCAGCATATCATGTATTTAGTATTTCCAGCGTTTTTAATAATATGAAACATTATTATTGGACACAATGATAAGGGTTCACTATATGAAATTACGTGTTGGTCTGTGAATTAAGTGGTCCGGGAACTGGGCAAGCCTTTCATGATCTACTGCTGTGCTCAATGCATTTATTCGCAAGTTGGCCTATTTATAAGGATTTTAAGGTTATGAGCGGTGTTGCGTCTATTAATCTAGTTGATCCATATCGTATTCTTTATTTAGGCTCGTGCAGGTGGAAGCTACAAATCATCTAATAAAATGAGTTCCGTATTATAAACTAAAATATCTATAAAACACTCAAAATACCGGTGTATCAACAATTTCACGTGAGGTTTCTTCTATGTCAGATGTTACACATCTATGTGACTACTGTAAGGCTCATAACGGTTTTTTTAAAATTGGTTGGTTGGTTGGTTCCTCAGTTTAGGGGCTGCGACAACGCGGTCATGTAGCCCCGAATACTTTGGGTGTGTGTAGAATCTGTCTGATACCGGTGTTAATTGTGATGGCTGTATTCGTTTGTGTGATCTGTTTTTAATTCAAGTAAGGACTGCAGACATTGAATTTCCACCATCAACAACTACTAGTTCAGAACTCGGCTACTAGACGCCACCATAGTCAGCTCTTGGCGACGAACGCAGGAACCTGAGCGTTGTTTAACCTATAACTAATTTAGCCTCACACAGGTGTATTTCGTGTAAGGTTCATTAACATGCCATACATCTATGACATGGGACCCCTGGCTTTACTTCCCCTCCGAAGGAAGGCATACTGAGGGATTTTTAACGCAGAAGGCATACTGAGGGATTTTTAACGCTCTTAAATATCCGACGACTTCGGGCGGGTTTGAACCCGCTATCTTGGGCACAGAAGCTCAGCATGCTACCAACTACGCCACCAAAGCCGCTTTTTTAAATTAGTTAAATCGTAAAGTATTAAATTTAGACATTTGAAGAGAAAGTCGTTCCCCTAGGCTGTGAGTGTCATGTGCTATGTTTAATGTGAATGTTATGCAGCCAGAACTGCAACCCTTTTCAGCTCGGAGTGTTAATTGTGCTAATTGTGCTTACAAACAAATTGAATGGGATTTTTATGAGAAAAACATAACGGAAAAATATGATATGTCTTAAACATCCGGATCCTAGTAATGATATTCAACAAGTTCTGATGGTATTCTAAAACTATTCGCAAATTTACTCCTAACATTATCCGCAGCTTATCCACTATCCGCACAGCCATGCAAACTATATCCGCATGGCGAAACATTTGACGAATATCCGCTTCCGAGCAGGCTTTACTCATCGCCTCTGCCGCCACTCACATGCGTTTCAAGGGTTATGTCAGTTCTCGGTAACTATTCAAAATTCTAAATAAAATTACTAACTTCATGGTGATTTTTCTTTTCAGGAAATAGTGACTTTGAGGTAATAAAAGTTGGCAACACTGAGTTAGATGGTAAGATTTAAAAATCATACTTTAATAAATCGATCAATGAACTCTTTCAACGCTGCCCTTTTGTGGTTTCAAACTACAAATATCGGCCGTGTATGGGCGTTACATTCATCGGGCTTGAGCTGTCAATGGAAATGATAGATCTTCTCTCTTGTACTTGACGTATATACCTGCCAGGTAGCAGCACCACCTGCTGTGATGTTGGCGAGGAGAGGGGGTGTAACTGGTGGAAACGCTGGATGTTACAACTTGACGAGTCGGAAGTGGAGGATTAAACAGAGAACAAACAGGGTCAAGTACGAACTAGAAGTTGAGATTATTCCTTACTTGTTTCACCACACGGTTGCGCTCCCTCGTTGATTTATTTATAGGTGAAGGACATCTTGGTCATCAGTCATTTTTACTTGTGTGTTTAAGTCTTAAGTATTTCGACTGGTTTGATGACGCATTCCATGCTTCTCTGTCCTGAGCTAATCGTTTCTTCTCTACATAGCTACAACACCCTACATCCGAGGCAATCTGTTTAACATATTCTGACCTTGGTCTTCCCTTACAGTTCTAATCCTCGACCCTTCCTTCTATAACTAGAATATAGTCTTTCCGTTTGTCCATGATACCCAGGATCAAGGGACCTCTCGGAACTCAACTGACGTCACTCACTCACCCTCCCGGACCGGCCGGTGGCGGACAATGACTCTCCTACTGGCGCTGTCCCACAGCACTAAAACTTTTCTTATTTCAAGTCTAAATTTACTATTTTCAGGTTCCTTGAATTCTACATAGAATTCTAAATAAAATGAGTCCAAACTCGGATTTCTTACTTCTTAAACTGAAGTTTATTACATGTCATTTATTGCTGTATTGCAACTGAAAATCCACAGCCTGCTTCCAGTCGACCGACCGGGTCAGGGAATGGAATGAATGAAGCCCCCATCCAGTGGCGAGGATATGAACTATGCCGGCTGCCGAAGCCTGTCACACTCCCCTTGGGCAATGATTAAATGAATGACAGATGAAATGAAATGACAGTGGAGAGTGTTACTGGAATGAAATTTGTGACAGGTGGGTAGATTATTGGATAAGGAATAACCCACCCACCAAGGGAAGATGACTAAGAAAAAGGAAGTAGGTTTTGGATTGGAGAAAAAGGATAGAAAAATAGGAGGAGAGTCCCACAAAAGTTGTAAATTTAACTTTAAATACCTTTAGAGGCAGTTGCCACTGGAAATTAACTCTCTGATACCTAAAGTAGGTACGAGCTTGGTCGAAGCTAACGGGAACCGCAGCTAGGACTTGGGCGATTTGCAAGAGAGAGGCTTTAGTGTATTTCCTCCCAAGCATGTATAAGACTACTATGGGGAAAGGTGATGGTCTGGCAAAACTAAGAGTAACAAATTTATTGTAAGGTTTTTCAAAGAAATTCGTTTTGCGAAATAATTCGAAGAATGCCAATAATATAAATCCAGTTTGGTATTTCCAATTTTCGAAATTATAAAGTTCCTGAAAAAAAGCGACCCAGTGCTTCCAGGAAGGATAGTGACGAAAAATTATACCTGGGAAAGTAATTTTGGTAAGTGAACCAATGGTTGCATTTGGAAATGGCCAAGCCTTTACTCACCGAGAGGCCGGCTAAAAGCTTAGACAAAGAAGAAACACTTATCTTTTGGAAAACTGACCATAAGTTTTCGGAGAGGATCTCCACAAGCAGGTAGCTGGCTTAGCGAGCTTTACTTGCCTTACTGGCCAGTTAGAATTAGCTATCAAAGCTAAAAGAAACTTTAGTGAGGTGGAAACTAAGAGTTCTTGCTCAAATGCAAAAAGTGGTGAAAGCCCTATTAATGGATTTAATAACATTGAATAGGAAGAGCCAAGGAAGACAGGATCTTGCTTATCCGTTATATTAGAAAAATGAAAGAGCAAAAAGAAACTCTTAATTTATTTAACAAATTAGAGGAACTTGATATCTTTAACAATTAAATATGTTTCAATCTTATTAACAATTTGGGGTCGCAGACCTCCGACAACATTTAGAAATTGCTCCAGGCAAATAACAATTCTTCAGGTTTTAAACCTGGTACTAAAATCTTTATAAGATTTAAACAAATAACCAATGAAGTAATTAAAGTTTGAACGTTAATTTGGAGTACAAAGAGTGTACCTTAAGAAATTCCTGAGAGAATATTCTAGAAAAAGTGAAAACTTCTAAAATAACAACAAGAAAAACATGAAGAATAAGATAGAAGTTCCTACAACTTCTTATATTTATACAGAATTAATGTTGATTATTAGGCAAATAAGGGCAGGTCACTGACTGTGAAACCTGAAGAGATAATCAAAAGGAAGGTTCTCGACTTCCTATGTTTTAAATGGGAATCACGAACCAAATGGGGCATTTTCCATTTCGTGAGACCTAGAAATAACTCAAGAGATGAAAGAATTGTTTTCCCTGATTAGAAGGGAGAAACATTGTAAGTTTGAAACGTGCGCTGGACACGTGATTATACATAAATTAATTAATTATACATGAGAAAAAATGGGAGGGCACATCTATAGATTGACACCTCGTTGAAACAGACCTAAATTTAACAGTTTATTACAGATTGTTAGTAAGAGGTTTAGGAAAGAGAAATAGGGATTGAGGAAAAATGTTCATGGCCTTATTTATAGGTAAACGAACGATCGCGACGCGGTAGAAAGTTGAACAAGCACTGGTTATCACTATAGTCTGTAAAGATGGATGCAAAGTTCACTGTAGAAACACGAAAGTTTATGAGAAAGAAAGTTATTGCAATGTTGAAAAGAACCGGTTGCACTAGGTAGGCGAGAGTCTATTTCTTAAAAAAATTGGGAATTACAATTAAATGCGCCATAGATCATTCCAACGGTGGACGAAAGTTAGCTATTGCAGTAATTTGTAAGGAAGATTCCTCATTTTAAATATTATTTTCACAAGTGAGTGAAAAATACCTGACGGCAAGACTCGCAGATAGAGTACAAGATCTAGAAGGTTCCAGAACGATCTTAGTAGAAAAATGGGGCCAAAGTAAATCCAGCGGAAGAACTTGCTTTGTGAATTATAGACAGTGGGTATTAGATAATATCCCACGTGTTGAGAGGATTTCTCATTTGAATAGCTTAAGAAAAGCTCTTTTTTAGTAAGGTTGGCTTATATGAACAAAAGCTCAACATGGCAAATCCCACGAAGAATGATTTTTGCCCCAAAATAAATAATTTCACACTGTCTATAAAAGTATCGTTAAAAGTTAAAACCATGAGGATGAGGTTAAAACTTTAAGATGGTACTTATCTTGATTTCATGTTGAAGCTGAAGTTCCGTATGACGATAACTACTTTGCCAACATGGCGTAGAAGAGAGTATGCCTGTTGGTTTGAGGAGACTAGCTCGAGAGGAGCCTTAACTGACCGAGTCAACTGCCGACTGAGAAGTGAGACTTGTTCAACGGAGCACGGAGGGTCCAAGGAAGGGGGAAAGAGTGGGGGATAGGAGACAAAAGGAGAACATATAAACATTGCCAACTTTATAACAAAAAATTATTTTCTCTTGATGAGCTGGTCTTCAAGGAGTTGATAACAGGCGATACTAGCGCAGCATGGTGAGTAAAATAGTAGACAGAGTCCTCTTGCTCAAGGAGAAAATAGCTGGCGATGGTAACAGGATCTGGTGGCCAAATGGAGAAGGAATTCCTCTTGCACGAGGAAGAGTTGAAGAGCTTCAGAGATTCGCTGCTAGATGACGCTAGGTGAGTCACAGAGAATATATATCTAGAACAGACTCATGAAGACATAAGAGATTTGCCCATCAAAGAAGAAACAGAAGATCACTGTTGGTGTTTGACAAAGAGGAAGGAAAGAACATGCAAAAGCATTGAAAATTATAATCTCTCGTACCGTGTATTCCAAGAATACACCAACAGGGAAAACCGGAGTACCCGGAGAAAAATCTGTCAGCCTCCGCTTTGTCCAGCACAAATCTCACATGGAGTGACCAGGATTTGAACCACGGACCTAACGGCGAGAGGCCCGTGTACTGCCGCCTAAGCCAAGGAGGCTCTCCTGTATTGCAACTACTAGTTTGAAAATGTCAAACAAATAGAGAAAAGAAATAAGTTTTGACCGACTATCAGACCGTGGATATGAAGCATTCCAGTCGCGTTTGGACTCATTTTCTTTACAATTTTATGTAGAATTCAAAAAAACTTGAAAATTGTAAATTTAAACTTGAAATAAAAAAGTGTTAGTCCTGAGGGATAGCGCCAGTAGGTGAGTCATTGTGCGCCACCGTTCGGTCCGGCGAGCGGGTCGGAAGGATGAGTGAGTGACGTCAGTTGAGTTCCGAGAAGTCCCTTAATCTTCTGGGTATGATGGCCAAACGGAAAGACTATAACTTTGCTATTCCTGGGTGTCTTAGTGTATGTCCTACCAGCCTATCTCTTCTCTGCATTAGCAGTCACCAGAAACATCTGTCATCTCCCAATCGTCTTAATACTTACAGTATGGGTGAAAATATTTCTCTGATAGCGTCTGTTATTATGGTGTCTGTGGTGTTTCTATAGAGGAATTATGTAACTGGCTGCTTCGCTTACCGATATCGTTCCCGCCTGCTGGGCCCAAGGTTTCAGGATCGCAGCCAGTTGGCATTTGAGGGTGCGCAAATGCGAGGTAGCCATTTCAGTAGATTTTATGGCACGTTAAAGATCCTCTTCGGGACAAAATTCCGGTACCCCGGCGTCTCTAAAAGCCGCAGTAGTTAAAAGGGACGTAAAACCAATAAGATTATTATTAGTATATCACCTTCTTGCGTCATTACGCGGGTGTGTTCCGTCGTTGTTTATTTAGTGGTCGGGGACATCTTGGTCATCAGCCGTTTATACTTTTGAGTGAATCGATTTTTCTGATAGCGTCTGTTATTATGGTGACTGTGATGTTTCTATAGGGAAATTCTGTCATTACTAACTACCAGCCCCTTTCTCATTTCATTACTTGATTGCGTTCTCTCGTTGCTTTATTTATAGTTCAGGGACATCTTGGTCATCAGTCCTTTCTACTTGTGTGTGAAATATTTGTCTATTATCATTTGATATTATGGTGACTGTGGTCTTTCTATACAGAAATTATATGAATAGTAGTCACCCGCGCCGGCGACGCATGGAAGTGGCTAATAATTTGCCTGGCGTAGAAGTGGATAACAACGGAAAATCACTTTCAAGATGGCTGAGGTTAGAATCGAATCTGGCACTCGTCATGAGGTGCCTGTCAGCAGTAGAAGGCATAGATTCCCTAAATGGCTCAGGATTCAACTGAGCACTTGGGCTGGTAATTTTAATCGATATATTTCAATTATCGAATAATCGATAAATCGAAGCAGAAACATATATTAAATGCTACAAAAAACGTATAATCTATTGAACATTTAATCAATTAATGGATAAATTTGTAGATCGAATAGCCTAATAGATTAATTTTGTTTTGACGATTGAATCCATGTTTTTCGCTCCCTTCACTAGGTTACGCTCTCACAGAAGCAAAACGTACATTTAAATAACATTAATATACTGTATTGTATGATATAATTTTAAATAGCCCTAATGTACCTTCTTTGTGAAATCTATGCTCAAACAAAGAAAAACCAAAATGTTCCTGTCCTAAATTTTAAACATTGGACAAGAATTCATAATCTTTGCCGAAAACTCTTCTTCTTCTTTTTTTTTGAAAGCCTACCCAATTTGATTTATTTTTGTCCTTCCACAGTCACAGGCTCATATTTGGTTATTGTTAACATAAACAATAAAGGACACTTTGTATATTTAGACAAAAGGTAACCTTCATAGTTTTTTACATCATTCCGAAAGTAAGCGTAACTCAACTTCAGCGATGATCCCCCATTTAAACTTCTTTTCTTAACTCGTGTCCACTAAACAATCGAATCTTCGGGTAATCGATTAATCATTTTGATCAATTTGAAATTATTCGATTAATCGATTTACCAAACAGAGCTTATCACCTCTACTGAGCGCCCTAGTCGATAGCACCTATTCATTATGAAACCTGAAAATCCACAGCCTGCTTCCAGTCGACCGACCGGGTCAGGAATGGAATGAATGAAGCCCCCATCTAGCTGCGAGGATATGAACTGTGCCGGCTGCCGAAGCCTGTCGCACTCGTCTGGGGCAATGATTAAATGAATGACAAATGAAATGAAATGATAGTGGAGAGTGTTGCTGGAATGGAATGTTGACAGGGGAACCGGATATCGCGGTAAAAAACCTGTCTGCCTCCGTTTTGTCCAGCACAGATCTCAAATGGAGTGACCGGGATTTGAACCACGGACCCAGCGGTGAAAGGCCGGCGTGCTGACGCCGAAGTCACGGAGGCTTCAGGACCTATTCATTATAATATACCTTATTCATTGATTAATTCCGGTGTTAAGCATCCGAATGTATAAATTAAAGATGGGTGAATTCGGTGGCGTAGTTGGTAGCATGCTGAGCTTCTATGCCAAAGATCGCGGGTTCAAACCAAGCCGAAGTCGGCGGATTTTTAAGAGCGTTAAAAATTCCTCCGTATGCCTTCCTACACACACACCTTAAGTGCACGGGGCTACATGACTGCGTTGTCGCAGCCCCTAAACTGAGGAACAACCAACCAACCTAAGTAAAGACTCTTAAATGATTGTTTATGGTGAAAAAATGCATGAGATATTTTCAATCTGATCCTACTACTTATAGAATTACAAGCAAATTTAAGTGGAACTTCAGTCGTATTGACTCATCCAGAGTAGAAAGGTTAAGCATGTTGGAAGTGGGTGAAGCAGAGGAAAAGGAACAACACAGGAATTGGGGCAATGTAGCGGTCAACGAGCGAGGTGTGTGGGGGGGGGGGACTATCTAGCTGATTTCCATGTCGTGCGCATGGTTCCTGTCATTTTGTTTTTTTGTTAGAGGGCTTAGCTTGTAGTTAACTACGGTTGTGTTTGTCAAGCTTTCCTCGAACATGTTCAACTATCGCCTGGGGATTAAGTCTACAGCAAGTTCTTCGTAATCTCATCCTTCACGTCCTCCACCCCTCCCTACCCAACTCCCTACCACCACCTTTGATGGCGGGAAAGTTTTCATAGCATATGGTAATCCAGCTCCTTTGATCTTTAATTAAGATCAGGTAAAAAATACCATTTTTATATCCACATCCCAAATGTAGATTCTATTTGATAATAAAAACAAGTAGTTCCGCGAAGAACTAAAGCCTATTTTCATATATCCTACTTATGTTAATTGCCTCTATCAACATACAACATTTCTGTTTGATTGCTGTAATAGATTTGTAGATATTGAGAACCGAGTAAATATTTCCGATGGTCGCCATGTTGGATTTTTATCTATGTAGGTCTTAGATTTATGTACTGTTACATGAAGAAGATTATTGTGTACTTGTAGTATTCAAACTTCAATCGCATGATTAGGACACAAAAAGTAAACACGAGATTTTAAAATTTCGCACAGCTGCCATCTTGTGGTTAAGGTAACAATCGAAAAAATTAGATGCCAGTGGATTAACATTTGTATAAGGATTAACTTTACTAAGTTTCACTGCACTCGGATGGTTAAATTGCGAGAAACGTCCCTGTGAATATTTATAATTCGCGTCGCCGCCATGTTGGATTGTGATCACCAGTTTATTTAAAGTCCCATAGATGAACTTATATGCATAGTTCCTATGAACATAAAAAAATTCAGTTTGATTGCTGGAATAGATTCGTAGGTATTGAGAACCGTCTAAATATTTCGGATGGTCGCCATGTTGGATTGTTAAATGTATAGGCCATAGAGGCATGTACCATTAAAGGCAAATTATTGCGTACGTTCATTATTCAAACTTTCACTTCGATGGCATGTTTACGACACAAGATATAAAAACTTAATTTTAAAATTCGCACAGCCGTCATCTTGAGGTTATGTAAACAATTGAACTAAATTAGATACCAGTGCATTACAATGTATATTAACATTTGCTGTACCAAGTTTCATTGCGTTTAGTTCATTAAATCGCGAGAAAGGTCTATTTAAAATTTTCAACTTCGCTTGGCCGCCATATTGGTTTTGTAGTTAACCGATTTTTGACAGTCTTATAGATGAACATCCAGTAGTGCCCTTTATCTCCGTACAAAATTTCAGGGCGATAAAGCTAATAGTTTCAGAGATATAGAATGCCAGTGAAATATTTCGCACAGCCGCCATCTTGAGGTTATGTAAACAATTGAACGAAGTTAGATGTTGGTGCTTTACAATGTGTATAAACATTTACTGCACCAAGTTTCATAGCGTTTGGGTTGTTAAATCGCGAGAAACGTCAATTAAAAGTCGCAACTTCGCTTGGTCGCCATGTTGGTTTAATAGTTACCAGGTTTTCAAAGTCACATAGCTGAACTTCTAGTAGTTTCCTTTATCACCGTACAAAATTCCGGGGTGATATCGGTAATAGTTTCGGAGATATTGATTGCTGGTGAAATATTTCGCACAGCCGCCATGTTGGATTATACAGGCTGCTTTTTAAAAGTTTTATTAAGTTTCTAGCTCACCACGGTAGTGTGTAAGTGCTATCCTCTTGTAGGAGACCTCTACCCTTTATGGGGAAACAAGGTAATATTCCATACTCCTGAATATCACCAGTTTGAAAAAATACTAACAGATCCTTCCATGGATCATTTATGGCACCAAGTCTACACCAATTTGAGTGATCCCAATATAATGATTATTGATGGAAATTTTATTTTAACTGAGGACTGACGGATTTTGTTTCTGGTCAAAAGAGTTGAAATACCAGTACCTGAATGTTTCAGTACTATAAAACCTTTAATGTTCCCACCAGAAAGTGGCATTCCCATCGGGGCAATAATGTGCCAAGTCACAACATTCGGTGACATGGCATTAATAAGTAGTAACTTTTGACTCTAAAGTTAGTATCTCAAGAGAAATTATATCTGTAGATCGTGCATATGAAAAAAAAAATGAAAGCTATTAGTACAGCATACCTATGAATGGTACGAACTCACTCTTCTGTCCCGACTCTTTCATTTAAGTCATACTTTTCACGGGGTACTTGGACAAAAAGAAGCAGTTAATTTTCAAGAAAATATTAAAAAAAAGAGAAAAAGAACAAAAATAAAACCATAACGTGACGTGACGTGACGTGAAGGATTACACACATTTCGTATAATTACACGACAATTGGCAACACTGTAAAATAAATTAACGTTTAAATTCTTTCTCTATTCTCTTCAGTACAATTCCTAATGTCCAGTACTTTATAACTGGATGAAAATGCCCAGCATTCTCTTAGGATTGGTCCTTAATAGCGATTAACTTAAAACACGAAGCTAATATTCCGACCAGAGTCAACTAACCGCTAGCCGAAAAGCAATTTAACGAGTTCTTGTTGTGTTCTTGGTTATGTGTCACATGCGTTGTGTCACTGTGTTGGCTGCACTAGTCTGAGTATTTGTAATTGGAACTAGGATTTGATTAGAGTGAGTCGTTGCCTCAATTTAAGACACCATCCGCGCATTTACCTACAATAGCTGGGTAAAAGATAGAAAATCACTTCTAGGATGGCTGTGGTGGAAATCTCATCCACTTCTTCTCAGCTCTGCCTCACAAGGCCGAGTGAATCCCGCTCGAGACCCCAGATCTGAATTAAATATTTGGGTTTCAAATCCATGCCATGCTAACCACTACGCCACGAGATGGAAATCAAAGAGTTAGTAACACTGTCAAGAACACATTGCTCATGACCATTATTGTCTCAAGCCTTTGAATGTAAACAACAGCAATAATAATTGATTTGTGGTTCAAGAAGGCGCTATTCTTAAAGGGTGTCCACTACACTCGAAAACAGGGAATACTTAGGGATTTTTTAAATCCTGGAAAACTCAGGGTATTTTAATGAAACTCAGGGAATTTTAATTTTACAAGATCCAACCTTGAATAATTCGAAATTAAGCATTTAAATTTTGATGGAGGAAAAGTAGCCTATATTCTGGTGATGATTATTGTAGATGTATGTTCGTACTGACGTTAAATCAGTAAGCTCTCATGTCTTGCAAGATAGAGCACACAATTACATGTGTAGAGTGTGTAATTGTATGTAAATGTGTAACTGTAAGATTTTTGATAGCATTACTACCGACGATCTACGATCAATACTCGCAAGTACACTCGTTTTTCTGGATGAAAATTTTAAGAATTGGCATAATATAGAAATATATATATTGGCCTTTTAAAATTTGTCATGTTACCCTTTATTGTGTGAGCAATTTTTAAATGTTTTTAAGTACAAACTGTTTTATATATTTAGTAGCAACCCACCCCGGCATCGCCCGGGAACAGTTATGAATGCATTACGTGATAAGCCCTTTTTCCTCGATGTCAATAAACTACGACCTATATCCGTTTTACGTCTCGGCATGATGGGTTAAAATCACTGACTAGACTATCTATCTATCTATATATATAAAGCACAAAGTTTGTCTGTCTGTTTGTCTGTTATGTATACAAATCTACACCGTTTCACCGATCTGAACCAAAATTTGTATACTTACCCTTTGGAACCCTGCGGGTAACCCTGTCAACTTTAAATTTCGGACAGACCACCCCATTCCCTGCATTTAGGCCCTTTTGCACAAACCTACACCGTTTCACCGATCTGAACCAAAATTTGTATTCTTACCCTTTGGAACCCTGCGGGTAACGCTGTCAAATTTAAATTTCGGACAGACCACCCCATTCCCTGCATTTAGGCCCTTTTGCACAAATCAACACCGTTTCACCGATCTGAACCAAAATTTGTATACTTACCCTTTGGAACCCTGCGGGTAACCCTGACCACTTACATTTCGGACAGACCTCCCCATTCCCTCATTTAGGCCCTTTTGCACAAATCTACACCGTTTCACCGATCTGAACCAAAATTTGTATACTTACCCTTTGGAACCCTGCGGGTAACCCTGTCCACTTAAATTTTCGGACAGACCACCCCATTCCCTGCATTTAGGCCCTTTTGCACAAATCTACACCGTTTCACCGATCTGAACCAAAATTTGTATACTTACCCTTTGGAACCCTGCGGGTGACCCTGTCAAATTTAAATTTCGGACAGACCACCCCATTCCCTGCATTTAGGCCCTTTTGCACAAATCTACACCGTTTCACCGATCTGAACCAAAATTTGTATTTTTACCCTTTGAAACCCTGTCCACTTGAAATATCGGACAGACCACGCCATTCCCTGCATTTAGGCCCTTTTGTACTGTGCCCGTTCGTCCTGGGGATGCGATGACCCATCTGCTATTACATCGCATTCCTGGAGTTCCAGGACAGAGCGGAGTTAAATGAACCTCTAGTCAAATAAGGAATGTGTCGGAAATTCAGCTGTTATCGAAAAAGCAGTGGGTAACACGAGACAAAGTATCTCTAGGGTCGCTACGGGCTTAAGTTTAATAAAAAAAATGCAAATATAAATGGGCGCCATCAACTGAATTCCTAGCAAACCACCTCCTTTCCTGGTTAAGCCTTACTCAAGACAAGGAAAGAAAAAGGAAAATCACACCATCATCAGATCACAACTAAGATAAAAACAAATTTATTTCACTTTGATAGTCAGACAGACATTTTAAATATTCATCCTACCTGAGAGTATGGTCGAATGCCAACGTTAAATTGTCATTGTTCAAAAATCGAACCATCT
This sequence comes from Meconema thalassinum, assembly GCA_946902985.2. NCBI lineage: Eukaryota > Metazoa > Arthropoda > Insecta > Orthoptera > Tettigoniidae > Meconema > Meconema thalassinum. The sequence goes on along the minus strand of OX336393.1, from coordinate 448,328,083 downwards.
CTTTTCTAATCAAAAATATTTCATCCACATAAAACAGAAAAATCTCTAAAGTTCTCTAGGGTTCTCAGGATCACTGTAGCACTATGTCTTTCGTCACTGACATTTGTGAAACCTGAGACCTAATTTCTCTTTAATTTAACATCATGAATGTGGATTTGAAAAAGTTATTAATCTGTCTAAACATACACATTTTATAATCACATATTTTAAATATCACGTATTTTATGGCTTGCATGGCATAATTTAAATGTTGAACATATTAGTCAAATGCTCCTAAAACTCGAATAATTAATTTACACTATTTACATTGTCATTCACAATTACTTGTTTGTGAATTACAGAAAATTCACTTCTCATTGGTCATCATTATCATCATCATCAAAATTAAATATTTCTCACATTAATTCTCATCTCAAAATTCAACATATTCCTGTCATAATCATTAACTCATCACCATTAAATCATTTAAATCCTCAACTCATGTTGCAATTTCTCACATTATATCTCAATTAAATTTATTTTAATTCCATATAAATTCATTAATCATCTGCTTCTTTAATTAATTATCACCTTCTAATTCAGTCATTCATCATCTATCCAATCATCTGTTAATTTATTTAAATCAGTTTATTTATCCAATCTTTAATTCATCCATTTATTTAATTCGTTTATTTATTCAAAAATTTAATTTAACAATTTATTTAAATTTCATCCTTCTGGTTATTTAGATTCTTATTATTTCATCTAGTCATTCTGATTTTTATTTCATTAGGTCAGATCATTAATATGCTTAATTTTCAGATTATTATTTCATTAATTATTATTCTCAGAAAATCTTGTATTATCAACTTTATTTATTTGTTTAATTTCCTAACAAATTGTTTAATATGGTTTATAGAACGTTGTCTTACAGTTTTTATCACTTCCAAGTTATATCTCGTATTTAATTTTCATGCCAAAAAATATTATTGCCTTCACGACATCACGTTGGATCTGACTATCCACAACGACATTATATATCCTCAATTCTTCAAATATCACATTTGAATACAACAATTATTCCACAAAATCCATAAATATTCAGCACATACAGCATGAATCTCAAAAATTACGCTAGACTGGGTTCGACAACCTCATGTCTGCTTCAAAATGCATTAGCAACATTGCAACTATCACTTGGCAACTTCCACAAAATGCCTATCACAAACTTCACTTAACCATGTTGCATGATCTACAAAAAATATATAACTGGCTTCAAATTATCAACGCACACAATCTGCAATAACTTTAATTAATCTGATCACATCTAGACAACTTCTTAAACAATTGGAAAAATATTACCTTAGTAATTCAAGATTTTCTTTCAAATAGCATAAATTCTCTTACAAGTCTCATAATTCACATCACAGAAAAACACCAATGTGCTATAATCTCTCATATCAAAATCTGCAATACTGATCTGCCTTAAAATAATCTGACCATTAATGATTCATCTTACAAGATTCAATTACTTTAAGTCCTTCTCAAAGGTATCGAACACAATTATAAAAAATCATCAAGAGTATCAGCTGTACCAGCTGTTAAACTGAAATTACTCTCAAAAGAGTATAGCAACAAAATATTGGATTGGCAAACAAGAATTACAAATGTAACCCTGCTGACATTTATCGTTACTTTATTTAACAAAATTTCGACTGATATGTGACTAGTAGTTCCTTGTTTGATTCACTTACAATCTCATGTACACTCGGATGATAAAAATGAGTCCCTCAATGGCAAGTAAGATGAGTAACCACCGTACAATCGTATAAATACGAAAGACCTCGCCCCGTCGTCTAACATGATAGTGCCCTAAACGATGGGTAAGATGAGTAACCACCATACAATCGTATATATACGAAAGACCCCATCTCGAAGACTATATGAGTGAATGTACCAGATAGGAATCAACAAGTCTCTAGTTGTCACATAAAAGCGATATTCATTCACTTGAGTGAATAACATCTTAATATCTCCAAACAATCCAATGGAAAAAATCCCTACTGATGAATAATACACACTCGCTAGTATGCGATGAACTGACGAAGTAATATAGATAATCAATTGCAGATCACGAGTTCGAAATTCTCGTCACACAAAAAAACTATTCATGAAAAATATCCTTGCTGGAAAAATGTCTAAAAGACCAAACATCTGCTTAATAAAGCCAACCAATGGTGAGAATTTCGTATAATGATGCCTGCCATATCATATGGTCACGCCATATTCTAGCAAAATTTGAAGTATATAAAGTCAAAGCCATGTCTTAAACAATCGTATCACTCCTACTAGAAAAATATACATGTGTGCCCAGTATTCATGAAAATAATCGTATCAGGAGTTATAACTCTTACAGTACCTTCTCATAATCAGCTGTTATTAAATTTCAAAGATCGTCGATTTTCTCTATGTAATGAATTTCTCGAAAGATCGACGTGAATATCATTCCATCCATGCAATGACGATTGCCTTCGAATCCCCAAGTGAATCAGCTGGTGGACCTCCTTCTCGTCAGGAATCGAATCCATCGCTCTGTGGTGCCATCGCGTCTCTGTCTGCGTTTACTCCGACATGATGAACTTCTGGTTATCCATGCGGATATTGTCCAAATCCTCACGAAAAAGTTCATAGAAACAGCGGACCCCCTATTCCTCTTCTACGTTACGCCACTGTTCTATACAATGTTCAGTTTAAGTGTTGAAAGTTCAATTTCCACAGCGGTTTAGTTTTACTTGTAGAAAATAAAATTGGTTTATCAGAGTGTCTAAATTTATGAAACACCCTGTCGCTGTGTTCGTACTCGGTAATTCATAACACTTCTTAAGAATGACTTGCATTAATGCACGAGCTAATGTTCAGAAGTGCATATGCTTACAACATTCCGTTTGCTTAAAATTGTTAATGTTACTTGGAATGCGTTATGAAATGCATAGTCGTAATGTCATTAAGAAAAACTATGTTCATTCGAAGTTCACAGTTGCAGTATCTCGTAACTATCTGCTTTTATAATTCAAATGCTGAATAAACGTTCCAACTCAAGGTAGTAATGAAGTTCAGTTTCTGTCATAATGCTTGCGTGTATAATGGGAAATAACCCGCTCGGTTTTACTGCCATGCTATAGTCATCTCCGCCTAAAGCTGGCCTCGCCAAGTCGCTCTACTATGCCGTTCTGCGTTGAAATGCAGCTTGGAATAAAGTTCTCCAACTACTCGCAATAATGTTTTAAAAACCCCGGCCTCCTATGCTTGTTTGCTGCGGAAGTCCGACCGGCTCACTGACCTACTTGTCGTTCGCTGCTCGGTGAAGCTGAAACTGTTGCTTGCACTTTCCGTGACAGTTTCTGTCCGCGACGCGATCTGTACCATGCGCTTGGCGTGTGCTACTCAGCTCGACTCTCTTGCTTGGCTCACAGAGCTCGACTGACAGTCTCTGCACTGCCTTGACCCTTACCTGCTTGGTGCAGACACGTGACGCTCTCCCCGCCACCGTGGTCTTGCGTCACAAATACAATCTCGAACCCCCATCATCTCGGCTATTAAGTTATAAAATAACTTAAGGGTTATCTGACTTCCTTCAAATAATTACCACATATAATTCATGTTATATCTCCTCTTCTAAGATGTTTAAATACCATGTTCCATATAGATCTTAATAAAGCTTCATAATTCCATCCATAATTCCATCTGCTTGACTGCGGTCAGCGCCTTCTAAATCCTAGACCTATTACGTCATCCTGACATTCCTCTTGACTCGATCTGAGCGCTATCTTTTCTTAACTCTTCCCAAAACCTCAACTACGGCTCAATGTCTGCTGGCGTAGCCGATAGCCTCAACTAGGTATCGGGTACAGTACAAATCTACACCGTTTCACCGATCTGAACCAAAATGTGTATAATTACCCTTTGGAACCCGGCGAGTAACACTGTCCACTTGACATTTCGGACAGACCACCCCATTCCCTGCATTTAGGCCCTTGGTCCAAATCTATACCGTTTCTCCGATCAGAACCAAAATTCGTATTCTTACCCTTTGGTACCCTGCGAGTAACACTGTCTGCTTGAAATTGCGGGCAGACCACTCCATTCCCTGCATTTAGGCCCTTTGGCACAAATCAACACCGTTTCACCGATCTGAACCAAAATTTGTATACTTACCCTTTGGAACCCTGCGAGTAACACTGTCTGCTTGAAATTGGGGACAGACCACTCCATTCCCTGCATTTAGGCCCTTTGGCACCGTTTCACCGATCTGAACCAAAAATGTATACTTACCCTTTGGAACCCTGCGAGTAACACTGTCCACTTAAAATTTCGGACAGACCACCCCATTCCCTGCTTTTTGGCCCTTTGGCCGTTTCACGGATCTCACCCAGATTTTACATACTTACCCTTTGGAACGTAACGCAACGTGTCTACATGACATTTCGGATAGACCATTCCATTTACTGCATTTAGGCTCTTTGGCAAAAATGTACATCGTTTCGCCCATCTCAACCAATCTTTATGTAAGTTACTTACCCTTTGGAACCCGACGAGTAACACTGTCTGCTTGAACGTTCGGACAGAGCACTCCATTCCCTGTATTTTGACCCTTTGGTACACATCTACATAGTTTCACCAATCTGGACCAAAATTTGTATACTTACTCTTTGGAACCTAACGAGTATCACTGTCCACTTTAAATTTCGGACAGACCGCCCCTTTCCTTGCATTTAGGCCCTTGGGGAAAAATCTGCACCGTTTCACTGATCTGAACCAAATATTTTATACTTACCCTTTGGAACCCGACGAGTAGCACTGTCGTCATGAAATTTCGGACAGACCAATCTATTTCCTACATTTAGGCCCTTTGGCACAAATCTACACGGTCTCACCGATCTGAACCAAATTTTACATACTTACCCTTTGGAACCCGATGAGTAACACTGTCCACTTGAAATTTCTGACATACCACTCCATTCCCTGCTTTCAGCTGAGGAATTCCTCGGGGTTGCCAGCTTCCTAACTCACCAGCCATGAGCCTTTGAGGGTGTACCCGAAGTGGTGGGGCTACACACACGCGCCTCTTTGAGGGCCTTGAGCAGAAGACAGGAGATATTATGAAAAGGAAAAGAAGGCAGACCCCTCGAAGAATGAGGGTATCAGGAAATATGAGACAACGGCCAATTAAGGCGGGAAATTGAAAGACTCCCTAGCCCTCGGATACCCTAATACAGTCGGGATCGGAAGAGAACAAGAGTTGACCAAGGGAGGCCGACAGGAAAGAGAACTGAAAGGAGCCCGGCACCAGGAAGTGAAGCGATGCCAGACTCAGCTGGGGTCCCGTGGTCGCCAACCCACGTCCCACAAGTTGTGAAACCCTGGGGGGGGGGCAGTTGTGAGAATAGCTTGCTGATTCATCGCGAGGTGACATATGAGAGGACTTTCCAGAGCTCGCCGTGTTATCTGCTGTCTAGGCTGATGCCAGCACAGGGCCGTTGCGAAAGAGTGAGCGATTCCCGGCCAATCTAAATAGGACGGGGAACCCTGAACGTGTGTCATCATATTTCGTCATCATCTGCGATCATCTCAGGTTCATGCAGCTTGGACCCATATTCTTTGCCGAGCAGTACGCCATAAACTCTTCCACTAGACGCATCGAGTACAGGCCTAAGCCAGAAAATAAGGTTGAGACTTTGGAAGACATCGAAGCTAGACATCTGAATTACCTATATCAGTTTTAAAATACCACCATGTTCGTTTAGTAGTCATTTGTTCATTACCTTATTATTATCATCATCATCATCATAAGTGCAAATGACCTAGATGTTACGCGCATCATACCACTAATCACCACCGCATAAAGTCTTTCTCGACTGTGATTTTTAAAATATTTATTTTTATTACAATACATTGTGTACATTATAAGTTGAAGTGTCAATTCAATAACGTAGTAGTTTCCCTTATCATCCTCATCATAAGCGCCAATGACCAAGATATTACGCCCTCATTGTCTTTGGGGGCAAATGACCTAGATTTTAAGTCCATTATATTTCTAAGGAGACTTTAAGACATTATCATCATTCCACCGGGCGAAGCCGTGTACTACTGCTAGTTAATTATATTATCATGGAGATGCATGTGCAACGAAATCTTGTCAGACGTAATTTAAGAATGGCAAGGACCATGAGACACAAATTAATCCCCTTTCCGTCAAATCTTAACTTGACTGTGTATTTTTCGGAACGAAAAGTTCATAGGCAAAATGGAGAAAAGCCGAGTTGCACTTCCAGGGAAACTCCAAACACAACCACTCTTCCCTGAAATCTTAACACGACTCAACGGTTCCCTGCTGGTGTAATAGGCTTGCCCGCTAGCTTGACTGTAACTGGGGTGATAGGCCCACCCCTAGCTCTCTCGTAAACTGTCGCCTCAGTAATTGAATGGAGATTGTTGGAAGAAATGGAAACGTAAAATCACTTATAGTGGGTGATGTATTGAAGATAGACATATGCTCTCGCGGACTCTTTTGTAGAACGTGTCATGCTGTACAATTCTTACACTCATAGTATGTAGATATTTTTAACGGTTTGCCCAGCGTAGGCTTAAAAAGCGCACGGACGACAGGTCTTTTTTTCTTCTATTTTTTCACTAAAATCGTTACTGCTTGGCTTTCGTTGATCATAAATAAATTATTTTCTACATAAACCTTCCTCGAGATATCCTTTACAGAATGGTGAAAACCGCATCAAAATCCATCCAGTGGTTCTCGAGATTACCCTTGACATCATACAATCGGGGACTTCGTTTTATACTAAGTATATATATAGTCGCCTTTTAACTTTGTCATGTTACCCTTTATTGAGCGAGCACTTTTTGAAATGCTATTTAAGTACAAACTCTGTCTTATATATTAATTTAGTCTATTATGGTCACTACTGTTACTCAGGGAATTTTCTGATTCATCCTGGAAAAATCAGGGAATCGTCAGGAAAGTCAGTTGGTTTTGGCAGACATCCTGAATATATTTTAACAAACAGCCGGTGCTCATCATTAAACTGTATTTTTGTTCTGCAAATTACAGCGAAGTTCCTTAATTGCAGGAGAGTTCCCACAAGCTTGTTTCACCTTTGCTTTGTATGTGACTGCAGTGATGTGACAATACGTGTTTAACTTGTGCACAGTTCCATTAACACAATGCTAATGCTAATGAACTTATAAGGGCTGGGCGCTCCAAGTTAATGATGGTACTCAAGAATAACAGCGCGTTATTTGTCACCTGTTGAAATGTGCTCGTCTCAAGTGGCTGGCACTAACAACATGCACCTCCATTTCTGTCTCAAGGTTTTGGATTTTCAACTAATACAGTGCTTTGTTCCAAACCTTGAGAGCGATGTTTATTTTATTTCGAATGGCAAAATGAGGTTACATTATGGCAAATAATTGAATTGAAAACAGACACATCACATTTGGCTTAAAATTTATAATACGAAGGGTGGAGTAGCATGTAGCATGCTGAACTGCTATACCCAAGATCGTGGGTTCAAAGACGGCTGAAGCCGCCGGTTTTTTTAAATAGCGTTAAAATCCTTCAGTATGCCTTCCTTCAGAGGGGAAGTAAATCCGGCAGACCCATGTCATAGATTTATGGCATATAAAAGAACCTACCTCTACAATTCTTAGTGTGTAGCTACATTTTTAGTTTATTTGGTTGGAAACGCTCTATCAATTTCCAACGTTCGCCGCTAGCTGTCAGTGACGGTGGCATCTCCGGTAGCCAAAGTTGGAACTACTTGAAATTGAAGTTGTGGGAGCATATGGGCGTTCCATTAAAATACCCTGCTATGGCCATTGGCTGCAATTCAAATATAATCATCTGGGAACGGATTTCTATGTAGATACATATCTATTTAGAAAGCTAAACTTAATTATCTTTTGTTTTATCCTTACGAATCATGGCATGTGCAGTTGGGAAGTGGAGTATTTATTCATATTTATCCATATTTGTATGTTTAGCACATATATGTTCCAAATTCTTCGTCAGTAAAATCAATATAGTCCATGTTTCGCCTAGAGGGCGCCCGAGAATATTATCTGCAGTGGGTACGTGTAGCTGTGAGTGGTTGAGTCATGAGTTTAGTTGGCTGCACTGCACTGTGTCCTTATAAGCGGGACTCTCCCGTGTGGTCTGTCAATGTGTATTGCGACAAGCGAGCGAGCCTGCATGTCTTCAGTGTGTATTACAGTCAGCGAGCGTTCAGATAGATTATTGGGAGAGTGCAACAGTATACAGGCGGTAATATTTACTACTGAAGAGAGAGTTTTTGGTGGAATACGTTTTTCGTGAAGGCGATCGGTTTACAGAAAATGTAAAATTAAGATTACAGGCGCGGTTTCCTAATTTAAAGTGTCCAAACCGTGATACCGTTCGGGATTTGATAAGTAAATTTCGTGTGACTGGCTCAGTTCGCGATATACCGGGAACAGGCAGGCCTACGCTTTTAACAGACGAAAAACTTGATGAAATAATGATGCGTAGTCCAAGTAAATTAACACGAAAATTAGCTCAACAAACAGGAATCTCTAAGTCGACAGCACATAAAACTGTAAGAGACAAGCTCCAGTTGTTCCCTTATAAAGTTACCGTTATTCATGAATTAAAACAAACTGATTACGGAAAAAGAGTGATGTACTGTGAATGGTTCCAGCATGCGTTATGAATGGCTGTGGTGAGTACAAAGTTTACTGTTTATTTGTTATGATGCAAGCGGCAGCCGTGCTACCAACATAACTGCTGTAGCTAGCTCTCGCAGACGCCTGTAGGCGCTGCGGAGAACATTCCCGGACTCACTGTATTACGTAATAGTAAATTAGTAGTCCTGTCAATAAAATAATGATATCATTATACCTGGCTGTAAGCAACATCCCATGCACTCAACAGCGACGTCCGATTCACTATTAACTTTAATCTTCTTTCTTTTATGTATTTTCTAAAAAATATTTTGACCTTTAATTTATTTAAATTCTAATGTTTTTATAAGGATATCCATTTTAACGTAGTTTTTAAGTTTCATTTTATTATCTAATCTGACGAGGGTATCATTGTATACTGAGACATGTGCGTTTTAATTTAATTATTAAACTTCGTAGTGCTTGACAAGGCAGATTTTATAATTATTTGAGATTATCTCATTTCCAGTCCTAACATGAAATACAAATATACAGATTACTACTACACACATGGCAATAACACAGGTAAATAACCATACTGACCAAGCCCCTTAAATATACAGCAACTTCTTCAGCAATGCATTGGTCAGTAAAATATATGAAGAGATTTTTTTTTTTGTCGTGTAGCCTCCTGAGAGGCCGAGTGCAGGTCTTTCTAGTCGACGCCCGTGGGCGACCTGCGAGTCGGGATGAGAGATGGAATGGATGAAGATGAATGAAACTGGGCAAGGATGTGGAAGGAAGTGGCCGTGACCTGTCAGAAGGTACTGTCCCAGCATTTGCCTGGTGTTGAAAATGGGAAACCACGGAAAACCATTTCAAGGACAGCCGACGGTGGGGCTCGAACCCACGCGTCAACCGAGTCAGCAGAGAGCTTGGCCCCTTGACCTAACGCAGCGCTTTAGCCCGCGTAGCCACTACTGTCGGTTATGAAGAGATGAAGAGGGAGCTCTTAACACTTTTCTTCAAAATTTCTATTTCATATAGCGCTTAACACTTTAGTTAGTTTGTTTGCTTCGTTTTTATTTTTTGATTTCGCTCCTACTTTCATTATTACTTTTGGTTTTGGTTATCATTATTTTTATTTTATTTTGCATTTTTGATTTTGTGTTTGGTTTCATTATTTGTCTCTTGATTTTTCTTTTGTTTTATTTTGCATTTTGCTTTTTGGATTTAATTTTATTATTTGTGTCTTGTTATTTTCTTATTTTGTTTTTTGCTTTTATTATTTGTGTCTTGTTTCTTCATTTGTTTTATTTTTTGGTTTAATGATTTTGTGTATGGGTTTATTATTTTTGTCTTTTTTTCTTTTGTTTTTTGCATTTTTGATTTCTGCTTTTGCTTTTTGGTTTTGCCATTAGATCACAGAGATCAGAGAAATAAATTTGACTTTAAAAATATGAATACATGCAGAAGATAATTCGTTAAATTAAGCCTGAACAATTCAACCGTCAGCACCTTTGATTACATAATTATGATAATGGTTGGTACACAAACCACTATTTTATAACTGGTTAAGGCTATAAACACCGAATGCCCTTTGTTGGGGAATTAACTAAAACCTCACCCAGTATGGGAAGTTAAACTTGGTTCCTTCGAATCAAGGACCATATTGATAACCAGTTAACCACAAAGCCGGACACAATATTATACCTCACAAGAAAGTTCCGCTGGCGTGAAAGTTTGAATAAAGGATCTTATTTCGTGTTCTTAGTAGTTAGAGGAAGAGTTGGCGCATATCGGATACTCTTGTAGGGTCGGTTTTTATCTGTGGAGTGAGACAGTGGTTTGGAAATGGAAAACTACACGAGTTAAGCCAGTGAGATGAGACAGACGTTGGAAGAGATAGATAAAGTAGTAAGACCAGTAATTTATATCGAAAATAAGTTTTATGGTTCGGCTTCAAGATAAAGAACATTTATCCCCAGTCTATTTTGATGCAATTTAAATGAGTTTGGTAGAGGCCTACGTGTGACCTCTTATTCTCACCCCTCCTTACCCACCAGCGTGTCAAGTGTAACACTCCTCTCTCATTCCATCCTCTTCAACTTACTTTTTTTTACATGAGGGTAACAAAGTTTGGATTTTATTTTCTGCTATACTTTTTTTCCCCCTCAAGGCTTCTGATGAAGGGAACCTTGCCCCCGTATATCTGTCACGGGAAGATCGAAGTGTTCTTATCTTTCTCATTTGATCCTCCCCTGATTTATACACACATCAAAAAAAGTTTTGCATCACCTCGGTTCCAAGAGTTCCGGAACCTTTAAATACAAAGGGAATAGAGATCAACACAAACAACATTTCAGCTCGTTTTATTGCTCATGAGACCCACACATTGCATGTTGTACCATCATACAGCTAGACTTTCAGCATTTGTGGTCCAGATTGCAGTACACACCACTACCTCTAATATCCAGTAGCACGTCCTCTTGCATTGATGCATGCCTGTATTCGTCGTGGCATACTATCCACAAGTTCATCAAGACACTGTTGGTCCAAATTGTCCCACTCCTCAACGACAATTCGGCGTAAATCTCTCAGAGTGGTTGGTGGGTCAAGACGTCCATAAACAGCCCTTTTCAACATATCCCAGGCATGTTCGATAGGGTTCATGTCTGGCGAACATGCTGGCCACTGTAGTCGAGCGATGTCGTTATCTTGAAGGAACGCATTCACAAGATGTGCACGATGAGGTCGAGAATTGTCGTCCATGAAGACAAATGCCTCTCCAATATTCTGCCGATATGGTTGCACTATGGGTCGGAGGATGTCATTCAGGTATCGTAAAGCCGTTTCGGAGCCTTCCATGACCACCAGTGGCGTACGTAGGCCCCACATAATGCCACCCCAAAACATCAGGGAACCACCACCTTGCTGCACTCGCTGGACAGTGTGTCTAAGACGTTCAGCCTGACCAGGGTGCCTCCAAACACGTCTCCGACGATTGTCTGGTTGAAAGCATATGCGACACTCATCGGTGAAGAGAACGTGATGCCAATTCCGTGGGGTCCATTCAGCATGTTGTTGGGCCCATCTGTACCGCGCTGCATGGTGTCGGGGTTGCAAAGCTGGACCTCGCCATGGACGTCGGGAGTGAAGTTGCGCATCATGCAGCCTATTGCGCACAGTTTGAGTTGAAACACGACGTCCTGTGGCTGAACGAAACGCATTATTCAACATGGTGGCATTGCTGTCAGGGTTCCTCCGAGCGGCAATCCGTAAGTAGCGGTCATCCACTACAGTAGTAGCCCTTGGGCGGCCTGAGCGAGGCCTGTCATCGACAGTTCCTGTATCTCTGTACCTCCTCCATGTCCGAACAACATCGCTTTGGTTCACTCTGAGACGCCTGGAAACTTCCCTTGTTGAGAGCCCTTCTTGACACAAAGTAACAATGCGGACGCGATCGAACTGCGGTATTGACCTTCTAGGCATGGTAGAACTACAGACAACATGAGCAGCGTACCTTCGTCCTGGTGGAATGACTGGAACTGATCGGCTGTCGTACCCCCTCCGTCTAATTGGCCCTGCTCATGCATGGTTGTTTACATCTTTGAGCAGTTTTAGTGACATCTATGAACAGTCAAAGGGACTGTATCTTGGATATAATATACACAGTCAACGTCTATATGCCGGAGATCTGGGAACCGAGGTGATGCAAAACTTTTTTTGATGTGTGTAGAAGCTTTGTACTGTGGAACTCTGGCTTGATTTTCTCTCTGCTCAACATTTATCCAAAGCTTTGAAGCCCCTCTAAAAATCCTAGTTCAGTTCAGTTCCCCTTGCATAAAAGGAACTGTTTCCAGGCCTCGTTTCTTCATTCCTGGAGGAAGTACTTTAGTTCCAATTGATATTCCCCCTAACAAATAACTGCTTCCAAGGTCCGTATATAACCTAATGCAAGGTCCGTATATAATCCAAGAGGGGTGTCAAAAAGAGCCCTGCGTTGATAAACAAAAAGTTAAGCGCATCCGCATGACTGTTATCCGCATACGATTCGCATCCGCAAGTTTGTTATCTGAATCCGCTGGCCCTACAATAATATTTGAAATGTATTAGATGAAGCATAAAGTATTAAAGCAACACACAGACATGTGAGGAGGAATTCGTTCCCCTATGTTGTGGATCGCAAGAAAATGTTGACAGAGTTCTGTCCCTCTGAGTAACGACCAGTTAAACTGTGAGTGGCTAATTATAACACTTGCATACTCGTCAGATGTACCCATGCAGGCAAGAGCAGGTAAAAAGGCCTTTTTTCCCCCTAAGTGAACACTAATTGAGAGTATTTCCATGACTGGCTTCTCTCACTTCTCTATTATTCCCATACAATCCAAGCGAGAGCAAATAGGGAAATAACAAGAAACGTGAGAGACGGAGATCTTAGCAAAAACTAAAATGTATCTACTTAAAAAAATAATTATACGAGCCTTACAGTAGTCGCATATGATGTGTAACATGTGATATGTTATCCTGCTATGTGTGTCCCGGGAGCGCAAATTCCTTGTTGACAGTGAACTCTGTTGGTCATTGAAATAACTACTTGTAAAACTCCACTGGCAAATCCTGATCGTAATGAATCATAATTGTTATTTGCCGTGGCGGAAGCAATCCACTGCCTACTTGATGTGAGCTGCGCTCTATACCGGTCAGTTAGTGAACCCATGCCAGCGATGTTATTGAAAATGGCCTCAGCGCACTGCCAAGTATAGGCGCGATTAAAAAATAGGTGTGCGTAAGGTATATTAAATGTGTTTCTCCCAGTGATATGTTTAGACCAACGAAGTTTCAATTATTGTTAGTAGTCGGCGTTAATATACTGAATTCCTACGTTGTTTGGAGTGTTTGTTGATGCGATATAGATTCCACATAGCCACATGGCCGACAGTACGTCGAGTGCTTACATTAAATAAGAATAAAGCAAAAGTATGAAGATTTAATAAATCGTAATTGTTTTCAGCATATATGATAAAATGAATATTTTCACACCAAGGAACGACAACTTGAAGATTATTTATTGTAGGAATATCTTAAATGGGGTCTCCAAACCTTGAACTAAACTGTATGCGATATACATTAGCCATAGCCACATTGCCTAGAGTACGTCGTTGTACCGATCTCCGCCATCACGCACGCTCATTGTTTCCGTCCCATGCACTTCCGTCCCATCCATTTCCGTCCCTTTTCCAAAATCACTCCTACAAAAATGTCCAGCTACCGGGTGGAAAGATGTTACACATCTAAAAAATCCAGTTCAATATTGTATTCTGAAAAGGATCCGCAATTTTACTCTAAATATTATCCGCAGCTTATCCGCTATCCGTACAGACATGCAAGCTACATCCGCATGGCGAAAAATGTTGCGGATATCCGCTGGTTTATCCACGGATATCCACATCCATGCAGGCCTTACGTACATAGTACAGTAGATGCACGTAGTGTGTAGATTAAGTAATCTGACTGGCAACACTGGAGACGTGGGACTAGGAGGGGAGGCTGCTGCACATGTGATACGCCATCAGTGCGAGTTGGACCTTGCTGGAGTCACGTTGCACAGTGGGTCAAAATCGAAATCTAGGAGGACAAAATTATTTATTTTCATAATTAAAAAATCAAAATGTATTACATCTACAGCATTCTCATATAATTGCCACTCGCTATTCTGGGATATAAACGCATCTTAGTGTAAATCTGTCACCACTGTTCGAGCAGTTTGAATTAGAGGGTGAATGTAAGTGGCTGTGGTTTGATTGTCTTTGTGGTTAGTGTGATGCTTTAAGATGGAACATTCAGCTCAAGGTATGATCTTTGTAACGTGTTTCAGTTATTAATGGGCGTAAGTGTTACGTAATTTTAGCTATATTTGCATTGTATAATTTTTAACTATTATTTTTACATTTATATTTTCACTTAGATTTGTAGTATGTCGCGTCACTCTGCGTCACTTTCTACTTAATGTTAAAATGTAGATAAAGTCTTGTAGCTCACGCCTGTTATAAGAATTTTTGCATCTTTTTGCAACTTAATTAGTTATTTTACGTTTTAGAAGATGCCGCGCAACCAGTTCTCACACGATTACAACTGTTTGAAGCACTGGGTTCGACGATTAAGTCAAAAGTGGAACTTTGATGTTAAAAGTAAATTAGGGGAAGAAAATTGTTCTGAAGAGATAACTGAATGCTCTATCCAACTCCTAGTCATAGACAATTTCTTGCATGTGTAGACGAATCTTAAAATAGGTCTTGACTGATGTTTATTATGAAGTAAACAAATTATATACGTTGATTTCACTCTAAATTCATGATTAAAACGTAAAAATAATTTTGTCCGCCTAGATTTCGATTTTGACCCACTGTGCGTTGGTTGCCCGTAGTGATTATTTTAGTGACGCAGGTTTTTCTTGTGCACTCTGACAATGGGTGACACTTTTATCGAGAGGTTCTTGAATTATTCCTCAAAAAAGTCATGCGTGTGAGATCAAACATCAAAAATCAAAACTATTTGAATGCAGCCGAAATAAATCAGAAACCTCTATGGACATGAAATTGGCAGGTGAAAAGCTAAAGGAAGTAGGAGACTTCTGTTACTTAGGAAGCAAAATAACCAATGATGGGCGAAGCAAAGAGGATATAAAAAGTAGATTGGCTCAGGCAAGGAAAGCATTTCCACAAAAAAGGAATCGGTTGACATCGAACACAGATTTTGGTATAAGAAGTCAATTTTTAAAACCTTTGTCTGGAGCGTGGCACTCTATTGAAGTGAAACGTGAACTATTGGTACAGCATAGAAGAGGAAAATTGAAGCGTTTGAAATGTGGTGTTACAGGAGAATGATGAAGATCAGATGGGTAGATAGAGTTTCAAACAAAGAGGTATTAAGACGAGTGGAGAAGAGAGATGTTTCTGGCGACTACTAATGAAGAGAAGAGATAGGTTGTTAGGACACGTACTAAGACAGCCAGGAATAGCAAGCTTAGTTATGGAAGGAAGGGTCGAGGACAATAACTGTAGGGGTAGACGAAGGTTAGAATATGTTAAACAGATTGCCTCGGATGTAGGGTGTGGTAGCTATGTAGAGATGAAACGATTAGCTCAGCACAGGGAGGCATGGATAGCTGTAACAAACCAGTCAAAAGACCGAAGACTCAAACATTTGTGTTATTCACTTATATACTGACATAGTATAGTTTAAGCCTACTTTCGATTTTTGCATAAAATGAAAGTAGACTTATGAGATCAACACAGGGCGAAAAATTGTGTGTCTGTCTGTGTGTGTGTGAGTCTGTGTGTGTGTGTACTCTGAATGTCTGTCCACCCCCCACCCCCCTTATCAATTCGAACACGGTGAAACTGAATTGAACGAAATTCGGTACAGAGGTAGCACTAGCAAAGGACACCTCAGTGTCATGTTTTATATCGCCGCCATCTTGACGGAAACGTAATGGCGGCCACCCAAATGTTAAAAGCTTAAAACAAATTACGACCAACCTAATCATCTGATCTCTACCAAATTTTGCAACATTATACCTTTATGTACGAAGAATCTTTTGACCGAACTACAAGGTCATTAGCCCAATAATTTGTGGATGGCGGCCATGTATGTGTGTAAATCGATTCCCCTTATCTATTCAAACATGGTAAAAATGAATTGAACGAAATTTGGTACTAGCAAAGGGCACCTCAGTGTCATGTTTTATATTGCCGCCATCTTTAAGAAAACGTAATGGCGGCCACCCAAATGTTAAAAGCTTAAATCAAATTACGACCAACCTAATCATCTGATCTCTTCTGAATTTTGCAACAATATACCTTTATGTAATAAGCATCTTTTGATCATACGACAAGGTCAGCAGCCCAATAGTTTGCAGATAGGGGTCATCTATGTGTGCAAATTGATTCCCCATATCAATTCAAACACGGTGAAACCGAATTGAATGACATTTTGTACAGAGGTAGCACTAGCAACGGGCACCTCATAATCATGTTTAATATCCGTATAACACGTTGTATTTCAACAAGCTACTACAACCAACATTCAATTATATTCCTTGAAAAGGTCAAAGAGTTATAAAAATACCCATGCATTTAGGAGAAAGTAGGCTATATGTTCTCTACTGAATATCTTGTTTAAACTGCTGCAAAGATAAAGTGAATTCGACCATTTCGAAATGCACACTGATGAAAGTGGCGAGTAGTTATTGTCGTTGTTGTTAATTCAGTCAGTTGTGGGACTGCGGACATCTTGGTCATTAGCCCTGTGTGTTGAACTTCTCTGTCATCAGGTTTTATTCCTGCGATGAAGACTGATATATACAAGATAACCAGCACAACCAAACACTACAAAAACCCACAGTGCTACCAACAAATGAAACCCACTCGAGGTTCCTGAGCACTGGGCTATGCGACATCGTAGTCATGTTTTTGAGTGTTTGAGGAATCTATCTGATAACCTGTGCCACTGTGTGGCTGTAGTAGTGCTTACAGTGAAGCACCATATTAAAGGGGCACCGTAGGCTTTAAAAATGCCGGAAATGAAACAAGAAATTAATTCCCTGATAAAGTGAACATTGGGGTATTTTTGGATGAAATCCATGAAAACTCAGTTCATAGTCCTCTTAAGACACGAGTACTGGCGCCGGGTCATTTTGACCCATGGTGCGTCACTCCCTTTATGTCGTAGTCGTACGAATTTTATTGAAGTAATTTTACCCCTGGTGTCTTCCTAAGAACTATTTCCAATATAAAATGAGGTTTATTTATATTTTTGAAATGTAACTTGCAGAGAAATGATAATTTTCATAACAGTATAATTGGCCTTGATAGTAGCGGCAAAACAGTCATCTCAATTATTTGTTAACAAGGAGCTGATGACCATTGTTTCCCTAGACCGTATACATGGATCAACAAGAACGTGACCTATGTGATTTTACTGCACCAAAATAGGTGGATTTTATCACTTATTTTTTACAGATTGTCCCGACAAACGTAAGCTGAAAATTGTCACGCGAGGACTGGCGCCATGGGTAAATCTGACCCGACCGTAAATAATATAGATATAACTTGAATGTTTAAAAAGCTATGGACATTTTTCTTTTGCAAGGTGAAGTTCAAGGCTAGGAAGGAAGGAACAGTAAGCGACAGGAAATAAGGGCTGACCAAATCAAATGTTGAGCATTATTAAAACCTCGGATCAAAAACACCCATGCGCCAGACCTCGCGGGTTAAGGAAAGGTCAGGCGAGGGGATTTTGAAAGGAAGTCATGCGTGGACTTGTTCAGAGAAATTGTCCCGGAATTTGCCTGGCGATGAAAATGGGAAGCCAAAAAAATCAGAACGGTCGAGGTGGGATTGTAACCCAGGCTCTCCCGATGCCAGCGCGTTAGCGCTCTCGGTCACCGTGGCCGGTTGATATAAAAAAAGATAAATATTTGTGGTCGCCACACACTGTTTACCAAGAGCATGGCTGTCGCCGTCTCAGTTGTTTACGAGCACCAAACACTAGCACAATAGGCTTCATAACTGTCAAGAATTGAGACACAGATCAAGGCTATCAGAAACTATGCTATGCTGTAGTCTTCCCTCGCTTGGATTTGAAATACAACCGCGATATAGATTCCTTCGAGTCAAAGCAACCACACTATCCATAAGCATTGAACTCGACTTGAAAACCCATTCTGACAAGACGGAACAAGAAAATTCAATTATTGTATGGCGAATAAGAGTAGCGAAGAGGGCGAGAAATACGAAGTGGGAGCAGATAAGGACAGGGTAGTCAGAGGTAGGTAAAGAGAATGGTGCAAAAAAAGTAACAAAGGAGAGAGGATTTTTATATTTTAGTGTGTTGTTGCTTGGAAGGCAAGCTGGGGGAGGGGGAATGGTAGATAATGCTGGTTGAAAGCTTTTCTACGTGCCTTCATGGGTCGGATAAACACTGCGTCAGTTAGGTATCTTCAACCGCAGCTATGAAATCTATTGAGGTAGATATCTCGGCAATTGTACAATTTAGGATAATATGGTGGATTATACATTTTAATGCACGCAAGATTTTTTAAATAAATCGGTACCTCCTCCTCTGGTCCCAGGTTACTTATTTGGATTACGATCCTATAGGTCACTCTCTGCTAGATTACCCCCTCCCCGCCAGGGGCTCACATCTAATGGGACGTGGGTTGGCGACCACGCAACTCCAGTTGAGTCCAGCATTACTTCCACTTACTTGTGCCGGGCTCCTCTCTATCTTCTTTCCTGTCGACCTCTCTTGGTCAACTCTTGTTCTCTTCCAACCCTGACGGTATTAGGGTATCCAAGGCCTAGGGAGTCTCTTCCTTTCCCACCTTATTGGCCCTTGTCTCATCCTTCCTGATACCCTCCTTCTGCGAGGGGTCAGCCTTCTTTTTCTTTTCTTTTCATGTTATCTCCTGCCTTCTGCACAAGACCCTCAAGGAGGCAGGGTGTGTGTAGCCCCAACACTTCTGGTGCACCCTGGATAGTGCTACACCCTCAAGGGCTCACGGCTGGTTAGTTTAGGAGTTGGCGACCCCGAGGGATTCCTGAGCTAGGTTCGTTTATTTCCCTTTTTCCACTGACTTTGGGGCGGGTGCTCTCCTCTATCCATTTCCTATCTGCCTTTCATGGCTCTCCCTCCTTCCAAGTCAAAGGGAATTTATTTTCTTCCTGTCCTTTATTGGCTTTATCCTTTATTTGTTTACCATTTCTTCTTCTAGTCTATAAGTCTGTAGCCTAGTTAGTATTACTTATAGCTTTCATTCTCATCTCAACTTTCACTATCACCCAAACCATTAGGGGCCGATAACCTAGATGTTAGGCCCCTTAAAACAACAATTATCATCATCATCATCTGCTATATTACACAGCTCATACGCTCACCTCAAATTTATCACTACCCGTTAGATTACACAGCTCCCAAACTCACATCACATTTATCATTGCCTGCTAGATTACACAGCTCACCTGATCAGCTCAACTTTATCACTGCCTGCTAGATCACACAGCCACACCTCAAATGTATTGCTACCTATTAGAAACAACTCACCCACTCACCACAAATGAAATACTGCCAGTTCGATTACACAACTCAACCACTCACCTTAAATATATCACTGTCCATATTCAAATGTCACCACCTGACAGCCAATACCTCTCAACAATGCAAAATCACGGCCATAATATCGACACAGAGTGGCTTGTTTGAGCGCACGGTGCTCAACATTTCCACCACCTGACAGCCAATACCACTCAACAATGCAAAATCATGGCAATAATATCGTCACAGAGTGGCTTGTTTGAACGCGCGGTGCTCAACATTTCCACCACCTGACAGCCAATACCACTCAACAATGCAAAATCACGACCATAATATCGTCACAGAGTGACTTATTTGAGCGCGCTGTGCTCAATATTTCCACCACCTGACAGCCAATACCACTCAACAATGCAAAATCACGGCAATAACATCGACGCAGAGTGGCTCAGCTGTTCCCGCCAAATCCTTCACGATCTTTCTTTCGAAATACAGGGTATAGGTATCCTCACTCTCAATATCTCCCTCAGTTTCATATAATCATTCCAGGTTTCACCTCCAAAATAATATCGCAAACATCAACATTAAAAATTGTATTAGTCATCCAAACAAAGACAAACGCTTTGTACTGTATAAAAGCGCCCAGATAATCAAATCGCGGCTGTCCATTACGTACAGTCCATCCTCCAAATTAATAATTTTGTATCAATGAAGGAATGAAATTTGTAATATTGGAAAGTGTAATTAAATGTGGAATAAGCCTATATGTGAAATTATGTGCAGAAACATGGGGTTTTAAATGTACATGTGGAAATTACATATCTGCACGAACTGGCAGTTGATGTCAGTATAAACAAGTAGTTTCGTGAAGAACTATACTGCCTATTTTCATATATCCTACTAATGTCAATTGTCTCTATCAACCTACAAAATTTCAGTTTGCTGTAATAGATTCGTGGATATTGAGAACCGTCTAAATATTACAGATGGTTGCCATGTTGGTTTTTAATATATGTAGGCCATAGAGTTATGTACTATTAGATGACGATTACTGCGAAAGTTCATTATTCAAAAGTTAACTTCGATTGCAGGAATTTAAGACTTAATTTTAGAGAATTGAGGAACTTTGTGTTGGCGGAAACTCCCGAGATTAATTTTGCCATTATGAACACGGCCTACTGAATTCAAATGGGTTCTTTGACATGTCAACATCGTATGACATGCGTGTCGTATTTTTGCCGCCTTTCAAAAAATCACTTACCACGGCCAGGAGCAAACCTGCAATCTTGGGGTTAGTAGACCGACACGCTATCCACTCACCCAACGTGAGAAAAGTCTATTTTAAAGTTTCAAATTCGCATGGCCGCCATGTTGGATTTGTAGTTAACAAGTTTTTGAAAGTCTCATAGGTGAACTTCTTTTATCTTTTATCTTTCATTTGGTGAAAACAAAATGAAAATTTCTTCGATACTTCCTGTGACATGCCCCTAATTAGTTGCTGTCACTTACGTTGTCTCAATTCTTCCCTTAGGTAAGTTTGATGCTTTTTACCCGAAAACTTATTTTCACGCAGCGTTTACATGATAACTCAAATACTATTCAAGATATATCAATGAAATTTTGCTTCATTGTGTATTGTACCAATATGAACAATCTACACCAACATATTTTGTGTATCAAGCATACTTCCCATTTAAGAGAATATGTTGTACCCCAAAAAAGTAAAAAATATACATTTAGATTAAAACATATTTCCTGAATATGTGTACGAATTATTTTGGTGTATGTTGTAGGCTAACAGAATAAGGAACGAGGATATACGTAGAAGAACCGGTATAAAATACGCCATCAACACAGCGGACATACTAAAATGGAAATGGGGAGGCCACGTAGCGAGGATTAAGTATAGGAGGTGGACGCACAGGCTAACGATGTGGGACCCCAGAACCGGCAGGAGAAACGTAGGAAGACAGAGAACACGCTGGGATGACACATTCAAGAAATTTGCCGGACCACAATGGACAATAAGAGCAAGAGACAGACAAGAGTGGAAGATCCTAGAAAATGACATTTTCAAAACATGCGAGGGAAGGAAAGGAGCAACTCAGTGCAACATAGTGAACCCTTAAGTACAAAAGCGATAATGCATTGAGGACAGTTAAAACTCTACTAAAATAAAGTGACCATGTGCTAGAAACATTAACAATTTTGCTAATATTAGATATAGGAACAAGAATACAGAACATAGAGAATACTGTAACTAGGTTAGGAATAGATATATCAATAGCTATAAGAACAATTCAAGAACAGAGACTAACATGCCAGAAAAGTGGACTAATAGGACTGCTCACCTAATGAGTGTAATGGAGCAAAATCCCTGTCTAGGCAGGAGGCCATTGCCCTTAGGGGATTAAAGGCATGTATTTATTATTATTATTATTATTATTATCTTTAATTTCTCATAATTTTGGTACAATTCAGTTTTCAAGGTACGGATTTGTTAATCAAGAACCCTGTAAACCTATTACTGGAATAAAAATAACCTAACAATATGGCACGTATCCAGCAGCACTCCATTCTGTATTCTGGCAATCAGATGTTTCATTTTCAGTTCCTCCAAAGCCATTGCCAACGTCTTTGGAACAACTCCCGTGGAAGAGATCACCACCGGCAAAATCCTCACGCATTTTAATCCCCATAGTTTTCGTATTTCTTCTTCTTCTTATTATTATTATTATGTTGTAGCCGTGAATGTTACCAACAGCTCAAAAGAACATTCATGTAAATATTTTAATTGTGAGATAGTTATCATGTAAACGCTGTCCAACTGTACAAAAAACAATTGAAAGTTTGGGCATGACTGCAGGCATATTATAAAATGTGTTTTGTGCATAGTAATGAGCGAGCTGTGTTTAATAATCCTGCAAAGTTTATTTCTATGCAACATATAGTTTATGAGATATTTTGTTTAACTCAGTAGAAATTGTCATGCGAAAGGTGTACAGTATCTCCCCCCTTAATCCAGCATTGGACATAATGATAAAGAATAACCACCTGTAAAGTCTCAAATTATTAATACTCCTTTTCTTTTATGATATATATCCGAGACTCTTTGAGACATATGCATACTCCATGGAATCGACAGTAAATTAACCATAGAGATCGATACGATCCTTTCAAGGCAGTTTCAACTTTCTTCGCTATATAGGTTACAAGAAGTATTCAACACTGTTCTGAATGACATCCTTCTATATGAAAGGGAAAAGGGAACAAAGACCCGGCAACGCGTGGGAAAGCAGCGAACAGGAGACTAAGAAAAAGAAAGGTGGAGAATGCAATAACGCAATATGAAAGTTAAAAAAGGAAGCGATAAATATAAAAATAATAAGAGTGAAATGCAATAGGAAAGAGGGAGGCGTGTGAATATCGGTGAGAAATGTTGGACGTTATAGTAAGGGGAACGGCTACCGATCTAAACAATAAAGAGAACTTGCCTTCTTTGGAGGTGCCAACAAAAGACGTGAAATTGCTACCATGGGTCGCTTGCCAGCCAACGGGCGTCCTCTCACATAGCAAATGATATCACATTTCCTTCGCTTTAAAGAGGTAACACTAGGTGATTTGCTAGGTTACAAGGTAAGGTGAGAATACTTCTCCAAAAAGGAAGTTGTAACAGCAGTTCTGCAAGTCGTTTCGGTTACGTATTCGACAGAAAGAATGCCTACATGAGTGTGAATCATTCTCTCGTTGCTATGGATAGGAAATGTAGGATTACTAGTAACCAAATCACACGTAATGATGGTTTTTCTGTATCTTAAACTTGTAAATGTGTAATTTTCTGGAAAGTAATAAATAGTATGAAAATTTGGAATGTGCGTTATTTTCACGTAATCTTCTTCATTTAGATAGATTTCTTTAGAAAGCTACTCATTGCAATGGCGACTTGTTGCGATTTTCGGAAAATGTTGACGTATCTCCGCTTTTCACATCCCGTCTGTTCAAAAGTTTATATGCACCGCAATTTATAGATATCTAATTTGCTCATTTTCTTGTGGACGCGATAACTACCGTACCGTTATTTTGTACAAAGCACATTAAATGTATCCATAAAATATAATTGATATATTGAGAAACCGCCGGATCAATACTAAGGGAAGTTGTTAAATGAACGTCGAACATGTTTCGGAATATCAATGATTCCATCCTCAGCGTGAAAAATACTACACCTTAAACAAGTAGTTCCGTGAAGATCTATACAGCCTATTTTCATATATCCTACTTATGTTAATTGCCACTATCAACATACAAAATTTCAGTTTGATTGCTTTAATAGATTCGTAGATATTGACAACCGACTAAATATTGCGGGTGGTCGCCATGTTGGATTTTTATATATGTAGGTCTTAGAGTTATGTACTGTTACATGAAGATTATTGTGTACATGTAGTATTCAAACTTCAATCGCATGATTAGGACACAAGAAGTATAAAAGAGATTTTAAAATTTCCCACAGCTGCCATCTTGTGTTTATGGAAACAATTGAAAAAATAGATGCCAGTGGATTAACATTTGTGTCACTGTACTCGGATGGTTAAATTGCGAGAAACGACCATGTGAATATTTATATTTTGCGTCGCCGCCATGTTGGTTTTGTAGTTACCAGGTTTTCAAAGGTCACATAGGTGAACTTCTAGTAGTTCCCATTATCACCGTAAAATATTCCAGGGTGATATCGGTAATAGTTTTGCAGATATTGAATGCTGGTGAAATATTTCGCACAGCTGCCATGTTGGATTGGTTACACGTAACAATATTTGAAGGGCACGGTCGGGGTCCTTCGGAATATTGCTATGAACTTACCGAGTTTCATTGAGATCGCTCCAGCCGTTTGGATGTTATTAGAGGGGAACACACCATCACTCACACACGCACACACAGACAGACACACGGACAAAAGGTGATCTCATAAGCAGATTTTTAAATAAATGAAAGTAGGCTAAAAATGGATATCCTTACAAATATTGTTAGTTTAAATTAATGAAAAGCTTTTAAAATTATGAATTGACGTGCAATTAAACAAACTACATTAAACTACTAGTAGGCTATTACGAAAAATATAGACTATTATTAGGAGACTTCTTTTTAACGACGGTTTACTTGCCTTCTCACATATATACATTCGAATAAAGAAGTCTCCTATTAATACTTCGAAAAATATTGGGTCCCCAAAATTAATAAAGAAAATTGGTGGATGGAGAGGAGAAATGAAGACCTTTACCGCCATATCGAAGAAATTTCAGTTTCTATTAAAAAGAAAAGACTAGATTTTATGGACATCTTTACCGGATGAACAGTAATTGGCTCTCGAAGAACATTTTGATTACATCTCTAAATTAAGAAAACACTACAGGTTGGCTGGAGGAGATACAATGGGAACTGCAACAACTGAAGATCACGGATGCTATCATCTCGGACAGGAATGAATTTCGGCGACGGGTCCATTCAGCAGATGTTATACGTTTCAAAGTCCAACGACGGCCTACGAGGGTGATGTCAGTGAAACAACGGCAAACGATTAGCCGCCGAATGAAAAAGTTCTGGGAAGAAAATAAAAAGGAAAAACAAGATGTTCAGTAAAGAACATATAGCCTACTTTCTCCTAAATGCAAGGGTATTGTTTTAACTCCATGTCCTTTTCAAGGAGTATAATTGAATGTTGGTTGTAGTAGCTTGTTGAAATACAACGTGCTATTGGGATATTAAACATGAAAAATAGGTGGCCTTTGCTAGTGCTACCTCTGTAAAAAATTTAATTCAATTCGGTTTCACCGTGTTTGAATTGATATGGGGAATGAATTTGCACACATACATGGCCGCTATTTGCAAACTATTGGGCTGATGACCTTGTAGTCAGTCATAAGATGCTTTCCACAAAAAGGCATGTTGTTGCAAAATCTGGTTGAGATCAATTTATTAGGATGGTCGTAATTTGATTTAAGCTTTTAACATTAGGGTGGCCGTCATTCCGTTTCCGTAAAGATGGTGGCGATATAAAACATGACACTGAGGTGCCCCTTGCTAGTGTTACCTCTGTACCAAATTTCGTTCCATTCGCGTTCACCGTGTTCGAATTGATAGGGGGCGACAGACAATCAGAGTACACACACTCACACATACACAGACTCACACACACACATACATACACACTTTTTTCGCCCTGTGTTGATCTCATAAGTCTACTTTCATTTTTTGCAAAAATCGAAAGTAGGCTAAATGAATATAGAAGGGGGAGGTGGCAGTGTCTCCTGCACGGTCCGCATAGACGATATAACTTCTAGACAAAGTAGAAATAATTCACAATTGTTGCCATATAATTGTTATTACTCTTCATGAACTATGTTGTCTAGCGACCGAAGACCACAAATTTTGAATTATTTTCTGGATGCCATCTCTATTTATCAGGATGGGAGGGATCCCAAGGGATCCTCTGAGAATAAGATTTTAAATTATTTATGTTCGCTCCCAGAGATGGCCAGTCGTCGTATCTTAATCGTGCAGATCCGCAATGCTCTGAAGTACGCTGTAGAAGCTGGGATTGTGGCCGCCAAGTCAGGGCGATACCGCGTCTTGGTGCAACCCACGCCAGGCGATGATCGGAACAGCACTCCACAGCCAGAGCCCATACCAGTATCTTCACAACCTCAACGCCAGCGTCGAAGACAACCTCTGCGTGCAAATCACTATCGTAGACTACCTACTACGGATTCATGTGCATCAACTTCCACCGCGAGTTTCCCTACTACGCATTCCTCTCCATCAACTTCCACCGCTAGTCTGCATGGAAAACAGAAGAGGGAATCAATAAGGTAAAATTTGAAGAATATTCAGTAACAAATTCCTCATATGTGCCACTGAGAGTGGAAATAGGAATGCGCTGACGAATTCTTTAAAATGATGAAATTTTTCTGTTAGTCTGCTGGGATTGTTAGGTCGTTGTTGAATTGCTTGTTACTACTACACCATCGTATGCAATAAGAAACCGTTAGAAAAGTCAGCGGAACAAGTAATTTAACAAAGATTTAATATCTCCAGAAGACTAAGGAAACTATTCTAATTAGTCTTTCGCACTTGTGGCAAGTCTTTCCAATGGACTCTCCAGCATACGAGACTCGTCTTGTGCACAGTTTAAGCCTAGCGTTCTACAGCCTCCCACTGAGCAGACATTTATCTCGCGATCAAACATTTTAATTAAAGTAGAATGTAAATACCTTTAAAACTACTGTATTCCATTGGTAATAGAATTGCTGAAAATAATTGGATAAAACATTTTGTATTTTGTGTTGGCACAGATCTTGCTCATCAAGCCGGACTGCCACAACAGTCACCTCTGGTACTGACAGTGATGCTCCTCCTCCGAAGAAACCAAAAAAGAAAAAAAACTCCAGCAGGTACGACAAAGGGAGTTAGATTTTCAGGTACGAAGCCGAAGAATCGGAAGCCACGTAAACTGCGGACTACGGGGAAGTCAAGACGGAAAGACGGAGCTACTGGTGAAAGATCCCGTTGTGCCAAGAATTCAGATTCTGAATGATGTCCAGCCAGTGTCTTGGAAAATGTTCGTATAAATTGACAGGAGTGTACCAGTATTTGTAAATAAACTCATGTATCTTCATTGTGTGTCAAGTTAAGGTAATGCTAGGGAGTGGAACGCCCCATTTCATGGCTGTCACCCCTTAAGCCTGGGTTTAATTCCGGGCTCTGCCATGAAATTTAAATCTAGTATGAAGTGCTGGAACGGAGTAAACTCAGCCCTGTGAGGCAAAACGAAGAGAATGTGTATTCGATTCCTAACCACAAGTATCATATAAGTGGTTTTCCGTGGATTGC
The DNA here is from genome assembly GCA_946902985.2 of Meconema thalassinum. NCBI lineage: Eukaryota > Metazoa > Arthropoda > Insecta > Orthoptera > Tettigoniidae > Meconema > Meconema thalassinum. The sequence continues at coordinate 448,300,414 of OX336393.1, read as the reverse complement.
CACTTCAAATGGAAATCTTTCAAATTTATTTATCATGCATGTTTGCATTCTAGAGCCTCCGTGGATTAGGCGGTAGCACGCCAGCCTCTCACCGCTGGGTCCGTGGTTCAAATCCCGGTCACTCCATGTGAGATTTGTGCTGGACAAAGCGGAGGCAGACGGGTTTTTCTCCGGGTACTCCGGTTTTCCCTATCAATTTCATTCCAGCAACACTCTCCACTATCATTGCATTTCATCTGTTATTCATTTAATCGTTGCCCCAGGGGAGTGCGTCAGGCTTCGACAGCCGGCACAGTTTATATCCTCGCCTCTAGATGGGGGCTTCATTCATTCCATTCCTTGACACGGTCGGTCGACTGGAAGCAGGCTGTGGATTTTCATTTTTCATGTTAGCATTCTACTCATACTAAACTGAACGCAGATAGAATCAGAAGAGTAAGGCTAAGCGTTACATACGAAAGTATGGTACTAGACGGTTATCTAGCAGTAGGCTGTCATGTTGTTTACTCTTTGCTTCCCCTCCACCGTTTCTCCGAGCAATGTAGCTTCAGCTAACCTCCAACCAAGTCATTAGCGCCAGGGCGATTAAGTTATCCAAATAAGTGACAGTCGCATTCTGTGTCTATTTGTATCTGACCTTGCCGCTCTCTGGGTAGGATTCCACCCAGCATTAACATGTTTACGTCAACAGTTATTCCTGTTTTACGTTTTGACTTTCCCAATGATTTTTCATGCTCAAAGAAAGGGTGAAATGACGGGAAGAGTTCCTGACGTAAATAGTGTGTTGTGTTTGAGTCTTCAGTCTTTTGACTGGTATGATGCAGTTCTCTATGCCTCCCTGTCCTGAGCTAATCGTTTCATCTCTACATAGCTACCACACCCTAAGTTACATCCGAGGTAATCTACCATATTCTAACCTTGGTCTACCCCTACAGTTCTTGTCCTCGACCCTTCCTTCCATAACTAAGCTTGCTATTCCTGGGTGTCTTAGTATGTGTCCTACCAACCTCTCTCTTCTCTTCATTAGCAGTCGCCAGACACATCTCTCCATTCCTACTCGTCTAAATACCTCTTCGTTTGTAACCCTATCTACCCATCCGATCTTCATCATTCTCCTGTAACACCACATTTCAAAAGCTTCAATTCTCCTCTTTTCTGCTGTACCAATAGTCCTAGTTTCACTTACATATAGCACCACGCTCTAGACAAAGGCTTTCAAAAATGACTTCCTAATACCTTTATCTATATTCGGTGTCAACAGATTCCTTTTTTGTAGAAATGCTTTCCTTACCTGAGCCAACCTACCTTGTATATCCCCTTTGCTTCGTTCATCTCTGTTTATTTTGCTTCCTAAGTAACAGAAGTCTCCTACTTCCTCCAGCTATTCACCTGACAATTTGATGTCCATAGAGGTTTCTGATTCTAAATAGTAAACAGTCAAAATATGTCGCCATCTGTCCCTATTCTAAAGTGTCTCTCACTATACCCTGAACTTCACCATTTCCACTATCTTAAACTCCTTCTGAGTGCGATATTAGGTTAGTTTCGAAGGCAATAAGATGAGCCAGAATGCGATAGTGAAATGGGCTTTGCGACATCGTGGCCGTGTTGCCAAGTGTACTTGGGTGTATGTAGAACTTGTCTGTGTCACTGTGATATCTGTCCTAGCGTGTGTATTTGTAATTGAGGTAGGGTTTAGGTAGGAAGCGGCCGTGACCTTAAGTTACAGTAGGTTCCATCCAGGCATTTGCCTGGAGTAGAAGTGGAAAACCACGGAAAACCACTTCCCGGATGACTGAGGTGGGAATCAAACTCACTTCTTCTCAGTTTTGCTTCACGAGGCTGAGTTCCAGCCCTCAAACCAGAATTTAATTTCTTGACAGACCCGGGAATCGAAACCAGGCCTCGGGGGTGACAGCCAAGAATGCTAGCCACTAAACAACGAGGCAAACGATATTGTGATAAGGAAACAAGTGAGAACATCTGTCAGTCGTTGAATAGCGTAGATTGTTATTGTTGTTTTAAGGAACAGCGTGGTCATCAGTCTGTAAGACAATGAAGATATCTGAAATCAAATTAGAGTACTTCTATCTTACACAGTGTGTATATAGTATTTACATACAAAAATGCTGTGTTCAAATTGTCTTTAAAATATTAATAACCATGAGATAGTACAAATAAAATAGGATGTTATACTTGACTTTCATTTAGCCTCACTCCTTTTTAAATCTGAAAATGTAGGCTATAAACAAAAATAACTTTTAACTCTTTGTGTTCTGACGTTACCTCTAATTAATCCGATCTAATCTAAGGGCTGGATTAGGGTACACTCAGCTTTGTGGAGAAAAACTGTGAAAAGGTGGATTCGATTCCCACCTCTGCCATTACTCAAATGGTACAGTCAAATGACGGAATTGTTCCTAATTTAAGTCCATGGTCGCCTCTTTCCTAATCCTCGCCTAGATTAAAAATATACTAATACAGCCATTACAAAAACAAAGACTATATATGAGACAAAATTCTAGACATGGGGCTAAATGACCATGATGTCCAACTCAAATGAGACAACAACAACAAATTAACCCTACATAAAATAAGAGTGCGGTAGGGTGAAATAGTTGTGTTGAGTTCTTAGGGTATTTTCAAGACTTATTACAAGAGATTCCAATGCGTTATGAGGTGGTTCATAAGAATACAACAGCACCAAATACCCAAATATGCATCTGCTTTCCGAACTTATAAACTTTATTTCTCTTTGGATGAAGCAATCCAAAAACGCGTAGTTATGTTAGGTATTGATGTGTGGAACATTCTGGAGAATCAAATTGAAATCCTAACCAATTTACAAAAAACTCTGTTATACTTATGATAATTCCTACAAGAGAAGGGATCTGCGAGAAAGCGCCACAGTCGATTCACAATCATTCGAGAGTGATTTGTTGGTATGGTAACTTGGGCTATGTTACCAACATTACTAACGTGATCCTGTGCTTTGCAGCAATTATGAAGTTGGTTGATAGAAACAAACTGCCCGCTTCGCATTTTGTTTTGCTTCATTCCCTTTGTAACGTTTCGCGGCTAGTGCACAGCTTGGCCCATGTTTGGGTGACATGTTGTAACGTTTCATAGCTCGTGATATAAAATGAGTGCAGTAAATAGCTCGGTTAATAGGGCGCCAATCTCCAACAGACGGTTGTGAGATAAATTTATGTTTATTAAATTGAGATTCTTTACTTTCGGGGGAGGGGCAACAGAGGCTAGCTCTAAAACACCTTATTCTATTTATTTTGACCTCTGGGAAGTCTAGCATGGGGTAAATATTGACTGAAAGTCATAGAAGTTAAAATAATTTATTAACCAATAGGATGAGATGAATGACGTCTTGCGACCTTTCAAACGGATAAAAATAAAAAGGGGAAGTTATTTCTTTAAATTATTGAAGTTAATAGTATTTACGTCCGACTTGCAATTGACAAATATGCATGAGCTCACCGGGTTATAGATCTTCCTGGGCGATGTTGGCGGAGGTATCTCGTTCCTGAAGTAGACATCTCGCGTGGTCTTCCATGGTCCCAAGTACCAATCCTACCTGATCAAGCTATCTGCCCACTAATTGCACAGATACTGTTGCCTAGCTGAGTGAATGGAATGGTTTCACTCGTCTTCGATATTCAGCGCAATGCTGGAAATATCCTAGCTAGATCTCCACTGAGTTTACTAGTTGAACTTTATGAACTTTTGTAGTTGAATCTCAACAAGTGAGGTCCAAGTTTAGAATTTGACGTGCTTTCAAGTGAAAGCATAATAATATTCTTCCTCTCCATACAGCTCTGTCCCGGCTTATATATGTGGCAATCATATCTCCCACCAGCAGTAGGGGATCTGCCAATTGCAATATCAAAGTATTGTCTACAGAAAGTGACGCTCCTTCCTATTGGCCGAAGTAAGTCCTTTATCATGCACCAAGTGGCTATATTGGGGTGAAGGTCTCTCCCCAGTGACACACTTCCATATTGGTGTCATGTAGCGGTATCTTTCTTAAAAATCACAATGTTGCAGTTTTCTCATCGTAAAACAATTTATTCTAAAAAGCTGTAGGGTCCATTGTTCTGACATCTTTTAGAATTAGCCTGTTGGCTACCGAGGGTCACTCCTGGTTGCGGCTCCCTTTCCACTCTTCCGGCCTCTTCATAAGCGGTTTATGACGGTTCAAGCGGTATCTATTGTCAGTTGTTAGTTCCGCAAGTGAGCTCAAGAAATATATTTATTGGGGGAGGGATTGTAATTTTACGGTTTGAAGTCTCGGGTCGACGTCTAATTACAAGAATGGATGAAAATGAACATATGATTTTATATTACCCTTAAACACAATAAATATATACATGCACTTTCGTTGCAATTGCACATCAATATAGTAATCTTAGTTCAATTGTTTTGGGTGTGGTGTACAAACACCACAATCGCCCCCATGAGTCGACGAATAAATTCCCAATTTTGAGAATGACTCATCCCCTGAAAACAATTACACAACACTGAAATTCATATACACAATACACTTAAATCATCAAATCAACAATACATTTAAAATGTCATTTCTTTCAATGTTTCCTGTTATCCAGTTTGTCTGAACTTATTTCACTCTTAGGGCGTTCTTTATGACATACAACATTTCAACTGTAGAAGGTTGAATTTTACACGGATAATTGCACACGCATACACACTCAAAGTGTTTGCTCTTACAAAATGCAATTACAAGTCGGAGGATAAGATATGTCTTCTGCCTTGTGTAACACCATCTTTCAACAAAACATTACTCTTCCCAGTAGTCACTACTTACCGAAAATTTATTTTTAACAAAACTTCATGGTATCAAATTTTAGACAACTTAGCGACATAGTGGTACACTCTATCTAACCAACTACCTGCGCTCCTACCAGCCTATATCTCCTTATATTATTTCAATGCGTTACCATTACTGTTATTCTAACACTATTATTATAACCATCCTACACTATCTTACTCACAAATCTAAATCATATTCACACCCTGTATCTTAATCATTATTATATGAAAAACACCCTCAATTCTTCTCCGCCTCATCTAATTACTGTCATCGCTTCTGACATAACTTCAGAGTTCAGTAGCTCTCAATGCTTTCTCTCTCAAACTACTGGTAAACCGCTACTCAATTTAAATTTCTCACGAATTAGTCGTATTTTACTTACCTCTTTCTCTTCTTCAATCCTACTACATTTAACTCAATTAACTTCGAATTTTAACAAATTCCTTTCAATAATTTCTAAATATTTTGCCAACCATGTATTATTATTATTATTATTATTATTATTATTTTTACTTTTACTTTCATGTCTGCCGGACAACAACACAACACACCATCAACTCGCTATCGCTCATCATCAGTAACCTTTACAAGTGGTTTGACTAGGTATTTGGCCTTGCAAAATATATTTGGCTAAGTTCCAAAACTTGCGTATTAAGATCTTGAAACTATAACTTGGATCATCTCTTGGGTGTACTCCCTCATTACTCTGTTTCCTTGTGTGCATACATTCGCTATTTTTATACTTCAAAACTCCCAACATCTACGAGTACTTCACGTATTCACGTAGACATCACAAAAACCTCCTCAAAACTCCCAACATCTACGAGTTCTTCACGTATTCACGTAGACACCACAAAAACCTCCTGCTCAGAGTTATTAATCTCCTCTGGCATACTTACTTCTCCAAAACCTTCCTCGACCATAACTTCATTTGGCCACTTACCAACCTGAAACCTCATTGCTCAACGGCATTACAACTCGCTGGCATCCTTACTTACTACCTCAGTCACGTCATTTACGTGAAATTTACACACACACACGTACATACATACACACACATCCATCTCCAAGTACCAGATGTCCTATAATTTAATACTTCCTTATTTCCATCAGATGATGGTTATTTCCGACCAAGCCTTACCATCTATCACTTCTAAACCACTTCTAAATATCTCCAACTGTAGTCACTGATGACTTCGCTGTTCTCAAATGAAATTTCTTTACTGCATATCAATACTTACTTCTTCAACTCGTTAATTTTATTCTCATTGTATCACATCATCTTAAATCAGTCACGAATCTCTACATTATTATTATTATGGTTGTCATAATAGTTCTTTCATTAGGTTAACTTACCATTTCTGTTATTACTTTCTCAGATATTCTTAGGTTACTTTCTTCTGCAGACTACGCACCTTTTAACGCAGTATATAAGTATATATCGATAAGCGGTTCACCGTCTTTACCTAGTTTATAAGCACACGCTTGTATTTGCTGCTCCCTCACTTTTTCATTCAACTCTGAACTGATACACGATTTCAGGCTTCAAGAATCCACCAACATTTTAATTTACGCCCCCCACACTTCTATTTAAACAATGAGCTGACATGCTCCACGACCTTAATCTCTATTAATACTCTTTACCTTCTTATTGTAATATTCTTTAATATCTACGTCGTAACTCCCTAATTTAATTACATTAAATAAATACACTTTAACTACACGACTAAGTCTCCGACCTATCTTTACACTCCACTATTCGTTTAAGATTCCTTGTTCTATTGCTCTCATTTCTTTCTTTCTCCCTGGTTTAATTGTTACTCTTTCTTCTCTTCTCATAATAATAGTCTCTACTTCCTCAATACTAGGCCTATATTTATCTATAGTAAAGCTACTCTTAGTCCCTCCTCCTAACGTTTCACCTAACATCTCTACTTCTAACCTCCATTCCAAATAGTAATCTTCATCCTTATCTTTATATCTCTTTCTAATCTCATCTAACAATGTGACCTGGCTTTTCCGCTTTGTCCTACTCCTACCGATTTTAACTTCCGTCAACTGCTTTCCTCGTTCACTGTAATCTACCTGCTGGCTTTGTGCTAACACACGCATCTCTATCTCAGCTAAGTTTACGTTACTAGAAACTCCTCCTAATTTAGGAAGACTTTTCCTAATGTCCTGCTCTATTTCCACTATCCTACTTTCAACATTTACTCTAACCTGATTGTTCTCCTCTTTAACAACTTCCTGGATTCTACAATCCTGAGTACCTATTGTTTTCTCTACCTCCCATATTTCTACTCCGAACTGTTCTTCAAACATATTCTCCTCTCTCATTCTCTGATCTATCATCTCTTCCTCCAGTTCCTCAACTCTCTCCTCTAACTGCTGAATAGGCTTACATAATCTGTCATCACCTATGTCTACTTTCTCCTCTACTTCTGATCTCATTTCAGCTGATCTTTCCTCCTCCTGATTCTGTATTTCTAATCTACTCTCATCTTCATTCACTTCCTCCATTTTCTGTTCTACATCTTGCTCTTTCTCACAAAAACTACTATTGAATATTTCTAGCTTCTTATATTCTTCAGTTTCCTTGTCCAGCACTTGCCATCTTTGGTTAAATTCCACATTCTGTTTTATTATAGGCTGTGATACTATTTTCTTTTGCTCTAGTTCACATTTTGCTTCTCTGGTGCTTTGGGCTAGTTCCTGATTCCATTCATCTATGCTATGTTTTAATTTTGTAAAACTTTGATCTATTTTCTGACTAATTTGATCTATTTTCTGACTGTTTTGGTCTATTTTCTGACTTAATTTTTGATCTATTTTCTGGTTTATTTCTGTAATACCTTGACCAACTTTTGTGAACATATCTCCCATCATCTTGATTAACCTTTCTTCTAATGTATCTGATTCTATATTTATGTTTTTGCTCTTTTCTAGGTCTTCCGCGCCCCCCATCGTACAATTCTGTGATTCAACCGACTTGTCTACCTCGCCGCAACTCTGAGCATTGTTACTCCCGCTAGCTAAGTCTATTTCCACTACCTCTGCATCGGTACCTTTAACTGTGTGACCACTACGTAACGTCATCATCTCGTTCTCATCTCCCATGATTCACTTTATATAAGTTACTTTATTATTATGAAAAACAATTAATTTTATTTCCAAATGCAATTTACTAATTTTATTTATTTCTTTAAGGTGTTTTATAGCTTTCGATCCCCACGTTGGGCGCCATGTTGTAACGTTTCGCGGCTAGTGCACAGCTTGGCCCATGCTTGGGTGACATGTTGTAACGTTTCATAGCTCATGATATAAAATGAGTGCAGTAAATAGCTCGGTTAATAGGGCGCCAATCTCCAACAGACGGTTGTGAGATAAATTTATGTTTATTAAATTGAGATTCTTTACTTTCGGGGGAGGGGCAACAGAGGCTAGCTCTAAAACACCTTATTCTATTTATTTTGACCTCTGGGAAGTCTAGCATGGGGTAAATATTGACTGAAAGTCATAGAAGTTAAAATAATTTATTAACCAATAGGATGAGATGAATGACGTCTTGCGACCTTTCAAACGGATAAAAATAAAAAGGGGAAGTTATTTCTTTAAATTATTGAAGTTAATAGTATTTACGTCCGACTTGCAATTGACAAATATGCATGAGCTCACCGGGTTATAGATCTTCCTGGGCGATGTTGGCGGAGGTATCTCGTTCCTGAAGTAGACATCTCGCGTGGTCTTCCATGGTCCCAAGTACCAATCCTACCTGATCAAGCTATCTGCCCACTAATTGCACAGATACTGTTGCCTAGCTGAGTGAATGGAATGGTTTCACTCGTCTTCGATATTCAGCGCAATGCTGGAAATATCCTAGCTAGATCTCCACTGAGTTTACTAGTTGAACTTTATGAACTTTTGTAGTTGAATCTCAACAAGTGAGGTCCAAGTTTAGAATTTGACGTGCTTTCAAGTGAAAGCATAATAATATTCTTCCTCTCCATACAGCTCTGTCCCGGCTTATATATGTGGCAATCATATCTCCCACCAGCAGTAGGGGATCTGCCAATTGCAATATCAAAGTATTGTCTACAGAAAGTGACGCTCCTTCCTATTGGCCGAAGTAAGTCCTTTATCATGCACCAAGTGGCTATATTGGGGTGAAGGTCTCTCCCCAGTGACACACTTCCATATTGGTGTCATGTAGCGGTATCTTTCTTAAAAATCACAATGTTGCAGTTTTCTCATCGTAAAACAATTTATTCTAAAAAGCTGTAGGGTCCATTGTTCTGACATCTTTTAGAATTAGCCTGTTGGCTACCGAGGGTCACTCCTGGTTGCGGCTCCCTTTCCACTCTTCCGGCCTCTTCATAAGCGGTTTATGACGGTTCAAGCGGTATCTATTGTCAGTTGTTAGTTCCGCAAGTGAGCTCAAGAAATATATTTATTGGGGGAGGGATTGTAAATTTACGGTTTGAAATCTCGGGTCGACGTCTAATTACAAGAATGGATGAAAATGAACATATGATTTTATATTACCCTTAAACACAATAAATATATACATGCACTATCGTTGCAATTGCACATCAATATAGTACTCTTAGTTCAATTGTTTTGGGTGTGGTGTACAAACACCACACCTTCAGGATTAAATCGATAATTCATTATAAATTCTTCTCTTTTTATGTTTTGTTTTACACCTGCAACAAAATCACAGTAATTTAAATTTCTTATACTGATGGTATTTATAATAGGATTAACGTATCTTTTTTGTAATATAAATGTTTTGGGCATTTTCACTTACCGCAACTGAATAAGCATGTTTTAGAAATGTGCCTGCTTCGTTTTTCGTCGTTATTCCGAGGCTTTAAGCTTAGCTGGTTTCCTGCATCTTACTGCGCGCTGATTGGTCAGTTTCAGTCACCTGGTTTCGCCTTATGCTCTTTGTAGAGCTATGAGGCTAATCTCTACGCCTCGAGAACTCTCTCGAACCTTCGGATGACGTCACGCTTTATGGACTATTTAATCTGGTGCCTGAGCGTTCTTGCATGTCTTCGTTACGCTCTGAAGCACCTCAACACTCACCAGAGCTTCTCGCTACAGTAGGTGCTACCTTCCGTCTCTCACCATGAGAGCTTATGCCGGAATTTCAAGATGTTCTCTTAAATGTTAATGGTGCACATCTGCATCTTGCCTTGCTAAGGCAAATTTTTTACAAGTTTTTACTCATACTGGATCTAATCCTCGTTTAATTTGCCTGGGATTCAACACTCTGAGGTCAACTGGATCAGCTAAGTAACATTTGGACGTTCTGTGTACCTTTTATCAAAATCAAGAAATTCTTCTCATACGTCAGAACATTCTTTGGTCCTGTGAGGACACACAACAAATTTCCAAGAGGTGTCTTTTATTATATGCCTTCGAGGCGCAGTTTGTAGGTACACAGTTACTAATTAGATTCAATTTACGTGCCGGACGCTATTGATTTCAAGATTTTGCTAATACTCGCGCAATTTATGCCCATCTCGTTATGCATAGTCATGTTTATATACAGGCGTACAGTTTTGAAAAGTTGACGTAAATAATCAGGGTAAAAATTTACAATACAACATATTACTGCTATAATATTAGCATGGTTTACTAGTCTCGTTTTCACAAAATAGAATTGTATGATGTCCTGTACCTCCGATAATAAGTTACTGTAAGGCCGTTCTAGCATGAGCTCTGGCTCGATGCGCAAGAGGGGAATTAGTCGGTTTGGGTAGGAGAGGTAGTGACTCGAGGTTAGTGCACGTGGACAGTGCACTCATATTGCTATTGACACTGGCTGCTACTGTGCTCACAGCTCGGCCTGCCAGCACGGAATGAGTCCAATGGCCTCCCACCACTCCACTTGGACCGGCGCCTGGCTGTTCAGCAGTGGTATAGCAAAGCTCTTGCTAGAACGGCTCATCTGTAGGTCTCCAATAATGACTGGACCAATCGCAGTTCAATAGCAAGTAAAAAACCGAAAGGATTGATAGACTACATAAAATATGTTAGCAAGAATGTCATAAAATTTAATCTCCTTGCTCCCAAAGTAACACGTTTTAATATCCTCCCAATGAGAACGTTAGAAATAATTTACAGGTCCCGTGCTGTTGCATCAGAAGAAATGGTGAGAATGCTACACAGTATCATTAAAGAAATGCAATTCCGGTCTGAGAGCTGGAAATGGGTACACTCAACCAAGTGCTGAAAAGCTGAGAAGAGGTAGGTCGATTCCCAACTTGGAAACAAGATGTTCAGTAAAGAACATATAGCCTACTTTCTCCTAAATGCATTGGTATTGTTATAACTCTTTGTCCTTTTCAAGGAGTATAATTGAATGTTGGTTGTAGTAGCTTGTTGAAATACAACGTGCTATAGGGATATTAAACATGAATATGAGGTGCCCTTTGCTAGTGCTACCTATGTAAAAAAAAAATCTTTCAATTCGGTTTCACCGTGCTTGAATTGATATGGGGAATGGATTTGCACACATACATGGCCACTATTTGCAAACTATTGGGCTGATGACCTTGTAGTCAGTCATAAGATGCTTTCCACAGAAAGGCATGTTGTTGCAAAATCTGGTAAAGATCAAATTATTAGGATGGTCGTAGTTCGATTTAAGCTTTTAACATTTGGGTGGCCGTCATTCCGTTTCCGTCAAGATGGCGGCGATATAAAACATAACACTGAGGTGCCCTTTGCTCGTGCTATCTCTGTATCAAATTTCGTTCAATTCGGTTTCACCGTGTTTGAATTGATAGGGGGAATCGATTTGCACACATACTTGGCCATCATCAGCAAACTATTGGGCTGATGATCTTGCAGTTTGGTCAGAATATGCTTCCCACATAAAGATATGTTGTTGCAAAATTTGGTAGAGACTAGATTATTAAGTTGGTCGTAATTACATTTTAGCTTTTAACATTTTGGTCGCCACGATTACGTTTCCGTCAAGATGGCGGTGATATAAAACATGACACTAAGGTTCCCTCTGCTAGTGCTACCTCTGTACCAAGTTTCGTTTCATTCGGTTTCACCGTGTTTGAATTAATAGGGGGAATCGATTTTCACACAAAGATGGCCGCCAACCGCAAAATATTAGGCTAATGACATATTAGTTTGGTCAAAGGATGCTTCCTCCATAAAGGTATGTTGATGCAAAATTTGGTAGAGATCGAATGATTAGGTTAATCGTAATTTGATTTAAGCTTTGAATATCTGTGTGGCCGCCATTACGTTTCCGTCAAGATGGCGGCGATATAAACCATGACACTGAGGTGCCCTTTGCTAGTGCTACCTCTGTACCAAATTTCGTTCCATTCGGGTTCACTGTGTTCGAATTAATAGGGGGAATCGATTTTGACACAAAGATGGCCGCCATCCGCAAACTATTAGACCAATGACCTATTAGATTGGTCAAAGGATGTTCCCTCTATAAAGGTATGTTATTGCAAAATTTGGTAGAGATCGGATGATTATGTTAGTCGTAATTTGATTTAAACTTTGAGCATTTGTGTGGCCGCCATTACGTTTCTGTCAAGATGGCGTCGATATAAATCTTGACACTGAGGTGCCCTTTGCTAGTGCTACCTCTGTACCAAATTTCGTTCCATTCGGGTTCACTGTGTTCGAATTAATAGGGGGAATCGATTTTGACCTAAAGATGGCCGCCATCCGCAAAATATTAGACCAATGACCTATTAGATTGGTCAAAAGATGTTCCCTCTATAAAGGTAGGTTGTTGCAAAATTTGGTAGAGATCGGATGATTATGTTAGTCGTAATTTGATTTAAACTTTGAACATTTGTGTGGCCGCCATTACGTTTCTGTCAAGATGGCGGCGATATAAAACTTGACACTGAGGTGCCCTTTGCTAGTGCTACTTCTGTACCAAATTTCGTTCCATTCGGTTTCACCGTGTTTGAATTAATAGGGGAATCGGTTTTGACACAAAGATGGCCGCCATCCACAAACTATTAGGTTAATGACCGATTAATTTGGTCACAGGATGCTTCCTCCATGAAGGTATGTTGTTGCAAAATTTGGTAAAGATCGGATGATTAGGTTAGTTGTAATTTGATTTAAGCTTTGAACATTTGTGTGGCCGCCATTACGTTTCCGTCAAGATGGCGGCGATATAAAACATGACACTGAGGTGCCCTTTGCTAGTACTACCTCTGTACCAAATTTCATTCCATTCGGTTTTACCGCGTTCGAATTAATAGGGGGAATCAATTTTCACACAAAGATGGCCGCCATCCGCAAACTATTAGTTTGATGACCTATTAGTTTGGTCGAAGGATGCTCCCCCCTTAAGGGTACGTTTTTGCAAAATTTAGTAGAGATCGGATGATTAGGTTAGTCGTAATTTGATTAAAGCTTTGAACATTTGTGTGGCCGCCATTACGTTTCCGACAAGATGGCGGCGATATCAAACATGACACTGAGGTGTCCTTTGCTAGTGTTACCTTTGTACCAAATTTCGTTCAATTCGCGTTCACCGTGTTCGAATTAATAGGGGGAATCGTTTTTCACTCAAAGATGGCCGCCATCCGCAAACTATTAGGCTGATGACCTATTAGTATGGTCATAGGATGCTCCCCCCATAAAGGTATGTTGTTGCAAAATTTGGTAGAGATCGGATGATTAGGTTTGTCGTAATTTGATTTTAGCTTTGATCATTTGTGTGGCCGCCATTACGTTTCCGTCAAGATGGCGGCGATATAAAACATGACACTGAGGTGTCCTTTGCTAGTGCTACCTTTGTACCAAATTTCGTTCAATTCGCGTTCACCGTGTTCGAATTGATAAGGGTGGGGGGGACAGACATTCAGAGTACACACTCTCTCTCTCTCTCACACACACACACACACACACACACACAGACACACTTTTTTTTCGCCCTGTGTTGATCTCATAAGTCTACTTTCATTTTTTGCAAAAATCGAAAGTAGGCTAATAATGTACCGTTGTCTAAGATCTAAGCGGTCTATAATTGACCAAATTCTGTATATACCATTTCGTAATAATAATAGAACTAAACACAATATTTTAAAAATAGTTTGTTTAATTGCACTTACAGTCATAATTTGTTAACAAGTTTTTCATTAATTTAAATTAACAATATTTGTAAGGGTATCCATTTTTTGGCAATGTTTAACTAGATTTTAAGGCGTAATATTTTTCACGTTGAGGAAGGAATCATTGATATTCAGAAACATGTACGTTGTTTAATATTTCATTAAACAACTTCCCTTAGTATTGATCAGGCGGTTTCTCAATTTATCAATTCTATCAATCAATACGGATATATATATTTACCATCTTTTATTCCATAAAAATACTCATTCAAAATCTCAGTCGAGTTCATTAATGGGAAAAATCCGATTAGGGAGTAGAAATGGGCGCCCTATTTCTAGAAAGTGAAATATCTCTATAACTTCCTTAGTATGTGACAAAACGACCTCAGGCAGGCCGAGAGTCGCGTGTTGTGCCCAGCAGGTATAACCTTTATAACGTATTTGACACTCACAGGAGAGCCTTACCACACGTAATCTCCGAAATGGGTACAGGGTCATTATCTATGTGCGCCCCCATTAACACGGCAGGCTAAGCCGGCTTTGACTGGCGCAGATCATGGTTGCGCGTACACGGTTCAGCCGCTGACTCATATCGTTAGTTCACGCGTGTTTTGTCATTCTTATGGACGTGTATCTGCAAAGCTTAGACGTTAGTGTTGCACGTTAAGTGAGTATTGTGATTACTGTGATTGTTGGTCATGCTTAGACACCAATTCACAATGCGCGGACGTGTGTATATCCATAATTCGTATATTAAAAGCAGAGAGCCTTGTTCTGAAACAAGACGAAAATTTCGAATCAAGTTTCCAGGAAGACCTGTGCATAATGCTAGTACAATTAGGAGGCTCCCTAAACGATTCTAGGAAACAGGCTCCGTAAATAATAAAGAAGTTGTCCATTCCTTCATCAGAAATTGTCAGGTGTGTGTTACAAGAGAGGGAGGACATTTTCAGCATCGGCTATGAAAACTGTAAGTACACATTATCGAACACGTTTGGTAAAAGTGTAAAAGTGCGCGTGATTCTAAAGTTGTCTTCTTATGGAACAGCTGAGGATACGGGGTAGTATTGACCCTGTCTGTTTTATTCCTTGACTGCAGTGGCCCAGACGTTAGAGTGCCCCGTGCCGTCCCACGTGGGCAGTAGTGTATTTGTACGGGTTCTATACCCTCCACCTCCACACCCTCCACACAAGATGGCGGCAGCCCGATAACTCCCGAACCCATGGACAGATTTTGACAAATGACGTGTCATTGAACTCGGGCTGACACCCCCTTTCCAATGGACAACATATTTCAACCCCAAAAAATAAAACCTACCCCTACTAGAGGGTGAAATTGATTTTTTTTAGAGAATCTCTGTTACCAATTGCAACATGTGAGAGTTTGAATGCCGATATGGATTTAAACGTTGTTCCACATAAAGTTCATATGTTCGGTGGAAAGCCACTATGAATTAGCATGCCCACTCATGGCTTTTGTAAGAGGGTGGGGGAGTGGATCCCTATGGATGGGTTATTGTTGACGGGTCATTGTTGGCGGGGTCATTGTTGTTGAGTCCTTGTGGACGAGTCCTTGTGGACGAGTCCTTGTGGACGAGTCCTTGTGGACAGGTCCTTGTTGACGAGTCCTTGTGGACGAGTCCTTGTGGACAAGTCCTTGTGGACGAGTCCTTGTCCCTTTGGACTGATCCCTTTGGACGGGTCCCTTTGGCCTGGTTCCTACGGACTAGCCCATGAATTTATTTAAATTATGTCAAAGGGCCTAACTACATTTGTGTGTGTTGAATTGACGTTGTTCACTAATCCCCCACTACTATAATGTAATAACGATATGAAAGGAAAGTGATGAAATACATGTGAACACGTGTGAGATGTCATTATTAGCATTCTCCTTGTGAAACAAGTCACATTCTGTTTTGATTCATACGTGAGAAAATGCGAGTTCATTTGTAATATGATCTAACACACAGGTGTTCACATGTGCACGTGCACGATAAGAGCTAACAAGTCACAACCTGTTTTGGAAGTGGTGGGAATAAGGCTAGAGACATGTACGAGTAGTCAAATTACTCCGGCAGACAACCCCTTTCCTATGGATAGCTTATTTCCACTCAAAAATAAAATCTACCCCTACTAGGGGGTGAAAAAATAATTTTTAGGTAAAAGTCGCTTTCCATGTGCAACATGTGGGAGTTTGTATGCCAATATGAAATTAAACTCGTTCCACATAACGTGCATGCATACAACTGAATGCCGCTATGATTTATCATTTTTGTTTATGTTTTACGAATGCGCAATTGGGGTTTTTGTAAGAGGGCGGGCTTTTTGAATAATGATTTATACATACGTTTTTTTTACAAATTAACCAAAGATCCAAAAACTAATAGGTCATCGGCATTTTAATATCTTATGAACTAAGAAAGCTAGGAACTTGTATGAGGGGTCGTTGGACTTGTGGTGACGCTCTGTTTTTGAATGTATTATTCATTTTTTGTCAAAAGGGCCTAACTGCACTTTTGTTAATATCTCGCTAACTAATAATCACAGAGGGTCGAGTGAGGTGTCATAGGACTTAAAATGGCCAACCCCTCCCCATGACCAATGAATTTACCCAAAAAAAAACAGCAAGGTCAGAACCTAAGATTGTATCAACTAATAATCAGAGAGGGACAAGTGAGGTGTCACAAGACTCAGGATGGCCAACCCTTTTCCATGACCAACGAATTTACCCAAAATACCCAAAACAGCAAGGTCATTGACCTAAGATTTTATAAACTTATCAGTAGAGAGGGTCAAGTGAGGTGTCATAGGACTACGAATGGTTAACCCTTTCCCATGACCAATGAATTTACCTCAAAAATTCAAAACAGCAAGGTCATTGACCTGAGATTTTATAAACTAATAATCGGATATCAACATGTGAGGTGTCATAGGACTTAGAATGGTCAACCCTTTCCCATGGCTAATGAATTTACCCAAAAATACCCAATACATCAAGGTCATCGACCTGAGATTTTATAAACTTATAATCGGATATGGACATGTGAAATGTTTACAGAGAGTGATGAAACATAGCTAGGTAGTGAAAGAATTATTGTAGGCTACATGTATGGTGACTGACAAATCTTTCACCATTGGAACTTGTTTTCAGATCAAACTGCAGTACAGAGAGAGTATAGGTTGTAGGTATGGGATAATAAATGACAAATGGTGTATACAAAATCTGATTAATCGATTCAAGAAATAAGAGTAGTCAATCTTTAATTAATTGGTTAAATAGGATAGCTAAAATCCAAAATAGTGACTACATTGAACTAAACTTAACCAAGCTGAATCAAATCCAACCAAACCGAACCAAACTTAATCAAAAACAAGCCAATGGTTTAAGTGTAAAACTTGTGGTTGAATGTGGGCATTGGTAATGTCAGAAAGGAAAGGGATAACGCTCTACCTATAAAGGGTAAGGTAAAGCTAGTGCATGATGCTAATGCACACACACACACAAGTACATGAACCACACACAACCATCCTATGCAGTTATTATGGGTTGACTGCTAAAACTTGCTCAGTGGTTACTGGGACAAGATGGTCGCTACACACAACAAGCTTTAAATACCTGAGGCTAATAATCTATACACACACTCACACACACTTGTTCTAAACTAAACTGTCTTGCTGGCAGAGCTCACACAGTAGGTAAATGACAGAAATGCTTGGCTAACAGAAATACAATCATTTTCGGTTGTTTAATGTTATCAGTTAAACATTACGTGCTATAGTGGTGAGCACATGTGCCTCTTTCACTGGAGATCTTAACTCGATTTCTAGCTCTAAGGCCTAGAACGAATCAAACTTAGAAAAAGGGTATGGTGATGCAGTGGTTAAACTATTAGCCTTTCACTAAGGTAGACTAGGGTTTGATTTTTGGTTAATATGCATGTCATAAACAATCATATAAAAGCAGAGATAATGTTTAAAACTGATTACACTTGTCTCTTTTCAAATTATTACTTAGATTACAAATACAAACGTGGACTGGGTTTGACATACAGTTAATGCTTCCTATCACATACCAGACTGCAAGAAAGCCAAACAAGCAAAAGCAGTTGTAAAATCGCTATGTGTAGAGAAATACCTAACGGTTTTATGAACTGGCAAGGGTATGTCGCATAAACAGTGCAGGATACAATCCAGCAACCATAATTTTTATCTCGTGGACAAGAGAAAACATATATATAGAGAGAGATAGAAAGCTTGGGTGTGTGTGTGGGTAGCATTGGTTGTTTGACCAGAGAAAATACGGTGAGGTAGGGTGGGGAGAGGGAGAATTAGCACTTATATATATGAATGGAAAATAGATTTTTTTCAATCGTTTTTGTTTTTCAAATGTAGTGGTAGATAGTCGTTTTTTTGTAAAACATTCTTACTTGCAGTAGTAATAAGCCTCTATGGTTCCGCTAACATATAGATAGACTGTATTATTGCCATGGTCAAGCACTCACATTAAGATCATTTACAAAATCATAAAATGAAAAATAAAAATCTTGTTTTGGAAATATCGTTTTTCAACATACACACAAAATAAATATATAAAAAATTTGTAAACAGCAAATTGGAAAATCCATGTTTCCATATAGAAAAAATTTAAAAACCTTAAACGGACATTTAAGAAAATATATGCAAATGGGAAATTGACAAATGTGTAAATATAAAAATGGAAAAATCCATGTTTCCATATCATGAAATTGAAAAACATCAAACTGTCATTTTAAAAAATGCAAATGGAAAATTGACAAATTGCAATGTGTGAAATGTGAAATTGAACAAATGACTATCATTATATAAAAAAAAGAACATGGTGCTCTATGGTTGAGGTGTGAATCAAACCCTCTCTACTTATTTGGACCACTCGAGACTGAGTAGACTAGTTTTTGTTGTCATACCACTTTTAAAAGTTTTTGTTAAATCTAGGAATTGAACCCAAGAGCTTGTAGGGGGGATCCAAGGTTATAATATGTTAAACAGATAGCCTTGAATGTAGGGTGTGGTAGTTATATAGAAATGAGACGTTTCGCTCGGGGCAGGGAGGCATAGAGATCTGCATTAAACCAGTCAAAAGACTGACGACTCAAACATCAACATGTAGAGCTCACCAAAATAATGTTGTCTAACGGTAAATGTTAGTCATCGAACAGTAATGCATTACTAACACCCATGACACGATACCTAAGAGCTTTTCTAAAATTATTTTAAAATGCCTTTAACCCTATATTAAACACCCAGTTCACAAGACTCATAACTGCAATGTTATGGTCAAACAAAACAAAATCTATATTTCAAAACAAACAAGTGGTTTAGTCAATGTATACTGGAAAAAGTTTTATAAACACTCAAGTCCACAAAAATAATTAAATTAGTAACTGTCAGGTTGACCGAGTGGTTATGGTGTTTGACTTAAGTTCAAATTTTCTGTACAAGAAAGCAAGGGTTCGAATACCTTACCTGATATAACTATTGCCTCAACATGACTTGACCACACTGTATTATTGTGTACTCGGTACACAAACCATAGATAGAGTGTATTGTTTAAGGTCACTCTCTTCGCGAACATAGTCAGAGACTGTTGATGGTTAACAATTGCATTAATAGTGGGACATAGGGATAGCAATGAAGAAAAACAGACAATACCCATACACTTTTTTATTTATTTAATGTAAGTACTTGTACAATAGTTATATACAAACTACAACTCTCTTTTGTCTATTACTATCTAGTCCTTTTCGATCCACTTGCATAACAAGGCAGATGACTTTGTAGTTCAGCCCCTTAAAACAACAACAACACTACCTCTTGCATAGTCTGTGATGTTGATGACTCTTGAGGCGTGGAAGATGGATACAACATAACTTTTACAACAGGGGTTAAACGTTGCTCAACAATCAATGCACTATTTTGAGTAGCAACATCTTTCTCTTGTACTAACTTATTAGCATTCTGATGATTTTTTGCCAACACCATCAGTGTTTTGTCTGGAGCACTACATTGATGATCACTCACACTTAAAACCACACCATTTCTACTTTTCATATTGCCTCGACATCTTGTTGACCTCTGTTTTGAGCATCGCCAGAATATTATTCCTTTTACATTTTGTCGTCTATAGTTATAAGAGTAGCCTTTATAGAGTACACGTTGCTTACCTCGATTAGTTGTAGTAAGTTCCATAGTAGTAACTAACCTGTTAGTATGATTTGCACACTACAAAGGTTATCTCTGTTCTGGTAATAGAATTATTTAGCGTTAGCTTTTATATTTAATATGTACAGTTAAAAGTGATAGAAAAGTGGTAGAAACGTGGTAGCAAAGTGGTAGACAAGTGATAGACAAGTGGTAGACAATTGGTAACATAGTGGTAGCAAAGTGGTAGAAAAGTGGTAGAAAAGTAGTAGAAAAGTGGTAGCAAAGTGGTAGAAAAGTGGTAGCAAAGTGGTAGGAAACTAGAAAAGTGGTAGCAAAGTGGTAGAAAATATTACATGTATTGTTAAGAAATAGTTTAAGCGGTTACATGGATTCATTACACTGTAATTTTAGCATCACGAAGCTCATTTTCTATATCCAAAAGTTCTTCCTCATATTTAGTATGACCAGCCTGTATACAGGTATGCAAGTACTGAAGCCGCTGGATTAGCTTATTGGGATTGTTCCAGTAAACAAATTTAACAAATGATTTTTTTGGGTGTAAACCATTATCATCCTCATCATCATCATCATCATCATCATCATAATCATCATCATCATCATGGTTATCATCATCAATATAATTATCATAAATATAATCATCATCACTATTACTATCTAATCCTTTTTGTTCATCTTGCAATGCAACAACCTTTGGCATAGTTTGTGTTGTCTTTGATAGTGTTAGAGGTTTCTTAGACGTTAACGACTGTCCTAACATGTCTTTTTCAGGAGATAATAAATGCTCTTTAACAAACAAAGAACTATCTTGAGCCACACTATTTTTTTCTTGGTCTTGCTTTTTTTACCTTGGTTAGAGTATTTTGTCCATTTAAATGAGTATTATTTTGAGATTTACAATGATGATCGATTGAAATAAGTATGTTGGAGCCTTTTGTTTTAATCATTCCTCGACACTTTATAGATCGTTGTTTCGAACAGCACCAAATAACAGTTCCATTTTTATTAGTTCGTTTTACAATATATGCATATCCTTTATAGTAAGCACATGGCTTACCATAGCTAGTCGTTGATACTTCCATGTCGACTGTTGAGCATAAACTATTCTCTAGTAAAGTTAACTCGATAATAAAAATGATAGTTTGTAGTATGTGCAGTTTAAAGTAAGAGCAAAAGTGAGAGTCAAATGGTAGAAAAGTGTTAACAAAGTGGTGGAAGAGTGGTAGCAGTTTATAGTAGTCATGATCTTTTTTTTTTTTTTTTTTACCAGAATGTGATTTGAGTAAATGTAATTTCTAAACCTTAGCAGTGAGTAGTCAGTTAGTCTTGGTTCAGACAAGCGTAAACAGTTCTCCAATGAATCAGAGATCAAGATTTTCATTATGAAACAGTTGTGTGTAACCAATTAGGTATCGGTACTTGATAGCTTCACACATGAACAAAAATTCCAACATATCTGACATGAAATACATGATTTGAAAGTTGACAAAGAATATCCAATCAACCATTGTAGTCGCAATGTCAAACACAAAGACAAAATCAGCATGAACTTTTAAGTTAGAGGAAAATTCTATGAAATAGACTATGCATGAAATTTGGAAATACACATTAGAAGTTTGCAACACCATCCTTCTAGCCTATATAAATTATCGACATGGAAAGTGTACACTGCCCCTAACATTAAACCAACTTATCAATATCGCAAGTCAACAATCAAAACATTTTGTCTTGAGTCTATCATTTAATGCATATATTCTGTCTACATTGAACAGTAACAAAAAACGCCAATCATAATTAATTAAGTTTGCTTTAATTCGTTATGTAATGATAAATACATATTTAAAGTTTTGGCTGACTGTTCAGAGTGAATCGCCTTTGAACACATAAGAGAGAGAATATTTTAAGACTTAACCTCTGCTCACCTAACATAACCTAAATTTACCTAACCTAACCTTGTCATATAGGTAAGAAACGGGTCAAGCTATGCTTTCGACTACCGAGTTTCAGCTACTTTTCAAGGTTACTCTCCCGAACATTGCCGGAGACTGCTGATAAACACCTATGTTCCCACGGCGGCGGCGCGCAACGACTTACATGATGCGCTTCCCCCTTTTCATTGATCCCTGTTGATTTGTCCCTTTGGACTGGTCCCTGTTGACTAGCCCCTTTGGAAGGGCCCTTTTTGAATGGAGTCATTTTTGACGGGTCCCTGTGGACAGGTCCTTTTGACGGGTCCCTGTGGACAGGTCCTTTTGGCTGATCCCTTTGGACCGGACCCTTTGACATAATTTGGATAATTGCATGGGCCAGTCCATAGGTACCAGTCCAAAGGGACCGGTCCAAAGGGATCAGCCAAAAGGACCTGTCCACAGGGACCCGTCAAAAATGACTCCATTCAAAAAGGGCCCTTCCAAAGGGGCTAGTCAACAGGGACCAGTCCAAAGGGACAAATCAACAGGGATCAATGAAAAGGGGGAAGCGCATCATGTAAGTCGTTGCGCGCCGCCGCCGTGGGAACATAGGTGTTTATCAGCAGTCTCCGGCAATGTTCGGGAGAGTAACCTTGAAAAGTAGCTGAAACTCGGTAGTCGAAAGCATAGCTTGACCCGTTTCTTACCTATATGACAAGGTTAGGTTAGGTAAATTTAGGTTATGTTAGGTGAGCAGAGGTTAAGTCTTAAAATATTCCCTCTCTTATGTGTTCAAAGGCGATTCACTCTGAACAGTCAGCCAAAACTTTAAATATGTATTTATCATTACATAACAAATTAAAGCAAACTTAATTAATTATGATTGGCGTTTTTTGTTACTGTTCAATGTAGACAGAATATATGCATTAAATGATAGACTCAAGACAAAATGTTTTGATTGTTGACTTGCGATATTGATAAGTTGGTTTAATGTTAGGGGCAGTGTACACTTTCCATGTCGATAATTTATATAGGCTAGAAGGATGGTGTTGCAAACTTCTAATGTGAATTTCCAAATTACATGCATAGTCTATTTCATAGAATTTTCCTCTAACTTAAAAGTTCATGCTGATTTTGTCTTTGTGTTTGACATTGCGACTAAAATGGTTGATTGGATATTCTTTGTCAACTTTCAAATCATGTATTTCATGTCAGATATGTTTGAATTTTTGTTCATGTGTGAAGCTATCAAGTACCGATACCTAATTGGTTACACACAACTGTTTCATAATGAAAATCTTGATCTCTGATTCATTGGAGAACTGTTTACGCTTGTCTGAACCAAGACTAACTGACTACTCACTGCTAAGGTTTAGAAATTACATTTACTCAAATCACATTCTGGTAAAAAAAAAAAAAAAAAAGATCATGACTACTATAAACTGCTACCACTCTTCCACCACTTTGTTAACACTTTTCTACCATTTGACTCTCACTTTTGCTCTTACTTTAAACTGCACATACTACAAACTATCATTTTTATTATCGAGTTAACTTTACTAGAGAATAGTTTATGCTCAACAGTCGACATGGAAGTATCAACGACTAGCTATGGTAAGCCATGTGCTTACTATAAAGGATATGCATATATTGTAAAACGAACTAATAAAAATGGAACTGTTATTTGGTGCTGTTCGAAACAACGATCTAAAAAGTGTCGAGGAATGATTAAAACAAAAGGCTCCAACATACTTATTTCAATCGATCATCATTGTAAATCTCAAAATAATACTCATTTAAATGGACAAAATACTCTAACCAAGGTAAAAAAGCAAGACCAAGAAAAAAATAGTGTGGCTCAAGATAGTTCTTTGTTTGTTAAAGAGCATTTATTATCTCCTGAAAAAGACATGTTAGGACAGTCGTTAACGTCTAAGAAACCTCTAACACTATCAAAGACAACACAAACTATGCCAAAGGTTGTTGCATTGCAAGATGAACAAAAAGGATTAGATAGTAATAGTGATGATGATTATATTTATGATAATTATATTGATGATGATAACCATGATGATGATGATGATTATGATGATGATGATGATGATGATGAGGATGATAATGGTTTACACCCAAAAAAATCATTTGTTAAATTTGTTTACTGGAACAATCCCAATAAGCTAATCCAGCGGCTTCAGTACTTGCATACCTGTATACAGGCTGGTCATACTAAATATGAGGAAGAACTTTTGGATATAGAAAATGAGCTTCGTGATGCTAAAATTACAGTGTAATGAATCCATGTAACCGCTTAAACTATTTCTTAACAATACATGTAATATTTTCTACCACTTTGCTACCACTTTTCTAGTTTGCTACCACTTTTCTACCACTTTGCTACCACTTTGCTACCACTTTTCTACCACTTTGCTACCACTTTTCTACTACTTTTCTACCACTTTTCTACCACTTTGCTACCACTATGTTACCAATTGTCTACCACTTGTCTATCACTTGTCTACCACTTTGCTACCACGTTTCTACCACTTTTCTATCACTTTTAACTGTACATATTAAATATAAAAGCTAACGCTAAATAATTCTATTACCAGAACAGAGATAACCTTTGTAGTGTGCAAATCATACTAACAGGTTAGTTACTACTATGGAACTTACTACAACTAATCGAGGTAAGCAACGTGTACTCTATAAAGGCTACTCTTATAACTATAGACGACAAAATGTAAAAGGAATAATATTCTGGCGATGCTCAAAACAGAGGTCAACAAGATGTCGAGGCAATATGAAAAGTAGAAATGGTGTGGTTTTAAGTGTGAGTGATCATCAATGTAGTGCTCCAGACAAAACACTGATGGTGTTGGCAAAAAATCATCAGAATGCTAATAAGTTAGTACAAGAGAAAGATGTTGCTACTCAAAATAGTGCATTGATTGTTGAGCAACGTTTAACCCCTGTTGTAAAAGTTATGTTGTATCCATCTTCCACGCCTCAAGAGTCATCAACATCACAGACTATGCAAGAGGTAGTGTTGTTGTTGTTTTAAGGGGCTGAACTACAAAGTCATCTGCCTTGTTATGCAAGTGGATCGAAAAGGACTAGTTAGTAATAGACAAAAGAGAGTTGTAGTTTGTATATAACTATTGTACAAGTACTTACATTAAATAAATAAAAAAGTGTATGGGTATTGTCTGTTTTTCTTCATTGCTATCCCTATGTCCCACTATTAATGCAATTGTTAACCATCAACAGTCTCTGACTATGTTCGCAAAGAGAGTGACCTTAAACAATACACTCTATCTATGGTTTGTGTACCGAGTACACAATAATACAGTGTGGTCAAGTCATGTTGAGGCAATAGTTATATCAGGTAAGGTATTCGAACCCTTGCTTTCTTGTACAGAAAATTTGAACTTAAGTCAAACACCATAACCATTCGGTCAACCTGACAGTTACTAATTTAATTATTTTTGTGGACTTGAGTGTTTATAAAACTTTTTCCAGTATACATTGACTAAACCACTTGTTTGTTTTGAAATATAGATTTTGTTTTGTTTGACCATAACATTGCAGTTATGAGTCTTGTGAAATGGGTGTTTAATATAGGGTTAAAGGCATTTTAAAATAATTTTAGATAAGCTCTTAGGTATCGTTTCATGGGTTTTAGTAATGCATTACTGTTCGATGACTAACATTTACCGTTAGACAACATTATTTTGGTGAGCTCTACATGTTGATGTTTGAGTCGTCAGTCTTTTGACTGGTTTACTGCAGATCTCTATGCCTCCCTGCCCCGAGCGAAACGTCTCATTTCTATATAACTACCACACCCTACATTCAAGGCTATCTGTTTAACATATTATAACCTTGGATCCCCCCTACAAGCTCTTGGGTTCAATTCCTAGATTTAACAAAAACTTTTAAAAGTGGTATGACAACAAAAACTAGTCTACTCAGTCTCGAGTGGTCCAAATAAGTAGAGAGGGTTTGATTCACACCTCAACCATAGAGCACCATGTTCTTTTTTTTATATAATGATAGTCATTTGTTCAATTTCACATTTCACACATTGCAATTTGTCAATTTTCCATTTGCATTTTTTAAAATGACAGTTTGATGTTTTTCAATTTCATGATATGGAAACATGGATTTTTCCATTTTCATATTTACACATTTGTCAATTTCCCATTTGCATATATTTTCTTAAATGTCCGTTTAAGGTTTTTAAATTTTGTCTATATGGAAACATGGATTTTCCAATTTGCTGTTTACAAATTTTTTATATATTTATTTTGTGTGTATGTTGAAAAACGATATTTCCAAAACAAGATTTTTATTTTTCATTTTATGATTTTGTAAATGATCTTAATGTGAGTGCTTGACCATGGCAATAATACAGTCTATCTATATGTTAGCGGAACCATAGAGGCTTATTACTACTGCAAGTAAGAATGTTTTACAAAAAAAGACTATCCACCACTACATTTGAAAAACAAAAACGATTGAAAAAAATCTATTTTCCATTCATATATATAAGTGCTAATTCTCCCTCTCCCCACCCTACCTCACCGTATTTTCTCTGGTCAAACAACCAATGCTACCCACACACACACCCAAGCTTTCTATCTCTCTCTATATATATGTTTTCTCTTGTCCACGAGATAAAAATTATGGTTGCTGGATTGTATCCTGCACTGTTTATGCGACATACCCTTGCCAGTTCATAAAACCGTTAGGTATTTCTCTACACATAGCGATTTTACCACTGCTTTTGCTTGTTTGGCTTTCTTGCAGTCTGGTATGTGATAGGAAGCATTAACTGTATGTCAAACCCAGTCCACGTTTGTATTTGTAATCTAAGTAATAATTTGAAAAGAGACAAGTGTAATCAGTTTTAAACATTATCTCTGCTTTTATATGATTGTTTATGACATGCATATTAACCAAAAATCAAACCCTAGTCTACCTTAGTGAAAGGCTAACAGTTTAACCACTGCGTCACCATACCCTTTTTCTAAGTTTGATTCGTTCTAGGCCTTAGAGCTAGAAATCGAGTTAAGATCTCCAGTGAAAGAGGCACATGTGCTCACCACTATAGCACGTAATGTTTAACTGATAACATTAAACAACCGAAAATGATTGTATTTCTGTTAGCCAAGCATTTCTGTCATTTACCTACTGTGTGAGCTCTGCCAGCAAGACAGTTTAGTTTAGAACAAGTGTGTGTGAGTGTGTGTATAGATTATTAGCCTCAGGTATTTAAAGCTTGTTGTGTGTAGCGACCATCTTGTCCCAGTAACCACTGAGCAAGTTTTAACACTCAACCCATAATAACTGCATAGGATGGTTGTGTGTGGTTCATGTACTTGTGTGTGTGTGTGCATTAGCATCATGCACTAGCTTTACCTTACCCTTTATAGGTAGAGCGTTATCCCTTTCCTTTCTGACCTTACCAATGCCCACATTCAACCACAAGTTTTACACTTAAACCATTGGCTTGTTTTTGATTAAGTTTGGTTCGGTTTGGTTGGATTTGATTCAGCTTGGTTCAGTTTAGTTCAATGTAGTCACTATTTTGGATTTTAGCTATCCTATTTAACCAATTAATTAAAGATTGACTACTCTTATTTCTTGAATCGATTAATCAGATTTTGTATACACCATTTGTCATTTATTATCCCATACCTACAATCTATACTCTCTCTGTACTGCAGTTTGATCTGAAAACAAGTTCCAATGGTGAAAGATTTGTCAGTCACCATACATGTAGCCTACAATAATTCTTTCACTACCTAGCTATGTTTCATCACTCACTGTAAACATTTCACATGTCCATATCCGATTATAAGTTTATAAAATCTCAGGTCGATGACCTTGATGTATTGGGTATTTTTGGGTAAATTCATTAACCATGGGAAAGGGTTGACCATTCTAAGTCCTATGACACCTCACATGTTGATATCCGATTATTAGTTTATAAAATCTCAGGTCAATGACCTTGCTGTTTTGAATTTTTGAGGTAAATTCATTGGTCATGGGAAAGGGTTAACCATTCGTAGTCCTATGACACCTCACTTGACCCTCTCTACTGATAAGTTTATAAAATCTTAGGTCAATGACCTTGCTGTTTTGGGTATTTTGGGTAAATTCGTTGGTCATGGAAAAGGGTTGGCCATCCTGAGTCTTGTGACACCTCACTTGTCCCTCTCTGATTATTAGTTGATACAATCTTAGGTTCTGACCTTGCTGTTTTTTTTTGGTAAATTCATTGGTCATGGGGAGGGGTTGGCCATTTTAAGTCCTATGACACCTCACTCGACCCTCTGTGATTATTAGTTAGCGAGATATTAACAAAAGTGCAGTTAGGCCCTTTTGACAAAAAATGAATAATACATTCAAAAACAGAGCGTCACCACAAGTCCAACGACCCCTCATACAAGTTCCTAGCTTTCTTAGTTCATAAGATATTAAAATGCCGATGACCTATTAGTTTTTGGATCTTTGGTTAATTTGTAAAAAAAAACGTATCTATAAATCATTATTCAAAAAGCCCGCCCTCTTACAAAAACCCCAATTGCGCATTCGTAAAACAAAAAACAAAAATGATAAATCATAGCGGCATTCAGTTGTATGCATGCACGTTATGTGGAACGAGTTTAATTTCATATTGGCATACAAACTCCCACATGTTGCACATGGAAAGCGACTTTTACCTAAAAATT
Source organism: Meconema thalassinum (assembly GCA_946902985.2). Classification (NCBI taxonomy): domain Eukaryota; kingdom Metazoa; phylum Arthropoda; class Insecta; order Orthoptera; family Tettigoniidae; genus Meconema; species Meconema thalassinum. Next base: position 448,271,610 of record OX336393.1, on the reverse strand, counting down.
ATTTTTTCACCCCCTAGTAGGGGTAGATTTTATTTTTGAGTGGAAATAAGCTATCCATAGGAAAGGGGTTGTCTGCCGGAGTAATTTGACTACTCGTACATGTCTCTAGCCTTATTCCCACCACTGCCAAAACAGGTTGTGACTTGTTAGCTCTTATCGTGCACGTGCACATGTGAACACCTGTGTGTTAGATCATATTACAAATGAACTCGCATTTTCTCACGTATGAATCAAAACAGAATGTGACTTGTTTCACAAGGAGAATGCTAATAATGACATCTCACACGTGTTCACATGTATTTCATCACTTTCCTTTCATATCGTTATTACATTATAGTAGTGGGGGATTAGTGAACAACGTCAATTCAACACACACAAATGTAGTTAGGCCCTTTGACATAATTTAAATAAATTCATGGGCTAGTCCGTAGGAACCAGGCCAAAGGGACCCGTCCAAAGGGATCAGTCCAAAGGGACAAGGACTCGTCCACAAGGACTTGTCCACAAGGACTCGTCCACAAGGACCTGTCAACAAAGACCTGTCCACAAGGACTTGTCCACAAGGACTCGTCCTCAAGGACTCAACAACAATGACCCCGCCAACAATGACCCGTCAACAATAACCCATCCATAGGGATCCACTCCCCCACCCTCTTACAAAAGCCATGAGTGGGCATGCTAATTCATAGTGGCTTTCCACCGAACATATGAACTTTATGTGGAACAACGTTTAAATCCATATCGGCATTCAAACTCTCACATGTTGCAATTGGTAACAGAGATTCTCTAAAAAAAAACAATTTCACCCTCTAGTAGGGGTAGGTTTTATTTTTTGGGGTTGAAATATGTTGTCCATTGGAAAGGGGGTGTCAGCCCGAGTTCAATGACACCTCATTTGTCTAAATCTGTCCATGGGTTCGGGAGTTATTGGGCTGCCGCCATCTTGTGTGGAGGGTGTGGAGGTGGAGGGTATAGAACCCGTACAAATACACTACTGTGGGCGGTCAATTATTGTATTGGCGTTCATTCTGTACAAAACGAAACACGCAAAATTATTATATGTGACACGAGATGCGTGCAAGTGGGACGAGGGAATAGGACCCTCTAGTCTTGAGGAGAGGGCATTGTACAAGCAGGCGGAAGCGTTGGTTGTAGCACTCGATTGCATTATCATCCATAATATTGCTGATAACTCAGTTGATATTCAATGAGGAAGATGAAATATCCAGGGTCAGTCACTTACAATATTCTACAATTACAGTGAATACCAAATAGTATTGAATTGATTTATTCCACCTTAGTAAATGATATATTGGTAGCATATAATTAATTAATTAATTAATTAAATTGTGTCAGTTTTGGCCACATTGTGTGAATGAGGTAGTAAATGAATTAACGAATGAGGTACTGTATGAATAAAATAATTGATGAGGTAGTAAATGACTTAATAAATGAAGTAGATTATTAATAATATAATGAAGGAGGTAGTGAATGAATAGCAGAATGAATGAGGTAGTGAATGACTGGCAGAATGAATGAGGTAGTGAATGAATGGCAGAATGAATGAGGTAATGTATGAATAAAATAATGAGGTAGTGTATAAATAAAATAATGAAAACGGTAGTGAATGACTTAATGAATGAAGTAGTGTAAGGATAAAATAATGAATGAGGTAGTGAATGAATGGTGTAGTGCATGAGGTAGTGAATGAATGGTGGAATGAATGAGGTAGTGCATGAGGTAGTGTATAATGTAATGAATGATGTAGTGCATGAGGTAGTGTATAATGTAATGAATGGTGTAGTGCATGAGGTAGTGTATAATGTAATGAATGGTGTAGTGCATGAGGTAGTGTATAATGTAATGAATGATGTTGTGAATGTCGTAATGATTGAAATTTTCCCTTTGTATTTCCGATTTTGTGAGTTCAGGGTTAAATCGAGATGAGTCTACGGGGTAGTTTTTTTTTCGGTTCTCTCTGAATCCGTCTTCACCAAAGGAGATTATATGAATGACGATTAATAAAACTGGACAAAAAATTGCAAGGAAGAGGCCGTAAATTACAAGACAATTCGGAGGCAAATATTGACTGACCATTCAAGGCATAACTAGGGGTCGTTGCCTGGTAAATACAGACGGCAAGTAAGCTACAAATTAGATTAAATGCACGAAGTAGATATATTATTGTTCTATATAGCGAATTATTCACCTGACATTTATATTAGAAAAGATATTAGGGTGTTGCTGAAACAAAACATAGGATCATGGATATAGTTTTGTTGGTCTTTTCTAAGTACCACCTTAATATCAATAACATTAGCCATGGAAAATGTATGCTATTTACCCTAAAGATTAATAAATTGTTAAAAATACTACGCTATAAATACAAACTAAGAAAGAACTATTCAATTGTTCAATTGTTGTACATGTTTCGGCTTGCCAATGAAGACTTCTTTGGCTAAAAGATCCATTTAGAATTTTAATTAAGATATTGTTGTGTCAAATCTATAAATTACTGATACAAACAACACTAATTTGGTTTGACTAAACCTGGAAAGAAAAGGATATCCTTACAAGGAATGAATTATAATATATATATTTGACAATATTTATTTGCAACTGTGGCAACACTGATAAATGGCTTCAAACACCATAATAATAATAATAATAATAATAATAATAATAATAATGAATAGCTTACTCAAATGTCGTTCTCTAAACTGTAAAAACCTAATATTAGCAGTCATCTAAAAAACTCAAAAACGCGTTGCCAATGTTTTATGGTAATTTGAAATGTCGTAGTCCTTCAGGTAAGAAATAACACCGCCGTCTGCTATGCTCTAACGCCTCCCCACTTCACTCCAAACAGAGAACAAGCAGGAGTAACACAATTCTCCAACACTTACCTCACAGCGCTGCTAGGTTGATACTCCTGAGATTACGTCGACACAACATAAGATTGGTATTTAAGTTAAATAAACATACCTGTCTGTATTTTCCATAGGCATGACACAATTATGGAATCGTAGTGAAAAATGCTGTAACTACTCGAAGTAATACTAAATATCAACGCATCAGCACCAACTCTTACACTGGTGTCCAAAATTATAGCAACAAACGGAAATTTTGCAAGGTTGCGTTTATCTTGCCACAACTAGTATCAGCGGAATTGCGCGCTTGGACAGGCTCACAGTCGGTTCAACCTAGCAGCGCTACTGTCGGGAAGATCGTGAAATAGAGAATGTTCGTTGCTTAGCACGCAACTCACGCTGAATGGGAAGGCTAGCAGACGGCGATGGAAATAAGGTTGGCTGAAGCTTACTTAATGCGTTAAATACGTAGGTGCCAACCAATTACGAAAAAAGAGAACGTTGGAGGACATCTACAATAAATTCATAGTGGACAACAACAACCGAATAGATATTCAAAAATTGATTGATTATGGTAGTATTTGTAAGTATTAAGTACCGCCTTGGAATTTTTTATGGCGATTGCGCACGCTTGAATGAGTGAGAACTAAGTGCGCTTTACTTGTTGTCATGGTAACCAGGTGTTTGAAATTTGTCTACGCTAAACACAGTCCACGCCAATCCCAGATTGACCCCATCCCAAAAACATACCCATGTAACTATACAAAAATACAGTATACAGAAAGCGAATAATTTGTTTGTGGCAGATTGTGCTATGGCTAGTGCTCGTAACAAGGGCACGTTTCAAACGATCTGGAAATACTGTGACAAGAACATTGGCTGCTGCTTCGCGCAATTCCCAGTGCAGCCTGCAGCTGGGTTCCACAGGGTGGCGGGGATTGGCCCAATGCTATTTGCAGCATAAAGAGTGAATCGGTATTGCATATAACGCTAGTGGCACGTTAAGGCCCGCACTGATTACACCCACAGAATTAATTTACTTTAGATACTAGGACAGCAATGCGTTAAAACCTGCCGAGTTTAAAAGGTACCGTATTATTGAAAATCTCGTTTCTTTCTTCAGAAACAATTTATATCGCTGTCATGGTTTCATACAAGTGCCCGTTGACTTGCAATAAGGTGTCATTGCGACAACTGCATTGAGTTAAGATACCCTGAAATGTTATATACAGCCCATGTTGATTTTCCTATTTTTCATTTACCATTTAGTCAGTTGCCTTTAACAGGAAGTATGTGAAATATTTCAAGGATGTTTCTTGAAGCTATCTCATTACATTAACAAACGCTCTTTGAAAATATGTACTTTTGTGTGTGTGTGCTTTTAATTGAGGAAGGGCTTGGGTAGGGAGCTGTTGTTGTTGTTTTGTTTCGTTTCATTTGAGAGGTTTGTACATCTTAGTCATTTAGCCCCGTGTACTACTCCACGTTGAGTGTTGAATATTGTCTGCTAACCTATGTCATTATGATTGATGTATAACTTAACACGTTGTTTTTCAATAAGCTACTACAACCAATATTCAGTTATACTCCTTCAAAATGACAATGAGTTACAAGTATACCCGTGCATTTTGGAGAAAGTAGGCTTTATGTTCTTTACTGAACATCTTGTTTTCATAAATGAAAATAGGCTAAAAAACAATATTTCTTTTTAAATGACTGAGTTAAAATATAAAAGAAAAAATTACGTGTAACATTTTCGGCTCTGTGTGTTGAAAAATTAAAAAAAGACCTTCTTTATTACTGCATATGCATTTGAGAGAAAAACGGAATTGAAGTTTTATCCGCTAGCTGTAGCTGTTAGAAAGGTAAGGTTCGATAACGAAATATATCGTAAACTTGAAACTTTGAACCTTTGAGATTTTCGGCATTCTGGAGCCCCTTCATCATTTTGTTTTCTTTTAAGGGCTTGGGCATCATGGTTATTTCAGCTCCACGTTCTTGGGTGTGTGTAGAATTTGTGTGATACCTGTATTCGTGTGGAAGCTGTAGTAGTGTGTGTACTTGTCACTGATGCTAGAATTGGCAAGGAGTCGACCGTAAACCTTATAACAGGTACGACCTCGGTATTTGTCAAGAGCAGAAAAAAGAGCCCATTGGGCTGATTCCCTCCTCACCCATAGTAGAAGTGATTTTACGTGGTTTCCCATTTCTACTCCAGGTCAATGCCAGGATGGTACCTAACATAAGGCCTCGGATGCCTTCTATCCAATCCTTATTTCAGAAAAAATTACAAACACTAATATAGCCATTACAATAACACAGGTTATGATTGAAATTCCCCTCACACATACCGAAGTACACGGGGCTAACTGACCACGATGTCCAAGTCCCTGAAAAGAATCAACAACAATCGTTTCAATGAGACTGCAAAATTGACAAGCGTATCCATGACGTCATCAACCGCTAAATTGATGGATTAGCCAAGCGTAACAATGACAACGTCACCAACTGCGAAATTGATGAAGTATTAGCCAAGTGTATCCATGACAACGTCAGCTACCGAAAATTGATGAAGGAGTATCCAAGTGTATCCATGACAACGTCAGCCACTGCGAAATTGAAGAAGGATTAGCCAAGCGTATCCATGACAACGTCGGCCACTGCGAAATTGATGAAGGATTAGCCAAGCTTATCCATGACGTCAGCCACTGCGAAATTGATGAAGGATTAGCCAAGCGTATCCATGACAACGTCAGCCACTGCGAAATTGAAGAAGGATTAGCCAAGCGTATCCATGACAACGTCAGCCACTGCGAAATTGATGAAGGATTAGCCAAGCGTATCAACGACAACTTCAGCCACTGTGAAATTGATGAAGGAGTAGCGAAGCGTATCCATGACAATGTCAGCCACTGCGAAATTGATGAAGGATTAGCCAAGCGTATCCATGACAACATCAGCCACTGCGAAATTGATGAAGGAGTAGCCAAGTGTATACATGACAACGTCAGTCACTGCGAAATTGATGAAGGATTAGCCAAGCGTATCCATGACAACATCAGCCACTGCGAAATTGATGAAGGAGTAGCCAAGTGTATCCATGACAACGTCAGTCACTGCGAAATCGATGAAGGATTAGCCAAACGTATCCATGACAACGTCAGCCACTGTGAAATTGAAGAAGGATTAGCCAAGCGTATCCATGAAAACGTAAGCCACTGCGAAATTGATGAAGGATTAGCCAAGTGTATCCATGACAACGTCAGCTACCGAAAATTGATGAAGGAGTATCCAAGTGTATCCTTGACAACGTCAGCCACTGCGAAATTGATGAAGGAGTAGCCAAGCGTATCCATGACAACGTCAGCTACTGCGAAATTGAAGAAGGATTAGCCAAGCGTACCCATGACAACGTCAGCCACTGCGAAATTGATGAAGGATTAGTCAAGCGTATCCATGACAACGTCAGCCACAGCGAAATTGATGAAGGATTAGCCAAGCGTATCAACGACAACGTCAGCCACAGCGAAATTGATGAAGGATTAGCCAAGCGTATCCATGACAAAGTCAGCCACTGCGAAATTGAAGAAGGATTAGCCAAGCGTATCAACGACAACTTCAGCCACTGTGAAATTGATGAAGGATTAGCCAAGCGTATCAACGACAACTTCAGCCACAGCGAAATTGATGAAGGATTAGCCAAGCGTATCCATGACAACGTCAGCCACAGCGAAATTGATGAAGGAGTAGCCAAGCGTATCCATGACAACGTCAGCTACTGCGAAATTGTTGAAGGAATAGCCAAGCGTATCAACGACAACTTCAGCCACTGTGAAATTGATGAAGGAGTAGCGAAGCGTATCCATGACAATGTCAGCCACTGCGAAATTGATGAAGGATTAGCCAAGCGTATCCATGACAACATCAGCCACTGCGAAATTGATGGAGTAGCCAAGTGTATACATGACAACGTCAGTCACTGCGAAATTGATGAAGGATTAGCCAAGCGTATCCATGACAACATCAGCCACTGCGAAATTGTTGAAGGATTAGCCAAGCGTATCCATGACAAAGTCAGCCACTGCGAAATTGATGAAGGATTAGCCAAGTGTATCAACGACAACGTCAGCCACTGCGAAATTGGTGAAGGAGTAGCCAAGCGTATCCATGACAACGTCAGCCACTGCGAAATTGATGAAGGATTAGCCAAGCGTATCAACGACAACGTCAGACACAGCGAAATTGATGAAGGATTAGCCAAGGGGATCAACGACAACGTCAGCTACTGCGAAATTGATGAAGGATTAGCCAAGCGTATCCATGACAACGTCAGCCACTGCGAAATTGAAGAAGGATTAGCCAAGCGTATCCATGACGTCAGCCACTGCGAAATTGATGAAGGATTAGCCAAGCGTATCAACGACAACGTCAGCTACTGCGAAATTGATGAAGGATTAGCCAAGCGTATCCATGACAACGTCAGCCACTGCGAAATTGAAGAAGGATTAGCCAAGCGTATCCATGACGTCAGCCACTGCGAAATTGATGAAGGATTAGCCAAGCGTATCCACGACAACGTCAGCCACTGCGAAATTGATGAAGGATTAGCCAAGCGTGTCAACGACAACGTCAGGTACTGCGAAATTGAAGAAGGATTAGCCAAGCGTATCAACGACAACGTCAGCCACTGCCAAATTGATGAAGGAGTAGCCAAGGGTATCCATGACCAAGACAGCTACTACGAAATTGTTGAAGGATTAGCCAAGAGTATCCATGACAACGTCAGCCACTGCGAAATTGATGAAGGAGTAGCCAAGCGTATCCATGACCAAGACAGCTACTACGAAATTGTTGAAGGATTAGCCAAGGGTATCAACGACAACGTCAGCCACTGCCAAATTGTTGAAGGATTAGCCAAGGGTATCCATGACCAAGACAGCTACTACGAAATTGTTGAAGGATTAGCCAAGCGTATCAACGACAACGTCAGCCACTGCGAAATTGATGAAGGATTAGCCAAGGGTATCAACGACAACGTCAGCCACTGCCAAATTGTTGAAGGAGTAGCCAAGGGTATCCATGACCAAGACAGCTACTACGAAATTGTTGAAGGATTAGCCAAGCGTATCCACGACAACGTCAGCCACTGCGAAATTGATGAAGGATTAGCCAAGCGTGTGAACGACAACGTCAGGTACTGCGAAATTGATGAAGGATTAGCCAAGGGTATCAACGACAACGTCAGCTACTGCCAAATTGTTGAAGGATTAGCCAAGGGTATCCATGACCAAGACAGCTACTACGAAATTGTTGAAGGATTAGCCAAGCGTATCAACGACAACGTCAGCCACTGCGAAATTGATGAAGGATTAGCCAAGCGTATCAACGACAACGTCAGCCACAGCGAAATTGATGAAGGATTAGCCAAGGGTATCAACGACAACGTCAGCTACTGCGAAATTGATGAAGGATTAGCCAAGCGTATCCATGACTACGTCAGCCTCTGCGAAATTGAAGAAGGATTAGCCAAGCGTATATATGACGTCAGCCACTGCGAAATTGATGAAGGATTAGCCAAGCGTATCAAAGACAACGTCAGCTACTGCGAAATTGATGAAGGATTAGCCAAGCGTAACAACGACAACGTCAGCCACAGCGAAATTGATGAAGGATTAGCCAAGCGTATCCACGACAACGTCAGCTACTGCGAAATTGATGAAGGAGTAGCCAAGCGTATCCATGACAACGTCAGCTACTGCGAAATTGATGAAGGATTAGCCAAGGGTATCCATGACAACGTCAGCCACTGCGAAATTGATGAAGGAGTAGCCAAGCGTATCCACGACAACCTCAGCTACTGCGAAATTGATGGAGTAGCCAAGCGTATCCATGACAACGTCAGCTACTGCGAAATTGATGAAGGATTAGCCAAGGGTATCCATGACAACGTCAGCCACTGCGAAATTGATGAAGGAGTAGCCAAGCGTATCCACGACAACCTCAGCCACTGCGAAATTGATGAAGGAGTAGCCAAGCGTATCCATGACAACGTCAGCTACTGCGAAATTGATGAAGGATTAGCCAAGGGTATCCATGACAACGTCAGCCACTGCGAAATTGATGAAGGAGTAGCCAAGCGTATCCACGACAACCTCAGCCACTGCGAAATTGATGAAGGAGTAGCCAAGCGTATCCATGACAACGTCAGCTACTGCGAAATTGATGAAGGATTAGCCAAGGGTATCCATGACAACGTCAGCCACTGCGAAATTGATGAAGGAGTAGCCAAGCGTATCCACGACAACCTCAGCTACTGCGAAATTGATGGAGTAGCCAAGCGTATCCATGACAACGTCAGCCACTGCGAAATTGATGAAGGAGTAGCCAAGCGTATCCACAACAACGTCAGCTACTGCGAAATTGATGAAGGATTAGCCAAGCGTATCCATGACAACGTCAGCTACTGCGAAATTGATGAAGGAGTAGCCAAGCGTATCCATGACAACGTCAGCCACTGCGAAATTGATGAAGGATTAGCCAAGCGTATCCATGACAACGTCAGCCACTGCGAAATTGATGAAGGATTAGTCAAGCGTATCAACGACAACGTCAGCCACTGCGAAATTGATGAAGGATTAGCCAAGCGTATCAACGACAACGTCAGCCACAGCGAAATTGATGAAGGATTAGCCAAGCGTATCCACGACAACGTCAGCTACTGCGAAATTGATGAAGGAGTAGCCAAGCGTATCCATGACAACGTCAGCTACTGCGAAATTCATGAAGGATTAGCCAAGGGTATCCATGACAACGTCAGCCACTGCGAAATTGATGAAGGAGTAGCCAAGCGTATCCACGACAACCTCAGCTACTGCGAAATTGATGGAGTAGCCAAGCGTATCCATGACAACGTCAGCCACTGCGAAATTGATGAAGGAGTAGCCAAGCGTATCCATGACAACGTCAGCCACTGCGAAATTGATGAAGGATTAGCCAAGCGTATCAACGACAACGTCAGCTACTGCGAAATTGATGAAGGAGTAGCCAAGCGTATCCATGACAACGTCAGCCACTGCGAAATTGATGAAGGATTAGCCAAGCGTATCAACGACAACGTCAGCCACTGCGAAATTGATGAAGGAGTAGCCAAGGTTATCCATGACCAAGACAGCTACTACGAAATTGTTGAAGGATTAGCCAAGTGTATCAACGACAACGTCAGCCACTGCGAAATTGTTGAAGGATTAGCCAAGCGTATCCATAACAACGTCAGCCACTGCGAAATTGATGAAGGATTAGCCAAGCGAATCAACGACAACGTCAGCTACTGCGGAATTGAAGAAGGATTAGCCAAGCGTATCCATAACAACGTCAGCCACTGCGAAATTGATGAAGGATTAGCCAAGCGAATCAACGACAACGTCAGCTACTGCGAAATTGAAGAAGGATTAGCCAAGCGTATCCATGACAACGTCAGCCACTGCGAAATTGATGAAGGATTAGCCAAGCGAATCAACGACAACGTCAGCTACTGCGAAATTGGTGAAGGATTAGCCAAGTGTATCCATGACAACGTCAGCTACTGCGAAATTGATGAAGGAGTAGCCAAGCGTATCAACGACAACGTCAGCTACTGCGAAATTGATGAAGGATTAGCCAAGCGTAAGTTATCCATGACAACGTCAGCTACTGCGAAATTGATGAAGGAGTAGCCAAGCGTATCAACGACAACGTCAGCTACTGCGAAATTGATGAAGGATTAGCCAAGCGTATCCAAGACAACGTCAGCCACTGCGAAATTGATGAAGGAGTAGCCAAGCGTATCCAAGACAACGTCCGCTACTGTGAAATTGATAAAGGAATAGCCAAGCGTATCCATATTTTTTTAGCGTATGACTTTTAGTGCCGGGAGTGTCCGAGGACATGTTCGGCTCGCAGTTTTCGTAGCTGCTTCGAACCTCCTCGCCTCCCGGATGTGAGCGACCGCCAGCAGTCATGCCGTAACGACCACGGCTAACTCACCCGGTAGCGTATCCATGACGTCAGCTACTGCGAAATTGATGAAGGATTAGCCAAGGGTATCCATGACAACGTCAGCCACTGCGAAATTGATGAAGGAGTAGCCAAGCGTATCCACGACAACCTCAGCTACTGCGAAATTGATGGAGTAGCCAAGCGTATCCATGACAACGTCAGCTACTGCGAAATTGATGAAGGATTAGCCAAGGGTATCCATGACAACGTCAGCCACTGCGAAATTGATGAAGGAGTAGCCAAGCGTATCCACGACAACCTCAGCCACTGCGAAATTGATGAAGGAGTAGCCAAGCGTATCCATGACAACGTCAGCTACTGCGAAATTGATGAAGGATTAGCCAAGGGTATCCATGACAACGTCAGCCACTGCGAAATTGATGAAGGAGTAGCCAAGCGTATCCACGACAACCTCAGCCACTGCGAAATTGATGAAGGAGTAGCCAAGCGTATCCATGACAACGTCAGCTACTGCGAAATTGATGAAGGATTAGCCAAGGGTATCCATGACAACGTCAGCCACTGCGAAATTGATGAAGGAGTAGCCAAGCGTATCCACGACAACCTCAGCTACTGCGAAATTGATGGAGTAGCCAAGCGTATCCATGACAACGTCAGCCACTGCGAAATTGATGAAGGAGTAGCCAAGCGTATCCACGACAACGTCAGCTACTGCGAAATTGATGAAGGATTAGCCAAGCGTATCCATGACAACGTCAGCTACTGCGAAATTGATGAAGGAGTAGCCAAGCGTATCCATGACAACGTCAGCCACTGCGAAATTGATGAAGGATTAGCCAAGCGTATCCATGACAATGTCAGCCACTGCGAAATTGATGAAGGATTAGTCAAGCGTATCAACGACAACGTCAGCCACTGCGAAATTGATGAAGGATTAGCCAAGCGTATCAACGACAACGTCAGCCACAGCGAAATTGATGAAGGATTAGCCAAGCGTATCCACGACAACGTCAGCTACTGCGAAATTGATGAAGGAGTAGCCAAGCGTATCCATGACAACGTCAGCTACTGCGAAATTGATGAAGGATTAGCCAAGGGTATCCATGACAACGTCAGCCACTGCGAAATTGATGAAGGAGTAGCCAAGCGTATCCACGACAACCTCAGCTACTGCGAAATTGATGGAGTAGCCAAGCGTATCCATGACAACGTCAGCCACTGCGAAATTGATGAAGGAGTAGCCAAGCGTATCCATGACAACGTCAGCCACTGCGAAATTGATGAAGGATTAGCCAAGCGTATCAACGACAACGTCAGCCACTGCGAAATTGATGAAGGAGTAGCCAAGGGTATCCATGACCAAGACAGCTACTACGAAATTGTTGAAGGATTAGCCAAGTGTATCAACGACAACGTCAGCCACTGCGAAATTGTTGAAGGGTTAGCCAAGCGTATCCATAACAACGTCAGCCACTGCGAAATTGATGAAGGATTAGCCAAGCGAATCAACGACAACGTCAGCTACTGCGGAATTGAAGAAGGATTAGCCAAGCGTATCCATAACAACGTCAGCCACTGCGAAATTGATGAAGGATTAGCCAAGCGAATCAACGACAACGTCAGCTACTGCGAAATTGAAGAAGGATTAGCCAAGCGTATCCATGACAACGTCAGCCACTGCGAAATTGATGAAGGATTAGCCAAGCGAATCAACGACAACGTCAGCTACTGCGAAATTGGTGAAGGATTAGCCAAGTGTATCCATGACAACGTCAGCTACTGCGAAATTGATGAAGGAGTAGCCAAGCGTATCAACGACAACGTCAGCTACTGCGAAATTGATGAAGGATTAGCCAAGCGTATCCAAGACAACGTCAGCCACTGCGAAATTGATGAAGGAGTAGCCAAGCGTATCCAAGACAACGTCCGCTACTGTGAAATTGATAAAGGAATAGCCAAGCGTATCCATATTTTTTTAGCGTATGACTTTTAGTGCCGGGAGTGTCCGAGGACATGTTCGGCTCGCAGTTTTCGTAGCTGCTTCGAACCTCCTCGCCTCCCGGATGTGAGTGACCGCCAGCAGTCATGCCGTAACGACCACGGCTAACTCACCCGGTAGCGTATCCATGACGTCAGCTACCGCGAAATTGATGAAGGAACAGCCAAGCCTATCCATGACAACCCCAGTTCACGGGATCCCATCATGGCATATTATTGGACCATTTTCAAACTATGTTATTCCAATTACCGGTAGATGACTCTGTGATTGTGTGTCCACGCGATCCGCTGATCTTTCAATGCTATGCATAGTGTGTTCATCCTATGCTCAATATTGGCCATTTCATTACATTCACTCATAGTTGCAGTGTACCAGTAAACACACTAGAGCCATCTATCTATTGGAATGCAGTGGCAGAATGACGTATTATCGATAACTGGGTATTCTGTATTTCAATCCAATATGATCTCACTTTTATTTTCACGGTTACTTAAGCTTTGACTTATTATCCTGCTTCCTAACAGAAACACAATTAGTTAGGCCTATTACCCTATTTTTACCGTTGAAGAGCGCTCACAGAGTTTTCAATTTTCTTCTGTGAAATATAAAACGAGTTCTGTTCCTAGGAGAGGACGCCCAAGAAGATATGATGCTTTTGGAAGCACTGCAGATGTCACAACTCGAACTAGGCATCGAGTTAATAATTTCGGCAATAGCAATAGCTAATGTATAGTCACAACGGAAGTGGACAGTAAGTTTGAAGACACATAAATTGTCTTCCGGAGTTCAGTATATTCTCCGTTAAATTTTTCGTGCTTCCTTTAAAATCAGTTTCATAATTCATTTATGTTGGCAGCTTTTGCTGCGGCAGGCTACTAGTTTATCTAAGCTTCACCACACTGACCGACAACACTAAATGAAAAAGCCATGGCTGAGGCGAGGCAAAGATATTTGTAGCAGAGCGAAGAAATTATGGAATACTCTAGAAAATCGTGGAGCTAGCAGTTAGCTGTAAAGTCGTCAACCGTAATCCTCGTATCATGACAGATTTACACAGGTTGGCGCACTAGAGAACACGACGCGCCGTAACATCCCGACAGCCTTCAATTAATAATAACCAAGAATTTTGCAATGGCAGTGTTACAAATATAATTATTCCTCTTTGTCAATTGACAAGCTATTAACAAGTAATTATAGGGAACATACACACGATATAGAATTAAACAAGGATTTCAAACTAAATACTATGCAGTAATGACACGAATTCTATTATCTCAACATATTACATTTCCCATCAAATTGTATCCCGGGAGCGCTTTTATAGGTCAGGGTCGACATTTAACCTCCCCACATGACAAAACAACAAAAACAATCCATGTAATCCAATTATTAGGCATAATATTATATTATAATCGCTTTACTACAGTTGCTCTTTTAATTGATGTCATATTTACTTGCTGTGGCTGTTATTTTTGTTAGCCTACTTTTCACATTTTGCAAACATGAGGAAAAAGTAAACTTATGAGATCGGGAAAATGTGTGTCTCTGTCTGTCTGTCCTTCTGTCTGTCTGTCTGGCTGTGTGTGTGTCCCCCCTATCAACTCCTAAACGGCTGGAGCAATCGAAACAAAATTTGGTAGGAGTAAAGATCTATACCTGAATATCTCACGGCCATATTTGAAAATGATGTCAGTGCTTCCAACTGATGAAAAATCGCAATTGAAATTTGAGCTCCATGTTGGACATCTTGGAAGGTATGAATGGGAGCTATTTCGAAATTGGCACATATATAGATAATAATATTGCAGTTTAATTTCCAGAAGGCCATACATGGCAGTGTTGCCAAAATGACTATAAGATTTCTGATAAGTCCAATTTTTAAATGCATATAACGTCTACACTATCAATTGGAATTCAACCAAATTTCGTATGTGCTATGTGTACATAAAAAGATATGACTGAGCGTATTCTTAAGAGCCTCCAGGGCTGCCAACTTTAATAAATGCTCTCATTTTTTTATCCAAATACCCATATATCAGAAAGTTTGCAAGCCGCCAGCTTTAAACTATGCACACGTATAGTACCTGACATTCTATATTAATTTGGAGTAACTTATACACGTCAGTGCTACCAACATGATTCTAAGCCTGCTGAGAGGTCCAACTTTAAATACATGTAACTTCTATACTTGAAACCATTTATTATGAACCTTTGGATTTCAACCAAATTTCGTGTGTGCTATGTGTGCCATAACATGCCGATTCTTAAGAGTAACCACGGCTGCCAACTGTTAATAAATGCTGTCTCTATTTTTGTTACCCTAATATCAATAAGTTATATCAGAAAGTATGCAAGCCAATAGCTCTTAACTTTGCACACGTATAGTACCTGGCATTCTAGATTAATTTGGAGTAACTAATATAGGCCTACGCCAGTGCTGCCAACATGCTTCTTTCTAAGCCTGCTGATAGGTCCAATTTTAAATTGCATGTAACTTCTGTACTAACTAATGGATTTCATTCAAAATTGACACAACAATAGATCATATTATTTCAGATTATTTCTGACCAATACATGTATGTCAATGTTGCCAACATGATTTTACGCGCGCTGTTAGATCCAATGTTTAACTGCATGTAACGGCCATGCTATCCGCTGGACTTCAACCAAATTTTGTATTCTGTACCTTGAGAGATGGAACTAAGAATATATTCAGTCACCAGGGCAACCAACTGTAGTTTTCTATTGGGCTACATCATGCCAGGTATACGGTATTTCGAACTAATTAGAAATTTTGATATTACCAACTTAATTTCGTCATTATTCTAGATAGATCCATTTGGATTAATCATTGGCACGAATCTTAAATTGTAAGAAAAGTAGGCTCTTTAGTTCGTCACGGAACTTCTTGTTGAAACCTAATGGATAATTTGTATTACACAGATATAAAAGTTTTACAGGCAGAGTATCCTTGTCGAGACAGAACTCGGTTCCAGCCAGAGTCAATGGGATGATTATTTCTTGCTTCAAAGTACTTTTCGGAGTAAGGCAAAGATGAAGCCCATGATTGGTAAAGAGACGAAAGTTTCTGTCCTCACCGATGAATATTTATGTCACATTAGTATAATCGGATGCGCCAAAGCTGCTTATAGGTTCTCAAACACGAGTAAGCACAGTTTTAGGAACATATTCAATCTCTCTGACACTAGAAATCTAGAATTTTTGAAGGGTCCACACACAGTCAATACAAATGTTATTTTGGTATTACATTTCCTGATGAAGAACGCATTTGTGCCTTTGAAAGAAAAGTGTTGAGGAAGATATACGGGTCCGTATTCAGTGTCGCCGAAGGAAGAAAGGAAAGGAGGCAGAAGGAAGACCTATACCAACTATTAAAAAAGCAAATATTGGTAGAACCATCATATAACGACGATTTCAGTGGCTAGGGCATGTTGTTAGAGCTGAAGCAGCTATTTCTAACAGAGTTTTTAACTTCCAGCTGATTGACGAACACCCAATAGGCCGTCCAAGGTCTAAGTGGAGAGATAGAGTGATGGTGACATTGGAAGATATAATACCTACAGCTTCCCTTGGTGATGCTACTGATAGGAGGTGGAGCAGCATCTGCAATAAATATTTGAAATATATTCTGACCATAAACATGCCTCTCATATGAGATTTAACCTCTGATTTTAATTTATTTTCTTAGTTGTCAAGTAATGGAATATCTTTTGTTATGTATAATCTCTGTTTTGTAATGGGTCTTCGTGGCTTGTAGAGTACATTCAGTGACGATAATAATTATTACATTTCCTGATGTGTACATGTTTCAGGCTCCCAAATCCTACCTCAATTACAAATACACGCACTAGTACAGAGATCACAGTGACACAGGTTATCAGACATATTGTACACACATCCAAGTACACGGGGATATATGAGCATGATGTCGCAAAGCCCATAAAAGATTCAACAACACCATCAGCTCAAATGTCTTAAATCAACACGTTACAAGCATCAAAAGAACTTTTCAACAAATTGAAAACATCAACCGTAACATTCAATTTACTCTCGAAATGTAAAATAACAAAACTCTTGATTTGTTTCACATAACTATCAAAAGAGAAGTAGATCGGTTATCATATAGCCCACGGTTCTTAGGAAACCAAGTCAAACGTCTAATACAGGTGTTCTCAACATTTATTTGAGGCTGTGAGCACCATCCGCATGCCATACCAAGTACTCGAGTGCCATTACATCGAATATAATATTTTTTTTTTTTTTTTTTTTTTTTTTTTAGGGGAAGAAATGCATTTACGCACAGAGTGTCGGGCTCCTGCTACTGAGTAGCAGACTACCGACTAAAACTCCCCCTTTACTTCTGAACACTAGCCTGGAACCGTTTAGCACATTACTTCAGGCTAGAGTCATTTTATATTTGCCCGTAGGGCACTCTTCCGTAATGAATTATCTTCAGTGGCGATCCAGATCCGTCTTCTTTCTTCGGAGGATATCTTCAACAAAACTTGCTACAAGTTTCCAATGTTCTTCATTTTGTAGCATTACCGCAACAATATTGTCAGGAGATATTTCTACATCAATTTCATCTTGAAGAGACTGCCTACTTTGGACCCACCGTCCACAAGAGAAGAAGGTGTGATTAGCACTATCTACCTCATTAACACAGTAAATACAATCTGGTGAATCCACTTTCCCCATCTTCTTAAGATAAGAACTGAAGTACCCATGGCCAGTCAAAAACTGAGTGAGATAATAACCAACCTCACCATGTTTCCTCTCTGTCCAAACCTGCACCTGGGGTATCATTCTCCTAGTCCACTGGCTTCGGTGTCCTTGCTCCCATTTGATCTGCCAATTGTGAAAGGTTTGTGCTCTTGCTGTTCGTCTTGCATTTTGTAAACCTACTTCCGATTTCCTCCAGTAAATGTACTTGCGTTCTTTCGCTAGAAAAACAATTGGAATTATCCCAGCAATAACAAGAACTGCTTCTTCAGAGACCGTGCGATAAGCAGATGCCACGCGCAAAGCACCCCGCCTCTGCACTTGTGCTAGTGACTTTCTATAAATTTCCTTATCCAGGGCATCCGCCCATATTTCCGCTCCATACAGCAGAACTGAATGGATGGCTGTCATCAGTAATCTCCTCTTACTAGATTTTGGCCCACCAACATTGGCCATTAGCCGACTGAGAGACGTTACTCCTCTTGCCGCCTTATCCGCAGTCCGTCTAATTTGTTCTCCAAAATTCAATTTATTGTCGATCATGAGGCCCAGATATTTTGCTGCTGGCCGCGTCTCTACTAGTATGTGTCCTACCTGTATTGGGAGTATTGTCTGAATTCTCTTCTTTGTTAGGACTACAATTTCTGTCTTACTAAGTGCTAGAGACAGACCATGTTCCTCCATCCAACTATTGATTGTACGCATTACCATATTGAGTCGCAACTGTGCCTGCTCGACACTTCTTCCTGCTACAAGAGCAGCAACATCATCTGCATAACCTACTAGGATAGTTTCATCAGGGACTTCAGATCTCAGCAAGCTATCATATGTGATATTCCATAGATCTGGTCCTAAAATCGAACCCTGTGCTGCTCCGGCTGAGATCCGTACCCTGCGTTGTCCTTCTGTCGTGTTATAAATCAACGAACGATCTTTCAAGTAGGAATTTATCATCCGTAAGAGATAATTTGGAACATGAAATGTATTCTCCAACGCATTCAGCATGTCACTCCACTTGACAGAGTTGAATGCATTTCTTACGTCAAGCGTAACAAAGAGAACAACACGACGAGAGTGGTGATTGTAATTCTCCGCCCGCTGGACAGCTGCAACAATTTCTTGTATCGCATCCAGGGTCGATCTTCCTGTTCGAAATCCATATTTTCTTGGTGATAAGTCGCCCGCTGCCATGATCGCTTGGCGCAACCTGACCCTCAGAAGCTTCTCAAAGAGCTTCCCTGTTGTATCGAGCATACACAGAGGGCGGTATGATGATGGTAAATCCGGGTCTCCCTTACCCTTATTAATGAGCGCCAGACGACAGACCTTCCAGCAGATTATAATAATAATAATAATAATAATAATAATGATAATAATAATAATAATAATAATAATGTCACTACAACACCGTAGTCAAACCGGAATGCCAGTATGCTAGTGAATGTCTCGTACTGAACTACAAATTGGATAAATTACAAGTAGTAGAAAGAAGAATTATATGCAAAGTAATCGGTCCTATAAAAACTGCAGAATTCTGGAAATTAAGAAGTAATGATGAAATATCTCGAAAAATAGAAAACATATCAGAAACAATACGGAAGAGGACATTGCTATTTTTTGGACATTTGTACAGGATGGATGACAGTAGGTTAACCAAGCAGATCTTCACATCCCTGTGGAACAAGTAGTCAACGACAACCTGGGTGCAAGAAGTCAACGACAACCTGGGTACAAGAAGTCAAAAAGGATTTAAAAATAAATAATATCGGAGAAGAAGATATACCACAGAGATATATTTTTAGGCAAGAAAGTACCAAAAATGGAAGGATCCCATGAGAGAAAGGGAAAGAAATCCGGCTCGAAATGGTCCGAGGACAGGAAGAGGAAACATAGTGAGATGATGAAGGAATACTGGAGAAGAAGGAACAGCAAAGGACAAAGCATTGAAATTGGCTCGTGGTCCCTAGACAACCGAAACGAAAATAATAATAATAATAATAATAATGTAGCGAGCATGCTCCACTCTTTCCTTTTCCTATCTCATAAGTGTTGAAATAGCTGAGGGGGGGGGGGGGGGATTCACAGCTCACCAGGCTTGCTGCAATTGCTTGCATGACTCATGCAGATAAGATGCATTTATGTATGGGCAGTCATTATAAAACAGCATATTTCGCGTTATGTTTCGTTCCTTTTTTTAAATTTCTTCATTTAGATTAAACTACTATTTCACAAAATGACAACATGTCTGACTGTCAAATATTGTAATGGAAACACTTTTGTTTTGGTTCATACAACGGAATTCGAATTGTAGAAGAGATCACAGGGACGCTGGTGCTCGCGAACACTGTTTGGCTCGTATGACGAGAGAACCAAAGTTCATATAATGAGCAGTGTGACGTTCCAGAGAACCAGGTTGAGTACGTCTGCTCTAATATAATATAGATTGACTCTATTCACCCGGGAGCGCATGACAAGGCCACCTTTTGTAGCCTTATCTATAGGTAAAGCCCTGCGCGGATAAACAAAACGTTTTCCGCATCGATCCCGCATCCTCACGGCTTTTATCTGCATCCACACGTTTTTTATCCGAATCTACTGGCATTACAGTATTATTTTTAATTAGATAAAGCATAAAGCAACACATGGCCCGCCCCGTGGTGTTGTGGTAGCGTGCCTGCCTCTCACCCGGAGGCCCCGGGTTCGATCCCCGTCTCCGTCAGGGATTTTAAAACTGACGTGAGGGTTGGAACGGGGTGCACTCAGCCTCGTGAGGACAATGGAGTAGCTGTCTTACAGTGAGACAGCGCCCCGATCACGAATACCAAGATTAACGGCCGAGGGGACCCGACGCGCTGATCACGCGTCACCCCTATATCTGCAGGCCAAATGGCTGGGCAGCGGTCGCTTGGTCGGCCTTAGCTCGTCATGGGCTGTATAGTGCCAGAGTTTTTTTTTTATAACGCAACACATTGAGACATTTGAGGAGAAAGCCGTTCCCTTAGGTTATGTACGGTATGCCATGTGCTTTGTTAAAATGTATTGTATTACAATCAGAATTTCAAACCTTACCGTTCGGAGTGTAAAATATGCTTAAAGGCGTAATTTGAATGATATTGGCTTCAATCATCATCTTACATTTGTCATAAAAAAACATAAAGGAATAATATCTGTAATAAGTCTTAACATCCGGTTCCTAATAATGATATTCAACAAGTTCGGATTGTAATCCGAAAAGTATCCGCAAATTTACTCCAAATATTATCCGCAGTTTATCCGCTATCCGCACAGCCATGCAAACTATATCCGAATCGCGAAAAAAATGCGGATGCCTATCAGCACTATCCTCTAATGCGAGTTCCTAACATACGGCTCGTTCTCAATCCAAGTCTCGATTACAAATACACGCACTACGGCTTACACCATAGGATATCAGACAAATTTTAAACGCACCAAAAATAACGGGGTTGAATGAAACAACCGCTAATAAATGAAACTCGAGAGTGAGAGGTTCATTGCTTCAAACACCGATGCCCGCCGTGTTGGGGGCAAGAAGCGCACACTTGGACACCTACATTGCTTGTTCCGGTGCTGGGTAGTAGAATTAAAAATGAAAGAACTGTTGTTCGCTCCATGCTAGGGCCCTGGAGGCGAGCTAATGAGAATATCCGGCCACACTTCCGTTTGCCGAGTGCGATGTAAAATCTGCCGGAGCTCTGCATTCCCGGCGAAGAACGAAGCAACTGGTAATACGAATAACCTAACCAGTGATGCTACAAGTATTATATCTGAAGCGTTCTTTACGGCAGTACTCTTGGTATATAATAGGCTTAATTAGCTGGGTGGAGGGGAATAACCAAATTTGGTGTGTTAGGCTAGTGAAAGTCTAAGGTGTTCTAAGGACCACGTTTCGAATTCATTGCTTCATCCTTTGTTGTTCATTCCTTTTCCTCCAATACTTCCTCGTCTTCTCACTGTGGATATTGCTCCTCTCCTCGGACCATTTCGAGGATGTTTTCTTTTCACCACTGGCTTAAATTCCTTCCCTTTCGTATAACACTTTCTGAAAATCTCTCTATTGCATCTTGCCTTATATTGTTTTTTTAAACTCTTGTCTGACTTCCCATTGCATGCTCTGCTTGGTAATCTCTTTCATCCTTTCTGTGTAAATGCCCACAAATATCAATCAATATGAATACTACACCTACACAATAATCTCCGTGTAATAGTACATAACTCTAAGTCCTGCATATATAAAAATCCAACATGGCAACCATCCGAAATATTTAGCCTGTTCTCAATATCTACCAATCTATTACCGCAATCAAACTGAAATTGTGTATGTTGATAGCGGCAATTAACATAAATAGGATATATGAAAATAGGCTGTATAGTTCTTTTGTTTATTATTATCATCCAAGGGTTTTGCAAGAAGATAACTTGTCCCTCTGTATACTCTTCTTGAAGAAATGTTTCTCCAGGTTAGCAGTATCATCACTTGACTTTTGTCACTCGAATTCTTCCACGGAGTGTACATATAGTCTCGCTAAGGAAACTGCACCAAAACAACTTTAAATTAACTCTGTTGGAAACGACGAGATAATAATGTTTTACGTTTGTTGTAGAATACGAAAGAAGAGGAACCGTTTGCTTTTCTCTAGAGTCCTTCCCTATAAGAAAGGAAAGGGAAATATCTTGACGAGGAGTGGCATAGGGTTTGAAGCGAGCCAATTTCGGACGAAGCCAACTACGGCAAACAACTTAGCATTGTGTCGACAGGCGGGAGAGTGGTCGGAGCCATTACAACCTGAGCCTCAATCGATGGTGGGCCTCGGAGCGGCTTCGAGCCATAAAATAATACTGCCGTTCCTATGTTCAACTTTGTTAATGGTCTTTATATATTTAGAAACAAGCTGACTCTTATCCACTTCACTCTATTTCACTTTTCATGCTGCTTCAAGCGACCGTCCAATGCATACAAATGTTCGCAGCCATGCCAGGCACATTGTTACACACAATACTCAGGTAAATGTTTTGGTGAATGTATTGAAAGAGCGCTTACCTGGGCGTCAACCCATCTGGTACAATCGAAAAGCGAACTTTTTGGGAAGAGGATGAGGGTCGGGGGAGGGGGGTAGAGTTTTGTACGTGAGTTCCTATTATCGAGAAATAGTTAGACAAATATCTATTTACAGTATTTTGTTTCTTACGGTATAAGGTAAGCTAGACTTTCCTATGTTCTAAACGGCCTTAATCTGTTTCCCTGAGCAATTTGTTTTAGCTTTCTTAATTGTATCTTTTCAGTCGGTCAACACAATATAATACCAATTACTGTGAATGTGACAACCTGAAAAATGTACATGTGATTAAAATATACATATATATTATCTTAATTGTGGATTACAGAAGAGCTAATAAGGATGAAACGTTTTTTTGTTTGTTTTTTAATTATTATTTTTACTTATATCCGTTTATATGTTTCCAGTGTTTGGTTTCTTTGTACATTGAAGACGTCACAATCACCCAGTCCCCGAGTCAGATGAATTAACCTGAGGAGATTAAATTCCCCATGGCCCGGCCGGGAGTCGAACCCGTGACCCTTCGGGCCAAAGTCTAGCACGCTAACCTCTTAGCTCCATTAAAACCCCATAATGTCACCCACAAACGGCCAGTGTCCTCCAAAACGTGAAAGCACGGCAAAAACCCACACATTGTGGAAATTTGATTACTCGTAAACACTAAAACATTGTGCACCCGACCTATTTAATATCTGCAATGTTGCAAGACCGAGAAATAACAAACCCTACAACAAACAGTCTCCCTCCACCAACAAATGTATTAAAGTGTAGCTCCTATTGCTGTGATATACTTAAACTAGCCCCAAAGTAGAATGGTAAACTAATAAGCAGAAATGACCTACGAGTGCTCTACTGGGATGATGGTAAATATCTAGAACTGCAACATACAGGAACAGTATTTGTCCATTAATAATGTGTTGAAAGATTTGATGTGGAGACTTATTTGACTTGTGGAATGTCTACAAACTGCTCTGTCAACAACTGTCCTGAGTTAAACCACCAATCTGTTTTCGCAAGTCACCAATATCAAGATAAACGTTTGTAATTTTAGGTGCTCAAAGTAAATATACCTCAGATCTTGAAACTGGATGTACACCACTATTTCATGGGATAGAAGATTTTTTAAACTGATTTAAATTTGCTGAGTATTTAGAGAGAAATGCATGGAAATTAGAACTGGGTAGATTCAAACATCTCATACATAAGCTAGAAGTAACTGATATAAGGGTAGCGAGGACAGGCGCCGGGTCACTCCCTTTTTGTCGTAGTCGTACGGATTTTAATGCAGAAAATTTTCACCTGGTGTCTGTCTTCCTATGAACTATTCCCATTATAAAATGAGGTTAATTTATATTTTTTCAGAGAAATGACAATAATTTTCGCAACAGTGTAATTGGCCTGGATGGTGGCGGCAAAGCAGTCATTTCAATTGTTTTGAACAAAGGAACTATTGACGAAGGTGTCCCTAGATCCTAAACATGGGTCAACTAGACCGTGATGTATATGATTGTACTGCACCAAAATATTGTCTCGACTAACGGGAGCCGAAAATTGTCACGCGAGGGTAAAGATGACGACGATATGCTTCGAACCTTTGACGGAGTCATATTCAGCGTTTTTCTAAGGATAACACTATTCTAATTAAAATGTAAAATAATAAAAGGTTCAAAATAAACTGTAAATAAATGGATATTCTTACAAACATTAAAATTTAGAAATTGATTTGAAACATCATTATTGTGAATCCTGCTAAAGACCTCGAAACAAGCTACTGAAATATTCTCAAAAATGACGTGTAGTCAAAACTGGGAATTTCTTGAAATATTTTCAAAATGATGTGCATTCAGTTATCAATACGGAAAAATTTCTTCGAACGTTTAAATTCGTATATCCTGTGACTTGTTGCAATTTGATAATATCGGTTAGAACTTGTTAGCCTAATATGACATAAATATGACCAAGCGAGCACTGTTCCTTATTGACGAAGTATAAGTTCTGAAGATTATCAACCTTAAGCCAATATTAATTAGTACTTTTTATTGTACCGTACCTGTTCCGGCCACATTGTGGCCTTCCTCAGCACGAATAATAATATGAATAGAAATGCAAGACATACATTAAATAAATGCAAATGCAAATGTTTATGTTTATCTCTATCTCTGTCTCTGTGATTGTGCTTATGCTTATGCTTATAGGTAGGGTTATTTTTAAATAGTACAAGCCATGTCGATGGCACTATCAAGCAACACACACCTAGCCACACACCAACATATTGTTTGCCGGACTTAATGTATTCACTCGGAGGCAAGCAGGTCGACTGACCCTATCTCCTCGCGGGGAATTGTACCGCCATTGACTAACAATACAGCTGTCTCCTTGCGACAGTTATAACTGTAGTTCAAGACCTAATCTCACTGGCGTGTTTATGAGTACTAACATTTTTATAGGTCAATACGAAGGTTCCATGAAACCTTCTTGCAGGCAAACAAAATAATGCACATGTATAGCTTTACTGTTAATTATAGCGCTCCCATGGGAGTCATATATCCACTTCTCAAACAACGTAACTTAATTGTGTTACAAAATAAAAATCGTCTTGATTCTCGTCGTTTTCTCATGCGAGCACAAATTACAAATATTATTGTCCGTAATTAGCATTCTTTATACTATACGGCACGTATTGTGGGGCAGCAGTTACAAAGGCGCTGAGACGAGAATCGAACCAACCTTTAATAAGTTATGCTGATCCATCCCAGAGCCCATAATAAAAGTTCTTGGCAGAGGTGGGAATTAAATCAAGTATCTTTTGGGCAGGAATCTGAACATTTATCCCCCCTAATTCATGTATAGATATCCCTCTATATATCTATCCCCTTTCCTGAAACACTGCAGCAGCCAGCAGGTTGCGCTCTGGCCCAGCAAATACGACGAGTCCGTCAATTTCAGTTGCACACCTGTAAGAAATAAAGTCCCCACAAATTCTCGAAAAGAAAAAAATTCGCCGCCAATTTGATTGCGGGAACAGTCCATACATAACACAAAGACCATCCCCTTTATATATACAGGGTTATTCTGCTAAGAAGCAAAGCCAACTCCGTACAGGCCATGGAGGCCCTGGGAGTTGTGGAAGGTAGAGGCTAGCACTAGATAGGATGGAGTTGTCAGCTCCACGCCCGGCCGTCTTTGCTCCTGGCGGCATCGGTGGCGTAGTCGGTAGCATGCTGAGCTTCTATGCCCAAGATAGCGGGTTCAAACCCAGCCAAAACCGTCCGATTTTAAGAGCATTAAAAATCCCTCAGTATGCCTTCCTTCGGAGGGGAAGTAAAGCCGGCGGTCCCATGTCATAGATTTATGGCATGTTAAAGAACCTTCCACTAATTACACCTGTGTGAAGCTAAATTGGATAGGTTAAGAATGTAAACAACGCTCTTAGGTTTCTACGTTCGTTGCCAAGAGCTGACTGCGGTGGCGTCTAGTAGCTAAGTTATGAACTTGGCCTAGTAGTCGTTGACGGTGGCGCTTGGCGGCAAAAGTAGGAACTATTTGAAAAATTCTTAAGTTGCAGTCTGTACTTAAATTAAAAAACAGATAACACACACTAATACAGTCATCACAATTAACACCGGTTATCAGACAGATTCTACACACACCCAAAGTACACGGGGCTACATGACCGCGTTGTTGCAGCCCCTAAACTTAAGAACCAACCAACCTTCTTTGCTCCCAGGAATTACACCGGTACTCATTTATGGTGTAGGCTGAGTGAACCCCAGGGCTATTTGCGTTTTCCAAGGTGGTAGTTTTGTTTCTGAAATGCTCTACCTGGGTGGGGATCGAACCCACTCCCTTTCAGTTAGAAGCTCAGCGCCTCTACTGACTGCGCCACGCGGCTAAGAAGGCCACCTCAAATATCTAGGGAACCGTTGAAGATATCAACATTCGGTTTCCAAATTCGTAAATCGTATTAATGGGCTCATGACCCAGCAACTATGGTTTGTGTAATGGTACTATACTAATTTAACCCGCTAGAACAAGTAATATTCAGGTGGCGAGTTCAGTGATGTGCTTATTTTGCTAATCTGACGAGTACTTTTTGAGATAATAAAGGTTTCCATGTGTGTCTGCATTAGACAGGAAGCGATACGCCAGCCCCTGGAATGATGAGTGCATGATTCTCTTGCGTGACCCACTCTTTGTTGACATACCGAATTGATTCCATTATTTGATTACTGTGTTGTTGTGTACATCTTTTGAAATAGGAATGTCTGTTTCACGGGCTTATAGGCCGTGTTCTAAGGACATTTTGTTGTCCTGACGTTTCGCTGAAAACTGCGTTCAGCATGTTCACAGGTTACATTAAGCGAGGTAAGACAAGTAAACAGAAGATATATAAATAGTCAACAACCCACACATAGAGGCTACCATAGCAACGGCGTACCACATAAAAGTAAATAGTTTTAACAACAAATTGTATATCCGCCTTAGTCAATACATAAACGAAAATAAATTATAATTACACTTGCTCCTGGTACATGTTTCAGGGATTAATAGCTTTTATTCCCTTCATCAGCCAAGACAAATATCCGAAGAAAAATATAAAATAGCGTAGCACTCAAAAAACAAATGGCTATTTAACTTAATATGGTGCACCATATAAGCAAGCAAGCTTGTAGTTTAACGTAACCGTTAATCTCACGATCATAAGCCACGGGACCTCCGTTTTACGTGGAATCCGAACCACAGGACATGGCATTTCACATCGAAAATCTCACATGCATTGACCGGGAATCGGTGCACCATATAAGTAGGTCACAGAAAATGTTGAGCAAAAATAAAAAAAATATATGAAACAGCGATGATATTCAGCCATCAAAACACAGAGAATCAGTGGACAGTTCATTCGTGAATCCGCTTCAAAACACTGGTCGAAGCTTGAATTGGCAAAAGTCACAATACTGCACCATATGATCACAACCAATGCTTAACAGGTCCATAAGTCAAATCAAATGCCTGGATACAAACTAGACGAGCGTGGAAGGAACAACTTCATATAGCAATGAGGTTAGCTCAATGCATAACTTCAGGCGAGTGGCAATACTTCTTTTCGTTTTTCCAATATATACTTGGCCACGATCACACGGGATTTTATAAACCCCTGTCGCGGTATCAGGATGACGCTTATCATTAGCGGACCTAAACATGTCCTTAATTTTTCTCGTAGGCCTGTATATGGTCTTTATATCATGGGACTCGAGTAGCCTCCCTATTCTGTCCGTGACCTTTTTTATATATGGAAGGAAAGCTCTAGCCAGAGGCTGCTTGTCTCCAATTACCCTCGTAGTTGGACGTCTTGGATGGAGTGCTCGCTGGATATCTTTCTGGCTGTACCCCTCAACGAGGCCCTTCGCGCATTGTCTGTGAATTTGGATTTTCTTCGTAAATTTCTGTATTAGGCTTTGGATAATGTACACCATCTTTTGTTCTTGGTCCAAGGATTTTTCTCATTATTTTACGTTCTTCCACTTCCATTTGGTGTTTTAGTGTTTTGTGTTGGAGATTGAGTGTTTCTGAAGCATAGAGAGCTTCAGATTTGATTACAGTTGTATAGTGGCGAATTTTGCAGTTCCAGCAGAGACTCTTTTTGTTATAAATATGTTTTGTTGATTGAAAAGCAGTTTCCATTTTCTGACGCCTCGATCCAATTGATTTCCTTTCGTTACAGTTTGCTGTAATCCATTCAGCTAAATATATAAATTCGTTTACTCGAATGATTTTGTTATTGCCAATTTGAAGTTCATTTGATGCGGTTTTGATGTCAGTCATTATTTTAGTTTTTTCAAACGAGATTTGTAATTCAATTTTCGCCGCTTGTTGCTGTAGTAGTTCAATTTTCTTTTGCGCGTGAGAGATATAGCTTTTTATAGCTTTTTCATTTTTTCACGTATATGTATTGTGGTGGGCAAAACGCACCCTACTGTGGTGAGAGGATTTTTTTTTGTTACCAAGGCTGAAATGTACTATGAATGTTGTGTTGGGTTTTCATTCGTCTCGCAGTATCTCCGTTTGATTAGTGTAGGGTTATTAATATGCTAAAAGAAGGTGTTATTTTCTATTTTCTTGCCCAAAATAGTTAATAAGATATTTTCAGCGATACGTCTTACAACAGAGAACTGTGAAAAGGAACACTTAGTGTTCTTATGCTGTTTAGTTTGTGCCATATGTATCGGAATTAGTTAATAGAACTCATGTTGAAACTAATATTCACTTGGGAACATATTTTTGTAGTAAAGAAACATAATCAAACTGAATTCTTGCTTGAAAACTGCCAGCGAGTGGAGAAAGGAATTAAGTCCATTCATGTCAAAACAGTATCTTTCAAATGCGTTGCACTATATTTTAATTCAAAACTGTTTATAATATTGCATAACGACGGTATTTGCCATTTAGGAGAACATGACTTTTGTAATTTGGTGAGAAAATAGTTCATTCCTTCTCCTGAAAATGCAAAGATGTGACTTAGTTCCTTTCTCCACCGACCGATTCAATTGTACATGCCTTAGGCTCACCGACTGCCCTGTGTACGACTGTGAAACTGGGACTTACCAGCCAAAACCAGTGCCGTGAACTGTAGTTTGTTCATTTCTAGACATCAGTTAATGTTTCGTTTGCACACTCCTCAGACTGTCTTGCTTGCTTACTTATTTCTATTGATGCTCCTGAGTGTTGTACAGAGCTATGTTGTTCTTTTTGTTTCCTTTTCTTTATTTCTTCTTATAGAAAGCCATGATTAAGAAGGTCTGTGACCCAGTGAAGCAGCCTCCAGCAGATCGATATCGGTTTATACTTATGGAAATGAGTGCCAAGGGGAAGAGTTTACACAAGGGCTGGTGAATACAGTAGTCTCCATTCAGAAACCCGAGTTGCTCGCCATGAAAAGCGAGCTCTATCCACGAACAAAACAGTGGCCGACCATTGTGTGGGTATCATGTTACATCTTCTCGTTCATTAGTTCATCAGCAGACAACAGCGACCGACTCTTTCAGTTACAGACCTCAGTTCAAGACGCTACAAGAATGGAACAATTCTTGTCACACTCAGGACCCTCGCAGCGCCAACAACACTCGCTATGACTTCTTTTTGTTGAGTTTGGTGTTTCTTGGCGGCAGTTTCTCCGGGTGGGCACCTAGCATTGTTGTCTCCCTTCTAAAACTATGGTACATATTTACCCATGGATCTAGCCTGTAGCAGAAGTCACGACATTACATTGACACAATCTGTTGAAATACAGTTTTGTTGTTAATTATTTAGGAGCTTTGCGACATCATGGTCAGGTAGCCCCGTGTACTTGGGTGTGTCTAAAATTGTCTGATAACTTTTGTCACTGGGGAAATCACGGAGAAATTACGCAACTTTGGGCAAATATGCAGTACAATTGTGTTATAATAAATTACTAATTAACAATTATTATTCCATCTTATCTTCATCGTTAGGGCTACTAAAGACTTCTTGCGGGCCCACCAGATATTCATCCTTTCAGAGTTGGCTTTCTTCCAAGCATCCGAAAGAACAACTACGGTTGAATTGTGACTTCTTCTTGATGAGCATGTTTAGGTGTGTGTTTGAATGTCTGTTTCTGAAATTCCATACCTTAAAAGGTCCGTATCGATCTTCAACAGCCAAGGAGGAATCGTTTTGAGTCTTCTAAAGTAGGATAACAAACATTTTGATATTCTTTCAGCTGTCAATATGAAGAGGTAAGCGTAAATGGCTTTCCTTCTTTTTCGGATTACACTTGATATCTTTTCGGTGTGGGTGTATATTAATTTCTAAGTTGCTCGGAAGTCTGTAAACACCATCTTTGAAGTTGAGACTAATATATTTTCTGATATAATCCCCCTTTCCTTAATTGCCAGCTTTTGAACAGTCTATATGATCGAAGTGCTGAACATTCTGCTGTATATGATAATTTATTATTATTATTATTATTATTATTATTATGTTAACCAAGTCATTGGGTACAATTCGCCATTTCATCGGCAATTGGTGCAAGATGGAGTGGAGTTCTCTACAGTATACTGGAAGGTTGAGGAACGAACGGACTATGGAGCAGGTCCCTAAATTAACCACTTTCTGCATTTTGATTGAGTAATAAATTCCTGTCGCCACATCTATCGTATCTCTTCAGACAGGGGAATGTATTTGGTCACTTTATCAGCACTTTCTGGATATTGTGCGAGTTACGGACTGCAATGTCTATTAAATGAGATATCTTGGGCACTTTATCAATAAGAATAATGTCGGGCCTGTTTGCTGATATAGGTCTATGTGTAATCACTGATCTGTCCCAGAAGAGCTTGTTATTATTATTATTATGATTATTATTATTATTATAGGGTATTGGGACGACTGCCTCGGATAACTGTACACCCACGATGTTGCTGCCTATGGATTCGGTAACTTAGCGCTCCGCCGGCTGAAGGCTGAAGTATATCACGTGTGTGCTAATGACCGAAAGTTCTCGTGTGCAGCCATATGGTGCACTTGCCTGGAGGATCAGTTGTTCTTGGAGAGAAAGGAATTGGTGAGGAGGAGTTGTGTAATGAATAGAAGCGAGGGCAAGCTGTACTAAGGAAACATATAACATAGTGAAGTACGGTCTAGCACAGTATCGTTAATTAAATCTTGAGAAACATAATGTATCACCCAAATGTTTGTCTCTCCAACATTAAGCAGCAATTTAACTTCTCAAGATCGTATTGCACACAGCTCATTGCCATACACATGCAATGTTCCATCGTCTATTCGTTGTTTTATTAACTAGCTTCAAACATCTTGGTCACTCGCCCGGCTGTCAAAAATAGGATTTGTTAGTTGTTGCCTGAGATTTCAGTCTTTTGACTGGTCTGATGCAGCTCCCCATGCCTCCCTGTCCTTAGCTAATCGTTTCATCTCTACATAGCTACCACACCCTACATCCGAGGCAATCTGTTTAACGTATTCTAACCTTGGTCTACCCCTACAGTTCTTGTCCTCGACCCTTCCTTCCATAACTAAGCTCGCTATTCCTGGGTGTCTTAGTATGTGTCCTACCAACCTATATCTTCCCTTCATTAGCAATTGTCAGAAACATCTCCCCTCTCCCACTCATCTTAACCCTCGGACACTCGCGCTAGTAATAGATACATTTTTTCTCGCGCGGGCTACATATGTACCGCAAACAGTTATTCAATCTGATTGACTCGCACACGTTATTTTCGGTGTTCAGTTTCAATAATATGATAGTTAGTAGTATATATAAGTATTCTAAGCTAAATATGAAGATTTTATGTAGGCATTTGTCTTTATATGGAGAGAAAATACAAAGTTAAGAAGAAAATTCAATTTTATCGTACATCTTGGGTAAAACTGCAACAAAAATAAAACTAATGGAACTAGAACTGTTAAATTATGTTTATGTAAACCTAAATACTTACATTAGTGCATATTCAGATTGGAATTTGACAAAAATAAAACTAGGTAAGATAATTTCCTTAGATAATCAGCAAATTTTATGAACAATTTCAGTATTTTCATTTATTTTTTCTCGAAGTTTTGAAGTTTAGTTTTGCCCTTTTGGCTACAATCCATAGCCCAGGAAGTCCATAAGCATGCTCAAACAAGTTTGTCACTCAAGCATTCTGTGCAAATGGACACAAAGATCCGAGAAGATATTCATTGCACTTTGCGCATCTGTTCCTTGTTGATTTAACACTTCCTCGTCCACAAAAGAAGCAACAGCCTACTTTATTTCCTCTACACTCAAGCTATCACTACTTTCATCTAAACACTGACTGATTTGAAAGTCATCTTCATGACCGCCTCCTGTGAGGCAACGTTTCCATTGCACGTTCAATTCTGAAACAGCGATGCTCGCGCTGGCTACTATTGTAGCCCAGACGACTTCTAATGCATCTGGTGTCAGTTTGGTGCAATTGGTTCAGTTGGAATCACAATTGTCTGTTAAATATAGCATCAACAGGCAGCTACAGAGATTCTCAATATTCCTAGCAAAAAATATACTCTGCGCTACAACAAAATAAATCACTGGGCTACACCTGTAGCCCGCGCGAGTATCCGAGGGTTAATACCCCTTCATTTGTTACCCTATCTACCCATCTGATCTTCATCATTCTCCTGTAACACCACATTTCAAACTGTTCAATTCTCCTCTTTTCTGCTGCACCAATAGTCCTAGTTTCACTTCCATATAGCGCCACGCTCCAGACAAAGGCTTTCAAAGTATGACTTCCTAATAACTATTCGATGCCAACAGATTCCTTTTTTTTTGTAGAAATGCTTTTCTTGCCTGAGCCAACCTACTTTTTATATCCTCTTTGCTTCGTCCATCACTGGTCATTTTGCTTCCTAAGTAACAGATGTCTATATGTATTCTACAGGGTGTCCGAGAAGTCCCCGTACCCCTTCGTCAAAACAGTATACTGTATTGTGGAGTACTTGCATATTAAACTATGTATCCAGGGGATCTTTATGTCCACCATCATGCCTTACATAGAGTTATAACCGTCTCCAAGTTCTCATTGACATCTTGCGGAGCATCTCAGGAGTTATGGTACGAAAGGCTTCCTCCACACTTTGGCGCAATTCTTCATTAGTCGTGTGCCGACGTTGAGCCACATGCGACTTGATTATTCCCCATGATCATGATCCATGATCCATGATTCCCTTGTCTTGAAGCTGAGGTATTAACCAAGATTGTAACATGCAAATAAGATTTTCCATTCACGTACCCATCAAAACAATACCGTATGTGCTCGTTCGTGCACCCACACACACGCTACTAATCGCTCTTTAATAGTGTAGCTGTCTCCGCTCACGTCAGCCATGACTTCACAACTGAAATGAGTCTGACATGAACGCCTTTGAGAGCATCAAAGCAGGGATACCAATAAAACAACTATTTAATTCCCCAATTATACAAACGCAATTGTCCAAGTCATAATATAAAAAAAAAAAATAATATAATAATACTTTTATTGCAGCTAAACAGCCATTAAATACATTTAAATACACTATGTTTGCGCACCTGCGCCTTGGGTAGCATAGTCTTTTATGGACTTTATTCTTTTGCTGCATTTTTCAATATGGTAGCGTTCACATGTGTGTCCGCATAGTTGACATACACATGTGTCATCCGGATCATGGTATGCTTTGTTTGTATAAATCAAATGGTGAAAACCATGAACTGCCAGGCGTGTGAACATGTGCCTCATCTCAAAGCTAGCAGATGTCCACGCCCGGTCAACCATGGCCCCCGTTCCATAAAATTCCAGTGGGATTTCTTCTCTCTTCCTTCTGAGAGTCGTTAATAGGTTTTCCGCACCTATTGTGCTAGGTAATACTAGAAGCGTTCTAAAGTCTTCAATTAGGAATGTTTCTCGCGCGAGGAGGTAGACTAGCCGAGATTTGGTCATCTTGGAAACTCCAATAGCTTTTTTAATGTATAATGCTTTAACACTTTCAAGTGATGATAGATTCTTTTCAGTGAGGAAAGGCCATATGATTTCTATTCCGTATGTCAATATTGGCATTATTTTATGTTTAAATAATGCCATTGCTGTCTCGAGGTTGAGTGTTCTGATATATCTTATATCGTGCATCGCCCGAACCGCTTGTGTAATTTTTTCTGTCACATGTTTTGTAAAGCATTTTGCACTTGTTTGTAGAGTGATGCCTAGGTATTTGAATTCTTTTACTATATTTATTCTTTTTTCCTGTATGAAAATTTCTGTTCCGGTCGGTACCTTTCCTCCTTGTCGAAACACCATCATTTGTGTCTTAGATTTGTTGATGTCAAAATTATATTCAGTGCACCATTCCTCCATGTCTTTTAGAATGTTTTGTAGTTTTATGATGTTATGTGATCCGATCACAATGTCATCAGCGTACGCATATGATACAATATCTGTCTTTTGAGTTATTCTCATTATGTCTTCCGCTGCTAGGATGAAGAGCAAAGGGCTGATTGGGTCACCCTATAGTACTCCATTCGTTTGAATTATCGGATCAGAGAGTGATATATTATCCGAGATTCTTATGTTGTTCCAATGTAGTACCGTATGTATAATTCTTGTCCATACATTATCTCTATCTAGAGCTTTTTCCAGCTTCAGTTTCACAAGATCACGGTTTATGCGATCAAATGCTTTTGTGAAGTCTATAAATACTGCGTAAAATTTTTCTTTTCTTTCCATGACTTGCCAAATGTTATTTAATAATAGTTTTATTGCAGTAAGAGTTGACCTTCCTTTCCTGAATCCAAATTGTGTTTCTGGTAGTTGTACATCTATTTCTTCTGTGATTCTTTCTGTTATTAATTTAGTGAATATCTTGAACGGAATGTTCTCCAGTGCGATGCCTCTGTACATATTTGTATCATATGGGTCACCTTTGCCTTTATAGAGAACTTTTATTGTAGACTGTCTCCATCTCTCTGGTATTGATGCCGTCTCGATGCATTTATTATATAATTTCGTCCATATTGGTAATAGAAGGTGTGCCGTGTCTTTTATGTATTCACCGAATATGTTGTCTGGTCCAGCAGCTTTGCTTTTCTTAATGCTTGCGATTATATTTTGAACTTCTTTTGTTGTTAGTGGAGTTCATTCCAATGTCGTTGTTTGGTCAGTTCCTTCTATGTTTTCCGGTATGTTTGTTATTCCTGCCCTGTTGAGTAGATCGTTAAAGTGTGTCGTCCATTCTTGCATATTGATATAGTGGGTCTGTGCCTGTTTCCTAGGGCGTAGTGCGATGTATGGGTCATTCTTGGCCTCTTCCACGATTCTTTTTCCTTCCGCTTCCCAGAATGTCCTTTTCTTTTCACGTATCAGTGTCTTGTAGTCACTTCTTTTCTTGTTATATTCTTGAAGGAAAAGAAGACTCTCGCAATTCGTCCTTAGCTGGTGTAAGGCCCCCAATACGTATTTTTTAGATAGGTAGCATTCCTGGTCGAACCATTGTTTTGCCTTTCGATCTTTCCTAGGGGTTGTGGCTTGTATTAGGAGTTCTTCAAGGACTTGTACTGCTTCATCTAGTCTTGAATCTTCTGTTAGTGTTTCTATTTTCTTTATAAGGTCGGGTCTACCTTCTACTTTCCCACAGTCTATCTTCCTTGATAAGAGCTGTTTACTTTGCCTCTTTGTTGTACACAAGTCTCCCTGTATTACTATTTTCAAAGGAATATGCTTTCTTATAGGTGTATGATCTGCTGCCCATAGTGGAGCTATTTCTCCTTTTATGTGACCTCTTATAAGCGCAACGTCTATCGCACTTTTCCCATTATGGCATATATATGTAGGTATGTTGTGGTTATTCAGAAGGTGTAGGCCATCTTCCTGCATTTTTTCCATTACTAATGTTGTTTTATAGTTTTGTGCATCCAGCCTACAATTTAAGTCTCCGGCTAGGATTAGAGGGATGTCGTGCCTACTCAATGATATTAGTTGCCCTACTTCATCTATTATCTCCATGGCCGTTGTATACGGTTGAAAGTAACAGGTAATAATGGTGATGTATTGTGTTTCAATTAGCAGAGAGTGATCTAATTTAATTTCTGAGATTATTGGCGTCAACCATGGCTTTAATAGGATAGTAATTCCACCTGCAGGTCTTCCCCTTTCTCCTTGTTGCGCTTGAAGATGTATACAGTAATATTCTGCGTGTTGCCAATGATCTGTGAGAAATGTTTCTGTTAATAATACTGCGTCGTATCCACTCAGGCAATCTTTGGGTGCTGAGCTTAGTGCGTTCTTCAAACCTTCAATGTTCCATAACATAATTTGTAAGTTGTCTTTTCTCACATATTCTCCATTTTTTGAGTTACTCATACACCACTCATCTGTTTTATTCTGGTTGTATCCTTGCATTCCTCCGAAAAAGCCGAAAACGTCTTACGGTGATGTTTGCTGGCCAAAAGTCTTCTTTATT
Organism: Meconema thalassinum; assembly: GCA_946902985.2. NCBI lineage: Eukaryota > Metazoa > Arthropoda > Insecta > Orthoptera > Tettigoniidae > Meconema > Meconema thalassinum. The sequence continues at coordinate 448,234,945 of OX336393.1, read as the reverse complement.
TATTCTTTCCAGGTATTTAAAGGGAATTCCCACTTTGAAATACTTTGTATCAAATTTCGTTAAGAATTCTTCGCATATAATTTCTCCTATAATTTCCTTTTTGATGAGGAATTTCCTTATGGACTCGGCTGTGGTTTCCTGTTGCACTCTTCCTATAAATATCCAGGCCATCTTTTCTACTGCTTGTAGGTTTACGTCTTCCATTCCTGTGCCTGTTATAGATGCTTGATGTCGTGGTAGTTGTCTTTGTTTCCTGCCTATGACTTCCGTCCATTTCTTTTCAGCTGTAATGTGCTTTGGTGTTTCTTGATTATGAACTTGTGAAGGGTTGCCAGTTATTGGTGGGAAACTAATTGTTTTTACATTGATTTCCATATTATTTTCTGTGGGAGTCAATTCTGATTGAGTTCCTATGTTCCTATCGAAGCGATACGGAATTGATTGTTTTGATTTTTTATTTCCTAGATGGGATCCTATTTCCAGTTTATCTTTAATTTCAATTTCATCTCTTATCGTTTTTTTGATATTACTAGTGATGTTCTCCATCATTGTCTGCATTTGATGTGCTATTGTTTCTGTAAGTTTGTCTTCTAGCGCTCGACCTATCTCTGCGCTTTGTTCGTTATACTTTCCTCCAGTACGTGTCTGTAGTGGTATGGTACTGCTTAAATCTCTTTGCTTAATTACTATTTGGTTCATGTACACCGCTAGTAGGAGGCGCTCCTTGCTGGTGTCTGTCTGTTTCTTCCACTGCGGCTATTCCTTTATATCCCACCAACTTCTGGCACTGTCTATGACAATCATTCGTGACATCCTGCCCTACCTCAGTGGGTGTCTTGTTCGCTTTCTCTCTGATAGGCGACACTATCTGCTGGTTGTTATTTAAACTTTCTTCCTCTCCGTTAGATGTCGTCCTCTTGCAGCGCCGTTTGTCATTGCCACTCGTAGCTTCATTCTCTGCATCAGTAGATGTCGTTAGTTGTTTAATGATTTGACTATCTTCTCCCTTGTTTACATCTCTCTGGTTGTCAACCGTAACCTCATGTTGTGATCCTTCCTTTTCTGGATTTATTTCTAATACATTTGATTTCAACATTTTGCAGCAGTTTCTTATCTCACTTACCGCTTTCAGCATGCCATCCTTCATTTCCTTCTTCAAGTAGCCTCCTACTTCCGTGATATTCACTATGTATGTAAGAGCACTTTCCAATCTGCTTTCTATGATATCCGCCATTTTGTATCTTACCAAACTAGGGGTACGGGGACTTCTCGGACACCCTGTATATATATATCTATATATTCCGCGGAGGCCGAAAGCGCGAACGCGCTACCTCGTCCCTCGCTGGCATCAGGGTTTCAATCCCACCTCGGCCGTCCTGAATATGGTTTTCGTGGTTTCCCATTTTCACCACCAGGCAGATGCTGGGATGGTTCCTTTCAACAGGCCCATGGCTGATTTCGTTCCAATATCCCTTCCCCCCAGGGGCTCACATCTAGTGGGACGTGGGTTGGCGACCACAGGACCCCAGCTGAGTCCGGCATTGCTTCCACTTACTTGTGCCGGGCTCCTCTCTGTTATAGTTCCTGTCGGCCTCCCTTGGTCAACTCTTGTTCTCTTCTGAACTTGACGGTATTAGGGTAAACGAAGCATAGGGAGTCGCTTCCTTACCCGCCTTAATTGGCCCTTCTCTCATCTTTCCGGCTCCCTAATTCTTCGAGGGTCCACCTTCGTTTTCTTTTACATTTTGTACGTCAATTCACTTCCAATTAAATTTTGTACGTCTTTTCAATCTAAATTTCGTTTTGTGAGTTTTTTAAATCTAAATTGCATTTTGCACGTACTTTCAATCTCAATTGCATTTTGTAAGCATTTTGATTTTCACTTGCATTTTGAGAGCATTTTGAATTACAATTGCATTTTGTATTTTCAACCTAAATTGCCTTTTGTAAGAGTTCTCAATATAAATTGCATTTTGTAAGGATTTTGAATCTAAATTGTGTTTTGCAAGTATTTTGAATCTAACTTGCCTTTTTGTGAGTATTTTTAAAACCTAAATTCCATATTTTTCATATTGTTTTTGCTTTGTGTTTGATTTTGGTTTTTGGTTTCGTGTTTGTTGTTTTCTGCTTTGCCTTTCGTTTTTGATTTTTTGCTTTGTGTTTATTTTTCTTTCGTTTTTTGTCTTTTTATATTTTTAGAGTATTTTCATTCTATGAAAAAAATAGGCTTATGAGATCACCTATAGTCCGTGTGTGTGTGCGTTTGTGTGTGTGAGGTGTGTGCCCCCCTAATAACATTTAAACGGCTGGAGCTATTACAATGATACTCGGTAAGATCATAGCACAATTCTGGCCGAACCCGACCGAGCCCTTCAAATTTTATTGTGTCTCACCAATCCAACATGGCGGCTGTGCGAAATATTTCATCAGCATTCAGTATCTCCGAAACTATTACCGATATCGCCCTGAAATTGTGAATGGTGATAAAGGGCACTCCTAGAAGTCAATCTATGAGACTTTCAAAAACGTGGTGACTACAAAACCAACATGGCGGCCAAGCGAAGTCGAGACTTTTAAATAGACTTTTCTCGCGATTTAACTATCCAAACGTAATGAAACTGGTACAGCAAATGTTTATACACATTGTAATGCACTGGAGTCTAATTTAGTTCAATTGTTTACATAACCTCAAAATGGCGGTTGTGCGAATTATTTCAATGACATTCTATATCTCCGAAACTATTACAGATATCACCCTGAAATTTTGTACGGTGATAAAGGGTACTAATACAAGTTTATCTACGTATCTTTCATAAACCTGTAAAGTACAAAACGAACATGCCGGCCAAGCGAATTTGAAATATTTTAATAGATTTTTGCTGTGATTTAACTCTCTGAGCGCAGTGAAATATGGTACAGTAAATGATTTTGCAGATTGTAATGCACTGGCATCTAATTTAGTTCAGTTGTTTACATAACCTCAAGATGGCGGCTGTGCGAAATTTTAAAATAAAGTTTTTATTTCTTGTGTCGTAATCATGCGATCGAAGTGAAAGTTTTATAATGAACCTAGGCAATAATTGGCCTTGAATGGTACATAACTCTCTGGCCTATACATTAACAATCCAAAATGGCGAGCATCCGAAATATTTAGACGGTTCTCAATATTTATGAAACTTTTACAGCAATCAAACTGAATTTTTTTATGTTCATAGAGGCAATGAACATATTATGTTCACATATAGGACTTTCAGTAACCTGGTGAGCACAAATCCAACATGGCGACGACGCGAAGTATAAATATTCACATGGACGTTCCTCGCAATTTAACCATCCGACAGTGAAACTTGGTACAGTAAATCCTTATACGAATTTTAATCCACTGGCATCTAATTTATTTCAATTGTTTGCATAATCACAAGATGGCAGCTGTGCGAAATTTTTAAATCTCGTTTTTATTCTTGTGTTCTAATCATGCGATTGAAGTTTGAATACCACACGTACATAATAATCTTAATGTAATAGTACAAAAATAAAATTCCAACCTGGCGACCATCTGAAAATATTAGACGGTTCTCAATATCTACGAATCTATCACAACCTTCAAACTGAAATTTTGTATGTTTATAGGGGCAATTAACATGACTAGGATATATGAAAATAGGCTGTATAGTCCTTCACGGAACTACTTGTTTGTTTTTGCTTTAATGCGAAGAATAATTTTATTCAAAATTAACATTTAATGGAATTATGTCTTTTAATTATAAGGTGTGTTCAAAAAGTAACGAGCTGGAGGCATAATTACAGAAACCAGTACCTGTATGTTAGAAGTATTGACCCTGGCTGTTGAGGCACTTGTCCCACTGTGACACGAGGCGGTGAATGGCTGTCTCATAAAATTCGCTGGGCTGCGATGTGAACCAGTTCCGCACGTTCAGCTGGACGTCGACGTCCAAGGTGAATCGTTGGCCCCGCAGAGCCCTTGTCAGGGGACCAGACATGGCGTAATCACAGGGAGAGAGGTCTGGACTGTATGGAGGGTAGCCGAGATCCTCCCATTTGAATTTCTGCATGAGTGCCGCGACTGGTTTGGCCGTATGAGGTCGTGCATTGTCGTGGAGCAGAATGACCCCACGGGTGAGACTGCCTGGTCGTTTTGTTTTGATCGCTTGGCGAAGGATGGTCAAGGTATGCGAGTGACGCTGAGCATTCAATGTTGTCCCGTGCGGCATGAAGTGTATCAGAAGTGGACCATCTTGGTCAAAGAAGAACGTCAGGATTACTTTTCCTGCACTGGTGTGGATGGCATTGCCCTTTTTGGATGGTGGTGACCCTGGATGCTTCCACTGGAGGCTTTGTCGTTTGGATTCTGGTTCGAAGTGATGACACCATGACTCATCTCCAGCCACCATTAGTGCCAGGAACCCATTCCCTTCCCTCGCATAGCGCTGCAGATGACCAAGACAGTGGGCCATTCGACATGCTTCCTGGTGTGGTTGAAGACTGTGGGGCACCCATTGGGCACACACTTTGCGCAAGTGCAGTCGTTCCTTGATGATGGTGTGCACACTTCCGACTCTCAATCCGACCACGGCGGTTATGGCGTTCACTGTCACTCGGCGGTCCTGGGTAATGAGTGCATCAACCAGCTGGACGTTGTCATCGTTACACACGCCACGATTAGCCGATGTCGTCACCGGTTTGCTCATTCCAGCCTCCAGCTCGTTACTTTTTGAACGCACCTTATATTTGGCCCTAGGGGAAGGGATGATTTGATACCCCTGATCACCCCCCCCCCACCCTTAGTTACGCCACTGCACGTAAGCGAAAGTCATGCTGCAGAAGAACATTAAAGAAAGCCTCACGTAGTAAAATATGTATTCCTTCCTCGTATCTTCTCTACGTATGGATATGATGTTGTTAATCTCATGCATGGAAGAAGAGCAACTTGAACACGCAAAGGCAAAACCGCTTCCAAACACAAACATCTACTTTATGGTGGGCAGTAAACTTGTGTATTGTGCTTTGGAACTCAGCTTCGAACTGAAAACTGGTGAGTAATACCAATTTTTTATTCAGGGGACACATGACCCCCAAGGTCAGGAAGCTCAGAAATACTGTACCTGAAAAGCGTATGGCATGAGGTGCGTGGTGTAGCGGTAAAATATAGATGTTGATCAACATTTAAAAGAAAATCCTCAGATGGTCGCAAAGTTATTGAATATTTCCTGAAGCGTGCACTCGATGGTGGAGATTGTTTCTTGTGTACTAACAATGTTAAATTTGTGAACATTACATATATTTTTCTCAAGAATCGTTCATGATTCTCCCTTTCTCTATACATTTATATGACATTTTCAAGGCTGACCGTCACACTTTCAATGTATATCACGAAATATTTGGCTCGACTCACAGCCCAAAAACATTTTCATGTGAAAAAAGAAATAGTTTGCCCATCATGAAGGTACAATCACTCCTTAAAGGAATGTAGTCCAGTCAACGAATGCTCAAAAAAGGGTATAGAGGGAAATGTTTGGAACACAATTTTTGACTTCGTAACTTTGTTTGGACTAGTTAGGAGGTAAACATATCAAAGCCTTCTGGCCGGCATTTATTTTTTTGGGTGCATAGTTGAAGAGTTATCCGGTCAAAAAGTGCAAATAATTTGAGGCAAAAATATTTTCCCCCCCAAAATTACAGACTTTCAAGAGCGGATAACGCGAAAACTATACAATATATCGAAAACCTTGACTGAATAAACCTTGTAGCAAATTGAATCAGCGTTCATTTTGGATAGAGTAGTCATTTCGCTAGGACGCATAGTTTCCGAGATTTAAGCGAAACAACGAAAAATGGGACCTGAAAACCCCCCTCCCCCCTCCCGGCTCAAAGGCTCCGGGCGGGAACTTTTGATATGTTCACCTCCTAACTGGTCCAAACAAAGTTACGAAGTCAAAAATTGTGTTCCTAACATTTCCCTCTATACCTTTTCGTTGCCTGGACTAAAGAGAAAAGACACGAGTGTATTCAATTGTGACCCCCTTCCTTGTTTCCGGAGTAGACTTGACGACTCTTGCTGGGTTGAGCAAAGCCCTTGCACGCATTGAATCATCTGGGAATGTTTACCGGATACCATCTAGATTGCGTAGAGCACTCTGGGGATACATATCGACGCATTGACTTAAGATATTAACTGATTGTGATTATCTGCTGTGTGATCTGATCAGTGAGCAATTGGAATTCAAGATATTCACCCGCATTATGCAACAGATGCCTATCTGCGTAATGGGGTCAAATACTAACATACAGCACCATCTAGTTTTATAGGTGCAGTACCTCGAGGAGCCCTGTTTGCTTGGCCGTGCCACAGCATATTCTCTCAATGGATCTACATTGAGTCGTCCAGTTGCAAAACTCGTTTAATCCACTTGTGAATAAGAATCATTTTCATGAGAAACGTTTCAATGGACTTTGCCTCGCGTATCTTTTGTGTTTGTTGTTTTCTACTTTTTTCTTTTTGCTTTGTGTTTTTGATTTTTGGTTTTGTGTTTGCTTTGTATTTTTGCTTTTGAATTTTACTTTTTGCTTTTCTTACTTGGTTTTGGTTGTGTGTTTGCTTTCTGCTTTTGCTTTTTTGAATTTTAATTTTTGATTTGTGTTTTATGTTGTTGTTTTCTGCTTTTGCTTTTGTTTTTGAATTTTGATTTTTTATCGTGTTTTTAGTTTTTGGTTTTATGCTTGTTTTCTGGAAAATCAAAATAAAACAAAACAAAATAAATTAAAACAAAATAAATTAAAACAAAATCAAAATAAAACAAATCAAAATGAAACAAAACAAAATGAAATAAAACAAAGTAAACAAAACAAAATAAAACAAAACCCAAACCAAAGCAAAAAATAAACAAAACAATTTAAAACAAAATAAAACAAAATAAAAAGAAATAAAATAAAACAAAACAAAATAAAAATAAAACAAAACAAAATTGAACATTATAAAATAAAATAACGTAAAATAAATTAAATAATATAAAATAATTAAATACATAATTTATGACATGATCCTTATTCACAAGTGGATTAAATGAGTTTTGCAACTGGACGATTCATATTTGAACTGGTCACTTGATCGAAGAGAGCAGTGGGGTTTAAGATACAGTATTTCTACTCTCTGATGCAACCCAGGGCAGAATTATTTGAGATTAACCCTTGGGAACTGGCGTGAAACAATACAACACGAGGCCTGACGCCGGGTCATTTTGACCCAAAGTGTGTCACTCACTTTTTGGCCGACACGCCTGAGGATTTGAATGAGTTTTTGAATGGTATGAGGAAAGAATCCATGACGAAAATTAATAAATGTAAAACAAAAATATTGGAATGCAGCCGAAATATATCAGAAACCTCTATGGACATCAAATTGGAAGATGAAAAACTAAAGGAAGTAGGAGACTTCTGTTACTTAGGAAGCAAAATAACCAGTGATGGACGAAGCAAATAGGATATAAAAGTAGGTTAGCTCAGGCAAGGAAAGCATTTCTCCAGAAAAGGAATCTGTTGACATCGAATATAGATTTAGGTATTAGGAAGTCATTCTTGAAAGCTTTTGTCTGGAGCGTGGCACTCTAGCAAGCTTAGTTATCGAAGGAAGGGTTGAGGACAAGAACTGTAGGGGTAGATCAAGGTTAGAATATGCTAAACAGATTGCCTCGGATATAGGGTGTGGTAGCTATGTAGGGATGAAACGATTAGCTCAGGACAGGGAGGCATGAAAAGCTGCATCAAACCAGTCAAGAGACTGAAGACTCAAACAACAACGTAGACTACGTGTTTAAATGAAGTATTTTTACACCTGGTGTCTTCCTATGAACTATTCCCAATATAAAATGAGTTTCTTTTTTCAAATTTAGCATGTATAAAAATGACAATAATTTTAGTAACAATATAATTGGCCTTGGAATAACATAGTAAGTCCCCAATAATTACGTAAAAAGGCAGACAAGGAAATACATAGTACACGAAGGGGATGACGCATGGACATGTAGCCTGAAAGGATCTGTAACACGAGAAATATTCTTCGCGGAAGTACAAGATCGACTGTTATCAAAACTATTAGTGCCAAACTTTGTCCTCACACAATTTTTAACTGGTCATGGAAAATTCAAGTCTTATTAAAATAGCAACAGCATGTTTTTGTTGATTGCCTCAATCGATGTGTCCCCCTATATTTGAATGTCCAGTCTTTGAAAAGAAAAGGTACTCTTTACAATGCCACCTTAATTGCTGTAACTTGGAACTTTAAAAACCGCTGTACCATATTTTCCAAAGGCAGTGCTGGTGAGGACAATTTCTCACCTTCATCAACAAAATGTTTTGTAAACTACGTTAGTAATATTTGTATTTGCTTAGTTTTTAATCTACAACGCTAATGTACCTCTGGTAAAATAGGGTTCCTGTATTGTTTTTTATATTCAATAATAATAATAACAATAATAATAATAATTGGTCTTGATAGTGGCGGAAAAGCAGTCAACAAAGGAGCTGATGACCAAGGTGTTCCTAGATCCTAAACATGGATTTACAAGAACGTAAGCTATGTGATTGTGCTGCACCAAAATAGGTGGATTTTCCCCCTTATTTTTTACAGATTTGCCCGACTAACGTAAGCCGAAAATTGTCACGCGAGGACTGGCGCCATGGGTAAATCTGACCCAGCCGTAAATAATATAGAAATAACTTGGGTGTTCAAAAAGCTATGGACATGTTTCTTTCGGATGGTGAAGTTCAAGGCTAGGAAGGAAGGTACAGTAAGTAACAGGAAATGAGGGCTGACCAAAACGAAAATGAAGAGCATTATTTAAACCTCGGGTCAAAAATACCCACGCGCCAGTCGTCGCGGGTTAAAACGGAAAGAAGCTTGTAGTTTTACGTGACCGTTAATCTCGAGATTTTGAGAAGCGGCCATGGCCTTAATGTACCTTAAGGAACCACGGTAAACTACTTCCAAGATGGCGAGTTGGAAATCGAACCCACCTCTTCACAGTTTTGCCTCACGAGGCTGAGTGTGTCCCATCCCACCCCTCACACCAGAATTAGATTGCTTGACAGAGCCGGGAATCGAACCTGGACTTCTAGGGCGAGTTCCTTAAAAGACCCGAACAGAAAAAGTAGAAAAATACACGAAAAAGAGAAACGTTAATTTGATAGTCTATGGAGGTCAAAGGATTAACATCGATGGGCCCTCAAATTCTAGACCTAGAACCCACGGCCCTGGACTAATGTTTTTCCCTTGAATGTTCGGAGCTCATGTTAAGAAAGCCTTCCTCCTTTCGACCCTATGTCTCCAAGAGCCAATCCACTTCGCCTACTATCCTCCTAGACCAGGGGTTCCCAACCGGTGATACGTGTACCACTGGTGGTGATACGAGCGATACGCTAGCGTCTAGGTCCGTTAATATGAGCCTCTGTGTGCTTTACCACGCAAACTTTACTCTGCTGCCCGTCTCCCAGGCTTTTTGCTTAATTTGTACGAATTATATAAAATTATGTTTATGTTCGACGATGTAGAAATGTAAATATCATAGGCTGTGTCAGAAAACTGTATCATAATGAGGATCATTATAGTACTATTCTTCATTATGAGACAGTTTCTCCACCCAATCATAGCTCATTCATTGACCAATTAGGAAAGGATAGCTTCGCGCATTCGCTCAAAATCCAACATGTCGGACATGAATTACATGATTTGAAAGTTCAAATTGGATATCGGATCAATCATTGTAGTTACAATACCAAACACAAAGACAAAATCAGCACGAACCTTTACGGTAACAAGGAAATACTATGACATACTGTATGCAAGAAATTTATGAATCTACGTCCGGAAGTTAGCAGCGCAGCATCCTTCTATAGATATTACCGACATGGAAAGTGCACCGTCCCATATGTTCGCGTAAATAAACTGGCGAATATGAGACAAGAAATAGCACTGTACCTAATATCCCCAATTCCAATTTCTACACAGCGCATTGCTTTCAAACGACTTCGGTGACAATATTAGTGAATACTAATTCTGATCGGCACTAGACATCATGCAGGAAGTAAACAATAGCATTGCCAAGCAAAGTAAATTGTCTCTGCTTTCGAAATTTTTTGACACACGCATGCGCTCTGTTCAGTCAGCAAACCACCCAGGGCTCTCTGTTCACTTACTGAAGTTACTGAATCCCACAGATATTTATGAATATTTATGTTAAAACATATAATACAGTTATAATTATCGTCGAACATAAACAGTCGTATGCAACTCGCCTATAATGGTAATTAAGGCACTCGTATGGAAATTTAAAAAAGGCTACGCTCGTTTTATAAACATACTCGTGTCTTCAGTATTACCATTATAGGCTCGTTGCATAATGTACTAATTTAGAACTATGAGTAATAAATAAAACTGTAATTTGCAATAATCATTTTATTTTTTCCTTTGTTTTAAAAATGTTATTAATATAGCCTACATATATCTCTATATATTTTAAATAAAAATTAGCGAGAATGAATTGAAATAAATATAATATATTTATTTTTGTCTTGATAAAGGGTTGAAAAAAAAAACCGAAATACTAATAATAAAATATGAAGTTTAGACAGTAATTTAATTAAAATGAAACAAGACATTGGGAACTTTTCCGATATCAAATAATATGTTTCTAAAAAAATATAGGACTGTTGGTACGCCAACATTTATAAAAATTTCAAGTAGTACTGTACCCGTATATCCGGAAAGTAGTCTGTTGGATATCCATTGCCCCAGCTGGATCGCCTATTTCTAACAGCACCGGCCAATTACTACATTAGAAATCGCTCCAACATGGTTTTTGGGATTTACATACAGCAGTTACGAGAATATTGTGGATAAACAACAAACTACACGGGGCACACTTACCTTTACTTACGTTCTCGGGGACTGGGAACTCAGCTTCGCCTACAATACATCCACAATACTCTAATCCTTATATTTATAATGAATCACACGTCAACACCGACAGATAACGAACTGAATAAATTAATTAACAATGGTAAACTAACCTAATATAAACAAAATAACAATAAACTAACCTAAAAACTAAAGGAAAATACAACCATACAATCATTCACACTTCTTTTCTACAACACATCTTACAACAATGCCGTGAAAAAATATCAGCTTAAAAGTCTTGGCAGGTTTAGGCCTACACTACGTGAAAAAGAAAAACGCTTAAGGGATGCTCTTACATTCATGGCATTCCTGGGAACAGGTTACCTTCATTGGCACGCGTCTGTAAACGCACGTGCATTGGCTTGCTCCATGAATGAGCGATAGCACAGCGTTGAGCTCGGAATTATTTACAATTTATACAAGGCTGTGAGTCACCAACTGTTCACATTATGTCACAACAAGTCCTCCACTCCTAACGGTGAATCATTCAGTCTGGCCTGCATTGAGACTGCATTGTGTGCGTTTAAAATACACGTATAAAATTATCATTCAGATCTTACAAAAATGCTCATAACTTCTATGTTCCTTTAACATTCATTCTGGAATTTTCATACAATCATTCATTCGCACCACAAAATTGTTCTAGACCAATTCGGTTCAATAATTACTCTTAACAGTGGGCAATCATTCATACAAAAACATCCGCTCACAAAACACACGCTATTCCAAAACATTCGATTAATTAATCCTACCAAAATTATTTAACTAATTAAATCATTTCCGAAAAATATTTACATGTAATTTGTTCATAAAAATTGACACTATGTAACGTTGTTAACACGTTACTTTCGAGATTCTGGATTCTCGGTTACAACAAAACTCTCAATTAATTATTTACACTGTTTTTCACATAACCATTTTCTAACACTCCGTAGTTTCCATATACTGCTCACACATCGTCTTATATAGGTTTCCTTACATTGTCGGTCTAATACAGTTGACTGATTTATACAAGGCTTATACAAGGTTAACTGTACGTAATTACATAACTTCGGGTTTAATAAAATATAATAATGGTATCATTGACATGAGTAGACAATCGTTCTCTAATTGTATTTCCTCTAAAACCCTTCTGTCAACACAGCTAAAACGTTACTTCATATGAACTGGACTACTTGTATACAATGACTCTTATCATGATCCATGCCTTTCTTATCAAAGAACAATAATACTTTGACTTCCTTTAAAATGCGGAACTTCCTTCGCACGAGCGCTCCATAGCTCTACAAATCCTCATATTCCAATATATATGGCATAAACAATTATCATCCACTATGTTAAACAATAACCAAAAACGGATTAATTGTTATTAACATTTCTTCGGTAGTAACCTTTCTCAAATAAAAGCATGGCCCTCAGTATCGTTTCACATGACTACTGATCTACAATTATACATACTTAAGTTCTTCAAACGAAACTTCCAATCGTAATGAACGATATTAGACTGTCGTGATTGACCTCCTAAAGTTTACTACGCAAAAATATAATTAACTGTTAACTCGTCTGTCGCAAATACATGTAATAAAAATAATACTCCTGTCTCATCTCACTTATCAAGCTTTAAATTGTATATCGTTGTAATATCAGGACTACATAATGACGTGATATTACACAAATAGTGTAAAATAACACACATGTTATTTATAGTATCAAATAGAATTCAATCTTGACCGGGATAAACTGGCTTTGAATTCCTAGCCAAAGATTTGAACAATCTTCTATCAAAAGATATTTCCTCTAACATATTAAATGAACAAAGCTCTCAGCTTCACAAATAATAAAAAGGTTTGTCAACGTCGTAATGTTTTTCCACTCTGCACAAATAATGTTTATAGGGATTAAGACTTCGGCCTTATCAAACGACTAGTATTTCCCAGATCGTCGAAAGTTTTGTACAATAATGATATAACAATATCATTCCATGTTTCTTCTGTTCTTGAAGTTTGATGTTGTTACATTGAATGAAAATCCACAGCCTGCTTCCAGTCTCCGACCGGGTCAGGAATGGAATGAATGAAGCCCCCATCTAGCGGCGAGGATATGAAATGTGCCGGCTGCCGAGGCCTGACGCACTCCTCTGGGACAATGATTAAATGAATGACAGATGAAATGAAATGATAGTGGAGAGTGTTGCTGGAATGAAATTTTGACAGGGAAAACCGGAGTACCCGGAGAAAAACCTGTCTGCCTCCGTTTTGTCCAGCACAGATCTCACATGGAGTAACCGGGATTTGAACCACGGATCCAGCGGTGAGAGGCCGGCGTGCTGCCGCCTAAGCCACGGAGGCTTCATGTTGTTACATTAAAGTGCTCAAATTAAATTTATAAAGAATTTAATTTGAAGCAATGACACAATGTCAGAATACTTGGTTTAAATCAAATTATTAAAATTCCAGAGTCGAAACGACTAGTCCTCTTTGAGGAAATCTGATTCCTCAAACAAAATTTTAATTTCAGTTCAACAACTGATCCGTAGAATAAAATTGAAAAATAGATGAAAGGCAATCATCTCCTAAATAATCTTGAAGCATACAAATCTTAGCACACATCTGAAGTGTAAAATACATGAGAACGCTGATATACATGAAATGTGAAAATATGGAGTTAGATCGTTGGCTGAGGATGTCACTAATCAAGCTCTATACTAAAAATAAGAGACACAGCTACCTTATTTGGACGAAAACTTGAAGATCTGTATAAGTATTCACACAATACTTTAGATGTTTCCTCAGTTCAAGATACTGAGATGGATCTGCATTCGAACCTCGGATCTGCGACCTCAAAGATAGGAAAAACGTTCCCTCTCCGGAATTCACCAACATTCACCTGGGCTCGAACGACATCCTTCTGGCAAATTCTTCTATTGTTGCTGGGCTACCCCTAGCATCTTGACAAATCTCTTCTGTAGAATCTTCATTCTCCGTCACAAATATGTACCAGCCTCATCATTGGAAAATAATTTATAGAAATATTCATATGGATGGTGAATGAAATATTTCTATTGCTAATTGATGTTACATTAGTGTTCGTAGACTGACGAAAATGTACAAGATGGCCGCACACTACGTCTGTATTCAAGAATACGTCGTCTAACGAAGTTCCATCGTTGTATCTTAACTTCTGTTATCGAATATGTCTCTGGCGCATGACTATTTAGTTCATCATATCAACAATGTTAATTATGTTGAATGAAACCATTTGAAGAATAATGATAGTCATTATGATAATGCTTATTTGCGTCGCCAATGTTAAAAGTTCTCCGCTACTGTTCACATGAACTGCGTTCGCCAACTTCACGTTGCAATTAACATGATATTCAGCTTTATTTCCAATACATTTGAAAATCTGTCTTTACAGGCTTATATTGTCGAAACGGTAAATTTTAGAACGCTCGACTTTCAGCAGAATGTATTATTCGACCTGTTCTTTATATATATATTCACTTAGTTGAACTCAAATCTCAATTATATAACAGATATACTATTTTCAATGTTCCTCACAACTTCACTTAAAATGGAAGTGCGGTAATCTCCAACGTTCTACCTAGCTATCCTAGCGTCTCCACAAGTCGACAGTCGTCGCAATCGGACAAAGCTTTGGGATCTCCGTTAACCCAGTAAAACCCTTCCTCACTCTTCAAAGACTGCTGGAATAAGAACCTCGATCCTTGGATCTCCCCCTCGAAGTCGAAATTTTGGCGGCCATATCCATCTCCCACCATAATTTTAGCGCGTAGATTACTAATGCTTATTACTGCGTAGATTAACCGATCTGCGGTTTTTAAAGTATCAGACATATTTATTTATTTATATATTCTCTTCATTACCAAATAAGAAAATCTTCTTCTAAGGGCCTAAATGGATAATTTCACCAAATTATGTAGTTGAAGTTAATCCCGTCTTCAATAAGACCTCTTCTCATTGGCTCTGGGCTGGGATCCAATAGCATAATTTATAACAATATTTATAATATTAATTTCCAAACTCAATTGTGCAATATGTCACATGATCGGGCTCTCCCACGGCCTCGAGCTTGTGACACTACCCTCCTGTGTCACACTTCCAGAATTTATATTTGCTGGTTAAATTTTATCATGGGGACGGAAAATACTTTCATTTTGTCCCAGGATAATTAAATTTTCGAGGGCAGTACGCAGTTGCTAGAAGGTTGGGAACCCCTCTTCTAGACCAATTTTGATCGTCCCACCTTTCGTGTGCGACAGTGACGTTGATTGGTTCAGCTGTCTCGCCACACGCATTGCTCTCGTGGAAATGTCTTTGTCCAAAGTGATCAGTGCCGTAATTAATATAGTATATTCACTATTAATACATAGGGCCTATTACGCGATTAATTAGCACTGTATGTTCATGCAGGGATTGCTGGTCTATATGGAGTATTGGCATGGAAGAGGAATCTTCTTCGTCCATTAGAGATGGAAAAGCAACTAGAATTGAAAGCATGATACTTGTAACCTGTGCCTTGTTTCTTATTTGTGTCTTGAAAATATAACATCACACAAATATCAGTGTCACTGTAATATGTTGTACTATTCTTTGAGCAATCATTTATAACGACCATTTTTTAACTTTTTCGTATTGTTTAGAATAACATTTGAAAATAGGAGAACTCTACAAATTATGAATCAGTTCAGCGAAGATGGTATAATGGCTTTTACGTCCAGTGAATTAAAACTCAGCAATTCTTCTAGGTTTGTGCCGTGTCACCTAGAGCCCGCTGATGAGCCAGCTTGGTGTCCTAGGCGAAACCCCACACAAGACACGGCAAAAACCTAAAAAAATAATTTCAGGGAAGCCATGGAATTTACATCGTAGAAAGCAGGCATTCCTTGGAATACTACATTTTTATCAGCATCATCACTGATCTTAGCTTCATCAGTTTCATTGTCACTTGATAATAAATCCTCAATCTCTACAGAAAGTAATGTCTTCAAAATTACCGTAATCGCTGTGTCCGATTTGTTCTAATACCTTGTAATCGTGGCCATATTGTTATTGTATGAGCTGGCCATTTCATTGTTTATGTCGTACATCAGTTGAGCCCGTAATGTCAAACTCAAGTATCTATCTAACCAATCATTAACAATTCAAATGGAAAGATTAACGTAATCATTTACGGTTTCAGGTGCGTTCGTAAAGGCTGTCTTATACCTTCCTGTCATCTAACATAATTAAATGTAAACTTATAATAGCCTGCGGAATATTTAGTAAACGACACTCAAAACAAAGGTATTATTGCGGAATATTCCGGTAAGGGTTAATTCATTCAGAGATTTATGGTGGTGCAGAGTGGATGTGAGATTTTCTAATAAGAAAATCACTGGGTTATATAAACATAGATTTATCTTGGATGTACTCCTCAGGAATTCGTCACCTTATTCTGCTTATTAAGGGGATACGGAATCGCCTATCTTACCAATGTTAAATGTATTTAATTCATATTCCTTGTACTCAGAATCTAATAAAGGGATGATAATGAAATTATGTCACATTTGAATCAAACTTTTACTTGACAAATTAATGGAGCGTTATTTATGTTGGACATCAGGGAAGCTAGACTTTACTTTTTTTACTGTCAAAAAATATAAATACTTTTTCGAGCCACTTCGATGGCGTAGTCGGTAGCATGCTGAGCTTCTATGCCAGGGATTGCAGGTTCAAACATGGCCGAAGTCGTCGGATTTTTCGAAGCGTTAAAAATCTCTCAATATGCCTTCCTTCGGAGGGGAAGTAAAGCCGGCGAACCCATTTAATAGATTTGTGGCATGTAAAAGAACCTTCCACTAACTACAATGCTTGCCACGGTGGGTGAGTGGTTAACGTGTCGGACTACCAACCCCATGCTTGCAGGTTCACTCCTGGACGTGGTAAGTAATTTTTGAAAGGCGACAAAAATCACGACATGCATGTTATACGTTGTTGGCATGTTAAAGAACCCATTTGAATTCAGTAGGCCGTGTTCATAATGGCAAAATTAATGTCGGGACTTTCCGTCAACACAAAGTTCCTCCATTCTGTACTAGAAAGCGCTATAGTGTCTAGGTGCTTATATATTTAACCTCCTTGACTTTCCTAGCGTTCCAAGGAACGTCGAAATTCGACATGCAAGCTGCCTTCTGGGTGTCAAATAACAAAGCTTGCACCTGGCACCCGAGGCCATGCGATATTATTATTATTATTATTATTGCTAACTACAATATTGTGAAGGTAAATTTATGGGTTAGGTTTGATTAATGCTGTATTAAGTTCCAACGTTCGGGGCCAGGCACCGGTTGCGGAGGTATCTAGTTGCCATGCTCACAGCTAGGTGTCGTTGACGGTAACATTTGGTAGCAAAAGTAGGAACTACTTGAAATCGATCGTTTGGAGTCCTTACCTGAATTAGCTATGGCTCCTTGAGAGGTTATCAATTCGTGCTCTTGTAAGGAAATACCGCCCTTTAGATCCAGTAAAGCTATAATATGCCATCGATCATTAACCTCCACACTGTGCATTATCCGCTTTGAGCGTGTAATATTGGTATTGTATGAACCTGTAATGCATATAACAGCATTTTGTCTTTCTTTCTACCTGGCACGAGAGAGCACAGGAATGAATAGAGCTCTTGCTCAAACTTTCCTTCGTACCCTATTTCCGCCAGAGGAAATATTATGACACGTGATAGTAGACTTACAAAGTTAAGTACCTATTAAATACTTTTTACTAATGCACAGGGACGTAAAATCGATAACGTTATTACAGTACCGGTCTAAACTTTGGGACCACATAAGGAAATCATGATATGTCACCTAAAACCTAAACTTGTGGGACTAGAGCTCTGCGATTTTTCCCCTTGTTCTTATCACGCTTGTCGTAAGGCTTCCTTGCTACCTACCCACTTCTAACTTATCGTGTTTAGTAGTTCCACGTTTACTCAACAGATGGCATCCAAGCACATATTTCAGGCTTGTGGGTTTTCGCCGTGAGATAAGTTGTTGTCTTCAGTACATCGACCATTTTAGCGCTGGCTTGAAAAAGTATAAACCTGTAAAAACAGAGGTCCTGCATTTTTTCGAAATTTGTATATTTATACCAAAATGATCCCCAACTATTGCTAAGTCTACAATAGAACTTGGAGGGCAATACCTGCAAGCAGTTGGAATATACACACATCAAAAAAAGTTTTGCATCACCTCGGTTCCAAGAGTTCCGGAACCGTTAAATACAAAGGGAATAGAGATCAACACAAACAACATTTCAGCTCGTTTTATTGCTCATGAGACCCACACATTGCATGTTGTACCATCATACAGCTAGACTTTCAGCATTTGTGGTCCAGATTGCAGTACACACCACTACCTCTAATACCCAGTAGCACGTCCTCTTGCATTGATGCATGCCTGTATTCGCCGTGGCATACTATCCACAAGTTCATCAATACACTGTTGGTCCAAATTGTCCCACTCCTCAACGACAATTCGGCGTAAATCTCTCAGAGTGGTTGGTGGGTCAAGACGTCCATAAACAGCCCTTTTCAACATATCCCAGGCATGTTCGATAGGGTTCATGTCTGGCGAACATGCTGGCCACTGTAGTCGAGCGATGTCGTTATCTTGAAGGAACGCATTCACAAGATGTGCACGATGAGGTCGAGAATTGTCGTCCATGAAGACAAATGCCTCTCCAATATTCTGCCGATATGGTTGCACTATGGGTCGGAGGATGTCATTCAGGTATCGTAAAGCCGTTTCGGAGCCTTCCATGACCACCAGTGGCGTACGTCGGCCCCACATAATGCCACCCCAAAACATCAGGGAACCACCACCTTGCTGCACTCGCTGGACAGTGTGTCTAAGACGTTCAGCCTGACCAGGGTGCCTCCAAACACGTCTCCGACGATTGTCTGGTTGAAGGCATATGCGACACTCATCGGTGAAGAGAACGTGATGCCAATTCCGTGGGGTCCATTCAGCATGTTGTTGGGCCCATCTGTACCGCGCTGCATGGTGTCGGGGTTGCAAAGCTGGACCTCGCCATGGACGTCGGGAGTGAAGTTGCGCATCATGCAGCCTATTGCGCACAGTTTGAGTTGAAACACGACGTCCTATGGCTGAACGAAACGCATTATTCAACATGGTGGCATTGCTGTCAGGGTTCCTCCGAGCGGCAATCCGTAAGTAGCGGTCATCCACTACAGTAGTAGCCCTTGGGCGGCCTGAGCGAGGCCTGTCATCGACAGTTCCTGTATCTCTGTACCTCCTCCATGTCCGAACAACATCGCTTTGGTTCACTCTGAGACGCCTGGAAACTTCCCTTGTTGAGAGCCCTTCTTGACACAAAGTAACAATGCGGACGCGATCGAACTGCGGTATTGACCTTCTAGGCATGGTAGAACTACAGACAACATGAGCAGCGTACCTTCGTCCTGGTGGAATGACTGGAACTGATCGGCTGTCGTACCCCCTCCGTCTAATAGGCCCTGCTCATGCATGGTTGTTTACATCTTTGAGCAGTTTTAGCGACATCTATGAACAGTCAAAGGGACTGTATCTTGGATACAATATACACAGTCAACGTCTATATGCCGGAGATCTGGGAACCGAGGTGATGCAAAACTTTTTTTGATGTGTGCACAATACATTATACCTCTGAAAATGGTGATGTTTTCGTGTGATCTTCCAACAGTTAAAAAATCGTAACGTCTACAATACTTGGCCCAATTGAACCAAATCAGGACGTATATATTATATCAGATGTAAGAGCTCAGTAACAAAATTGTAGAGCTCTAGTGTCACAACTTTAGGTTTTTGGTGACATTTCATGATTTCCTTATGTGGTCCTAAACTTTTGACCGGTACAGTATTATTATTTTTATTATGACTTCTTCGTCTGGTCATCATAATGACATGCGGGGAAGGGGTAAGCTAAATGATTATGCAATGACTTAACAAATATCCCCCAGGGGCTCACACCTTGAGGGACGTGGATTGGCGACCACGGGACTCCAGCCGAGTTCGGCATTACTTCCACTTACTTGTGACAGGCTCCTCTCTTTTATCTATCCTGTCAACCTCCCTTGGTCAACTCTTGTTCTTTTCCGACGCCGACGGATTTAGGGTGTGTGAGGCCTAGGGAGTCTTTTCCTTTCCCGCCTTACTTGTCTCATCTTTCCTGATCCCTCATTTTTCGAGGGGTCAAACCTCTTGTCTTTTTTTATGGTATCACCTACCTGCCTTCTGCTCAAGGCCCTAAAAGTGGCAGAGGCAGGGTGTTTGTAGCCCCATCACTTGTGGTGCAACCTGGATTGTGCTACACATTCATGGGCTCACGTCTGGTGAGTTCGGGAGTTGGTGACCCTGAGGGATTCCTGAGCTGGGTCCAGTTTGTCTCCTTCTTCCATTGCCTTTGGAGCGGTCCTTCTCCACTTTCGCTTTCCTCTCTTCCGTTCGTGGTTCTCTTTTCTTCCAAGTCCCTTAATTCTCAATCTTCGAGGGTTAAGGGCATTTTCTTTCCTCCTGTCTACTGTTTTCCATATTCTTCTATTCGTTTTCCATTTCCTCATCTAGTTTGTAGTTAGTTTTAGTTGTAGTTTCATTTTATTTCATTTACATTTTCACGATCATCCAAAGTATTAGGGGCCAATAACCCAGATGTTACGTTCATTAAAACAAGGATCATTATCATCATCACTTAGCAAATAACAATAATATGTTCAGTAAAGTATAAATAGCTTACTTTCTCCTAAATGTATGGGTAAAATTACAAATATATAATATCGATTGTTCTTGTGATGATCGTTAGGCTATGTGTCGTATCCTATATCAGACTTGTCGTTTCCTAAGTTTTGTTGTGATTCCACATTTGTATCCAGAAGATTTGATAGAAATATTAGGAAATTTAGGTCTGTCCCATAAAATTTCCTCTGTTAAGTTGAATTCTTGAAGATCATTTTTAATTTCTATTATTATGGTACTTGGCTTTTAATGAGAAGGCATGGTTAAATATCCATAGTCTTCCATCCTTGTTCTTATTCTTGCTTCGTTACTGCCAACTTAGGACCACGTCATGCCAACTGTTTCTTCTGCATTTTAATGTTGGCCCAGTACTCTTTCATTCGTAATCAATGTTGCACCTTTCTCTCCATCGTCCACGCCTTCTCGGATTTTAGTTTCAGCTTAGGTTGAAAACTCCAATATTTTTGAAGTTCTTTCCGTGGGCCACGCTTCTGGATATCTTCACAAGTTATCCCAATCTCCAACAGATCTTTCTCTACTTCACTGAACCAGGCCCCCTTTGTCTTTTTTCTCATGGAGAAGAGCAAAAATTCGATGGGATAGCCGTGTTGATTTCATTCGGGTTATATGTCCATAGAAAGAAATCCTCCTTGTCCTCATCACGTCAGTTATTTCCTGTACGTGTGTGTACAACTCCTGCCCGTTTACCAGCTCTTGATGAATGTAGTAATTTGCTTTTATCTGTTGGCACAGGCTAGAGTAAAATGTGGCTTTTCACCGATGTCTCAGTCTACTTGTGTCTCGGGACAGTCGGATGAGGAGCCAGAAAGATGCGTGCGCACCCGGCAGGGAGGAGCATTTGAATAGCGCAAGTTTTAAGAAATAAAATATGGAGGACGGTTGTCGTTTCGGGGTAACATTTACAGTCGATTTGCATTATTAACGCAAAGCGGTCGTGAAACTTGCTTTAAGTACATTTGAAAATATGCATTCCAATCAATATTCAAGATCTAACTGTAATAATTGAATATTTAACCATACGCACTATTAAGGACCATAACAATATGCGGTAAAGTCTGTCGGAAAAGTGTGCGAGTGGTATCGCGCTCGCTCGTTGTTTTGAAGATCCCGGGTTCAAGGCTACCCAAGGGCGGAAATTTTTACTTCTTTTTAATTATTTTATTATTTCCTCCTCACGTCGTACAACAATATTGCAACTTAGTTTTGTCTACATGATCTACGAGGACGATAGTAAACATGTTTTCTCTCATTTAAAATTCTATTTTCCCTAAATACTGTTTAAGACCATGGACGGATACTATTTAAATAGTTCAAAATTTATCCCAGAATAATAATATTAGCCTATGACACGTTCTGTATTTGGTTGGTTGGTTCCTAAGTTCAGGGGCTGTGACAACGCGGTTATGTAGCCCCGTGTACTTTGAGTGTGTGTAGAATCTGTCTGATAACCGGTGATAATTGTGATGGCTGTATTAATGTGTGTATCTGTTTTTTAACTCAAGTAAGGACTGCAACTTTGAATTTTTCAAATAGTTCCTACTTTTGCCGCCAAACGCCACCGTCAACGACTACTAGGCCTAGTTCAGAACTTAGCTACTAGACGACACCAAAGTCGGCTCTTGGCAACGAACGTAGACACCTAAGAGAGTTGTTTACATTCCTAACCTATACAATTTAGCTTCACACAGGTGTAATTAGTGGAAGGTTCTTTAAGGGGACACTATAGGCTACCCCAAGAAATTTTTTTTGCTCCCTGTGATCCAAACTGCACCAAATTTTATTTCCATACGACCGACCAACATCTTTCATAAAGCAAAAAGTGAAAAATTATTCCTTTCAGTTGATCAGTATGGGCAGAAATTACTAAAAGATAGTCTTTTCCTTTAAAAAAATGATAGGAACTATTTACCACTAACAATTACTGAAACTTTACAATCTTTTTACACTATGTACGCATTGCACAGACTAATAATTCTGTGCATGGGTTTGGAAAAATATGAAATAGTTCCTGAAATAAAAAATAGTTTCACAAAATTAATTTTTATTTCCAAAAATTAAAGTTAAACATTATTTAAAAATAAACGATAACTATTTTAACTAATATGGATGTACAGAATTATGGGAGATAGATATCTTCACATGCTACAAAAATATTATTGAGATTGTAAAGTAAAAAAAAAAAAAGAATTGATTTACAAAAGATGCTTGGTGAACGCTGTCATACGCTTGATGGGTGAGGTAAGGAGTGGAGACGAGCGGGGTAACGGTCTCCATGGCAACAGTCAGCAATGTTGCAATGTATGCCGACACAGCAATAAGCACATGGTGTGTCTTCACTCGTCCTACAAGCCTCTTGGAATGTTATGACTCAGTCATGATCTGCCTCAGTGGCAACGCAGCATTTCCCCACGTGCTAACTTTGACAGCTGTCAGCGAGCTTTATTGATAATTCAGAGTATAACACCGGTTATCAGACCGATTCTACACACACCCAAAGTACACGGGGCTACATGACCACGTTGTCGCAGCCCCTAAACTGAGGAACCAACCAACCAAATATAGAACGTGTCATAGGCTAATATTATTACTCTGGGATAAATTTTGAACTATTTAAATAGTATCCGTCCATGGTTTTAAACAGTATTTAGGGAAAATAGAATTTTAAATGAGAGAAAACATGTTTACTATCGTCCTCGTAGATCATGTAGACAAAACTAAGTTGCAATATTGTTGTACGACGTGAGGAGGAAATAATAAAATAATTAAAAAGAAGTAAAAATTTCCGCCCTTGGGTAGCCTTGAACCCGGGATCTTCAAAACAACAAGCGAGCGCGATACCACTCGCACACTTTTCCGACAGACTTTACCACATATTGTTATGGTCCTTAATAGTGCGTATGGTTAAATATTCAATTATTACAGTTAGATCTTGAATATTGATTGGAATGCATATTTTCAAAGGTACTTAAAGCAAGTTTCACGACCGCTTTGCGTTAATAATGCAAATCGACTGTAAATGTTACCCCGAAACGACAACCGTCCTCCATATTTTATTTCTTAAAACTTGCGCTATTCAAATGCTCCTCCCTGCCGGGTGCTCGCGCATCTTTCTGGCTCCTCATCCGACTGTCCCGAGACACAAGTTCTCAGTCTCACTCATGGCTGTGATTATAAGAAGCTGAGGTATGGGTGGTGCTGAGTAATGGACTCAGGGCACAGTCAGTGCCTGTGGATGCTGTGATAGGTTCTACTCATAGGGTTAGTACAGCTGTTCTGACTCAGTGAGGAAAGCAATGGCAAATTAATTCATTTCCTCACCATGCCTAGTACGCCTCAGTTTTGTGGGTTTCTACCGCATAACCTATGGTGATGCTATTTGAGGATCCAAAAAGCCTCCGGGCTGACTACCTGACAGACAGTGGTTGTGGCGTCTTATTATTATTATTATTATTATTATTATTATTATAATTATTGTTATTGATACGTAACTACTTGATAACGGACCGATAATACGCTATGTTATATAGGGTGCCATCTGTAGGTTACCTTTTGAAGCGACTTCGCATCAATGTGAATGAAACGCACCCGCCGAGGAGTTTAAGCTATGCCAAGACCGACTACAATATCTCAGACCGTAACATCAAAACCAAGATGGCGGAAATCGTAGGGGAACAGCTGTAGCAACTGGCGGGCATGGCGCCATCGAAATAGCGGCAAATTCGAAGACAAACATTCGCATATTTGATTAAATTCCGCCAGAAATTACAGGTTTTTATGTAATAAGGCACAAATTCAATATGAAACCCTGACGTATTTCGCTACAAGCAACGAGAACAGACAGTAGCTAAAAATACAGACATAAATAAAGCAGAGGTAAGACATTATGTTAAAAAATGCAAATATTTCTAAATGGAACTACAAGAATAGTCAACCAACAACAAAGTCAACCCCTGACACTATACAGCCCATGTAGGGCCTAGGCAAATATAAAATGCAAATATAAATGGTTGTTGCTTATATTAGGGGCTACGACATCGTGGTCTTGTAGCCCCATGTATTTTTGTGTGGAATTTGTGTGATAACCTGTGTTATTGTTATGGCTGAACTAGTGTGTTTGTAAATTGGGTATTGTAGTGGGAAGGAAGCGGCCATGGCCTTAAGTTAGGAACCATCCTGGCATTCGCCTGGATTAGAAGTGGGGAAACCATGGAAAACCACTTCCAGAAAGACTGAGGTGGGAATTGAACCCTCCTCTACTAAGTTGCTTCATGAGGCTGAGTGCACCCCATCCCAGCCCTCACATGAGAATTAAATTTCTTGGCAGAGCCGGAGAATCAAACCCGGACCTCCGGGACGACAGCCAAGAATGCTAGGCACTACACAACGAGGTGGTCTAAAACAGAATGGTACCACTGAACGAAAGTAGAACGAGCGATAATATTCTCTATAGTACATTAATTAGCCAAAATACCTTATCAAACAACGAGAAATAAATCAGGGAATGATGTTTTAAAAGATGCTTCCTCCTCCGCTGTATGTGACCCACCCAGCCATCCCAAATAGCATTGTGACTCACAATTTGGCTTTAGGAGAGAAAGATGCACAATCCAGGCAATTCGAAGTCTTCAAACTGAGATTGCGTCTACCCTGTCGGTACCGAAGGGAAAGTTACAATCCATATTCATTGACTTCTCTAAAGCTTTTGACTCGATTAGCAGGAAGAAAATATTGGAAAAACTAGACAGACTATTGAGAGGTAACAGCTACACTAAACATCTTGTCAAAAGTATTTTAGGCTCTAACAATATAGTCATTAACGATGGCATTACAACATCAAGCCCAATTGAGCAGACTACAGGCATGCTGCTACAAGGAGACCCATTAAGCCCTCGTGTTATTTATCACTGCTATGGCAGATAATATCACAGATATATTATCAGAGCGGGTAATCTCATTTATATACGCAGATGACATGGTGCTCGCTTCAAGTTCACAGGTCGAATTGCAATCTGCTCTCGACCCCTTTGAATTATGGGTGTTACACAATGACCTTAGGTTAAACAGAAACAAGACTAAATCTATGACCTTTAGGAAAGGGGGAAAGCCAGCAATTTTCCACATTGCAGGAAAACCGCTTGAGGGTGTACCACATTACAAGTAGTCCTACTTAGGTCCTACATTAGTCAACTGACAATGTTTTCACACTGCAAATCAAGGATAGACCCAGCGTCACTACCAAAGCCTTCAACGACATAAAACATTTGACTAAGCTATCTATAAAAACAGCCTTAAAACTTTTGCGGTTAAATGTTACCCGTATTGTGACTTATGGACTGGAGAGCATTTGGACACATTTAAATATGAAGTATTTGGAACAATATGGAGAAAATGAAGGCGACTTACATAAAGAAGGCCTTGGGTTTATCAAAGTATACACCTTCAAGACCGGTGTAAGAGGTGACTCGCGAGGTTTATAATGTAGAAGAACTCAGACTTCAAATGCTGCTACCTTCTACTCCAGGATATGTAAAACTCATGGACACACTAGAGCCAAAGAACATTGGTAGGATTTTTGCGCCACGGACACTATGATTTTTGACGATTGGAAGAGTGTGGGGGGGGGGGGGGGGGGGGGGGGGTGCGAGCTGAGACCATTGAACTGTCGGTACTATTGGAACAACTCCTCCCATGGTAACCCTCGCTGAAAACTGCTTCCTGGTGCACTGCCAGGCGTAACTAGTCGCACCAAAAACTGTCATACCATTTAACTCTAGGTTGCATGTCAGCTGATATGTCGTGATTCTTTTCATATATTTGAACGTACGTACCTCTGTGCAACGTTATATGTATGGTATTTTCCAATAATACGGTAGGTTTACGGTCTACTTTATTTCGAAGTAGCCTATTCTGCGTTTATGGATATGTCTTAGATCAAATTTTGACATAGGCCTAAATAGCACGTATGACAAATACACGTAGGCCCTATTGTAGGTTATAAGTTATTAAGTTAGTCACAGAATTATAACCTACGTCTAGCTTATATTACAGATTTCCATGGAAACGCCCAGATGTAGGCCTATTAAAGAAATGGGTTATAGCTGTGAAAACTTTTATAAACATGCTACTTGTTTCATTCAAATAGAAACAAACCACTGCTTAAAGATGATGCGGTACCTGCAAATTGCAATTTCCCACAGCATCGGCTTCAGCCACCCAAGAAAAGACCGAGAGTTATTGAACGACAAGTAGCCTAATATTTACTGTTACTTTCTTCATCAGCATAGGCATAAAATTTCACATTTTCCAGTATACTTTTATGATGTCAGTCTTGGAGACGATAAAAATAATTCGGCTTAAGGGATCTTCCCTGCAGGACCTGTTCGTTTGCTGTATGACTTATGTGAGGTCGAAGTTTCGACCTGCTTTGAAGAAAAAGAAGCTTGTAGTTTTTACGTGACCGTTAATCTTGTGATCATGAGCCAAGGGACCTCCATTTTACGTGGAATCCGAACCACAGGACATGGCATTTCACTTCCAAAATCTCACTTGCAATGACCGTGAATCAAACCTGGTCCACCTTGGTGAGAGGTGAATAGCTTGACCACTGCGCCACCATGCCCCATTGCTTTGAAGAATATTGAACATGTGGTTGTTTTGTATAAATAAAGCAGGCTATGTATTTTTGTTCACCAAGCATCTATTTAATTGTTTAGTTATAGGCTTATGCATATTCACACACATATGAATGTTGAATACCAATTAACATACTTTTTCTTCTTTATTGTTAGTCATTACCAGCCTAACCTTATTTTTATTTTATTTTAATGTATGTACGACTTGTATTTTTTGCCAGTAGGCCTATAACTTAGTTATTGTGTATGCTGCCTTTGATCGAAGGATAAAATGATGAACAATCAGGCTGCAATATAATATTTAATGTTAGCATATATTCCTAGCCATTTTAAGTATCAAATTACTATGATATTTTGAAATATGTATTTCGGCGTAAGTTCAGTTTAGTTTACCATTCGCCTAAATATTCAAAAGTACCTCTTTTACTTGTATCTCGTCGTACATATGTACGTCATCCTTTTGTTCGTATACGTCAAACGTGAGATCACGGTGACGTCACTGATCTCCCTAAATATTCCCCAGATACCGGTGTATCGGAAGGTATAGTTCAACCGAAGATAGCATGCCATATTCTGCACATTAAGACATGAATCTTTGATATTCCTAGGGAATAACAATTAGTTTACTGTATGATTTTAGATTTTATTCATTATATGCATGGGCATTGGCTGCAATAAACCCCTTATTATTATAGGCTATAGGTGAATTTCCAGCTGTGGATGCCATTATTCACATCAACCATCGTCAGAACAGTACTGCCAACCTCACCATTACGGTACTAGCCGCACCAACACTCGACCATTCTAACCTACGTTTTGTCCAATCCAATGGTTACAGCCTAACACGTCCAGATCAATGGTTTTGTATCAATCTGCCCCGATAGCTCCGCACAATCAAAGCCGCAGCCTTCGATTTGTCCAATCCAGTGGTTTTTTACAATGGTTACAGCTTAACGCATCCAAAACAATGGTTTTTGACAATGGTTATAGCCTAACGCGTTCCGATGACTGCCTTTTTTTTAACAACAGTGATCTGCTAATAGATGTAGTCTCCTCCGCTGTCTATCACCCACCCACCATCCCAATTTATAACACGACTTAGGGCTATATAGTGAAATTTCAGTTGTGTCGGCCAGTGGGCGTGGCTTATTTGACAAATAAGATATTGCCAACCCTATGTATAGGTAAACACGGCCGTAGGTTGTTTGTTTTGAGCGTAGAGAGCTGTGAGATCGCACTCGCTTCTATCTGTATCGGGACATCCTGAACTAACTCCAACAGATGGCGCATAAGTACTCTCATTAGTACTTTATTTCAAATAGCATTTGCCAATAACACACAATTGATGTTACAAACTCTTTAAAATGAAAATTTACTGTATTATGAACTTGTCATTCTTCAAATTCGATGTGTATAGAATTCCAACGGGCATACATTCTATCTTATTAATGTTTTTAATACAAAAACAAACCTAACCAGCAACTAACGCCCCAGTCCCCCTTGCTTGTGGTAGCCTACTAACAGTAATTTTCGGCCTGGCAGTAGGCCTACCTAACCTAGTAACAGACATAAATGTATATAAAAAAACAAACCTAATTTGGGGATAACTCCCCAGGCCCCCTAGCTTATGATACTAACAGGAGCATAATTCTATTTACATACCTGTTGCATTTAAAATCACTGCTTCCATCAGATTACAGTACCCACTTGAATTTTTTCCACAAGCACACAAAGATTATTGATTCATGATTCTTATAGAATATATTTACACTTAAAGAACTTGACACTTTAGAAGACACTGACACTGCTGGTATGTCATTAAAACTACCATCATCTACTTTAACAAACAGGAGTTGTGTAGGACGGTTGATTTGGGAAAATTGTCGAAATGGTATCAGGGGTTAGTATGGCAATTTTCATAACCACAAATTTAGGTTCGAAATGTTTAAGTTAACAAATACAACTGTTTTAACTTCGAAAATGATCCCGGTGAATATTTCTCATCCACTTCTCTTTCAAAGATTTGTCTTTAGGAAATTTAAAAGTTGAAGTATCTTCAGCAGTATTAAATTTACAGGCAGGTACACAGTAATGACAATAAACAGCCAATGCTTCTCACATTACGTATCTTCGGCATTTATAATTATTCACAGTGCACTTCACTACTTAAGGTACACTATTACAATATATAACAGCTCGAAATCACTTGAAATATGCGACATTTGAACGAAATTCTCGCAGCAGACCCACTTAAATGTTGGTTGACCAAATGTAAACAATCCCCTACGATTACCGCCATTTTCTACGATTTCGATAGTGGCATTATGGTCTGATTTATTGTAGTCGGTCTTGGCTATGCATTTATGGAAGTCGACCAGTATTATTGTAATGTCGAGAGGATCGCAATAACAATAAGAAGAACGGATGGTCTGTCGACATGACTGGATTCTATAATGGTCCTTCTAAATGTTTCGTTTGCCGTGCTAAATTATTCATAAAGTATAAGAAGATATTGGTGAAGACATGTGGGAATGGCGGATTGTATTCTCTGGCTATAAGAGAAATGTATATGGCTATTATTTCCGAAGAGAGTATCTTCTGTGAACTTCTTGATCGTCTCCAGCAAAGCTAAGTGATACCTTGTTTATCTTGGTGTTAGTAAGGCTCGGAGAAATGCATTTCTGAAGAAGAAATAAAGTCATGTCCTCCTCCCTTCTTTCAGTGTTAATGTGTCCCTGATTCTTCGACCTTCTGGTTAGATTGGAAATTGTCCTGTTTTCGTTTATGGGTTATTATTTATTGTCCTCCTATTTTTATATTACATAACGTAGAGAAGAATCGTGTTGTTGTTTGGGTTGTAATTTTATTTAAGGTTATTTGTCGTTGTGGTTTTGTTTCGTTTTTCTTGGTGTTATATTTTACGTTTAGTTTTTCTTCTTGTTCGTCAGGAAACTTCGATTGATATGCATGGGAGGTATTTCTTGCTAACTTATACTCCTTGTAATAGTATGGGATGTTACAAGGCTCTTTAGGGGTTAGTAATAGTTTGGGTTAATTTTGTTTTGAGCCTAGACGTAGGAGTGTGTGCTGTTCACACATTGGCTGACTTCGTCTGTCTTAATAGTGAGAACACACACAATGTTTGTTGTTGTTTTGTGTTTTACGCTATGTCTGTCATCTGTACTGCCTTATGGATAACCTTCTGGGTTTTTCTTTCGTCCTTAAGGTCTGGGCAGACATTGCTTCGTAAGCGTATTTTGTTTTGTCTACTGTTCGGTCGACCAGTGCTCCTTGGAATTTCTCTCTTTCTTTCGTTTCCCTCAAGGAGTGGACGGACAGTAGAACCTGTATGTACCGAAAGGCTTCTCATATTATTATCACGTTTCTAGACATATATTTAAGGGTGGGTTAATGTTTGTTTAAGTGGGAGCTTGACTGAAAGTTGAGGGTAGTTCTTGGGGTATGTTTTGTAACTTTCAGTTGAGAAGCAACACGTATTCTCTCTTACGTTTATTAATGAGGTTTATCAGGTTTTCTTACCGTTAGTGACGTGGATGTTTATGGCATGGACCCGGGCCTGTTATCTATTCATTTTACTGTTGGTAAGATGTCTGAATCTCATACTTCGTCCGGATAGAAGATTTATTCAGGTGGTTTATGAAGTCGGGTTATGTTTGATCGAGGGGTTGTTGTTGTTATTTATTCAAGGGTTACGTTTGTATCTTTATTTTATTATCTTGGAGTTTCTTGTTTTGTTGGTAACGTTCTGTAGTGGTGGATGTTTTGACCTATTTTCCTTTACTGCAGTTTTTTGGGGGGTGATTCCTTTGTTTTAATTTATTAAGGGGTTTATTTAGCTTGTACGACTTCATATGCTAGTTAGAATATTTCTTCTGGTTACTTTTGTAATTAGCCTTTGGTGGGACGAAAGTATTATTTCGTATTTTATTAGTTTTACATTCCCTTTGATTCCATATTGTAATTTTGATGCGATCTCCAATCTAACCAGTGTTAGGCTTTTCTGTTCTCTTTTATATCTTTATTGTGGTTTTTAAATATTTATTTTATTGTTTCCTTTTGTTAACCTTGTATATTTATTTACAGCCCCATCACCTATCATTTACCATTTCATGCGCTTCTCACGTCCCTCGTTTACTTTTGTTTTGATATTAAATTTTGTTTACAACCTTTACTCGGGATGTGTGTTTTTTAGTAGTTGTATCTCCATCTGTTTCAAAATGTGAAAAAGGTACACAACTGGGTTATTTGATCCACGGCCGGTCCTTTACCGCGCATGCGAGAAACCTGTTTTGGTTTCTCAGTCTGGCCATCGACTGCGTGCGTGGGGTGCGTTTATCTCCATGGTAGCAGATTGCGTGCTTGTGTATATTTCTCATCTTGAATATTGGGAGATCGATTATGTGAAAACTGCATTTCCCGTGTATTGGTTGTAATTTGATAGTTTATATTATAGGGGAATTTCAGAGAAGTCCTAATACCGTTTGTATTTGTTCTGGAGCTCCCTCGAGCTTCTTTACATTAATAGCCTGCTTCGAACATTATCCACGATATTCTAATAAGCTCTATCTTTCTGGCAAACGTTAAAACTTAATGCCATGTATTTCACCTCTGTGCGCTTTGACGTGATATGTTGATCTGCTGTGATTTATTTCTACCTACTCTCTTTGACATCTCCCATAATGCTGCTCTGTGTGAGTTAAGGGCCCGACGATCATGTGATGCAGACATATGACGATCAAGATTACAGCTGATCTTTGTGTCAACATTCAATCTGTAATGCCAACTAAAATAAGTTGGACAGACGCAAGCTATGTCCAAATTTGGCAGCCGGGAGTTCTGATACGTAACTACTTGATAACGGACCGATAATACGCTATGTTATATAGGGTGCCATCTGTAGGTTACCTTTTGAAGCGACTTCGCATCAATGTGAATGAAACGCACCCGCCGAGGAGTTTAAGCTATGCATTTATGGAACTCGACCAGTATTATTGTAATGTCGAGAGGATCGCAATAACAATAAGAAGAACGGATGGTCTGTCGACATGACTGGATTCTATAATGGTCCTTCTAAATGTTTCGTTTGCCGTGCTAAATTATTCATAAAGTATAAGAAGATATTGGTGAAGACATGTGGGAATGGCGGATTGTATTCTCTGGCTATAAGAGAAATGTATATGGCTATTATTTCCGAAGAGAGTATCTTCTGTGAACTTCTTGATCGTCTCCAGCAAAGCTAAGTGATACCTTGTTTATCTTGGTGTTAGTAAGGCTCGGAGAAATGCATTTCTGAAGAAGAATTAAAGTCATGTCCTCCTCCCTTCTTTCAGTGTTAATGTGTCCCTGATTCATCGACCTTCTGGTTAGATTGGAAATTGTCCTGTTTTCGTTTATGGGTTATTATTTATTGTCCTCCTATTTTTTATATTACATAACGTAGAGATGAATCGTGTTGTTGTTTGGGTTGTAATATTATTTAAGGTTATTTGTCGTTGTGGTTTTGTTTCGTTTTTCTTGGTGTTATATTTTACGTTTAGTTTTTCTTCTTGTTCGTCAGGAAACTTCGATTGATATGCATGGGAGGTATTTCTTGCTAACTTCTACTCCTTGTAATAGTATGGGATGTTACAAGGCTCTTTAGGGGTTAGTAATAGTTTGGGTTAATTTTGTTTTGAGCCTAGACGTAGGAGTGTGTGCTGTTCACCCATTGGCTGACTTCGTCAGTCTTGATAGTGAGAACACACACAATGTTTGTTGTTGTTTTGTGTTTTACGCTATGTCTGTCATCTATGCTGCCTTATGGATAACCCTCTGGGTTTTTCTTTCGTCCTTAAGGTCTGGGCAGACATTGCTTCGTAAGCGTATTTTGTTTTGTCTACTGTTCGGTCGACCAGTGCTCCTTGGAATTTCTCTCTTTCTTTCGTTTCCCTCAAGGAGTGGACGGACAGTAGAACCTGTATGTACCGAAAGGCTTCTCATATTATCACGTTTCTAGAGATATATTTAAGGGTGGGTTAATGTTTGTTTAAGTGGGAGCTTGACTGAAAGTTGAGGGTAGTTCTTGGGGTTTGTTTTGTAACTTTCAGTTGAGAAGCAACACGTATTCTCTCTTACGTTTATTAATGAGGTTTATCAGGTTTTCTTACCGTTAGTGACGTGGATGTTTATGGCATGGACCCGGGCCTGTTATCTATGTTCATTTTACTGTTGGTAAGATGTCTGAATCTCATACTTCGTCCGGATAGAAGATTTATTCAGGTGGTTTATGAAGTCGGGTTATGTTTGATCGAGGGGTTGTTGTTGTTATTTATTCAAGGGTTACGTTTGTATCTTTATTTTATTATCTTGGAGTTTCTTGTTTTGTTGGTAACATTCTGTAGTGGTGGATGTTTTGACCGATTTTCCTTTACTGCAGTTTTTTGGGGGGTGATTCCTTTGTTTTAATTTATTAAGGGGTTTATTTAGCTTGTACGACTTCATATGCTAGTTAGAATATTTCTTCTGGTTACTTTTGTAATCAGCCTTTGGTGGGACGAAAGTATTATTTCGTATTTTATTAGTTTTACATTCCCTTTGATTCCATATTGTAATTTTGATGCGATCTCCAATCTAACCAGTGTTAGGCTTTTCTGTTCTCTTTTATATCTTTATTGTGGTTTTTAAATATTTATTTTATTGTTTCCTTTTGTTAACCTTGTATATTTATTTACAGCCCCATCACCTATCATTTACCATTTCATGCGCTTCTCACGTCCCTCGTTTACTTTTGTTTTGATATTAAATTTTGTTTACAACCTTTACTCGGGATGTGTGTTTTTTAGTAGTTGTATCTCCATCTGTTTCAAAATGTGAAAAAGGTACACAACTGGGTTACTTGATCCACGGCCGGTCCTTTACCGCGCATGCGAGAAACCTGTTTTGGTTTCTCAGTCTGGCCATCGACTGCGTGCGTGGGGTGCGTTTATCTCCATGGTAGCAGATTGCGTGCTTGTGTATATTTCTCATCTTGAATATTGGGAGATCGATTATGTGAAAACTGCATTTCCCGTGTATTGGTTGTAATTTGATAGTTTATATTATAGGGGAATTTCAGAGAAGTCCTAATACCGTTTGTATTTGTTCTGGAGCTCCCTCGAGCTTCTTTACATTAATAGCCTGCTTCGAACATTATCCACGATATTCTAATAAGCTCTATCTTTCTGGCAACCGTTAAAACTTAATGCCATGTATTTCACCTCTGTGCGCTTTGACGTGATATGTTGATCTGCTGTGATTTATTTCTACCTACTCTCTTTGACATCTCCCATAATGCTGCTCTGTGTGAGTTAAGGGCCCGACGATCATGTGATGCAGACATATGACAATCTAGATTACAGCTGATCTTTGTGTCAACATTCAATCTGTAATGCCAACTAAAATAAGTTGGACAGACGCAAGCTATGTCCAAATTTGGCAGCCGGGAGTTCTGATACGTAACTACTTGATAACGGACCGATAATACGCTATGTTATATAGGGTGCCATCTGTAGGTTACCTTTTGAAGCGACTTCGCATCAATGTGAATGAAACGCACCCGCCGAGGAGTTTAAGCTATGCATTTATGGAACTCGACCAGTATTATTGTAATGTCGAGAGGATCGCAATAACAATAAGAAGAACGGATGGTCTGTCGACATGACTGGATTCTATAATGGTCCTTCTAAATGTTTCGTTTGCCGTGCTAAATTATTCATAAAGTATAAGAAGATATTGGTGGAAAGACATGTGGGAATGGCGGATTGTATTCTCTGGCTATAAGAGAAATGTATATGGCTATTATTTCCGAAGAGAGTATCTTCTGTGAACTTCTTGATCGTCTCCAGCAAAGCTAAGTGATACCTTGTTTATCTTGGTGTTAGTAAGGCTCGGAGAAATGCATTTCTGAAGAAGAAATAAAGTCATGTCCTCCTCCCTTCTTTCAGTGTTAATGTGTCCCTGATTCTTCGACCTTCTGGTTAGATTGGAAATTGTCCTGTTTTCGTTTATGGGTTATTATTTATTGTCCTCCTATTTTTATATTACATAACGTAGAGAAGAATCGTGTTGTTGTTTGGGTTGTAATTTTATTTAAGGTTATTTGTCGTTGTGGTTTTGTTTCGTTTTTCTTGGTGTTATATTTTACGTTTAGTTTTTCTTCTTGTTCGTCAGGAAACTTCGATTGATATGCATGGGAGGTATTTCTTGCTAACTTCTACTCCTTGTAATAGTATGGGATGTTACAAGGCTCTTTAGGGGTTAGTAATAGTTTGGGTTAATTTTGTTTTGAGCCTAGACGTAGGAGTGTGTGCTGTTCACCCATTGGCTGACTTCGTCAGTCTTAATAGTGAGAACACACACAATGTTTGTTGTTGTTTTGTGTTTTACGCTATGTCTGTCATCTGTGCTGCCTTATGGATAACCCTCTGGGTTTTTCTTTCGTCCTTAAGGTCTGGGCAGACATTGCTTCGTAAGCGTATTTTGTTTTGTCTACTGTTCGGTCGACCAGTGCTCCTTGGAATTTCTCTCTTTCTTTCGTTTCCCTCAAGGAGTGGACGGACAGTAGAACCTGTATGTACTGAAAGGCTTCTCATAATATTATCACGTTTCTGGACATATATTTAAGGGTGGGTTAATGTTTGTTTAAGTGAGAGCTTGACTGAAAGTTGAGGGTAGTTCTTGGGGTTTGTTTTGTAACTTTCAGTTGAGAAGCAACACGTATTCTCTCTTATGTTCATTAATGAGGTTTATCAGGTTTTCTTACCGTTAGTGACGTGGATGTTTATGGCATGGATCCGGGCCTGTTATCTATGTTCATTTTACTGTTGGTAAGATGTCTGAATCTCATACTTCGTCCGGATAGAAGATTTATTCAGGTGGTTTGTGAAGTCGGGTTATGTTTGATCGAGGGGTTGTTGTTGTTATTTATTCAAGGGTTACGTTTGTATCTTTATTTTATTATCTTGGAGTTTCTTGTTTTGTTGGTAACATTCTGTAGTGGTGGATGTTTTGACCGATTTTCCTTTACTGCAGTTTTTTGGGGGGTGATTCCTTTGTTTTAATTTATTAAGGGGTTTATTTAGCTTGTACGACTTCATATGCTAGTTAGAATATTTCTTCTGGTTACTTTTGTAATCAGTCTTTGGTGGGACGAAAGTATTATTTCGTATTTTATTAGTTTTACATTCCCTTTGATTCCATATTGTAATTTTGATGCGATCTCCAATCTAACCAGTGTTAGGCTTTTCTGTTCTCTTTTATATCTTTATTGTGGTTTTTAAATATTTATTTTATTGTTTCCTTTTGTTAACCTTGTATTTTATTTACAGCCCCATCACCCATCATTTACCATTTCATGCGCTTCTCACGTCCCTCGTTTACTTTTGTTTTGATATTAAATTTTGTTTACAACCTTTACTCGGGATGTGTGTTTTTTAGTAGTTGTATCTCCATAGGTAGAAAACCGTGGATCACTCAGGATATACTAGAATTGATGGATGAAAGGCGGAAACACAAGAATGTAAGAGATGAGAAGGGGAAAGCAGAATACAGACGTCTGAGAAATGAGGTTAACAAGAAGTGCAAGGAAGCGAAAGAAGAATGGTTGAAAGAGAAATGTGCAGGTATAGAAAATTGTCTGAAATTAGGTAAAGTAGACACAGCTTATCGAAGGATTAAGAATACTTTTGGGGAAAAGAAGACTAAGTGCTGTAATATTAAGGACACAAATGGAAAGCCTCTAACAGATAGGGAAGAAAAGGTTGAGAGATGGAAAGCTTACATAGAGAGTTTGTATAAGGGAAAGGAGATTGAGAATCATGTAATGGAAAGGGAGGAGGAAATTGATGAGGATGCAAAAGGAGATTTAATATTGAGATCAGAATTTGATAGAGCTTTGGAAGACTTAAGCAGGAACAAAGCACCAGGCATAGATGATATACCGATTGAGTTGCTACGCTGCATAGGAGATGAAGGTCTAATCAGGTTATTTCACTTGGTGTGTAGGATTTATGAGACAGGTGAGGTACCCCATGATTTCAAGAAGAATGTAATCATCCCTATACCAAAGAAAGTGGGAGCTGTCAGATGTGAAGATTACCGTACAATCAGCTTGATTACTCATGCTTCAAAGATCCTGTCTAGGATAATTTACAAGAGGATTGAAAGCCAGATAGAAACGGAGTTGGGTGAAGACCAGTTTGGTTTCAGGAGAAATGTAGGAACAAGGGAAGCTGTACTAAGTCTTAGGCTGATTTTGGAAGGTAGAATAAGGAAAGATAAGAGAACGTTCATGGCTTTTGTAGACTTAGAAAAGGCTTTTGATAACGTTGATTGGACTAAATTGTTTGACATTTTGAAATCGATTGGAATAAAGTACAGAGATAGGAGGGTGATATACAATCTATACAGAAACCAGACAGCAGTCATTCGAGTTGAAGGACATGAGAGAGAAGCTGGTGTTCAGAAAGGTGTAAGGCAAGGCTGCAACTTATCACCCATACTTTTCAATCTTTACATTGAACAAGCAATGAAGGAAATTAGAGAAAAATTTAAAGTGGGAGTGAAGATTCAAGGAGAAATTATTTCAACTCTGAGATTTGCTGATGACATCGTCATCTTGGCCGACAAGCCTGAGGATTTAAATGAGTTTTTGAATGGTATGGACTCCGTCTTACGGAGAGAATTCATGATGAAAATTAATAAATGTAAAACAAAAATACTGGAATGCAGCCGAAATAAATCAGAAACCTCTATGGAGATCAAATTGACAGGTGAAAAGCTGAAGGAAGTAGAAAACTTATGTTACTTAGGAAGTGGAATAACCAGTGATGGACGAAGCAGAGAGGATATAAAAAGTAGGTTGGCTCAGGCAAAGAAAGCTTTTCTACAAAAAAGGAATCTGCTGACATCGAATATAGATTTAGGTATTAGGAAGTCATTTTTGAAAGCCTTTGTCTGGAGCGTGGCGCTCTATGGAAGTGAAACTTGGACTATTGGTGCAGCAGAAAAGAGGAGAATAGAAGCATTTGAAATGTGGTGTTACAGGAGAATGTTGAAGATCAGATGGGTAGATAGGGTTACAAACATAGAGGTATTAAGACGAGTGGGAGAGGAGAGATGTTTCTGGCGACTGCTAATGAAGAGAAGAGATAGGTTGGTAGGACACATACTAAGACACCCAGGAATAGCAAGCTTAGTTATGGAAGGAAGGGTCGAGGACAAGAACTGTAGGGGTAGACCAAGGTTAGAATATGTTAAACAGATTGCCTCAGATGTAGGGTGTGGTAGTTATGTAGAGATGAAACGATTAGCTCAGGACAGGGAGGCATGGAGAGCTGCATCAAACCAGTCAAAAGACTGAAGACTCAAACAACTGTTTCAAAATGTGAAAAAGGTACACAACTGGGTTATTGGATCCACGGCCAGTCCTTTACCGCGCATGCGAGAAACCTGTTTTGGTTTCTCAGTCTGGCCATCGACTGCGTGCGTGGGGTGCGTTTGTCTCAGTTATTATTATTATTATTATCATCATTATTATCATCATCATTATCATTACCCCAATATACATGGTTATAATAATACACAATATATATTTCTACGAAACGGATATGTTACATGGAGTTAAGAAAAAGATGTAATTATCCAAATGCTGGAAATGTCCTCTCACTGTCTAATGAAAGGCACCTGTGAAAGCCACACGTTATCGAAGCGGCCTTCCGCACCGCTTCCACCAAGCTGAGATGAAAGTTTCGCGATAAGAACTTGAATAATTTATTGCAGCCGAGCTGACAAGTTCCACGCCACCGCAAAGAGTTCATAATTCTTTCTCCTCCGAGTTTCACCTGCTGGCTCTAAGCTGTTTGTACGCCTTCCCAAAACTTTGAATCGTCGATACCATACTCTACTTGGAGAAATACGCATTAGTTCTTAAGGAAATGTAATTCATAGCTTGACGTATTGATTTCATATTAAGTTCTAGAAGTTCTTTAAACTTTTCGTATACTTATAATTTAAAAAGAGTTTCCTTTTAATGAATTTACTTTAACCTAAATACAGTTTGATGTTATCTTGCTATTTTAAACTGATGAAATTAAGCAGATATAAAACAACTCAAATTATAACAAGTTGAAGGAACATTCATTTCGTATTTTCAGTACATTGTTATTAATGTCCAAGGAGGCCATCAGCTATTATGTTGTGACTAGTAGGTCCGTGCGAACTCTCGCAATGTGAATGTAGGTTTATAGGGTAGTAGGGAGGAATGTGGGAGAACGAAGTTTTAAATATTGAATAAATGTATTTATTGTTGTTAAACGACACACGTACATGAGAAGAACACAAAGAATTATGTAGAACAGTGTTTTGTAATTGTCACAGCTCTTCTTTGTAGACAATATTCGATGTTACAACGGATTTATCGGTTATTGTTTGCTCGGGAGTTTCTTCTAAAGCAATTTTTACATTTGCAAAGGATTGAACCCTGGAGAAAGTCTTGGCGAGACCACACCGGAGCCATCTGCTGAGAGACTCCTCAGCTAGCAGTACGCCGCACTCCCGCCAGATTGCTGCCGCCGCCGCGGTGCCCTGCACTCTAGTGGCAGGCTCGCCAGGTCACGGTGCTCCCCTTGCAAATGTACATTTTTTAAGGTATTTATTTAATTGTGAGGCATTTAAAAAGGAAATGAGTGTGTTTCGGGCACACTTGGGATTATGCGGAACCTGTAGGTACCCCATATGTGTAGGTTGGTGTTAACAGGACCATATTTTCGGTACAAAACTGGAATGGGACCTAAGCAGAATAATATAGGGAGGATGTGTTAGAGTTCAAACCCTAAATACATTATAGGCAGGGTCTAAGTATTTGTGTCTTCTTGTTTGATGAGTTGAAGGTAGGCTACTGTCGTGGTGACTCAGTGCTGTGCTAAATGTAGAGCTGGCAAGAAGCTAAGTTAGTTTAATCGATAATCGACATATATAATCGATTAATCAAATAATTTGAAATTAATCGAAATTAATCAAATGACCGTTCAATTGATCAATCGGCTAACCGATAAATCGATTAGGCGGCTTCGGTGATGTCGTTGGTAGCATGTTGAGCTTCTATGCCCAAGATCGCTGGGTCAAACCCGGCCGAAGTCGTCGGATTTTTTTAAGAGCGTTAAAAATCCCTCAGTATGCCTTCGTTCGGAGGGGAAGTTAAGCCCGCGGTCCCATGTCATAGATTTTTTGCATGTAAAAGAACCTTTCAATAATTACACTCGTGTGAAGCTAAATTATAGGTTAGATTTGACTAACGTTCTTAGGTTCCAACGTTCGTCACCACGAGCCGACTGCGGTGTTATCTAGTAACCAAGTTCACAACTAGTTGTCGTTGATGGTGGCGTTTGGTGGCAAAAGTAAGAACTACTTGAAAATTGAATGTCTGCAGTCCCTACTGGAATTAAAAACAGATAACACACACTGTTACAGTCATCACAATTAACACCGGGTATCAGACAGATTCTACACACACCCAATGTACACGGGGCTACATGACCGCGTTGTCACTAAGGAACCAACCAACCATAAATCGATTAATTGATTAGTAGACACAAGATTAGAACAGAAGGTTAATTGAGAGGTCATCGCGTAAGTTGAGTTACGTTTATTTCCGGAATGGTGTTGGTGTTCTTCATATCATATTAAATAGTTGTGTCGGCCCTGACATTCATCAAGTTAGCGACACTGATCGTACAATGCGCAAAAGAGATAATGACAATTCAAGCCAAACCCAGCCAGTAGTTGACATTTGTGTCGCCCGACAAGCACTCTGCTGTATAGCGACACCTGTCCGCCTCGGGGCTAATACTGCCACATGTGTGGGCCCATCATGAGCTGTGTGTCGACATTACCCAGCTTCATGCCCAGACTGTTGCGACTGGGACAAAATACCGCGCCACATATTCCTTGTATTCAGAGTGAGGCGCTATGTGTTATGATCCCAGCAGCGTAGTTGTGGGAGAGTGGTCTCTGTCATAAGGACAGTTTGTGCTTTCCAAGATGATGATAGTTGAATCTTTAAGCCAAATTTTGGAGAATATTCATGCCGAAGTGATAGTATTTCTAAAAATCAAATATTATACACGTCTGTACTTGACGTAATGTGTCGGATAAGATTTAGAAAAATAAATGCTGAAAATATTAACAATTAAATTTCAAAAATAAAGTATAGAAACAAAAATCATAAAAAAATTACAATAATAAAGGAAATATAAAAAATAAAAAATTAACATAAATATAAAAGAATTATGAAAACAATTGTAAAAATCAATTCGAAATGAGTTAATTAATTAATTCAATAAAATATCAAAATTAAATCTATAAGAACATAAATTGAAAATTAAAAATAAATATATAAATATTAAAATTAGAGAGACAAAAAATAACATTATTTATAATTTTAAAAATGAAAATAAATTAAAATGTAGAAACACATAAAAGTAAAAGAATAGATTAGCCCTATAAAGGGTTAAATCGTGCACCACGGTCGCGATGGCAGCTGCAGCAAGTCCGGAGATCGCAGGCACTGACAGTGGCTATCCTGAGTGTGGATTTGCCCGTTTTTTTTCATACATCCTCCAGGCAAATGCCGGGATAATAGTCCACTTTAAATCCCGGGGAGCGTTCTTGACAGTGGAACGATTCTCGCGCGCAAAGCGTCAGTTGAGAGCTTGACCTTCAGCTATCACCGCGAGTTCTCAGTGTTACGCAAGGATGGGTTTTGAGTGAGAAATACTGATTTGAAATGGAGATAGGAAATGACTCAGATCTGATCTCACGTTGTGAACAGCGGTCGTACATCAGTATTGATAATTTGCGGGGGAAAACCCCTACCGCAAGTCACAACGCTCTAAATGAAGTTTGTGGCGATAGTGCACAGGATTGAAGCACAATGTCACGGTGGACTTCCCGTTTCCGTAAAGGGCATACAAGTACTGAAGACGACATAAGGAGTGGATGGCCGGTAACTGCAACAGACTTTACTTCCACTGTCATTATTGACAACATTTGCCAAGAAGATCGACGCAGCACATACGAAGAAAATGTAAATGGAGCAAACATATCTCTCACTTCGGTGTTCAGAATCATAACAGAGGAACTAGAGAAAAGGAAAGTCGCTTGCAAAATGGATTCCGTATCATCGTAGTGAGGAGCAAAAAGAAAATCGCAAGGTAATCGCCCAACAAAATTGATTCAACGCTACGAGACAGACGAAGATCAGTCATTAAACAGAATTGTTACCATAGATGAAACAGGGAGATTTTGATCCTGAATTGAAATTCCAGTCGTCTCAATGGAAACATCCTGACTTTTCTCGGCCGAACAAGTGCCGTCGTTCAACATGTCAAAGTCAAACTCATGTCATGATGATTGTGGCTTATGATAAGAATGGAGTGATAGCAAAATACAGAGTCCCTTAGAGAACCACTGTTACAGGGACTTTCTGAAAAATGTTTGCGGTCAAGGATTCGCCAAACAAGGCCCGACAGTTAAGCAACTGAAGTGCTCCTTCTGCATGATAACGCACGGCCGCATATTTCCAAGCCTGTACGTATAGTTTTGGAGAATTATGGATGGGATATCCTTCCCCACTCCCCAACTCTCACCCCTCTACAGTCCTGGCATGAGTCCGCCAGACTTTGGTTTGTTTCCAAACCTGAAGAAACCACTCCGGAGGAAACGTTTTCAAACCATTGAAGAGGCTTCTGATGAGTGACTCGATTAATCAGACAGATAAACCAAGATGGCGTCCTAACGTTAATACAAGACTTGCCGAAACGCTGGGCCGCAGTTATTGAGAATAACGGAGATTACGTTGAAGGCCTATAAAGTAATTTTGTGAAATAATAGTACATTATCCAACGAGCCTATTCTGGCAATAATTAAGACTCGAGTATGTTTATAAAACGAGCGAAGCGAAATTTATAATTTCCATACTAGTGTCTTAAACACCATTATAGGCGAGTTCTATACGACTGTTTATGTTCGGCGATAATTAAAGCATTATTTTATATTCGAACAGAAGTATTCATAAATATCTGTCGAGATTCAGTAACTTGAATTTAATGATCGGAATGCAAGCGCGTGGTTTGCTGTCTGTGCATTACAAGTTCTCTGACCCACGCATGCGCTCTGTCTGCTTGGCAATGCCATATGTTTACAGCCTGCCGATATGCACCAGCATTCACTCAAACTGTCACCGAAGTCGTACGAAAGCAATGCCGTGTAGAAATTGGAATTGGGGATATTGATGTACAGTGCTATTTCTTTTCTCATATTCGGCAGTTCATTTGCACGAACATATGGGATGGTGCAATTTCCATGTTCGTACTTTATGTAGAAGGA
The DNA here is from genome assembly GCA_946902985.2 of Meconema thalassinum. Classification (NCBI taxonomy): domain Eukaryota; kingdom Metazoa; phylum Arthropoda; class Insecta; order Orthoptera; family Tettigoniidae; genus Meconema; species Meconema thalassinum. The sequence continues at coordinate 448,191,108 of OX336393.1, read as the reverse complement.
TGCTGTGTTGCAATCTTCTGGACGTAGATTAATACATTTCTTGCATATGTCACTGTATGTTCTTGTTATTGTAAAGGTTCGTGCTGATTTTGTCTTTATGTTTGGGATTGTAACTACAATGGTTGATCCGATATCCAATTTGAACTTTCAAATCATGTAATTCATGTCCGACATGTTGGATTTTGAGTGCATGTGTGAAGCTATCCGTACCTAATTGGTCAATGAATGAAAATATTGAGCTCTGATTGAAGAAACTGTATCATAATGAAACGTAGTACTTTAATGACCATCATTATGATACAGTTTTCTGACATATAATATTTACATTTCGACATCGTCAAACATAATACTTATATTTCGGCATGGTCGAACATAAGAAAATTATTGAACCATAATTTTACGGTGCAGAATTTATGAAATGACCTCCGTAGATCCCAAAAACGTTCTCAATCAACATCTCCAATTCACTGGAGAAGCTTCTAATTTTCTGTCCGCTTCGTGACGCAGTGGCTACCGTTCTTGTCCGTCACCCCTGAGGTCCGGGTTCGATTTCTGGCTCTTCCAAGTAATTTAATTGTGCTCCGAAGTTTGAAACGGGATACACTCAGCATCCTGAGGCAAGGCTGAGAAGAGGTGAGTTCGATTCCTACCTCAGCCATAATAGAAGTGGTTTTTATTGGTTTCCCACTTCTGCTCCAGACAAATGACGGGATGGTTCCTAACTTAAGGCCACGGCTGCCCTCTTCAAATTCTCACCACAACTTATTACAAATACATATACTACTACAAATACCACAATACCACATGTTGTGCACACCAAATACACGGGGATAAATGCCCACTATGTCCATAGCCCTCAAATGAATCAACAACAACCTTATATACTATCAGTGGTCTGTTTCTTTATTTTACAATTCTCTGAACATTCGAGAATGATGTTTGTCAATATTTTTGCTTTATTATTAGGTTACACTGTGCGACGCCTGCTATGTATGCAAGGAAGTATACAAGCTTGTAGCACAGGTTGCATTGTGCGACACGAGGAGTTTTCACTGTGTACTACAGTACTATTCTATGCAACGCACTGTTTTATAAGGTGCCTTTACAACTCTGTTTATAACTCATGTTCCATGTGAACATAAAACAGAATCCTCTCATTTTACAAAGCTTTGCAATAGGTTGCTACCTAGACTGGCCTGCTCACAGACGACATCGTATGTCTCATAAGTAATGTCGTTCTTTAGGTATGGTGTTTCACAAGATAGAATTGGTTTTTCTTTGGTTCACCAATGCTATTTACAGGGGAACATGAATGGAATTATGTATAGGCATATTGCGAGTATGTATCCTTAATAGATACCATACATCGCCAGATTAAGAAACTTGAAAGATCAAACAGAATTTGTAGATCCGTACCCCCATGAATTGACCCATGGAGACGCTCAACGTAGAGTAGATATCTGTCGTCAGCTTATCGGTAACCACATAAATGATATTTCTATCAGGGGATTTGTCACATGTGATGACAAATGGGTCTATTGCCGCAACACTGACGCCACGAAACAGTGGGTCAGTCCCCGTCAAACTGCCAAAGTCATCGTTAAAAAGGATCAGTTATGCCCCAAAGTGATGTAGTCAAGGCGGATCTTTATTCACAACAACTGGAACGAGTTAATTAAATTTTGAGACGGAAATACCCAGCATTACTTCACCATAATAGAGTTCTCTTTCAGCACGACAATGCGAGGCCTCATACTGCATGAAGAACCATAGCAATAATTCAGGAATATTGGAAGGAGTCGAACTGCTACCACATCCAGCATTCAGCCCTAATCTTGCGCTTTCAGATTACCATCTTTTTCGATCCATGGCTCATTTTTTGTGTGTAAGAAATTTCGAAAACATTGAAGCTGTGGAATTTGGTCTCGACGAATTATTCGCATCAAAACCCAAAGACTGGTACCGTCGTGGAATAAGAAACCTCGCTGAAGGATGGCTCAAAACCTTCGAGCATAGAATCTGATGGTCTCTACTTTGAAGAATAGTTTAATTTCTTGTCAGAAAACATTTCAAATAAAATTTTCTTTATCAGACGACATTACTTACGAGGCATCCCCTTTCCTGTACACAATCTGTATTCTTCCTGGTGTAATGGTACGGCTAAAGACCATATGTCTTATTTTAAATAAAAGACGTAGCCTAAAACACAAAAGAAAATTCATATAAATTACTAAGGGAACCTGTAGTGAAAATTAGCTAACAATGCAACTATTCAAGAAAGTTTCATTTTTAGTTTACCATGACAACTAGAAACGTCATTGTTTATCAATAACATTCATGGAAGAAGTAACAATAGACATTATTCAGGACAGACCACTTTTCAGAAATATGATAAAATAATTATACTTCCTAGGCAATGGAGGCTGGGTGGAGTGTACTAGTCAGTTAAAAACATTCGATTGTTCAGATCAGCAAACGCCGACTTGAATTACTCGGCTCAGCTTCGTGTGGAGGAACTGAGGGCAGGAAGGTAGGTTCCACTGCTAACTCAGCAATCATACCAGAGGTTTTCAGTTGAATTTCACATTTGTTCAATGTACCTGAAATAAGGCCACGGAGGCTACCTACGTAAACCCTAGGTCTAATTTACAAATTCACACACTAGCAAAGCCATCAGAATTATACAGGTTACCAGACATATTCCACACACACGAATACACGGGCTACATAACCAGGATGTAACAAAGCTCCTAAATGAATCAACAACGATTCATTCAAATATACATCACAATCACTTTCAAACGATTATCTTAAATTTTTTCGTGTTGTCCCATCGTTGGAGAAAAAAAAAAGATTCCTTGACATATAAATGCAACCTTCTTATGTTTACGTATTGCTCTTCAAAGAAAGGTCTTTGTTTGTTTACAATTTTGTTGTTAATTCATTTCAGAGGCTTGAGACATGTTGGACATCAGCCCCGTGTACTTCGATGTATGTTCAATTAGTCTAAAAATTAGAGCTTGGAATTTTATGTGCAAAATTTTGATTAGAAAGGGTTCAAGAAAATGAGTTAATTTTAAATGGAAATAATCATACAAACACTACCAAAACCAATATTATTTCATATTATCATACTAATATATAAAAATGAAATGGTGTCTGTCTGTCTGTCTGTCTGTCTGTTACTCAATAACGCAAGAACCACTGGTCCGATTTAAATGAAATTTTGCATGGATGTAGCTGATTTACCAGGTTTACATATAGGATACTTTTGATTTCGAAGTTTTGCACTATTAAAAAATGGCGACCATTTTAGTGACGTCACTACACCCTTTGGTTTCAAAATTTCATATTTCCATATCAAATAAAAAGAGAACGGTAGGAAATAGCAAACTTTTGATGGCACATGTGAGCTTTGAAATTTAATTTCCTATCCGAAAGATCCTTATCACTTTTCGTGTATCTCCAACAGTTAGCGAGTAAAACCGACATTTGTGACGTCACTACACCCTTTGGTTTCAAAATTTCATATTTCCTTTTCAAATAAAAAGAGAACGCTAAGAAATAGCAAACTTTTGATGGTATACATGAGCTTTAACATTTAATTTTCTATCCCAAAGGTCCTTATCACTTTTCGTATATCTCCAACGGTTAGCGAGTAAAACCAAAATCTGTGCAATAAAACACGGTCAACACCGAGCGGTGCAGTAGATCTCTCTATATAGAAAAAAATGAAAATGTGTGTGGTTTTTCTCTGAATTTCTACGGAAATTTGAGTTGTTTACGCGTTTCAGACTGTTTTATCATAGATGCGCGCGAAAATATTTTTTTTGTCTGTCTGTCTGTTTGTTTGTCTGTGGACAAATTTGTTCCCTTATAACTCGAGAACGGCTGGGTGAATCAACGTAAAATTTGGTACAGATATCCATCAGAGGCACGACACTGATCATTGATGTAACCCTTCTCCGTACCTCTCATAAAAGGGGGCCTACCCCCTTAAAATACATGCTGAAATAGGCGTAGAAGGACGAGACAAAATTCATTTTCAGCCCCTCAATGTGAGAGACAAAACTCGGGTCCCCGAAAACCACATTTTAAGGACCGAAGACCAACCGTTTTTGAGATATTCCCAGAAAACTAATTTAATTTAATAAACTAATGAACGAATGCAAGCCAGTAACCATGCCAACGGATTCTCATTGCTGTAAGACGCAATGCAATTCCATTAATTACATTAGTGTGAAAGTTTGCAAACGGCTAGAAGGTTATCACGGAACCAAATTAAGTCGTAAAATTCATCAATACGTATAATGCGCTTAAGGGGATCAAGGGGTACTCTAGAATTTTTTCACGCGATTTACACCTGCGGGTGTGGTATGGCAGGTATATTATATTCCTATCCCCATATTATTCATTCATTCATTCATTCATTTCGTATAGGCCATCTATGGACCGCGTCATTCCAACCGTCTCCTACTGGCTTTGATGTTTGCCCTGTTCGCCCGCATTCGTTCTCGGAGGATTTCCTTCCGTTCCTGGGTCCAAATCTTTCCCGTTTTCAGCTTCGGTTTTTCTTGTAAACCTTTACAAGCTTGAAGTTTCCTATTGAGAGGGGCGCGCTCCTGAATGTCTGTTGGTGTAATCCCCACTTCTTTCAGATCTTTATCAGTAGTGGTTTTTGAGGGGTTCAAGGCCCTCCTCCTCCTCCCCTCCTCACAAGATGGCGGTGGCCCGATATTTCTCGAACGCATGGTGGGATTTTGACAAATGAGGTGTCGTTGAACTCGGGCTAACACCCCCTTTCCAATGGACAAAATATTTCAACCCCAAAATAAAACCTACCCCTACTAGGGGTGAAATTGTAATTTTTTAGAGAATCTCTCTTTCCAATTGCAACATGTGAGCGTTTGAATGCCGATATGGATTTAAACGTTGTTCCACATAAAGTGCATGTGTTCGGTGGCAAGCCACTATGAATTAACATGCTTGTTTTCTGTTTTTACGCATGCCCACTCATGGCTTTTGAAGAGGGTGGGGGAGCGGTTCCCTGTGGACGGGTCCTTGTTGACGGGTCATTGTTGCCGGGTCATTATGGACAAGTCCTTGTTGACAGGTCCTTGTGGACAGGTCTTTGTGGACGAGTCCTTGTTGATGAGTCCCTTTGGACTGATCCCTTTAGACCGGTCCCTTTGGACTGGTCCCTATGGACTGACCCATGGTCTCTAATGCTATGATGAAATTAAACGTTGTTCCACATGAAACGCATGTGAAGAGTCGATTGCTACTATGAATTAACATGTTTGTTTTCTGTTTTTACGCATGCGCACTTGGGGTTTTCGTAAGAGGGCGGACTTTTTAAATAATGATTTATAGATGAGTTATTTAAAAAAATAACCAAATGATCCAAAACTAATAGGTCATTGGCTTTTTAATATCTCATGAACCAATAAAGCTAGGGACATGTATGAGGGGTCGTTGGACTTGGTATGACGCCCCGTATTTCAATGTATTTTTGATTTTTGTCAAAAGGGCCTAAGTACACTTTTGTTAATATCTCGTGAACCAATAAGGCTAGGGACTTGTATGAGGGGTCGTAGCACATGGGATGACATTCCCTTTTTAAATGTATTTGTTGAAATTTTGACAAGGGGCCTAACTACACTTTTGTTGATATTTCCTGAACCCATGATGGGATTTTGACCTGTGAGGTGTCGTTGGACTTGAGCAGACACTCTCTTTTTGAATGTATTTTTGACATTTTAACAAAGGGCCTAACTACACTTTTGTTAATATTTCGCGAACCAATAAGGCTAGGGACTTGTATGTGGGGTCCTAGCACTCGGGGTGACGCTCTGTTTCTAAATATATATTTAATGTTTGTCAAAAGGGCCTAATTGCACTGTTGTTAATATCTCGATAACTAATAATGGGAGAGAGTCAAGTGAGGTGTTATAATACTAAGGATGGCCAACCCTTTCCCATGACCAACGAATTTACCCCAAATATTCAAAACAACAAGGACATTGAGCTGAGATTATATAAACTAATACTCGGATATCGACATATGAGGTGTCATAGGACTTAGAATGGTCAACTCTTTCCCATGACCAATGAATTTACCTAAAATATCCAAAATATTAAGGTCATTGACCTGAGATTTTATAAATTAATAATTGGATACGGACATGTGAGTTGTTTACCGTGAGTGATGAAACATAGCTAGGCAGAGAAAGAACTAGTGTAGGCAACATGTATGGTGACTGACAAGTCTTTCACTATTGGAACTTGTTTTCAGATCAGACTGTAGTACAGAGAGAGTGTAGGTTGCAGGCATGGGTTAATAAATGACAAACGGTGTATACAAAATCGGATTTATTGATTCAAGAATTAAGAGTAGACTATCTTTAATTGATTGGTTAAAGAGGATAGCTAATGAAACAAAATGGTGACTACAATGAACTAAACTGAACCAAGCTGAATCAAACCCAACCAAACCGAACCAAACCTAATCGAAAACGAGCCAAGGGTTTAAGTGTAAAACTTGTGGGTGGATGTGGTCATTGGTAATGTCAAAAAGGAAAGGGATAACGCTCTACCTATAGAGGGTAAGGTAAAGCTAGTGCATGGTGCTAATGCACACACCCAAGTACATGAACCTCACCCATCTATCCTATGCAGTTTTTATGGGTTGACTGTTAAAACTTGCTCAGTGGTTACTGGGACAAGATGGTCACTACACACAACAAGCTTTAAATACCTGAGGCTAATAATCTATACACACACACTTGTTCTAAACTAAGCTGTCTTGCTGACAGTGCTCACGCTGTAGGCAGATGACAGAAATGCTTGGCTAACCAAAATACAATCATTTCCGGTTGTCTAATGTTACCAGCTAACCATTTTTTGCTGCAGAGGCGCGCACATGTGCCACTTACACTAGAGAGTTTAACTCGATTTCAAGCTCTAAGTCCTAGAACGAATCAAACTAAGAAAAAAGGGCAGAGTGGCGTAGTGGTTAAGCTGTTAGCCTTTCACTAAAGTGGACTAGGGTTTGATTTCAGGTTAATACGCATGTCATAAACATATAAAAAGCAGAGATAATGTTTTAAACCGATTACACTCGTCTCTTTTCAAATTATTACTTGGATTACAAATACAAAAGTGGACTGGGTGTGATATACAGTTAATACTGTCTGTCGCACACTAGCTGTAAGAAAGCCATATGTAGAGCTATATGTAGAGAACTACCTAGCGATTTCATGAACCGGTATAGCTATGTCGCATAAACAGTGCAGGATACAATCCAGCAACTATAATTCGTATCTTGTGGAACAGAGAAAATGCACTTTTGCCTTGATGGATAACAAATGTGTGCAGATGAATGACCTACGCATTAGCCTAGCAAGGGGTTATAACCACGTGGAGGAGGTGTGATTTCTATATTTTATTGTTTAGAGACATGGCTTTTGTAACCAGTAGATTTAATTGATTTAGTATTTTGTAAATATTTATTTTTGTAATTGTAAATAGTTATTTTTTTTATAGTGGAAACCATTTATTTTTGTAATGGTAAATGTTAAATGTATAATTAAAGTTCTTTGGGATGAGTGTGCATGTCAATGATGTTTTTAGGGATAAATAGAGTGGTTGTGTGTTTGTTCTCAAAGACAGGCAAGGTTGTGTGGATGTATGACTACACAGAAAGAGAGAGAGAGAGTGTAAAAACAGCCTTACCTTCAGTAGTAATAGTAGACCTCTATGTTTTGCATACACATAGACAGACTGTAAGATCGCAATGGCCGAGCACTCACTTTAACACCATTTACAAAATCTTGAAATGAAAAAATCATGTTTCGCAAATATTAACTTTTGACATAAACAAAACAAAAATAAAATGTGTAAACTACAAATTGGAAAATCCATGTTTCCATATCATGAAATTCAAAAACGTTAAACTGACATTTAAAAGAAATGCAAATGGAAAATTGACAAATTGTAATGTGTGAAATTTGAAAATGAACAAATGGCTATCATTATTTAAAAAAAAAATGGTGCTGTATGGTTGAGGTGTGAATCAAACCCTACTTATTTTGGACCACCCGAGACTGAGTATACTTGTTTTAGTCCCCATACCACTTTTAAAATTTTGTGTTAAAGCTAGGAATTGAACCCAAGAGCTTGTAGGGGGAGACAAAGGTTAGAATATGTTAAACAGATAGCCTTGAATGTAGGATGTGGTAGCTATATAGAGATGAAACGATTAGCTCGGGACAGATAGACACTGAGATCTGCATCAAACCAGTCAAAGGACTAAAGACTCAAACAACAACATATACGTTCACCAAAATAATGTTGTGTAACGGTAAATGTTAGTCAACGAACACTAATGCATTACTAAAACCCATGACACGATACCTAAGAGCTTTTCTAAAATGATTTTAAAATGCCTTTAACCCTATATTGAACACCCAGTTCACAAGACTCATAACTGCAATATTATGGTAAAACAAAACAAAATCTATATTTCAAAACAAGCAAGTGGTTTAGGCAATGTATACTGGAAAAAAAGTTTTGTAAACACTCAAGTCCTCAAGACCAATTAAATTAGTAACTGTCAGGTTGGCCGAGTGGTTAAGGTGTTTGACTTAAGATCAAATTTCTGTATAAGGAAGCAAGGGTTCGAATCCCTTACCTGATATAACTATTGCCTTAACATGGCTTGGCCACACTGTATTATTATGATACTCGGTACACAAACCATAGATATAGTGTATTGTTTAAGGCCACTCCCTTTCTGAACATAGTCGGAGACTGTTGATGGTTAACAATTGTATTAATAGTGGGACATGGGGATAGCAATTAAGAAAAAACAGCCAATACCCATACAATATTTTTATTCATTTAGTTTTTTTTTACAATAGTTACACACTGAATACAACATTTTATCTCTTTACCATTGTTTGATATAGATTTTAAACACAACGCTTGTTGTAGATCCTTTTACAACTTTCTCCAGGTACTCTTGTTCTTAAAAACTGGGGAAGCCGCAATGGTTTTATAGACATTAAACCCTCATTCTCTTCTTTTTCATCATCATCATCATCATCATCATCATCATCATCATTATAAATATTATCTTTATAATTATTATAGTCATTGTCACCATCATTATCATCATCATCATCATCCTCAACATCACTAGAAATATCCAATTCCTTTTTTTCCTTTTCAAAAGGGGCCTCTTGAAGAGTCTGTGTTGCTTTTGATAGTGTTACGTTTTTATTGAACGTTGACAACTGTCCTAACATGACTTTTTGAGGAGATAAATGTTTTTTCACAAGGAAGTCACTATGTAGAGTAACACTATGTTTTTGTTGGACTTGCTTTTTCTTGTTCTTTTGATCATGTTTTGTTAACACTAACGGTGTTTCATTTGGTATACCACATTGATGAGTACCCACACTTAAGACCTCACTATGTTTACTTTTTAGATGACCTAGACATTTTGTTGTTCTTTGTTTTGAGCACTGCCAAAATATGATGCCATTCGCATTTTCTCGCTTATAGTTATAAGAGTACCCATGATACAGGGCACGTGGTTTACCTTTATTGGTTATAGTATATTCCATAGTAGCCACTGACTTGTATAGTCGATCCGCCTACTACAAAGGTCTGAACACTTGTGGTGAAAGAATGATGTTGTGTTGACGTTTTATGCAGGATAATGTTGGTGGCATATGCGGGTGGCTTATGTGGGTGGCTTATGTTGATGACATGTATTGTTGGCTGATTTTGGTGGCTTATGTTGATGGTTTATGGTGGTGGCTTATGTTGGTGGCTTATGTTGGTGGCTTATGTTAGTGGCTTATGTTGATGACATATGTTGGTGACTTATGTTGATAGCTTATGTTGGTGGCTAATGTTGATGACATATGTTGTTGGCTTATGGTGGTGGCTTATGTTGATGGTTTATGTCGCTGGTCTATGTTGATGGTTTATGTTAATGGCTTAGGTTAATGTCTTAGGTTGATGGCATAAGTTGATGGCTTATGTTGGTGGCTTATGGGGGTGGCTTATGCTGGTGGCTTATGCTGGTGGTTTATGGTGGTGGCTTATGTTGATGACATATGTTGGTGACTTATGTTGGTGGCTTATGTTGGTGGCTTATGGTGGTGGCTTATGATGGTGGCTTAAGGTGGTGGCTTATGATGGTGGGTTATGGTGGTGGTTTATGGTGGCTTATGGTGGTGGCTTGTGGTGGTGGCTTGTGGTGGCTTATGATGGTGGCTTGTGGTGATGGCTTATGGTGGCTTATGGTGGTGACTTATAGTGGTGGCCTATGTTGGTGGCTTATTTTTGGTGGTTTACGTTAATACCTTATTTGTAATGGCTTATTTGACAAGTTATTGTTGTCAATGTATTTAGAGGATTTTTCTCTTGGTCTTGGCAAGTATCTCAACCCTTTTTTAGCCTATTTTCAATTTTGAAAAAATAGGCTTATGAGATCACCTTTTGTCCGTGTGTGTGTGTGCGTGTGTGTGTGTGTGTGTGATTCGTGTGTGTGTGTCCCCCTAATAAAATCTAAACGGCAGGAGCGATTTCAATGAAACTCGGAAAGTTCATAGCACTATTTCCGGCAACCTCGACCGTGCCCTTCAAATTTTGTTACGACTCACCAATCCAACATGGCGGCTGTGCGAAATATTTCACCAGCATCCAATATCTCCGAAACTATTACCGATATTACCCTGACATTTTCTATGGTGATAGAGGGAACTACTATAAGTTCACTTATGTGACTTTTGAAAACCTGGTAACTACAAAACCAACATGGCGGCCAAGCGAATTTGCGACTTTTAAATAGACGTTTCTCGCGATTTGACCAACCAAACGCAATGAAACTTGGTACAGTATATGTTTATATACATTGTAATGCACCGACATCTAACTTCGTTCAATTGTTTACATAACCACAAGATGGCGGCTGTGCGAAATATTTCACCGGCATTCTATATCTCTGAAACTATTAGCGGTGTCTCCCTAAAATTTTGTACGGAGATAAAGGGCACTACGGGAAGTCCATCTATAAGATTTTCAAAAACCACTTAACTACAAAACGAACATGGCGGCCATGCGAATTTGAACATCTTAAATAGACCTTTCTCGCGATTTAATGTTCCAAGCGCACTGAAACCTGGTACAGAAAATATTTATACACATTGTAATCCACTGGTATCTTATTTAGTTCAATTGTTTACATAACCTCAAGATGGCGGCAGTGCGAATTTTAAAATTAAGTTTTTATTTCTTGTGATGTAGTCATGCGATCGAAGTGAAAGTTTGAATAATGAACCTACGCAATAATTTTCCTTTAATGGTACATGACTCTATGGCCTATACGTTTAACAATCCAACATGGCGACCATCCGAAATATTTAGACGATAATGAATATCTACGATTCTATTTTAGCAATCAAACTGCATTTTTTAATGTTCATAGGGGCTATGAACTTAAGTTCACCTATAGGACTTTAAATAACCTGGTGATCACAAATCCAACTAGGCGGTGACGCGAATTATAAATATTCACATGGACGTTTCTCGCAATTTAACCGTCCGCGTGCAGTGAAACTGGGTACAGTAAATCTTTATCCGAATGTTAATCCACTGGCATCTAATTTATTTCAATTGTTTCCATAACCACAAGATGGCAGCTGTGAATTTTTTTAAAATCTCCTTGTTTTTTCTTGTGTCCTAATTATGCGATTGAAGTTTGAATACTACACGTTCACAATAATCTGCATGTAACAGTACATAACTCTAGGACCTACATATATAAAATCCAACATGGCGACCATCCGAAATATTTAGTCGGTTCTCAATATCTACGAATCTATTACAGCAATCAAACTGAAATTGTGTATGTTGATAGTGGCAATTAACGTAAGTAGGATATATGAAAATAGGCTGTATAGTTCTTCACGGAACTACTTGTTTATGGTAACATAATGCTTACCGCCATGTTTGTAAGCAACAACAACACACTAAAATTCCAAGAATTCAAAGTACTCTAAGGTTAATGATTGTCTTTCAACTCCATTCAACGTCTAGTCAAAAACATTATATATTTTTCACATTTTTCAAAAAAAAGGTTAATTGGGAAAGTAGGCTATATGTTTAAACTAAAAATCATATCAAATCATATGCTAACTCCAACACCCACGTCTATCCCACTCTCAGTCAAAAAAATATAATATTCTTCAAATTTTTCAACACAGTATTTGGAAAGTAGGCCATATTTTGAAAACTAATCATCCTATAAAGTCATATATATAGACTCAAACCAATGGCTTTTATATCCTTAATCGTAAGAACAAAATATGGAATTTTTGTCATTTCTTCCAAAAATGTTCATTTTAAAACGGGACTATATTTTGGAAACTAGGAATTTTACAAGAAAGTTTGTTTAACGTAAATGACAGGTATTTACCCCCACTACCCACAAACCAAGTCCCAGGTCTCTGGGACAAAATCCAGAAAAAGTTCAATTTGGAAAGTAGGCGATATTTTGAAAACTAATCATCCTAAAAAGTCATATATAGACTCAAACCAATGGTTTTTATATCCTTAATTGGTAAAACAAAACTTAACATTTTTTCAGTTTTTCCAAAAAAGTCCAATTTCCAAAATTGTCTATATTTTGGGAACTAAGAATTTTACAAAAAAGTTTGTTTAACGAAAATGAAAGGCCTTCACCCCCCCTCTACCCAAAACATAAATTTCAGGTCCCTAGGACAAAAACTGTGCAATAGGTTTTTTTAAAGTGACCAGAACGACTATATATATATATATATATATATATATCATTTTATTCTAAGAGCTTTCCATGATGATAAGAAAAAAAGAGCTTACCATAATGATGGATTGAGTGTAAGAGAACGTCTTTTGCTGCTTGATGTCACTACTAAAGTGATACTCTTACAACAGACAAGTGAGTTCATTTTTCGCTGACGTAATCGTATGTTTCCACGCACTTCCTGTGTTGAGCGCGTCATAGTGGCTAAATTTGAAACTCTAGATGAGATGTTTTGTTGACGTAATCGTTTGTTCCCCGCACGTACACTTTGGACGGGTCTTTTTGAAGGGAGTCATTTTTTTACGGGCCCCGGAGGACGGGTCCTTGTTGACGGGTCCCTGTGGCGGGTCCCCTTTGACATAATTTGGATAAAATGCAAGGGCCAGTCCATAAGGATCAGTCCAAAGGACCCGCCCACAGGGACCCGTCAACAAGGACCCGTCCTCCGGGGCCCGTAAAAAAATGACTCCCTTCAAAAAGACCCGTCCAAAGTGTACGTGCGGGGAACATACGATAACGTCAACAAAACATCTCATCTAGAGTTTTAAATTTAGCCACTATGACGCGCTCAACACAGGAAGTGCGTGGAAACATACGATTACGTCAGCGAAACATGAACTCACTTGTCTGTTGTAAGAGTATCACTTTAGTAGTGACATCAAGCAGCAAAAGACGTTTTCTTACACTCAATCCATCATTATGGTAAGCTCTTTTTTTCTTATCATCATGGAAAGCTCTTAGAATAAAATGATATATATATATATATATAGTCGTTCTGGTCACTTAAAAAAAAACCTATTGCACAGTTTTTGTCCTAGGGACCTGAAATTTATGTTTTGGGTGGGGGGGGGGGGGGTGAAGACCTTTCATTTTCGTTAAACAAACTTTTTTGTAAAATTCTTAGTTCCCAAAATATAGACAATTTTGGAAATTGGACTTTTTTGGAAAAACTGAAAAATGTTAAGTTTTGTTTTACCAATTAAGGATATAAAAACCATTGGTTTGAGTCTATATATGACTTTTTAGGATGATTAGTTTTCAAAATATCGCCTACTTTCCAAATTGAACTTTTTCTGGATTTTGTCCCAGAGACCTGGGACTTGGTTTGTGGGTAGTGGGGGTAAATACCTGTCATTTACGTTAAACAAACTTTCTTGTAAAATTCCTAGTTTCCAAAATATAGTCCCGTTTTAAAATGAACATTTTTGGAAGAAATGACAAAAATTCCATATTTTGTTCTTACGATTAAGGATATAAAAGCCATTGGTTTGAGTCTATATATATGACTTTATAGGATGATTAGTTTTCAAAATATGGCCTACTTTCCAAATACTGTGTTGGAAAAATTTGAAGAATATTATATTTTTTTGACTGAGAGTGGGATAGACGTAGGTGTTGGAGTTAGCATATGATTTGATATGATTTTTAGTTAAAATATATAGCCTACTTTCCCAATTAACCTTTTTTTGAAAAATGTGAAAAATATATAATGTTTTTGACTAGACGTTGAATGGAGTTGAGAGACAATCATTAACCTTAGAGTACTTTGGATTCTTGGAATTTTAGTGTGTTGTTGTTGCTTACAAACATGGCGGTAAGCATTATGTTACCATAAAAAAAGGGTTGAGATACTTGCCAAGACCAAGAGAAAAATCCTCTAAATACATTGACAACAATAACTTGTCAAATAAGCCATTACAAATAAGGTATTAACGTAAACCACCAAAAATAAGCCACCAACATAGGCCACCACTATAAGTCACCACCATAAGCCACCATAAGCCATCACCACAAGCCACCATCATAAGCCACCACAAGCCACCACCACAAGCCACCACCATAAGCCACCATAAACCACCACCATAACCCACCATCATAAGCCACCAACATAAGTCACCAACATATGTCATCAACATAAGCCACCACCATAAACCACCAGCATAAGCCACCAGCATAAGCCACCCCCATAAGCCACCAACATAAGCCATCAACTTATGCCATCAACCTAAGACATTAACCTAAGCCATTAACATAAACCATCAACATAGACCAGCGACATAAACCATCAACATAAGCCACCACCATAAGCCAACAACATATGTCATCAACATTAGCCACCAACATAAGCTATCAACATAAGTCACCAACATATGTCATCAACATAAGCCACTAACATAAGCCACCAACATAAGCCACCAACATAAGCCACCACCATAAACCATCAACATAAGCCACCAAAATCAGCCAACAATACATGTCATCAACATAAGCCACCCACATAAGCCACCCGCATATGCCACCAACATTATCCTGCATAAAACGTCAACACAACATCATTCTTTCACCACAAGTGTTCAAACCTTTGTAGTAGGCGGATCGACTATACAAGTCAGTGGCTACTATGGAATATACTATAACCAATAAAGGTAAACCACGTGCCCTGTATCATGGGTACTCTTATAACTATAAGCGAGAAAATGCGAATGGCATCATATTTTGGCAGTGCTCAAAACAAAGAACAACAAAATGTCTAGGTCATCTAAAAAGTAAACATAGTGAGGTCTTAAGTGTGGGTACTCATCAATGTGGTATACCAAATGAAACACCGTTAGTGTTAACAAAACATGATCAAAAGAACAAGAAAAAGCAAGTCCAACAAAAACATAGTGTTACTCTACATAGTGACTTCCTTGTGAAAAAACATTTATCTCCTCAAAAAGTCATGTTAGGACAGTTGTCAACGTTCAATAAAAACGTAACACCATCAAAAGCAACACAGACTCTTCAAGAGGCCCCTTTTGAAAAGGAAAAAAAAGGAATTGGATAGTTCTAGTGATGTTGAGGATGATGATGATTATGATAATGATGGTGACAATGACTATAATAATTATAAAGATAATATTTATAATGATGATGATGATGATGATGATGATGATGATGAAAAAGAAGAGAATGAGGGTTTAATGTCTATAAAACCATTGCGGCTTCCCCAGTTTTTAAGAACAAGAGTACCTGGAGAAAGTTGTAAAAGGATCTACAACAAGCGTTGTGTTTAAAATCTGTATCAAACAATGGTAAAGAGATAAAATGTTGTATTCAGTGTGTAACTATTGTAAAAAAACTAAATGAATAAAAATATTGTATGGGTATTGGCTGTTTTTTCTTAATTGCTATCCCCATGTCCCACTATTAATACAATTGTTAACCATCAACAGTCTCCGACTATGTTCAGAAAGGGAGTGGCCTTAAACAATACACTATATCTATGGTTTGTGTACCGAGTATCATAATAATATAGTGTGGCCAAGCCATGTTAAGGCAATAGTTATGTCAGGTAAGGGATTCGAACCCTTGCTTCCTTATACAGAAATTTGATCTTAAGTCAAACACCTTAACCACTCGGCCAACCTGACAGTTACTAATTTAATTGGTCTTGAGGACTTGAGTGTTTACAAAACTTTTTTTCCAGTATACATTGCCTAAACCACTTGCTTGTTTTGAAATATACATTTTGTTTTGTTTTACCATAATATTGCAGTTATGAGTCTTGTGAACTGGGTGTTCAATATAGGGTTAAAGGCATTTTAAAATCATTTTAGAAAAGCTCTTAGGTATCGTGTCATGGGTTTTAGTAATGCATTACTGTTCGTTGACTAACATTTACCGTTACACAACATTATTTTGGTGAACGTATATGTTGTTGTTTGAGTCTTTAGTCCTTTGACTGGTTTGATGCAGATCTCAGTGTCTATCTGTCCCGAGCTAATCGTTTCATCTCTATATAGCTACCACATCCTACATTCAAGGCTATCTGTTTAACATATTCTAACCTTTGTCTCCCCCTACAAGCTCTTGGGTTCAATTCCTAGCTTTAACACAAAATTTTAAAAGTGGTATGAGGACTAAAACAAGTATACTCAGTCTCGGGTGGTCCAAAATAAGTAGGGTTTGATTCACACCTAAACCATACAGCACCATTTTTTTTTTTTAAATAATGATAGCCATTTGTTCATTTTTAAATTTCACACATTACAATTTGTCAATTTTCCATTTGCATTTCTTTTAAATGTCAGTTTAAAGTTTTTGAATTTCATGATATGGAAACATGGATTTTCCAATTTGTAGTTTACACATTTTATTTTTATTTTGTTTATGTCAAAAGTTAATATTTGCGAAACATGATTTTTTCATTTCAAGATTTTGTAAATGGTGTTAAAGTGAGTGCTCGGCCATTGCGATCTTACAGTCTGTCTATGTGTATGCAAAACATAGAGGTCTACTATTACTACTGAAGGTAAGGCTGTTTTTACACTCTCTCTCTCTCTCTTTCTGTGTAGTCATACATCCACACAACCTTGCCTGTCTTTGAGAACAAACACACAACCACTCTATTTATCCCTAAAAACATCATTGACATGCACACTCATCCCAAAGAACTTTAATTATACATTTAACATTTACCATTACAAAAATAAATGGTTTCCACTATAAAAAAATTAACTATTTACAATTACAAAAATAAATATTTACAAAATACTAAATCAATTAAATCTACTGGTTACAAAAGCCATGTCTCTAAACAATAAAATATAGAAATCACACCTCCTCCACGTGGTTATAACCCCTTGCTAGGCTAATGCGTAGGTCATTCATCTGCACACATTTGTTATCCATCAAGGCAAAAGTGCATTTTCTCTGTTCCACAAGATACGAATTATAGTTGCTGGATTGTATCCTGCACTGTTTATGCGACATAGCTATACCGGTTCATGAAATCGCTAGGTAGTTCTCTACATATAGCTCTACATATGGCTTTCTTACAGCTAGTGTGCGACAGACAGTATTAACTGTATATCACACCCAGTCCACTTTTGTATTTGTAATCCAAGTAATAATTTGAAAAGAGACGAGTGTAATCGGTTTAAAACATTATCTCTGCTTTTTATATGTTTATGACATGCGTATTAACCTGAAATCAAACCCTAGTCCACTTTAGTGAAAGGCTAACAGCTTAACCACTACGCCACTCTGCCCTTTTTTCTTAGTTTGATTCGTTCTAGGACTTAGAGCTTGAAATCGAGTTAAACTCTCTAGTGTAAGTGGCACATGTGCGCGCCACTGCAGCAAAAAATGGTTAGCTGGTAACATTAGACAACCGGAAATGATTGTATTTTTGTTAGCCAAGCATTTCTGTCATCTGCCTACAGCGTGAGCACTGTCAGCAAGACAGCTTAGTTTAGAACAAGTGTGTGTGTATAGATTATTAGCCTCAGGTATTTAAAGCTTGTTGTGTGTAGTGACCATCTTGTCCCAGTAACCACTGAGCAAGTTTTAACAGTCAACCCATAAAAACTGCATAGGCTAGATGGGTGAGGTTCATGTACTTGGGTGTGTGCATTAGCACCATGCACTAGCTTTACCTTACCCTCTATAGGTAGAGCGTTATCCCTTTCCTTTTTGACATTACCAATGACCACATCCACCCACAAGTTTTATACTTAAACCCTTGGCTCGTTTTCGATTAGGTTTGGTTCGGTTTGGTTGGGTTTGATTCAACTTTGTTCAGTTTAGTTCAATGTAGTCACCATTTTGTTTCATTAGCTATCCTCTTTAACCAATCAATTAAAGATAGTCTACTCTTAATTCTTGAATCAATAAATCCGATTTTGTATACACCGTTTGTCATTTATTAACCCATGCCTGCAACCTATGCTCTCTCTGTACTACAGTCTGATCTGAAAACAAGTTCCAATAGTGAAAGACTTGTCAGTCACCATACATGTTGCCTACACTAGTTCTTTCTCTGCCTAGCTATGTTTCATCACTCACGGTAAACAACTCACATGTCCGTATCCAATTATTAATTTATAAAATCTCAGGTCAATGACCTTAATATTTTGGATATTTTAGGTAAATTCATTGGTCATGGGAAAGAGTTGACCATTCTAAGTCCTAGGACACCTCATATGTCGATATCCGAGTATTAGTTTATATAATCTCAGCTCAATGTCCTTGTTGTTTTGAATATTTGGGGTAAATTCGTTGGTCATGGGAAAGGGTTGGCCATCCT
This sequence comes from Meconema thalassinum, assembly GCA_946902985.2. Taxonomy (NCBI): domain Eukaryota; kingdom Metazoa; phylum Arthropoda; class Insecta; order Orthoptera; family Tettigoniidae; genus Meconema; species Meconema thalassinum. Next base: position 448,172,182 of record OX336393.1, on the reverse strand, counting down.
TAGTATTATAACACCTCACTTGACTCTCTCCCATTATTAGTTATCGAGATATTAACAACAGTGCAATTAGGCCCTTTTGACAAACATTAAATATATATTTAGAAACAGAGCGTCACCCCGAGTGCTAGGACCCCACATACAAGTCCCTAGCCTTATTGGTTCGCGAAATATTAACAAAAGTGTAGTTAGGCCCTTTGTTAAAATGTCAAAAATACATTCAAAAAGAGAGTGTCTGCTCAAGTCCAACGACACCTCACAGGTCAAAATCCCATCATGGGTTCAGGAAATATCAACAAAAGTGTAGTTAGGCCCCTTGTCAAAATTTCAACAAATACATTTAAAAAGGGAATGTCATCCCATGTGCTACGACCCCTCATACAAGTCCCTAGCCTTATTGGTTCACGAGATATTAACAAAAGTGTACTTGGGCCCTTTTGACAAAAATCAAAAATACATTGAAATACGGGGCGTCATACCAAGTCCAACGACCCCTCATACAAGTCCCTAGCTTTATTGGTTCATGAGATATTAAAAAGCCAATGACCTATTAGTTTTGGATCATTTGGTTATTTTTTTAAATAACTCATCTATAAATCATTATTTAAAAAGTCCGCCCTCTTACGAAAACCCCAAGTGCGCATGCGTAAAAACAGAAAACAAACATGTTAATTCATAGTAGCAATCGGCTCTTCACATGCGTTTCATGTGGAACAACGTTTAATTTCATCATAGCATTAGAGACCACGGGTCAGTCCATAGGGACCAGTCCAAAGGGACCGGTCTAAAGGGATCAGTCCAAAGGGACTCATCAACAAGGACTCGTCCACAAAGACCTGTCAACAAGGACTTGTCCATAATGACCCGGCAACAATGACCCCGCCAACAATGACCCGTCAACAAGGACCCGTCCACAGGGAACCGCTCCCCCACCCTCTTCAAAACCCATGAGTGGGCATGCGTAAAAACAGAAAACAAGCATGTTAATTCATAGTGGCTTGCCACCGAACACATGCACTTTATGTGGAACAACTTTTAAATCCATATCGGCATTCAAACGCTCACATGTTGCAATTGGAAAGAGAGATTCTCTAAAAAATTACAATTTCACCCCTAGTAGGGGTAGGTTTTATTTTGGGGTTGAAATATGTTGTCCATTGGAAAGGGGGTGTTAGCCCGAGTTCAACGACACCTCATTTGTCAAAATCCCACCATGCGTTCGAGAGATATCGGGCCACCGCCATCTTGTGAGGAGGGGAGGAGGAGGAGGGCCTTGAACCCCTCAAAAACCACTACTTTTATCCAGTTCAATGAACCAGGCCCATTTTGTTTTCCTCTCCTGAAAGTAAGTTATGTTGCGGTTGGTCAGTCTCGCTGGGCTCATTCATTTCACATGCCCAAAAAATGGTAACCTTCTCTTCCGGATGACGTTGCTTATCTTCTCTACATGAGTATATAGGTCATGGTTATGCCGTCTTCTGTATTCCCCATTGTCTTTGTTGGAACCCAATATCTTTCTCAAAATTTTCCTTCCTTTGGCCTCCAGTTTCTCGACCAAGCCTTTCTTGTTCATCGTGAGGCATTCAGAAGCATGCAAGACCTCCGGACGGATGACACTGCAGTAATGTTTTAGTTTTGCATTGAAGGATATTGACCTTTTCTTATAGATGTCCTTAGTTAAATGGTAGACCATTTACATTTTGCTCATGCGTGATGTGAATGCTTCTTTCTCTGATAATATCCCTTCCCTGACCCGTCCTGAAAAGAAAAGTACATTGGCTGAATTAAAAATATAAAAAATAGGTGTTATAATTTCTCCCTATATTATATTATTATTTGTATTATAATATGGCGTACAACGACGAGATAAATACCCTCGGTGTCAGCAACAAAACTCGGGGGCCCTAAAGGGTCCTCGAAAACTACATTATAAGGCTCTAAATCCAACAGTTTCTGAAATATTCCCAGAAAACTAATTTAATTTAACAAACTAATGACGGAATACAAATCGGTAACCATGAGAACATTATCTCAAGGGGTGGCATACAACTTTCCTTCTATTTCTGTAAGAAGCAATGTCACTCCATTTATTACATTTCTGTGAAAGTTTGCAAATGGCTATAAGGTTATCACGGAACTAACGTAGACCGTATAATTCATCAATGCAATTAAGGGGGTGAAGGGGTAACCTAGAATTTTTTCATGCAATTTTCACGTTCGACATATAGTACAGAAGGTGTATTATATATCCAAACAGCAACATTATTTTCAAAAATTCCTGAATTGAACCAGAATTTTTGCGGCTTTTAGGAATTTGGGCAATTTGAGGCTAAAGAACCTGAATTTTCATGCACCACAAGCCTTTATAATTTATGAAAGGGGTCTTCCTGTGTATGGGCACCTAGCACAACGTAGAGGGTCAGTTTTTAAGTGACGTGTATTGCGTTTCGTCTACAAGGCTTTCAAATGTATTTCACGTCAGGAAGTACACGTTAGGTGAATTTAGTCTGAGAGCACATTTTAACTTTTTTTTGTCGACATACGCGTTCATCGTAAGGATGATTTTATTTGATACTGTGTGGTAGATATACCCATATTTTGATATCTGGGTAATATGTTGTAGACAATAGAATTGTCTGTCTGTCTTTCTGTGTATCTTTATGTACGCCTATACCTCGTGTTCGGATGCTTGGTGCATCGTAAAATTAGGTATCAGAGTCAATACACCAATCATTTATAAAACTCTTGACCGTACTTTTCATACAATAGAACGGTGGATATAGAGAAAAACTTCTCAATATATGCTAAAATAGGCGAAATATAAAAATTATCCTAGAAGGACGACCAAAGCATATGTTGCGCTTCTCAATGTGAGACCCAAAATTCGGGAATCTATAAAGGGTCTCCGAAAACTACATTTTAAGGGCCTTAAATAAACAGTGTGTGTGTGATATTGCCAGTAAACTAACTTCGTTCTGATAAACTTGAAGGAATGACAAACTGCTAACCATTGCAACAGTAGCTCAATACATAATGTCTGGTGTTAACAACGAACACCGTTCGAAGAACGGGTACTTCTGCTAGTATAGTATAAAACAAACTCCCCGATTCTTGGATATAACAGGTAATCTCGAGATCCAGTGGATGAATTTTGATGCGGTTTTCACCATTCTGTAAAGGATTTCTCAAGGAAGGTTTCTCTAGAAAAGCATTCACTTATGACCAAAGGAAGCCCAGCAGTTACGATTTCAGTGAATCGAGTCGTAGAAAATACCTTCCGTCCGTGCCCATTTTAAGTTTACGTTAGGGAAACTGTAAAAAATATTTATACACTATTAGTGTAAGAATTGTTCAATATAGCAAATTCTACAAAAACGTCAGGCACAGCATATCTCTATCTTTAATAGAACGCCCTCTAACAGTGTTTTTACTTTTTAATTTCTTTCAACAATCTCCATGCATTGGACATCTATATTCATAATTTCGGAGAGAGATTACGGGCTAGCGAGTGGGCCTTATCCCTCCAGCTTCGGCCAGCATCAAACTGTTGAGTCGTGTCGAGTTAAGACTTCACAGAAGAGTATAGTGTTTGGAGTTTGGCTGTTCACGTCGGCTTTTCTGAAATGCGACTGGAATCTGCCCTTTTAAACTTGTAAACTTTTAAGCTGTTAAAGCTACCGGGCGAAGCCGGGTTGCGTTCCCAGTATAAGGATACAGAATTAACTCATATTATCATGCATCATAACGTCTATCTAAAACCAGTCCCAGATTGCAATAGTAAATTCACACATTCAGAACACTCTTAAAACATATAACATTCAGCTTTTCAGAGTTGTTTTCAGTGAGGCTGCATCTACGGCCACTAAATAAATACATCGGTTTTGTTGCAGCTTGCAGGCCCGGCCGAGTTGGCTTAGCCTAACGGAACTGCAGATCAGATAATTTAATGTACACGTTCGGTTTGCCTTGTTCAATTTCGTAACGAATAAAATGTGGCAGATGAGCCACAAACTGTAATAAATATTTGAAAAAATGTGCTTCCTTTGAGAAAATGTGCAACCGAAACTCAATTAGGGTTGTCATTTAATGTGTTCTTCACAAGGCAAGCCAATTTGGGCACTTTTAATAGCCAAGGTCGCGGGTTCAAACCCGGCTGAAGTCGTCGGATTTTTTAAGAACGTTAAAATCCCTCAGTAGGCCTTCCTTCGGAGGGGAAGTAAAACCGGCGGTACCATGTCATAGATTTTATGGCATGTGAAAGAACCTTACACTATCTTGTGCGAAGCAAAATTTTTAGGTTACGTTTGATAATGCCCTTAAGTTCCAATGTCCTTCACCAGGCGCTGGTTGCTTTGGCATCTAGTAGTAGCCAATTTAACAGCTAGGTGTCGTGGACGGTAGCATTTGGTAGAGAAAGTAGGAACTACTTGCAATTACCGTCGCAGTCCCTACTTGAATTAAAAACACTATACTCTGTATTTCAAAAGAATGAACGTGAAGGAAAAGGCGGGAGCTTGGAACAGGTGACCGTCGCGGGCTCCTATTGGCTGGATTTTGACAACTAATAACATAGGTTGCCAGCTTATTGTCATTCATTCAGTCACCTGTTAACTGTGTCGGAGTTTGTTTTATTGCCATCGTTTCGTTTACTTTAAGCATCGAGTCAGTAAGTTGTAAATAGTACCGCAGGAAGAACGTGGGAAAATGCTGGAAATGCAGCTTGAGACCGCGCGCCAACCTGTAACGGCCGGCTATCGTTCATTTCGACATCAAACTATTTTCATGGTTAGCCTTGTTTGTTCAATTCAAATTGAAATATACTTAATTTAGAATACATGCGTAACGTACAAAATAGGCTATGTACATTTAGTCTTAATGTTTACGTATCCAGTAATGTTTCATTGCATACCGTAGTGTTCAAATTAACGCTTGTCATTCAATATCCTGCAAATCGACAATGTAAAATCGTTGCAATAATATCGCCGCAGAACAGCTTGTTTGTGTGCTTGGTGCTAAATACTTTACCTTAACATTACGTATGTGGAAGCTATTATTAACCGTACAGAGTCGCGATATAATGAGTGAGTGTGCTTGGTATTGTCATGATGTCATTTCTGCGTTCTGTGTTAACTGCTGTAAACTGTGAACAACCTTCACCCAAACTCTTGTTTCATCTTAAAGGATATAATCATTGCATGGTGAGTGTTGATAAATTCATCATCATATTACTTAGTGTTTGTATTTTGTATTATATTTTTATAGCTGTCGAGTGTTTGGCCCCTTTCTCGTATTTATTGAATAACGGTGACAAAGGTAGCATAGCTTCGGTGTGTTATTTATTCATTTTATACCGTATTTCTCTATTTGAATGTCCTCGGCGTTGACTCAGGATCGACATATGCATTATATTGCGCATAATAGTACCGAAATAACATCCGAAGTGTAGCCCTGTGTATTATTCGATTCAGCTGTTCTACATCAACAATAAAAACTTGGCAACACAGCTCAGCTGTTCCAAGCTCCCGCCATTTCCTTCACGTTCAATCTTTTGAAATACAGAGTATAATAGTCATCACAATTAACACCGTTTATCAGACTGATTCTACACACACACCCAAAGTACACGGGGCTACATCACCGCGTTGTCAACGACACCTAGCTGTGAACTAGGCTACTAGATGCCATCGCAACCGGCACCTGTCGACGAACGTTAGAATTTCTATAGAGCATTAATCAAATCTAACCTTGAAATTTATCTCCACACAATTGTAGTTAGTGGAAGGTTCTTTTACACGCCATAAATCTATGACAAGGGACCACCGGCTTTACTTCCCCTCCGAAGGAAGGCATACTGAGATTTTTAACGCTCATGAACAATCCGACGACTTCAGCCGGGCTTGAACCCGCGATCTTGGACATAGAAACACAGCATGCTACCAACTACGCCACCGAAATCGCCCTTTTTCTAATGCCGATTCAGATATTGATGTAAATGACTGCAGTATATCTGAGAATGATACATCAGTCCGTAGGTAGTGAAAGTGAATGTGTTACTTTTGAAATAAATGTGGTTTGAATGCCAATTTCAAATTGTATTATGTCGTATTATAATAGCTGACATTTTACACTGAAATAAAAAATATAGTTGTGTTTGGATTCCCACTCCCCACCCCCGACCCCCCTCAACCTCCCCTACGTATATACGTATTTGCCGAAAGTAGATATTAAGGACCAGTGTATTGCAAGATGTTCTGGTGTACAGAAATGAGTTTGAAAACACTTGAGAAAAAACTCAGTCCATGGGCTGAACCTACAAGCTTAACACCTAGTGCTTAAAGGGTTATGACCTTGTGCATTTCTTAAGAAAATTACTAACAGGATCCCTGTTTACCATGCGGGAATACACGTTGATCATACAATGAATATTTGATGATAAATGGGGAAATGTGATGCATTCAGAAATGTTCTCTCCTAGAGGCCTGCTGTCAAGTACACCGAATAATATGAGGGGTTATTTTCAGTCTTGTCTTTTCTTTTTCATGTCACATTCTGTGACTTACGTCATCTAGTTTCTTGTCCCTGCCAACAGAGCAAGCAGTTAGGGAATCCATACACAAATAAAATGTTCTCTCATTGCCACTTGGGCATGTCAGCATTGGTCATCAAACTTAGAGAAACAATCCATTATTCCAAAACAACCAGTTCCGGGTCCATATCCATCTGGCGTTCCCGATATAATGACAAGCTCAGACTTACTTGCACAAGGCCCCCAGAATGTCTTAGGCGTATTGTGGGTCATAAGGTAAGTCTGGTACAGACGCCGCATTCGCTGTAGCCAATAGTTCTCATCGTTGCAGCTAGATGGCAGCAATTTGCGTATCTTAGCAACAACCCCTGTCTGCGGGTATGATGCAAGTTGCCCGCATATTACGCAAATTGTAGTCGATAACGTGAGGCGAGTGCATGTCTCTTCATGACAAAGCTCTTCCTTGTGTTCATTGATTGGATATTAAATTGGTTTCAAAGGCTTACATCAGCAATCAGAATGTATGTAGGTAAACAACTCAAAACTTGGCACACTAGTTGACCATATATTTGCAGATTCCTTTTTGGCAACCCATACGTGACAGTGTTGTCAACGTGATACTAACCGTGATAATAGGTTCAATGTTTGGCTGCTCGTAACTTCCATAACATTTAATAGGTAACTAGCGGCTTCGGTGGCGTAGTTGGTAGCATGCTGAACTGCTGTGCCCAAGATAGCGGGCTCAAACCCGGCCGAAGTCATCGGATTTTTTAAGAGCGTTAAAATACTTCAGTATGTCTTCCCCAGAGGGGAAGTAAAGCCAGTGGTCACATGTCATAGATTTATGGCATGTAAAAGATCCTTTCACAGACTAAACGTGTGTAAAGCTAAATTGTTAGGTTAGATTTCGTCGGAACGCTCTATCAAAGTTTCAACGTTCATCACTAGTTATCATTGATATCTGGTAGGGAAAGTTGGAACTACTTGAAATGGAACGGAACTTGTAGCTCACCCTAAGGGTGTCCGCTGGAAGCAGCTACAGACTCAGGTGAGCCGAACATGTCCTCGGACACTCCCGGTACTAAAAGCCATACGATAAATAAATAAATAAATAGGTAACTAACAAATTTTGTATATAGGGTACTTATAATGTATGTCGTAGGGGATTTAATTTTGCTTACTTACAGAGGTAGCAGTCCTACCAACTACCATTTAACTGTCTCTGAGCATTTGAGCCGTAGATTCTCAGTGTTTCAGATTCCATGGACGAAATTATTTGAAACAAACTGTAGTGTTCCATTGGACTACAATATTTCAGGTACATCTGGAGCAAATTAAAAATGCCAGAATTATCAACTTCATTAGTTAAATTTATTATTCTGGGCAGCGTTGATCAACCATTGCTCTCTCTCTCTTTCAGTAGATTTGTCCGCAGACAGGTTTCAACTGGACGTCCTCCATTCCTTTCTTTCCTGAGCATCTTCTTTCATTTGTTGTTCTTCCTCTCTTCACATCTTTTAACATTCCAAACCTTCTTCTTCCTCTCCCTCCTTTTCCTTCGACTTTTCCTTCCGTGATTCTTTGTAGTAGACAATTCCTACGCAGTATGCGACCAATCCAAGATGTTTCCCTCTTCTGTATCATCCTCATAAAACTCCTCTCCTCTCCTACCCTTCTTAGCACCTCCTCATTTCTCATTCTATCGGTCCATTTCACTTTCTCCGTTCTTCTCCATAACGACATTTCAAAACTTTCTAAATGTTTTTGTCTTTCTATGTTTCCGAACCATAAGACTCCACACAAAACATTTTGCAAACCTCTTCCTGAGTTTGATCGCTATGCTTCTGGCTGTTGATAAACCTTTCACTCACCCGAAAGCTCTCTTCCCCATGGAGATTCTGCGACTCACTTCATCTGTACAACTTCCGCTGGAGGTTATCAAGCTTCCTAAATACTGGAATGATTGAACGTAATGATGATTCAACCATTGCTATGAATCTTATATGTTAACCCTGTTAGTGGCGAGTCATTTCCTGAAATACTTGCCAAGAATGCCAAGACATTTTCAATGGTCATGGAGAATATTCGAAAAAAAGCACATAAATTCCACATTTCCAACGATAGAATCATTATTTTTGCTTTGCATTTTAACCAATACCTCATTCTTTCATACATTACTGTATGTTCATGAAAGTAAATAAGGCATCTAAACCTTTTTAATTGTGGTTACTCTGATAATTGTTCAATTTTTTTATTTGTAGAAAATCAGTTTTGAGTCTAAATTAAGGACACCTAAGAGTCATATTCGAAGAAACACTAGGTAGAAAGTTCTTAGATACATCTGTAGGCAGAAAACTTCAACCAGAAGAAGAAAACAACTGCACCGTAATTTTGGGGGAGCACAAAGGGAGGGCGTGAATACAAACTCAAATCAATCTCGTAACGCACTTCGAAGGAAAAAGTAAACAACGCACAGGTAAGCTTGAATCCTCACCTTTCCAACAGTATGAAATAATCACGGGCATATGCCTACAGAAATCTACAAATGTAAGATAAACAGCGTGCCGATTGAATCGGCTTTGGCACTTTTGGTGCGAGCAGCGAGAACCGATCTGATCGGCGCGTGGCACTGAGAAGGTTAAGAATCGTAGGCTCTTTAGTTCGTCACAGAACTAGTTGTTTATTTAATGACGGCGTTACCCTAAAAACGTAACCGTTACTTGTAACGCGATAGTCCCCAACCCTGAAATATTCAGGCAATGGCGTACTTGCATCTGTTGCTTTTCTTGTGTGTCTGGATGTATTGAAAGTGGTAATTAACAGTAATTAGTAGCAACTAAGATACTCTTTAAAACACAGACCCCTTTTGATACATTATGTCGACCTAGTTAATAATGTGTAACGAGGTTTTGTTCGGACCAGCTGCCTGTCGATCAATATCTTCCCTTGAAGGCAGGGGAGCCTTGCTGGGGCATATAACCTAAGACGGCACTTCCTTTTACACATTAATGCTATACCAAAAGTAATAGTCTTTTCTCATGCCTCAAGATGATAAAGATATTACATTAGCATTTATAAGCCCTTCCTTGAGCTAGCGCACACAAAACAAATGGTTACTATACAAATAGTCGGCTAGGCTATTTGATATATGTGGCTATTGTTCTAGATTTATTACTCTAGTGATATACGTCTTACAGGGGAATACTTGCTCTTTCACTTGATGTAATGTGCTGAGTCATTTATTGCCCGGAAGGTGTTTGACACATCAATGAAAACAACATGTTTTAACAAACAAAATTAATGTTGCTTCTCAGTGATTTGGCTATAATATAGATCATCATGTGGAGAATAACTGAATTATTCAGGCGATCTCAACCTGGTGACCTTAAAATGAAATTTGGTGCTCACATCATACGACCTAAAAAGTGCTCGCGAGCACAAACTCCACTAACATCCAATCTTCAATTGAGTCGTCCAGTTGCAAAACTTGTTTAATCCACTTGAGAATAAGAATCATGTCGTAAAATTATTTATTTAATTATTTTATTTTATTTTATTTTATTTTATTTTATTTTATTTTATTTTGTTTTGTTTTGTTTTGTTTTGTTTTGTTTTGTTTTGTTTTGTTTTATTTTGTTTTGTTTTAATTTTGTATTTTTTGTTTCGTTTTAATTTATTTTGATTTGTTTTATTTTGATTTTCCAGAAAACAAACATAAAAACAAAAACAAAAACCACGAAGCAAAAAGTGAAATTCAAAAGCAAAAGCACAAAGCAAACAAAAACCAAAACCAAAAACACAAAGCTTAAAGAAAAAAGTAGAAAACAACACACACAAAAGATACGTGAGGCAAAGTCCAGAAGAACGTTTCTCATGAAATTGATTCTTATTCACAAGTGGATTAAACGCGTTTTGCAACTGGACGACTCAATTAAAATTACATTATTTTCCTCATATACCGGCTGATTCAGCTGCCGCTAATAATATTGTTTCTTGGCTGTCACCGCAGAGGCCCGAGTTCGATTCCCGGCTCTGCATAGAATCTCAGTTAGAGCAAAGAGAAGCCTCCTGACTTACATAGTTAATACATTTTAAATGTTAGTGACTCCTGCATCAGTGGACTACATTTTGAATTTAGATATTAAGTCATGAGACTACCTGTTGTCTTTTCTTTTCCTTCAATATTTCATTAAGATGTATTATGATGTAAGTGTGTACCGTACGATAAATAAATAAATAATAAATTTAAAAAAGTAAAAAAAAATAGAGAATGTTGTTTTTGTCCATTTGAGGGGTTCGTACATGGTGATTATTTAGTCCCGTATACTTGGGTGTATTGATGCCACTGTTAGTATTAACGGACAATCGTTTGAACGAGTGGAGAAATTTAAATACACACATCAAAAAAAGTTTTGCATCACCTCGGTTCCCAGATCTCCGGCATATAGACGTTGACTGTGTATATTGTATCCAAGATACAGTCCCTTTGACTGTTCATAGATGTCACTAAAACTGCTCAAAGATGTAAACAACCATGCATGAGCAGGGCCTATTAGACGGAGGGGGTACGACAGCCGATCAGTTCCAGTCATTCCACCATGACGAAGGTACGCTGCTCATGTTGTCTGTAGTTCTACCATGCCTAGAAGGTCAATACCGCAGTTCGATCGCGTCCGCATTGTTACTTTGTGTCAAGAAGGGCTCTCAACAAGGGAAGTTTCCAGGCGTCTCAGAGTGAACCAAAGCGATGTTGTTCGGACATGGAGGAGGTACAGAGATACAGGAACTGTCGATGACAGGCCTCGCTCAGGCCGCCCAAGGGCTACTACTGTAGTGGATGACCGCTACTTACGGATTGCCGCTCGGAGGAACCCTGACAGCAATGCCACCATGTTGAATAATGCGTTTCGTTCAGCCACAGGACGTCGTGTTTCAACTCAAACTGTGCGCAATAGGCTGCATGATGCGCAACTTCACTCCCGACGTCCATGGCGAGGTCCAGCTTTGCAACCCCGACACCATGCAGCGCGGTACAGATGGGCCCAACAACATGCTGAATGGACCCCACGGAATTGGCATCACGTTCTCTTCACCGATGAGTGTCGCATATGCCTTCAACCAGACAATCGTCGGAGACGTGTTTGGAGGCACCCTGGTCAGGCTGAACGTCTTAGACACACTGTCCAGCGAGTGCAGCAAGGTGGTGGTTCCCTGATGTTTTGGGGTGGCATTATGTGGGGCCGACGTACGCCACTGGTGGTCATGGAAGGCTCCGAAACGGCTTTACGATACCTGAATGACATCCTCCGACCCATAGTGCAACCATATCGGCAGAATATTGGAGAGGCATTTGTCTTCATGGACGACAATTCTCGACCTCATCGTGCACATCTTGTGAATGCGTTCCTTCAAGATAACGACATCGCTCGACTACAGTGGCCAGCATGTTCGCCAGACATGAACCCTATCGAACATGCCTGGGATATGTTGAAAAGGGCTGTTTATGGAAGTCTTGACCCACCAACCACTCTGAGAGATTTACGCCGAATTGTCGTTGAGGAGTGGGACAATTTGGACCAACAGTGTCTTGATGAACTTGTGGATAGTATGCCACGGCGAATACAGGCATGCTTCAATGCAAGAGGACGTGCTACTGGGTATTAGAGGTAGTGGTGTGTACTGCAATCTGGACCACAAATGCTGAAAGTCTAGCTGTATGATGGTACAACATGCAATGTGTGGGTCTCATGAGCAATAAAACGAGCTGAAATGTTGTTTGTGTTGATCTCTATTCCCTTTGTATTTAACGGTTCCGGAACTCTTGGAACCGAGGTGATGCAAAACTTTTTTTGATGTGTGTACTTGGGCTCTATTTTATCTAGTAAAAGTGAGATTGAAAAAGAGATCCAACAGAGGACTATTAGTGCCATTAGTACCTTTTTGGTTCTCAATAACTTATTTAAGTCACGCTTAATTTCACAAAACAGCAAGGTTAAGTTATACATGACACTAGTGAAACCGGTTCTGTTATATGGATGCGAGTCATGGGCGACCTCACAAACACTGGAAAAGCTCTTTAGTGCATTTGAGAGGAAATTGTTCAGAAAGATATATGGGCCTATTTACAATAGGGAAGAAGGAAGATGGGAAAGGAGGAAAAAAGAGGACTTATATCAACGTTTTGGTAAAGCTGATGGAGGTAGGATCATCAGAGGAAGACGACTCCAGTGGATGGGACATATCGTAAGAGCTGTGGAGTCTATCCCTAACAGAGTGTTCAATGCTCAGCTGTTTGGCAAACGTCCAAGAGGCCGTCCAAGGACGAGATGCAAGGTGATGAGAACTTTGCAGCAGGTGGAACCAACATCAGTACTGGATGATGCAATTGTGTAGAGAAAAATGGAACGGCATTTGTAACAAATGCTTGAGATTGCGATCGGCATAATGCCTCCTGTATGATTGATTAGGATAGTGTTATGTAATATTGTATATTTGATGTGTTTGTTATGTTTCTTTGTTTCCTGTCATGGGCCTTAATGGCCTGATATGTACAATAAATGATAATGAAGTAGAGTGTGTGTGTTTGTAGTTCAGGTGAGGATTGGGGGGATGTGATCATCACATTAAATAAGGAACTATCCTGGCATTTGCCTGAAGTAGAAATGGAATACCATGGGAAACCACTTCAATGAAGGCTGAGGTGGGAATCAAACCCACCTCTTCTTAGTTTTGCCTCAAGAGGCAAAGTGTGCCCCGCATCAGACCACAAACCAGAATTAAATATCTTGGCAAAGACGGGAATCGAATCCCTGCATCAGGGGAGCCAGTTAAGCACGCTAGCCACTGCGCCACGAGATGAAGTAAGAGAAAATCTCACACTACATAATGCTTCTTCAATATTAATTGATCTTCAGGTATAACGATCCCATAGCAAGCTTAGTTATGGAAGGAAGGGTCGAGGAGAAGAACTGTAGGGGTAGACCAAGGTTACAGTAGAATATGTTAAAAAGCGGCTTCGGTGGCGTAGTTGGTAGCATGCTGGGCTTCTAGGCCCAAGATTGCGGGTTCAAACCCGGCCGAAGTCATCGGATTTTTAAGAGCGTTAAAAATCCCTCAGTATGCCTTCCTTCGGAGGGGAAGTAAAGCCGGCTGTCCCATGTCATAGATTTATGGCATGATAAATTAATTACTTAATTAATTAATTAATTAATGCAATAATTAAAATGTAAACAACGCTCAGGTTCCTACGTTCATCGCCAGGAGCCGACCGCAGTGACGTCTACTAGCCAAGTTCTGAACTAGTAGTTGTTGACGGTGGCGTTTGGCGGCAAAAGTAGGAACTACTCGAAAAATTCAAAGTCTGCAGTCCTTACTTGAATTAAGAAACAGAAACACACACCAATACAGTCATCACAATTAACACCGGTTATCAGACAGATTTTACACACACCCAAAGTACACGGGGCTACATGACCGCGTTGTCGCAGCTTCTAAAGTGAGGAACCAACCTACCAACCAGAATATGTTAAACAGATTATCTCGGATGTAGGGTGTGGTAGCTTTGTAGAGATGAAACGATTAGCTCAGGACGGGGAGGTATGGAGCGCTGCATCAAACCAGTCAAAAGACTGAACACTCAAACAACAACAGAATTTGAAATTTCTTTACCACTTACAGGTTAAATGAAACGAGGACAACCAGACACTTGCAGATTCTTAGAAACGAATGACTGCCCGTGATTTCCCGGTGTTCTCTGTCTCAACCTCTCACTTAATACGGCAGCCACTAGTCGGTGTGAGGGAAGGCGAGGAAGATTCAGTCCATGAATAAGTCACAAACCTCCACCAGAGAGCAGGCTTGCTTCTCTAAATGAATCTTGTCGAGTCTCACAGACTTAAAATTAGAGTTGAAGTTATGTATCTAATTTACATGAGATTAATATTTTTCGCCCTCTTTTCTCTTCATGGAAAATCCACTTCTTCTGTCGCCTTATACTACCACCTTGTAAGAACATTGTGTATCATTTGTGTTTTGGTTTTATATTTCCATGTGCTCAAGTTGTTTTACTAGCTACTATACTTCTCTGCCTTATTAGGCCTACTCGTTTTATTAACTTTATGGTTGCTATTTTCCTCATCCTCAGGAATAACAGTGCCTCTTCCTTGTTTTGTTTACCAACGTAGTTTTATCTTTGCTTGTTGAGTTTTTAAAGTTACTTTATCAATAGTAATGTTATTGGTTTGACGTCCCTGGAACCCTACACTTGTTTATTACGGACACTAACACTACACTGGGGCACTCAGTACCCCAAGAATAATAAACCTGATTTACATATTACAAAACAATATTTCTTGAATTTAGTATAACAACAGGTTAGTTTGGTTTGATTAGACTTAAGGAAAAGTTATTTTGTATTACACTTTAATATTCTATACTAAAGGACACCAAAACCACTTTTAAGTGTACTTAATGTAAGATGTTTGTATAAATAATAATAACTCCTGGCACTACAGCCCACGAAGGGCCTAGACCTACCAAGCGACCGTTGCCCAGCCATTTGGCCTGCAGATATTAGGGTGATGCGTGGTCAGCGCATCGGGTCCCCTCGGCCATTAACCTTGGTTTTCCTGACCGAGGCGCTGCCTCACTATCATCAGATAGCGCGAGGCTGAGTGTACCGCGTTCCAGCCCTCACGTCAGTTTCTAAAATCCCTGACGGAGCCGTGGTTCACGTCAGTTGTAGAGATGACATTCAGTAATACACTCTAACATGTGAGGTGTTACAAAATGTTGTAAAAAGTGTAAATTTTTAAATGTTAAAAACTATCATCATCTTTGAAATCATAAACTGTCCTTATGAAATATAGAGACCACTTTTCCATAAAGGGTTAATAGACTTGTCCACTTTTCGACCGGTTGCGGCATTTTGGGTAACATTTTGCCAAATGAGTTTTTAATACTAATTCGGACCTGCTGAACACGAATTTCGATGTTGGCACTCCCGAATTTCGACCGGAAGCTCAGAATGCAAGATGGCGCCCAATATGGTCGACGTTTTCTTACTAGTACGATATCTCCACTCCCGAGGCCGATTTTCTTCATCTAAAGACCGTTTTTAGAGTTATTTGTGTTGTAGAATGTGATAGTAACTGTAACAGATTGGGCAAGCAATTGTTTAGCCTTGGCTGGAAGCTCAGAATTCAGATGGTGCCCAAGATGATGGACATTTTCTCAACTTCACGACTTGGGGCCGACTTTTTACATTTTAAGACTGTTAATCTGGTTATTTTTGTATAAGAATACTATTCTAATTGTTACAGAGTGTTAAAGCAACTAGTTGACCGTTTTAGAACGACAAAAATACTAAGAAAACATGAAATTATTTTGAGTGGATTGACCTTGCATTTGGCAAGACATTATTTTTCCTTTTATTGTATATTTTTGCCGATATGTCTGTTTTGGCTTTTAGTTTGGCGTTTAATGAGTGGAACAAGATTGTTGGGGCTATTTATTACTCTGTGGTTAAATGCAATAAAATACTACATCTGTCGCAAGAATAAGTAAACTGCGCTTCCCGAAGGCAATGACGAATGTCATATTTAGAGGAATTATACTAGACTTTTGAAAATTACATTAATCATCATCCTCATCATCTTTTTTCGAGTTTGTGCAAGATCCGGAACAAAAACACATTGAGGTACAAGTTAACTTAGCCTTGCGGCATTTACAAAGCGTTGTAGAACAATCTTTTTTGCAACCACGAAGAACAATATCGACAGCAGCCTTTGGAATGGG
The DNA here is from genome assembly GCA_946902985.2 of Meconema thalassinum. Classification (NCBI taxonomy): domain Eukaryota; kingdom Metazoa; phylum Arthropoda; class Insecta; order Orthoptera; family Tettigoniidae; genus Meconema; species Meconema thalassinum. Next base: position 448,155,864 of record OX336393.1, on the reverse strand, counting down.
TTCAAGCGTGGTGAGAATGGGGATATAGCCGTCTGTTTCTTCCTTCCATCCATCCGCAGTCTGTGATTGGTGACAGACGGGGTCAGGTAGGTGAGCGTTCTCCCACATTGAAGTTTGGTAGTGACTTCGTTTAATATGTTCCAAAAGCGCTGCGCTGGTCGGCGGAAGAGATTCTGTTTTTTTTTACCTTACCAAACAAGGCTTGACGCGCAACGTCAGTCGAAACTATTGAGTCAGCTACCTGAAGAAGAAAAGAAACCGAATTGAAATGTACGAGCCAAGTCAACGTAGGCAAGGTAAGGTGAATTTACTAGAAATACAAACCTTGTACAATTTTGTCACAAACATTTCTGCAGAAGATACAGCCGTTTCACTGAGAGGTACGATGCCAAGCGAGGACAACAGGGTGTAGTGCTTCCGAAAAACTTTAAAAGCTGCTGGTTTTGTCATGGACGCTAAGTATGATGTGACATCACCCACGGTGATTGCATGAAAGGCCAGTATACTCTTCACTAGTCCTTCGTGCAATTTGCTATGTACATCACGAACAGGTACATAAACTCTCTTTCTTGAAGTTCCACTCATTAACCATAGTTCATTTGCAGGTATTTTATCGAAGTGATAAAGGAGCAACAGAAAGACATCTGTGTCTCTAGCAGACACGACAATTTGCTTTGCAGTACTGGCCACTGCGTGCAGATCAATTCTTGTGTCTGCTTCCTCGTGAGACGTTTCGAGGGAGGAAATCGGTGTTGTTTTCTGGATAGAGAAAACCTTCCTTCCATGTTTAATGCCTCCGGCAATAACCAGCTCAACGCCATTTTGCCCTCCACCTAACTGGGAACAAAATTTCCTCTGTATCTTTTGACATTTTAACAGGCAGACAGAGTGGTATCTGGCCTCGTACGCAGTTAAATCTTTTATGCCCGATAACCTCAAATTAAGGTTATAATCAATAGACGTTAGTTCGTTTATATTTGCCTGCATGGCTTTAGTCTGCACTTGCCGCACGGGTTCCTTTTTCGAATCATTCTGACAAAGTATACACTTCTTCCAATCTGTTTTGACTCTATTTCCAGTGCACTTTTTATCATGCTTGTCATGAGAGTCTTTTGAGGTGGAGGCATTTTGATTAACCTCCTATCTGTGTCTCTTTTTTCTCAAATGCTCTATATTCGTTTTGTTGGTAAAATCAGAGTAACATTCTCTGTGATAGGAAAAAGAGACGTCGTTACTTGGCAACTCCAAAAAACTGTCTATAGCATAACTGTAAATTTCGTCATACAGAGCCCTTCGTTCTTCCGCACATGACTTCAGTTTCTCAAAACAACACCAGTACCACTTTCACACACAATTCCACTAAAAAAATATTGAAGAACAGTTATTTCACCAAACACAAACAACTTATCAATTTTCTATACTGCAACAAGATACCCACAACACACAGAAAACAGCGCACAGACGCCGCACTCAAACTTGTCTAGACAGGCGCGCTCAGGGGAAGGGGTCGCGCAGTCAGGTGGCGTGACTCTTGCGCTCACGACTCACGGCCCCTTAGACTCGTATTTGAGCATCTTTGAACGTATTTAAAAGATGTCACTACAGTATTATCAATAAACAACAAGATATTACAACAACAAAAAACAACAAAACACACAGACAATATGCATTTTCCTCCCCGGATAATATGTTTTACGGAGTATTTTAATACAAAAAACGGTTATATAATTGATTCTAACAGTCTAAGACAATTATTTTTGCATTCTACGACAATTATAACCCTTAAAAAGGCATTTAGAACAGACAAATCGGCCCCGGGAGTGAAAATACCGGACAAGTAAGAAAATGTCCGCCATCGTGGACGCCATCTTGAATTCTGAGCTTCCGGGCAAAATTTAGGAATGCCAACATCGAAATTCGTGTTCAGCAGTTCTGAATTAGTAAAAAAAAACATTTGGCCAAATTTACCCAAAATGCCGCTAGAATTGTTAAAATGGCAATTATAGAGAAAAGTGAAACAGTCTATAAGAAAGTAGTCTCAACCACATTATTATTGTTGGCGGTGATATTTTTAGCCTATTTTCATTTATAAAAAAATAGGCTTATGAGATCACTTTTTGTCTGTTTGTCTGTGTGTGCATGTGTGATTCGTGTGTGTGTGTCCCCTAATATTTCCTAACGGCAGGAGCGATTTCAATGAAACTCGGTAAGTTCATAGCACTATTCCGGACGACCCCGACCGAGCCCTTCAAATGTTGTTACGTCTCACAAATCCAACATGGCGGCTGTTCGAAATAATTCACCAGCATTCAATATCTCCGAAACTGTTACCGATATCACCCAGGAATATTTAACGGTGATAAAGGGAACTACTAGAAGTTCACCTATGTGACGTTTGAAAACCTGGTGACTACAAAACCAACATGGCCGCCAAACGAATTTGCGACTTTTAAATAGACGTTTCTCGCGGTTTAACCAACCAAACGCAATGAACCTTGGTACAGTATATGTGTATACACATTGTTGGGTAGATTATTGGCTGAGGAATAACCAAACCACCAAGGGAAGATGATAAAAAGAAGGAGATGGGTTTCGGACCAAAGAAAAAAGGATGGAGAAATAGGAGGAGAGTTTGACAGCAGTTATGCCTAAGATTTTTTGTTCAAATTCAACAAGTGGTGAAAACCCTATTAAGAGATTTATTTGCATTAAGTAGGGCATGAACCTAGGAGGAGTTAGGAAAGCCAGGATATTGCTTAACTGTAGTATTACAGAAATACTGAGTCAAAAAAAGAACTTGAATTTATTTAACAATGCAAAAGAGCCTAATAAATTTAACAAGCATATAGTTTCAATTTTTGTTAACAATTGGGGTCGCAGACCTCCTAACATTTAAAGTTTGCTCCAGGCAATTAACAATTCTTTAGGTTTCAAACCTTTATATGTACTAAAATCTTTGTAAGATTTAAAAAAAGACAAATGAAGTGATTAAAGTTAGACATTAAATCTAGTACAAGGTGTGTACTTTAAGAAATTTCCAAGTACCTATCTTAGAAAAAGGTACAACTTCGAAAATAACAAAAAAGAAAGCAGGTAGAATGAAAGAGTAGTTCCTATAACTTCATATATTTACGTTGAATTACTTTTATAATAGTTATACAAAATAGGACAGGTCACTTAATGTGAAACCTGAAGAGAAAGTCAAAAGGAAGGTTCTAGACTTCCTATGTTTAAGTAGGAATCACGAGACAAATGGGGCAAGTTTCCCTTTCGTGAGACCTAAGAATAACTCACTCATGAGTTGAAAGAATTGTATTCCCTAATTAGAAGGGAGAAACAATGTAAGTTTGAAACGTGTACTCGACACGTGTTTATGCAGAAGTTAATTAATGTTATATAAGAAAAAGGGGAGGGCACTTCTATAGAGTGACACCTCATTGAAAAAAGACTTAAAGTAACAACTTTATTATTATGGTTTGTTAGTAAAAGGTTTAGGAAAGATCAATTGGGATTGAGGATAAATGTTCATGGCCTTATTTATGGTAATCGGACGATCGCGACGTGGTAGAAATGTTGAACAAGCACTAGTTTTCACTATAGTCGGTTAAAAGGATGAAAAGTTCACTGTAGTAACACAAAAGTTTATGACAAAAAAAAGTTATTGCAATTGTGAAAAAAACTGGTTGCACTAGGTAGGCGAGAGTCTATTGCTAGAGAAAGTTATAGATTGTCATTAAATACGCCAGAGAAAATCCAAACGGAGGAAGAAAAGTTAGCTATTGAGCGTTAAATAATAAGGAAGATCCTTTAGTTTGAAAAAGTATTCACACATGTGAGTGGAAAATACATGACGGCGTGACTGGTAGATTCTGGAAGGTTCCAGAGCAATCTTGACTGAAGAATAGGGCCAAAGTTATTCCAGCGGTGGAACGAGCAAAATATTTTATAGACAGCGGGTATTCGATAATATCCCACGTTGTGAGAAGATTTCTCATTAAATTAGCTCAAGAAAAGCTACTTTCTATTAAGGTTGGCTTAGACAGACAAAAGCCCAACATGGTAAATCCCGCGAAGGATGATTGTTGCCCCAAAATATAGTAATCTCACACTGCCTATAAAATCATCCTTAAAAGCATGTAGAGATTAAAACGATGAGAATGAGGTTAAAACCTGAAGTCTGTACTTATCTTTGCTGCATAGCGATGGTGAAGTTTCCTTTTGAAGGTTTACATTAGAGTTCCAACATGGCGTGGAATGAAGAAAATGCCCCTTGAGTTCAGGAGGCTTGCTCTAGTTGAGCCTTGACTGACTAAGTCGAGTGTCGACGTGCAAGTGAGACCCACTCAGCGAAGCGCAGAGGGACCAGGAAAGGGAAAAGAGTGGGGGTAGGAGACAAAAGGAATACATATAAGCATCACCAACATACAAAAGTTAAATTCTCTTGAGGAAATGGTCTTCAAAGAGTTGATAGTAGGCGACGCTATCGCAGCCTGGTGGGTGAAAAAGTAGACGAAGTTCTCTTGATCACAGAGATGATAGCTGGCGATGGTGACGAGATCTGGTGGCGAGATGGATAAGGAAGTCCTCTTGCACCGGGAAGAATTGAGGAACTTCAAAGATTCGCTGCTAGATGACGCTAGGTGAGTCATGGAAGATATATATCTAGAACAGACTCACAAATGGCATAAGAGACATGACCACCAAAGAGAAACTAGAAGATCACTGTTGGTGTTTGATAAAAAGGAAGGAATGAACAAGAAAAGAGCATTAAAAATATACTCTATCATACCGTGTATTCTAAGAATACACCAATTGTAACGCACCGACATCTAACTTCGTTCAATTGTTCACTTAACCTCAATATGGCGGCTGTGCGAAATATTTCACCGGCATTCTATATCTCTGAAACTTTTACCGCTATCACCCTGAAATGTTGCACGAAGATAAAGGGAACTACTGGAAGTTCATCTATGAGACCTTAAAAAACCGGTTAATTACAAAACGAAGATGGCAGCCAAGCGAAGTTGAAAGTTTTAAATAGACTTTTCTCGCGATTTAATGATCCAAACGCAATGAAACTTGGTACAGCAAATGTATATACACATTGTAATGCACTGATATCTAATTTAGTTCAATTGTTTATATAACCTCAAGATGGCGGCTGTGTGAATCTCTTAAATTAAGTTTTTTTCTTGTGTCGTAATCATGCGATCGAAGTGAAAGTTTGAATAATGAACCTACGCAATAATTTTCCTTTAAAGGTACATGACTCTATGGCCTATACATATAACAATCTATCATGGCGACCATCCGGAATATTTAGACGGTTCTCAATATCTACGAATCTACTACAGCAATCAAACTGTTTTTTATGTTCATAGGGGATATGAACATAAGTTCACCTATAGGACTTTCAATAACTTGGTGATCACAAATCCAACATGGCGGTGACGCGAAGTATACATATTTACATGGTCGTTTCTCGCAATTTAACAATCCAAGTGCAGTGAAACTTGGTACAGTAAATCCTTATACAAAGATCAATCCACTGGCATCTAATTTATTTCAATTGTTTCCATAACTACAAGATGGCAGCTGTGCGAAATTTTAAAATCTCATTTTTACTTCTTGTGTCCTAATCATGTGATTGAAGTTTGAGTACTATTCGTACAAAATAATCTTCATGTAACAGTACATAACTCTAAGGCCTTCATATTATATAAAAGTCCAACATGGCGACCATCCGAAATATTTAGACGGTTCTCAATATCTACGAATCTATTACAGCAATCAAACAGAAATTTAGTATGTCGATAGAGGCGATTAATATTAGTAGGATATATGAAAATAGGCTGTATAGTTCTTCACGGAACTACTTGTTGAATCTTCCTATATCTGTGTACAAGTGTTTTCTACAACGAAGCTTCGCAAAAATAACGTCAGATATAGATTGAAAAACCCTCATTTAGCTGCGCTACTGAGAATCAGCTCATCCCAAAATCAAGCTGATGATTAATAACTTTTAGAAGCACAGTCACAGTTTCACTTGTCACATACTCCTTCCTCTTTAATGAAGGTGTGTTCCTTTTTCCGGAGTGTTCTACCATTGTAGCCAATAAGTCTTGTTTGGTTTAACATTCAGAAATAAAAAGTTTGTAATCTATAAACATGTGGTGTTTTTATTTCAGCCCGCATATATTAATTTGTATTGCATCTGGCCCTGCCCCTAAAAGCTTTGCCCATGTCTGTCCTAAAGGAATATTGTCCATGCAAGGTATAGTCTATGACATTAAAGGATGTTTTCAGCATTAAGTTGCTTGCCTGATTTTTGTTGTCAAGCGTACTGCTGTAGGATGGGTTGCTGGCGGTGAGGGGAAGCAGGAGGTTGGAGGGGGATTACTTCCGAATGATAAAGCCGTCAGAAGGTGCCGCTCCTATTAACTCACTCTAGTATGCAATATATCCTGCTATTGCCAGGGTAAGGAATGTCGTCAACAATACGCTCTACAGTGCAAGTCAACCTTTGTTTTGCAAGCTAATTATTTATTTATTAATTAGAACCCCCTACTGTGGTCTCGGGATATGTATGGAAACTCCAGATTCGATATCCGCCCCTGTCAAGTAATTTACTTCAGGTCTGGGGGGTTGCAATGTGTTACTCATCATCATGTGCCAAAACTAATGAGTGATGTTCCATGGTTCTTGATATCTACTCCCCCAAAAGGCTCACAACTAGAGGGACGTGGGTTGGCGACCACGCGACCCCAGCTGAGTCCAGCATTGCTTCCACTTACTTGTGCCGGGCTCCTCTCCGTCTTCTTTTCTGTCGATCTCTCTTGGTCAACTCTTGTTCTCTTCCGACCCCGACGTTATTAGGGTATCCGAGGACTAGGGAGTCTCTTAAATTCCCGCCTTAATTGGCCCTTGGCTCATCTTTCCTGATACCCTCATTCTACGAGTGGTCAGCCTTCTCTTTCTATTCATCTTATGTCCTAACTTCTGCTCAAGTCCCTCAAGGAGTCAGGGTGTATGTAGCCTCATCACTTCTGGTGCACCCTGGATATTGCTACACCCTCAGGGGCTCACGGTTGGTGAGTTCGGGAGTTGGCGATCCCAGGGTATTCAAAAGCTGGGTCGGATTTTTCCCCTTTTTCCACTGACTTTGGGGTGGGCCCTCTCCTCTTTCCCTTTCCTATCTGCCTTTCGTGACTCTCCTTCCTTCCAAGTCCCTCAATCCTCATTCTTCGAGGGTTGAGGGCATTTATTTTCTTCCTGTCCTTTATTTGCCTTATCCTTTATTTGTTTACCATTTCTTCTTCTAGTATATAAGTCCGTAGTTAGTACAAGGAGCGGCAAAAAGATCTGACGGTTTTTAAATCACTACAACACAAACATTTTAAATGATACGAACTCTTTTATTACTTATAACAACAAGGTGTACATGTCAATTAATGGAAAACATGAAAGAACAATAGATTTTAACTTTTAAGATCTGAAGATAACGTCTTTCAAATGATGCCCATCTTTTGCCATGCGGCAAAAAGATCTGACGGTTTATGTCGTTGTACGGCTGAGCGAGTTAGTGGTGGGGGGGGGGGGGGGTGTAGTGGGGATCGGCGCGATGATGAGCCTACGTGATGCCATTTCAGTAGCCATAGAGCTGTGGAAAGGTGAACAACGTGCGTTTGTTGTCGAGGCATTTTTTAAAAGTGGTGAGTCTTGCGTCGTTACTCAGCGTCAGTTCCGTCAACACTTTAATGTGGGTCGAAGAGGACGCGTTTCATCTCGTAACACTATTTTGTTATGGGTCAGTAATTTTAGAGCTACAGGTTCAGCCTTAAAACGTACGTCGACAGGCCGTCCAAGGTCAGCCAGGACACCCGAAATTGTTGAGCGAGTGAGACAAGCTGTGGAAACCAGTCCACGGCGGCTGGCTCGTAAACAAGCTGCTGCTTTGCAAATGTCTGATCGAACAGTGAGACGAATATTGCGTTTCGATTTGCATTTTCATCCGAATAAAATGGTTATAGTCCAGCAGTTGAAGCATAATGACTATGCAAGACGCAAGAGAAGACGTTTGACAGATTCAGTGCAAGACTGGAAGAATGCATGGCAAAAGATGGGCATCATTTGAAATACGTTATCTTCAAATGTTAAAAGTTAAAATCTATTGTTCTTTCATGTTTTCCATTAATTGACATGTACACCTTGCTGTTATAAGAAATAAAAGAGTTTGTATCATTTAAAATGTTTGTGTTGTTGTGATTTAAAAACCGTCAGATCTTTTTGCCGCTCCCTGTATTAGTTATAGTTATCATTCTCATCTCATCTTTCACTATCACCCAGACCATTAGGGGCCGATAACATAGATGTTAGGCCCCTTAAAACAACAATTATCATCATCATCATCATCTGATATCTACTCTGGATAAATTTACGCCAAATTTACAGGAGACTTCTGCTACTTCGGAAGCAAAATAACCAGTGATGGACGAAACAAAGAGGATATGAAAGATAGGTTGGCTCAGGCAAGAAAATCATTTCTATATAAAAGAAGTCTGTTCTTGACATCAAATATAGACTTTTATATTTGAAAGTCACTTTTGTAAGCTTTTATCTGGAGCGTGGCGCTCTATGGAAGTGTAACTTCGACTGATGGTGCAGCAAAGAAGAGAAGAATAGAAGCATTTGGAATGTGGTGTTATAGGAGAATGATGAAGATCAGATTGGTAGATAGGATTACATATGAAGAGGTATTACGACGAGTGGGAGAGGAGAGATGTTTCTGGCGACTGCTAATGAAGAGACGAGATAATTAGTTAGTTATTGATGTTTGAAGGGGCGGAAGTACGAGGTCATCTGCCACTAGAGAAGAGATAGGTTGATAGGACACCTACTAAGACAACCAGGAATGACATAGTTATGGAAGGATGGATCAAGGACAAGAACTGTAGAGGTAGACCAAGGTTAGAATATGTAAAACCAATTGCCTCGGATGTGAGGTGTGGTATCTATGTAGAGATGGAACGATTAGCTCAGACACGGAGACATGGAGAACTGCATCTAACCAGTCAAACCAGACTTAAACAACAACTCCAGGTTCATGTCGGGGTGGTACCTAACTTTGCATCAAACCAGTGAAAAGACTGAAGACTTAAACTACAACTTCAGGTTCATTTCCGGGTGGTACCGAACTCCAAACCTGGGCCGCGAGCTTCCGAATCCTTTCCTCATTGCTACAGAAACCACAAAAACACAAGTTATTTTACTAATATTACACAGACAATAACACTGATGTGAAGCCCCTAAATGAAACAGGTGTGTTTATTGGCCATTTAAAACTATCTATACAGAAATAGCGAGTTCGTTCTGTTGAGATTTAAGGAGGTAGACATTATTTGTCTTTCTGTGGTCTCCCAGTTATTTTCCAGATGAATGCAAAGGATGGTATCCAAATTACGGCCACGATCGTATCCTACCCAAATCCTAGTCCAAATTTCAAAATCGCACATTAGTTCAGCTTTCACAATAACACAGGTTATCAGGCAGTTTCTGCACAACCAAGGACACTGGGTCATGAGACAACGTTATTGCAATGCCCCTAAATAAGAAACCAATAACAACAACAAAATATACTCGCTCCAGACTGGCCTAAGAGAAGATCTGCGATTGAAAGTTAACCCGCCAGCCGCATCATCCTGGATGAGTGTGCTAAGATAAAGAGAAGAAAACCGTACGGATATTTCTCTGGAATTGAATTCTATGGAGGCCATTCTGGATGGACTATAATCAAGAGCTACGACATTTTGTGAACTCTATGCGTACATCCGTTAAACCTGCAAGATAAATGGGCTCCACAGACTTACAGGCCTACAGCCTTTCAACATGAAATCTTCTATGCCCAAGATCGCAGGTTTAAACCCGGCCGAAGTCGTCAAATGTATTTAAGAGCGTTAAAAATTCCTCAGTATGCTTCTTTCGGAGAGGAAGTAAAGCCGGCAGTCCCATGTCATAGATATATGGCATGTAAAAGAACCTCACACTAATTACACTTGTGTGAAGCTAAATTATAGGTTAGATTTGACTAATGCTCGTAGGTTCCAACGTTCGTCACCAGGAGCCAACTTCGGAGGCATCTAGTAACTATGTTCAGAACTAGTAGTCGTTGACGGTGGCGCTTGGTAGCATAGTTAGGAACTATTTAAAAATTGAATGTCTGCATTCCTTATTTGAATTAAAAACAGATAACCCACACTAATACAGCCATCACAATTAACACCGGTTATCAGACAGATTCTACACACACCCAAACTACACGGGGCTACATGACCGCGTTGTCGCAGCTCCTAAACTGAGGAACCAACCAACATGAAATGGCGTGTCTCTGTGATTAGCCTGGATAACAAACACGGATACCCAGTGGTTACCATGGCAACAACTGTTCGTCCTCTAGGCCTATTCATTCTAATTCAGTAGAGACATCTACAGGATGTATCCGTGATGATGTTACAAACTTTCAAGGATGATGGAGGAAGACAAAAGGATCCATTTGAGATAAGGACCCAGAGTCCGGAAACGATCGAGTCAACAGTTATTAATAATCACAGTTTTTTACCGTCTGTCCTCAAATCTAGTTCTTAACAGACGCCGGGGTGGCGGAATTTCGTCCCACAGGCGTTCTTTAACGAGCTGGAAGCCAACGACATAGTGTTGGCACGTGTAAACACCCGTAAACACCACCGACGTGTGCAGGTAGACGGTATTAAACGAGTAGCAATTGCTTATAAATTGTGACTCGATCGTTTCCGTGCTATGGTTCCTTATCTCACATTGGTCCATTCGCCTTCCTCCATCATCGCTGAAAGTTTGGAACAACATCACTTATACACCATGTATATCTTACTACAGGGACATTCTTTTACTGGAGCAGAGCCGGCGACCGGCTGCCGGGCGCGCGCGCCTTCCGCCAACCAACCGAGCTTGGTCCGTGGATAGTGCGCAGGTGGAAGCCGAAACAAAGTACATTAATTAATTATAAATTCACCAGCAAATCATGACTAAAGAACTTACCTTTTCACAGAAGATGCTGAAAATGTTCTCCTTCAGCTGACAGACAGGTGTTGTACTGTGTAAATTAATTAGCGTTTACACGTTGTTATTCCCAACTGTTGTGAGGAATATCTGCTGCCGTATATTGTTCTCCAGCTCCACTAGAGTACGGGTAATTGATTTGTACACTTTGTTTTTTAAATCACCCCACAATTAAACATAAAGCGTGTTTAGGTCCGAGCTTCTATTAATCACAGTAAACACGCAGGAGGAACAGGAGTAGCTACATAATGTAACGATGTAACTTCCAAAGTTACTGTCTGTCAGCTGAAGGAGAACATTTTCAGCATCTTCTGTGAAAAGGTAAGTTCTAACCTGTAACTGGTGACGTGTGGACATCCAGATTCCCAAGAAATAAAAAAAAACATGTATGCTTCTTTAATTAAATCTTGCAAGAAGCTGTTGTTTATGTTACCTTCTTATCTGTGCGCTGACACTACACACCCTCGTAGATGAAACTTTGATGACTTAATGACTTTAATGACCCTGGTTTTCTCGCCTGCGCGCTATCCGTGGCCCTAGCTCGGTTGGCTGGTGGAAGGCACGTGCGCCCGGCAGCCGGTCGCAGGACCCGCTCCAGTAAAAGAAGAAGGAAGATTGTAGTTTAACGTGACCGTTAATCTCGAGATCATAAGCCACGGGACCTCCTTTTTACGTGGAATCCGAACCACAGGACATGGTATTTCACTTTGAAAATCTCACATGCATTGACCGGGGATCGAACTCGGTCTGCCGAGAGGCCAAACAGCTTGACCTCTGCGCCACCAAACTCTCCCTCCATCAAAAGAATCTCACTGTATAATAACATATTTCTTACAATTTTGAAAGTTAGTGCACCTATCGGTTGTGAGATAATACGCATTCTGGCTCCCCGGTGGCTCTAAATCCACAGTAGTTACAAGAGACGTCAAACCCATAACATTATTATTACTATTTATTTATTTCACACGTTACCGGCGAATTAGACCACGCGAAGCAATCATGACTTTTGGTTCTTCCTTATTTTCCAGTACTCTTTCATTCGTGCACTAAAGGCCCTCTTCATTTCTTCGGTCCACTTTGGTCTTTGGGCTGTAGGTGCTCCTCTCTCTGACAACACTTCCAACTTGTATACTTTGTGTCAAAAGACGCTTTTGTCTTTGACGTCTTCTGGGTCAACCTGTGCTATTACCAGATCAATTTTGACTTGTATCATCCAGGGTGTAGTAATCTTGAGCCGCTGTATGTATCGAAGAATTTTATTGGTGAGACTGGTTTGTGGGAGTCTGCTGATATGGCCGTAAAATTTTAGTCGCCTCTTTCTGATGTCTGCTGCGAGGGTGTGCAATTTCTCTGTGGTTTCTCTGGAGTGAAGCCTGTATCCTTCATCTGTGTGCTTTGGTCCAATAATTTTCCTTATTATTTTCCTTCCTCTGTGAGGATTGTTTCCAAGTCACCCTTAGTGTGTAACGTCAATGTCCCACTGGCATAAAGCACCTCAGGTTTAATAACCGTGTTGTAATGACGTTTGATGAATGTGGACAGACATTTGTTGTTGTAGACACCCTGTGTCTTGTATAAGGCTCAACATTATTATTAATATGAAACTTTTATATTTGCACATCTTCTGCGCATTACTAGACTAATGAAAATCCTGACGGAGCCAGAAATTGAACACGGGACTTTCAGAAACTTGTGCGCTAACTCTAAGCTCTGGGGTTGGCAGAACATACATTACTACCTTATTGGACTGATGAAAGTTGATGCGAAAATGTCAGACTTTATTTTATTTGAATCATCAGCTTTTTATTTGATCCTACTGAATCATGAAGGGAATTCGAAATTGATTGTTGAATAATGAGGCTAATTTCAAAATATGAATGATTGTGTTTAATTCGTATCTTTCGAGCTGATCACAAGGTAGTACGGAACTCTATAATATAAGGAACTACGTGTAGCACCCTGCATAACGGCATGGAATATCTGTGCTGGCTGAACAGTGTTCAATTAGATTATTTGGATCAATTTTATGTGATGTCATTGATACCGTGCGAAGCGCGAAATTTCCCGAGTGTTGCTACGTTATGATTTATGGCTGGGAAGGGATGGGGACAAATATATAGCTTGGCGGCTGATACACTATATCTCTTCTGGTCAGAGAAATCTATAAGATTTTTTGGAGCCCATATCGCACTTCTGCGTATGTTCTGCTATGTCCCTTCAATACAAGAGCTTGATTGGCTGTAGCTTCTCCTTCTCCAAAGTTCTCTCAACATTGTCTTGCAGTAAGGATAACATAATGTTGTTGCCATGCGTGTCTACTTTAGGTAGACATTGGTTATAAGAACAGGAACTACAACGTTCAAAAAAATGCTACGTTTGACTTCGTCCGAACTTCTGAACTGAGAATAAGTTTCTTCATTATATGATGACAACTTCATATACTGTATAAAAAAAGATAACAACTTGTATATCTGTGACCGTGTTACGGAACCTTCGGGTTATAACTTGTTTTACCCTACAATACTAGCATACGTAAAATTTTCGTGTATGGATAATTTAACTGCTTAGAATTCCCCACCCCACCATCTTCCAGCGGAGCTTCTACTGCTATATGGTGGTGAAGTCAATGCTTCTCTTATTAGTACCAATGAGTTCTACAGTCATACAGTAATCATGGATCAAAGAATTGACTGGAAACTATCCTTGAATTTCACAACATGTTTCACCATGGCAATAACAAAGAGGTGGGGAATTCGATGTAGATATATCACATCACTTCAGAGGGATTATAAAAACAACCACATAAAAACCAGAGACAGTATAAGAGGCTGGAGACATTACGTAATGCCATTAACGTCAAAGTTGATAATAATTGTTGTTTTAAGGGGCCTAACATCTAGGTTATCGGCCACGTCAAAGTAAACGACTTCTGTATTTGTTGTATTTAAGATTGAACTTAGCGTATTAAACTTCAAAGACCACAGAGGATTCAGTTAATATAAATAGTGTTACATACGAAATATATATTAATATCTGCCATTTAGGCGAACTAATTAGTGAAATAGCACAAAGTTCGCAATGTAGCCTACGTAAATTTAACGTATTATTAGTATTAAGGATCAATTGAATAATGTTAGTATTCTACGGTTAAACATGAACATATTAATTATAGCTGTGCATTTTCATTTTACGGTCTCCCAAATTTGAGTCTTGTCTGAACAAGGCCAAAAAAAAAACGAGTACTAATTTTTATTCCGACAAAATATATACCGGTAGTAATCGATCGAAAAAATATTGGATAATGACTTGTTTTTCCTGTTCACATTGTATCCGTAGGAGAATATGTAGGCCTACGAAGTGTTTCAAACAATAGAAAACACTGCAGGATAAAATAATCTGCAGAAATATTTGCGTGTGGATCAAAATAAATTTATCAAAACACTTCGATTAAGTATAACCCAGGTTAGCCTGTCTAAGAGAGACTCAATTTCGCACTTCATTTCACAATGTCTATAATTTCGAAGGAAAATCATCCTTTCCAACAACTCATATTACCAGAGCGTCGAATCAAAACCGTATGAGCGAGGAGCCACCACTACCTGATTCCATACTATGAATACGAGAGTTTAGACCTCAATAGCAAATTAAGTAATCGGTCGATCTCAAATTGAATCACAACTGCTGCTAGATACATTGTATTTGAGGTTATCAGCAGCAAACAAATAATTTATATTAGAGTTAACAAAGTTATTGTAGCATGTGGAAAATTTGTTTAGGTATTTAGTCTCTTTTTGAGGAAGATTGTTTGTTTCAAATATTTTAAGCAATTCTCTTTAGTAAATAATTATTTATATTATTTAAGCTTTGTATAACAAACTTAAAGAATACGCCAGGAATTCACCGAATGTAGGTTAAACAAGCAGAAAGTTTAGGATAGAAAGGAGTGAAATTAATTGAAGAATTTCAAATGTTTCTTTCGTTCATATGTAAAATTAAAATAGATATCACAAGCTATTTCTGTATGTGTATTTTGACGACACTATTACACAAGCTGTTGACAAATTACTGATTTTAAGAAAAAACAAACTGTCCACAGTAGAAACTTGGATAATTATAATGAAAGGAGCTAAATCTATTAAAACTTTTACTTGAGTTGTTAGGCGGGGTGCAGCCGCACACCTGCGTAAATAAATGTTTATAGCGTTTAATCAAATGGTTTGATAAGATCAACAATGAGTGAATTTCAAACGACTATGTCTGGTGGTAAAGTAGTCAACCAACCATTAGCATGACCAACTCAGGAATTATCAAATTTAATGATTTTAAACACTGTGGTGTTGTGAGTATCCTTCATAACCACTGGATGGTTAAAATATTAATTGTAGAGTTGAAAATCGTAAGGGGCTATTAAATTCATGATTTTGAAAAATAGAGATGAAAATGACTGAAATTTTATTACTAGCACATGATTTGGAACAAAGAAACAATACATTTGCACATCTAGATATACAAAAAGTATATGACATCATGAACACATGTGGAACATAAAACAAATTGTAAACATGCGACGTACAAGACAACTCCTTATTCAAGGAAAGAACTAAGCTGAGTAAAATTTGCCATCAATATGGGCTAAGTTCTGTACTATAATGTACTATCGTATGGTCTCGGGTGCCGGGTGCAAGGTTTGTTATTTGCTACCCAGAGGGCAGCTTGCATGTCGAATTTTGTTGTTCCTTGAAGCACTATGAAAATCAAGGAGGTTTGATATCTAAGCTCCTTGACACTATAGCGCTTTCCAGTAGAGAAATGAGGAATTTTGTGTTGGCTTAAAATCCCGAGATTAATGTTGCCACTATGAACATGGCCTACTGAATTCAATTGGGTTCTTTGACATGCCAACATCGTATGGCATGCGTATCGTAATTTTTGCCGCCTTTCAAAAATCACTTACCATGGCCTGGAGCGAACCTGCAAGCTTGGGGGGTTAGTAATCCGACACGATAACCACTCACCCACCGTGACAAGCTAGTTCCGTACTTATGTTATGGGAATGTAACACCAGCCTAGCAGCCTCTCTATTAAGTTTGTTTTGTTTTTGGAAGCCTTTGTATGGAGGGGAAAGGCTGATTGAGCTTTTAGCTCTCACAGCTAAGAGGCGCGCGTGCGCTTCATAAGAAGGGAGGTATTGCGTAGTTTGCTAGTCCTCTGGGGGCCCGGGCGTGGACACCAAGAGCCCGCTGATGAGCCAGCTTGGTGTTCCTGGGCGAAACCCACACAAAACATGGCATAAACCTAGAAAAATTGCTAGGTTTAATTCACGGACCGTGTAAGCCAATTTACTATTATTTCTGTTTGTGAAACATAATCTGAATTTAAGAATAGATCTCAGGGGGGTTTGTGCTCACGAGCACTTTTTCACTCGTATTGGGAGAGCACCAAATTTCATTTAAAGAGCACGACGTTGATAACGCCTGTCCTAATAGGCTACCATCCGTGTCGGTAGAAAACATGACTTGACCAAGGGAGGTCGACTTTTTTATTTTAGCGTATGATTTTTAGTGCCGGGAGTGACCGAGGAATTGTACAACATTTATAAAGACCCACCTATTAGAAGAATAGTGAAATCAGCCAGATTGAGGTGGGCCGGGCATGAGTGATACGGAAGTACCTAAAAAGGTATTAAATGGAAACCCAGGGGGACAGAGAGGACGAGGTCGACCGAGAACCAGATGGATGTACGGACTAATCGAAGATCTTCGGGAAATGGGTTATAGGAATTGGAAAGCTTTAGCGTTGGAACTAGATAAATGGCGGAAGGTTGTTGAAGAGGTCAAGGTTTACAATGAACTGTAGAGCCATAGAAGAAGAAGAAGAAGTGGCCGAGGACATGTTCGACTCGCTAGAGTGTGTAGCAGCTTCTATGTGGACACCCTTTGGGTGAGCTACAGGTACCGTCGCGTGTGGAGTGTTGTCTGGGGAGGAAAGTTCTAATGCAAGGACGAGGAATTGGAAGGTAGCGGCTGTGGCCTATATACAGTATAGTGTCCAACACCAGCATTTTCCTGGAAGGAAGATGGGAAACCACAGAATACCATCTTCAAGGTTGCCGGCAGGGGGATTCGAATCTCCTCGCCTCCCAAATGTGAGAGACTGCCAGCAGCCACAGCGTAACGACAACGGCTAACACACCCGGTGGTCGACAAAAAAGAGGGATGATTTATGTAGGGTCCTGTTTTCACCAACCCATAACATTTCACTAGTTGTGAGAACCTGGATAATAAAAATAACAAAATTGACCTAAAATGGAGAGAGATTACGGGCTAATTAAAACATCTACAACAAGAAGTTCATATCTTGGACCGCCAAGAATAAGTACTATAACACTGTGGATAAAACAGAGTGTTTGTATGCCAGGGAATTCCTCTCAGTGAACTATAATGTTGGAGATCCTAGAAAGAAGAATACTTCAGAAAATCATCGGTCCAGTCCAGATTGAAACCGAATGGAAACTTCGGAACACGAATGAAGTCTACAAAAATGTGGAGAAAATGTAAGAAAGCATGAAAATGAGGAGGTTGTCAAATCTCGGACACTTGTACAGAATGGACAAAACACCAGAATAACCAAAAATATATTCGACTACCTATGGAACCAAAAGACAACTACGTCATGGATTGAGGAAGTTCGTAATGATCTAGAAAGGTTCAACATTCAGGAAGTTAAGATGTTAGATAGGGATACATTTCCGACCATTATTCAAAATTTAGAAGGGCTCCAAGACGAAAAACTGCGAATAATTTCCATTTGATCTCTACACAATGACGAATCCTAAAGCTTTGGAACATTGTTTATCCTGAAGTAGCACCAACAGATAGTACTATGTTGGATCATTTTGTTATTTTGGTCAAATAACACAAAATAGGCTGTTAATAAACGCTTTAAAATTAAGATGTATCGTATTACCAACTAGTTATTCTTCAAATTCGATGTGTATAAAAAATCAACGGAAGGCAAAGCAATTGAGCTCCAAATAGAACAGTTATGGCATCTGGCAGAAAAGTTCCCTTAACTGAACAGAGAGCTGGGTTATAATTCCCGTGGAACTAATGTCATACGCATGCTTTCTGCATGACGTTCTGGTGTGTTTATGTCAACAACAGCAATCACTAAAATTGTCGGCGAAATCTTACGAATGTGCCGAAATTGGAGTTTCTATTTCTTTTGCAATATTGCCAAGTTTGTTTGTGCATTTTAACTAAAATGGTTAATCCAATATAGGCTGCTTTGTCAACTTTCAAATCATGTAATTCATGTCCGACATGTTGGATTTTGAGTGCATGTTAGAAGCTATCCTTACCTAATTGGTCAATGAATTAAAATATTGAGCTCTGATTGGTTGGAAAAACTGAGTTCTAATGAAAAGTAGTACCTTAATGACCCACATTATGATACAGTTTTCTGACATATAGGCTAATATTTACAAATCGACCTCTTCGAACATAAATGAAATAGTAGCGTATGCTCAGTGGCTATTCGCTAAACAATTTTTTTAAAAAATAAAACAAAAATAAATACAACTGATTACAAATTGTTTGAGGTATTTACTGTATAGGGTATTCCAACTACCATTCCCTAGTACTTTTTACCATCATTGAAAATTTATGGACAATCAAGCTTCAAATGTTTGTGTCAAAATTAATGTTTTAAAACCTATTCTGCGGTCAGTATACAATAAACATAGAAGGGTCAACATTTGTCTTTACGTGCATTTTAATATCAATTGTGCATGCATCGCTTAATACAACTGGCGTGTAATGTCATAAAAACCTCCACTGCCTTCCAGTTTTGAAAGGGAATGAATTAATTCTGTCGTTTTCACAGCGGGCTCATTTTCCTACAATGGACCTAATAAATTATGTTATTGTTGCCTGATTCTTATTTTTACAATTGAAAAGTAAACGGTGGTATTAAATAGTCTTTTAATAAAGCTATTGAGGCATGGAAACTTTTATTGAAATCATTATGCAAGCGACATAACGCCAACACAAGCTTACTTGATAAACAATTCCGTAATGGATTCCGATTCCCTGAACTGCAGACAAAACACTTCTGTTACAATGTTAGTTTATAATTTGGAGAGTAAAAAGAACGAAGGAAGTGAGAGAGAAGTTTCATTTGAAGAAATCGTGTTAAGTTGTGCAGCTTGCTAGCTTGCTTGACTTGCTAATGTTAGTAACTGTTAGGAACTGTAACTAGGGGAATTCATACACAAAACTCTCGGAAAATAGAAACAAAGTTAAACAGTAGGTTTTACTTTCACAAACGTGATGGAAACAACAACTGTGGGCCATTTTGTTTGCGTTGGCAACGAAAGGGTACATTTTAAATGTAATTATCATTTTGGATGATATAATTTTAAATATTCATTACATAAACAGAGTCCGTGTCATTTCGATGACCGTATGTGTGTGTTTGTGCTGTACAGAGTGAGCTTCGCTCTAGCTTGGGCTTAATTTGCGGCATGTTTCCTCGTGACGCCTGCCAGGGGCGAGCAAGTCAACACAAAACTGCCATGGATATGACAGAAACTCTGCTTGCTTCTAGTTTTTAAATACTTCGGTCGTTGTACATCAAGGGAATAAATATCTTCCTATTCATGATGTTCCGTTTCGCCAAGTTGAAATGTTGTTGCTGCTGTCGTCAATTCATGTAGTTCCGTGTATTTCAGAACCACATTTGCACCTGTTTCATTGTTACAGCTGTACTAGTGTGTATTTGCAGTTGAGGCTCGGATTTGGGTAGGAAGTTGCTGTGGCCCTAATTTAGGTACCATCTCACCGTCCCATTCGCTTCTAGTAGAAATGGGGAAGCCTCGGAAAAGGTGTGGCCAATTGGCTTCTACAGAACGATCAGTTATTATAGTGGAATCCCATAAGATCTTGGCTTTGTCATTGTTCGGAACCTCATCAAGTCTGCATTTATAATACGGGACTTTATTCTCAACAAGTCATTATCGGTATTATTATTATTATTATTATTATTATTTATTTATTTAAGCGAAAATTCCCCTGCAGGAGAGCGATTAATCTTGATAACATGATGTCATTTGGAGGTGTGTCTCCTCCGCTCCTCCCAAAATCTCTTCATTCTCGCTGAATGTTCCCTCTTCCTCTCATCCGTCCACTTTTTTCCAAGTTGTCGTAATGATCTTGGTTAAAACTTAACATTCGTGATTTTCGTCTGGCACTCAGTTCGGTATTCGAAATTTTGTATACTGATAACTTGTAAGTCTCTCTGTACCTCTTTAAGCCATTTTGTGCCGCATTTGCTCTGTGTTATGATACCGAGTAGTTTCTTGGGCAATCTGGAGTTGGCCTTCCTGTGGACGTGAGTGTAAAATTTGGCCCTGCGTTTTCTAATTTCGTCTGTTATCGTAATGGTGTTTTGATAGAGTTCAGTACTAGGTCTCTTCATCCAAATGCCGTTTCTGTTGATTGCTTCGTAGATCTTCTGGAGAAATTTCCTTCCTGCTTTTCCAGTTCCCTAATCTTGGAATGACCATCGATTATTATTATTATTATTATTATTATTATTATTATTATTATTATTATTATTATTATTATTATTATTATTATTATTATTATTATTATTTTATTAGATCCTCTAGCCCCAGTCCTTTTCAATATAGCATTGGAAATGATTAAACGTGGAACTGGTTGGAATAGGGAAATGGAGATGGTCGGATCCGACATAATTCTTGCATTTGCTGATGATGTGGTGATCATGGGGAACACTTTGGATCAGGTAACGACTGATACATCAAGATTCCTACTGGAAGCAAAGAAAATGGGGTTGGTGGTTAATGAATCGAAAACAAAATACATGATTATATCACGTCGACAGAATATTCCGATCGCTATCGACGTTGGAATGCACAAATTTGAGACAGTTGAATCATTCAAATATTTCGGATCAATATTGTCAAACAAAAGTGAAATAGAAAAGGAAATAAGACAAAGAATCACCAACGCTACTCATGTTTCCTATAGCATGAATCGAATTTTCACGTCACGTCTAATATCTCAAGAAAACAAGATCCACCTATACATGACCCTAGTACGACCTGTTTTAATGTATGGTTGTGAAACGTGGACGACTCCAAGAACTTTTGAAGAACGTATATGTGCATTTGAAAGAAAAATGCTGCGGAAAATCTATGGCCCAAAATACTGCCCAGAAACTGACAGTAGGGAAAGACGGAGTAAAGAGGAGTTATATCGACGTTATAAAAAGGCAGACATCAGTAGAGAGATAGAGAGAAGACGATTACAATGGTTAGGACACATTATCAGAGCAGAAGGTACTCTCCCGAACCATGTGTTCAATTTTCAGCCAACGGGAAAACGTCCAAGAGGTCGACCAAGACGAGATGGAAAGATCGAGTTATGTTGGCACTGAACCAGGTAGATCCAGATGCAAGTATGGAAGATGCCAGGGATAGAAATCGTTGGTCTAATATATGCAACCATTATTCGAGAAGCTGAAATCATTCTTCCTGTTATGAAGTACAATATTATATATTATGTTATGCTTGCTATTTATATTGTAATCAAGAATTGTATACCCTTGTTTTTCTGCTATGGGTCTTAATGACCTGTCACATGCAATAAATGATGATAATGATTATTATTTTATTTTTATTATTATTATTATTATTATTATTATTATTATTATTATTAAGTACTGCTGAAAATATCCATTCTGTGATCACCAAAATAGGAGACGTCACGGTCACTAATGTGTACAAACCTCCAGCTGAGCAATGGACCCCCTATGTTCTCCACCACCAACCGCATCCAGCCATCTACCTTGGCGATTTTAACAGCCACCATGAACAATGGAGATACACTTCTAGTGATGACAATGGAGAATCTTTGGTCTCATGGGCTGAGGAACACAACCTCCATCTTACTTTTGATGCTAAAGATCTATGCACTTTTAGATCAGCTGCATGGAGACGAGAGTCCAATCCCGATCTGTGTTATGTGTCTACCAACAACTGCACACCTCTGCCAGTTACACGGAAAGTTCTCTCCGACTTTCCCCACAGCCAGCATCGCCCAGTTGTAATAGAGATCGGAATAAAAGTCCCTATTGTGTCAACAACTCCCCATCCACGCTGGAACTTCCGAAAGGCAAACTGGCCTGCCTTTACTGAACAACTTGATAAGGTCCTGGGCTGGGTTCCCCCAACAAGTGAAAACTATGAGAGACTCACAGGTGCTGTAATAAGCACAGCAAAGAAGTTCATACCTAGAGGATATCGGAAGGAGTATATTCCTGGATGGAGTGATGCTAGTGAAAAACTGTATCAAGAATTCGAAACAACTGGGGACAAGAATACAGCTGATCAACTATTACACAGCCTGAACACTGCTCGCCGTCAGAAAAGGACAGAAACTGTGGAAAACCTCGACTTCAAACATTCAAGCAGGAAGGCGTGGTCCCTATTAAGGAAAATAAGAGATGGAAGCCGAATAGCTCGAGACATTATTCCTATAAACCCCAACAAGGTCGCGTCCCACATTGTGTCAAGTTCGAAAGCTCCAAAAGATCGTGACCACACCTCTGCAATCAAAAGGGAACTCAGAGCAATGAAAACAGACAGTCTTGAGGTCGGCAGATTTTCTTATCCCTTCACCCCAGAGGAAGTTGCTACAGCTTTGAAAGAAGTCAAATCAGGGAAAGCCCCTGGTTTTGATGGCATTCATCCAGAATTTTTATTTCTTGCAGGGAATTATGCAATTACCTGGCTAGCAAAGTTCTACTCCAACATCTTAGAGGCAGGGTCTATCCCCCGACTTATGAAACAAACAAAGATCATCGCCATTCTCAAACCAGGTAAATCTAGTAAAAATCCTCAAAGCTATCGTCCAATTGCTCTTCTGAGTGTAGTTTACAAATTACTGGAGAGGCTTCTCTACAACAGAATCGGCTCGGTAGTTCTTGACCATCTACCCATCGAACAAGCGGGCTTTCGCCCAAACCGAAGTTGCATAGACCAGGTTCTCTCTCTGACTACACACATCGAAGCTGGATTCCAAAAACAACCAAAGACTTCAGTTGTGTTTGTGGACCTAACTGCAGCATACGACACAGTATGGAGGCAAGGACTCATCTGCAAACTACTTCGAATAATACCCTGCAAGAAAATTGCCAAGCTCATTGAAAACATGCTTGCAGACAGAAGGTTCCGTGTAATTATGGGAAACAAGACCAGTAAGGAAAGGACTCTTAATAACGGTCTTCCTCAAGGATCGGTACTAGCACCTCTGCTGTTCAACTTATATATATCAGATTTGCCGAAAACAACCTCCACACCATTTGGGTACGCAGACGACTGGGCATTTGCAGTGCAGGACAAATTTATGGAGAATACCGAAGATACGTTGACAGCTGACCTCAACATCTTAGATCAGTATTTTCATAAATGGAGACTTAGGCCAAGTTTGAGTAAAACTGAAGTCACATGTTTCCACCTCAACAACAAACTGGCCCACCGTGAACTTAATGTTAAATTCTAGGACACTAGACTTCACCTCAACAGATACCCAAAATACCTCGGGGTAACCCTTGACAGAACTCTGTCCTTCAAGGAACACCTGAAGAGGACAGCAGCCAAACTCCAGACACGGAACAACATCCTCCATAAACTGTGTGGTACCACCTGGGGTTCTTCAGCTTCAACCTTAAGAACTTCAGCTCTTGCCCTTGTCTTCTCAGCTGCAGAATATTGCTCTCCAGTCTGGCTGAACAGCTATCATACAAAACTGGTTGACTCGCAGCTAAACCATACTTTGCGCATTGTATCAGGAACCATAAAATCTACCCCCACTTCTTGGCTGCCAGTTCTTAGCCATATTCCTCCACCACACTTACGGAGAAAGAATGCCCTGTTGCAAGAGTACCAGAAGTTGTCTAGAAATGCCAATCTGCCAATCCATGGAGACATCCCCAACGCCATGATCAGCAGGCTCCGTTCCAGAAATCCACCAGTTAGGACCGCCAGAAACCTGGTTGATAATTTCAACCTACAGCAGGACTGGATGCAAGAATGGACATCCACAGCTCCACCTGAGTATCGGAACTTTCCCTGCATCACAAGAACACCAACAGGATTTCATCTACCCCGCAGTACCTGGACAACTCTCAATCGCATCAGGACAGGCCATGGCAAGTGCGCTGACTCCCTCCACAAATGGGGCAAACTTTCCTCCCCGGAAGGTAGCTGTGGTGCCCCAAAACAAACAGTCCATCACATTGTGGAACAGTGCCCCCTGAGTGCATATCAGGGCAATTCAAAAGACTTCCAAAATCTGAATCCTCCTTGCATAGACTATATTGAGAGCTAGAAGTTAAGACTGTAACCTACTGTACATAGTGTATATTTAATTTGTGATTGTGTTTCTTTGCATTTTTATGATGTCATACGCTAAATAAATAATAATAATTATTATTATTATTCAGTTTCTCGCTAAGGACCGGAAAACGTTTCTAAGAATGCAGAACAGCTGGGAAGTAGGGAAATGGGGCCGTTGGACTAGAAGGCTGATCCCTCATGTACATCGCTGGACAGAACCACAGGGTATGCCATATAACATCGAAAATCTTACGTGCATTGGCCGGGAATCAAACCCGGTCCACCTTGGTGAGAGGCGAATGAAGAAAAAGGATCGGGATAGTCACGGATGAAAAAGAGTTGAGTACAAGTTAGTGTCCAAGTATATGGTCCTAGCCTGAAGTATTGTGATAAACGGTTCCAGGTTAGGTTTCAAAAGTCACGGTGAGGGGGAAGAAAGGGGGAGTTATAATAATCGCTAGTTTACCACGTATGAGTCCAATACCATGTGCATGTATGCGTTTCTTTTTTGAAAGGCGACAGAAAACACGACACGCATGTCATACGTTGTTTGCATGTTAAGGAACCCATTTGAATCTAGTAGGTCGTGTTCATAATGGCAAAATTAATCTCGGGATTTTGCACCAACACAAAAAGTTCCTCCTTTCTCTACTAGAAAGCGCTATAGTGTCAAGGAGCTTAGATATCTAACCTCTTTGACTTTCATAGCGCTCCAAGGAACAATTAAATTCGACATGCAAGCTGCCCTTTGGGCGTTAAATAACAAAGCTTGCACCCAGCACCCGAGGCCATAACTTACGATATTATATTATTATTATTATTATTATCCTCTTCCATAAAAAGAAAATAATACTATAAGCCTATTATTATTACTATTATTAGACTATCATTTTAACTTGTTGCCTATTCAACCTCTCTGACATTGTTTGCTCCTATTTTGTGATTACCACCATTATAAATTGCGCTTGAAGTTGATGTTAGAGAATATCAATTGTATATTTCCCATGCAGGTTCCCGAAACAGTAAGTATTACACACCTCAACCTGACAGCATTATCTAATACAACCAATAATTCTATTCCTATCATAAGTTTTCCCTGTTGTCGGAATCTGTTCCCAGAGTGAAGAAGTGCTATGAAGTATCTATGGCTGGAAGACTTGTCCCACTTTACTGTAATTCAATGGTAAAATATGTGAAGTAACTAGCTTCAAACGAAACTCAAGTTTCCAATTGTAATACGATGTCAAAGACTACGTAGGTTATCACATTCCTCTTCATTCCATCTTCCCTTTCGTTTCATCGTCTTTTGCTGGCAAAATAAATGAGATAAGATTTTCAACAGACTGCCATCGTAGGAACGAGGAAGCCTTTGATTACCCGCTTATGGTGAATTTGATCCATGTCGAAACCTGAGCGATTCAATTAGGTTATTCATAATTGTACGGAACTGTCTCCCCCTTGCAGGTCCTTTGTAGCGTGTTTTGTTCTTGTAAAAGGCGGCATTTCATCGACTTGGGAGTTAGGACTCTGAAAGTGAGGTCCTTACATATTTTCCCTTCTCATTTTCAAATATTTTTTTCTCCTTTCTGTTCAGTATGGCAATTTATTTCAAATGTCTTTCTATGAATGCCGCAATCATTTACTCAATATTTCATGCGTAAAAGTGTTATTAATGATGTGAGAGCATTCAAAGGAAACCGCAGTAGGGCAGCATATTAAAATGTAGGAAGTTTCTTCAGTGGGTAACGACGTACGATATTTTAATTCGCCAAGGTTATAATTCACTATGAGTATGTGTTTGAGTTAGCAATAAAACTGCTCAGGGGTATATTTTGGAAAGAATTTCCTGGGTCGACTTTAGTTGGTTTCAAAATTCTGTAGTGAATTCTCTGTGAACCATCAGGTAATCCCACAAGTGTAATCGAGTTGTCTAAGGCAGACCCGAAGTCGCTAGAGTGAGCACGAGCACACTCATTCACGATTAGCCTTAACAACAAGTAGTCCGCATTCCTCTCTCACTTCTATGTGCCCAGTTTCCCATTTCTCCCAACT
Source organism: Meconema thalassinum (assembly GCA_946902985.2). Classification (NCBI taxonomy): domain Eukaryota; kingdom Metazoa; phylum Arthropoda; class Insecta; order Orthoptera; family Tettigoniidae; genus Meconema; species Meconema thalassinum. Next base: position 448,129,298 of record OX336393.1, on the reverse strand, counting down.
CAGATTTTCAGAAGGATTTAACCCAATTGTTCATGGTTGTTATTGGCTTATCTGACTCATCACGTGTTAATCATGGTATTTAATACTGTAATGAACTAGTGTTTATTATTTATTGGTTTATCTATGAGTCGCCTCCGTAGCGTAGCTATCAGCATGGTTAGCTGCCGCCCCGGAGGTCCTGGGTTCGATTTCCGGCTCTGCCACGAAATTTGAAAAGAGGTATGAGGACTGGAACGGGATCTACTCAGCCTCGGGTGGCCCAAATGAGTAGAGGGGGTTCGATTCCCACCTCAGCCATCCTCGAAGTGGTTTTCCGTGGTTTCCCACTTGGTCTTCGGGCAAAGGCCAAGGCCGCCTCCTGCCCACTTTCTTGACTAAATATCCCACTCTTCCCATCCCTTAATCAGGCCCCCTGTTCGCTTTGCGGGTGAGGCCGCCTGGGCGTAGTGCTGGTCACACACCCCAGTTGTATTCCTGACCTAAAGTTTCAAGCTCCAGGACACCGCCCTCAGTGGTGGTAGTGGTGGGATACCTCGCTCAGTCCGTGGGAAAAGCCGACCCTGGAGGGTAAAACGATAGCAATTTATTTATGAATAAAATTGCATAAAATAAAAGTACCAGAAAGAACCTTAGAGGGAACAAATTTGTCCATCCAGTGTTCTTCTTTGATATATTTTTGTTGGATAGCCGTACAAGAACCAAGTGAAATAATATCTCTTACCTTTGGGTTACTTAAATTATTCTTGTGAAATCATTAGGAGGCCAATTGAGGGTCAGATGACCTCGCTATTTTATTTATATTTTACTTTCTTCTGTTCTGATTTGATTTCATTCCATTTGGATTGTTTCCTTTTAGATTAATTTAGTTTAGTTTAGTTCAGTTTTGTTTCGTTTTTTTAATTACAAGTTATTTATTTTTTATTCCTTTTTTCATTTTCGTATTTTAATTGAAATTAATTTAATTTGATGTATATATTTTATTTTAATTGGATTTAATTCAATTTATTATTTTATTTAATTTATTTTTCAGCATTACAATTCCGTTGTTAAACCCGATGCAACTTATGGTAGTGAAACACTCTTCAACAACAGACAAACTGCAGAAAGCAGACAGAATAATCATCAGAACAATAATTAACTAAAATAAAACCAAATAAATGGCCAATGCAGATTACTGCCGAATGAAGTGATACATTTAGAGAGTGAATCAATAATAAATACAATGCGGAAAATGAGAATCTCTTTTTTCTGCTATATCTCTCGCCTACCAGAAACCAGACTAATAAAACAGCTCTTTAGTTACTTCTGGAAGACCTAAACAAAGAACAGCGGTTCAAAGAGCTTTAGCATATTTAGATGAATTATATTTAACTATGCTCTAAATTAAAAATAGAGAAGAGAAGAATATTTCAAGGAATAAATACTTACGATTCACATTAACAACATTTGAACGGAAAAACTACACCATCACAATTTAACTAAGGGCTGCCAGGTCAGATAGAATGAAGGAATTTTGGGTGCAGAAGAAGCTGAAGCTGAATTGCTAATCTCCAAATACCGTTGTTAGACTTAATTGTATTTGCATTGATTAAAGCGCTCCAATGAGGGCGTAAAATTTAAATAATTACATTAAATTAAACCTTGAACGTCAGGTTTTAGCACAGTCTCACCCCATCACTGCCTTCACTAGTACTAACCAGTGAACCCGAAATTTTGTAAGTTATTGATTATAATGCTTGACTAGCGTGGCTGCCATTTCGTAATTTTTAGGCTGATTACCTTGTAGTTTGGGCCACGGTCGCTTACAAAATTTGGTCGCGATATGATGTTTATTTTAGTGGTAATTAGACATTAAGCCTTGAACACTCAGGTGGCAGCAATATAAACCATGACACTGAAACGCCCTTTACTAGTGCAAAATTTGCTTCAATTTGATTTCGGCGATTGGGAATTGTACGGGTGGACGGACATGCACACACACACAGGCTCATGGACATTTTGCCATTGAAAATTACATAAATGTTGTTTTTAACAAAATTTACAAGTAAGCTGTAAATGAAACCTGTCGAAAATATCAGCAAGTAGAATGAGTTGATGGAACCGATCAAGCGACAAGACATGTGGAACAGATCAGTACAAATGGCTCCAAAGAGCTGTCATAATTTTAACCACCCTGTCAGGAAATTCATGGGTTGTGATATCAAATTTCTAGCAGGCAATACGTAATTTTATTATCCGCGCGCCCAAGAAGTTTGAACTGTAGATGCCTTCTTGCGCACCACGTACCATGCATTTCGAAAACATCAAGTCGGTCACTACCTTCTTTACTCACTCAGCGCTTTCTTTGTACTCCGTCACGAAATGATTCAAAAGCCACGTGAAAATGTCCACAGTAGGTAAGGGAACAATACACATTTAAAACCTAATAAACGACAAGCACTATGTGGGAGTCGCTGCTACTCGCTGCCAACATACACACATCAAAAAAAGTTTTGCATCACCTCGGTTCCAAGAGTTCCGGAACCTTTAAATACAAAGGGAATAGAGATCAACACAAACAACATTTCAGCTCGTTTTATTGCTCATGAGACCCACACATTGCATGTTGTACCATCATACAGCTAGACTTTCAGCATTTGTGGTCCAGATTGCAGTACACACCACTACCTCTAATACCCAGTAGCACGTCCTCTTGCATTGATGCATGCCTGTATTCGTCGTGGCATACTATCCACAAGTTCATCAAGACACTGTTGGTCCAAATTGTCCCACTCCTCAACGACAATTCGGCGTAAATCTCTCAGAGTGGTTGGTGGGTCAAGACGTCCATAAACAGCCCTTTTCAACATATCCCAGGCATGTTCGATAGGGTTCATGTCTGGCGAACATGCTGGCCACTGTAGTCGAGCGATGTCGTTATCTTGAAGGAACGCATTCACAAGATGTGCACGATGAGGTCGAGAATTGTCGTCCATGAAGACAAATGCCTCTCCAATATTCTGCCGATATGGGTGCACTATGGGTCGGAGGATGTCATTCAGGTATCGTAAAGCCGTTTCGGAGCCTTCCATGACCACCAGTGGCGTACGTCGGCCCCACATAATGCCACCCCAAAACATCAGGGAACCACCACCTTGCTGCACTCGCTGGACAGTGTGTCTAAGACGTTCAGCCTGACCAGGGTGCCTCCAAACACGTCTCCGACGATTGTCTGGTTGAAGGCATATGCGACACTCATCGGTGAAGAGAACGTGATGCCAATTCTGTGGGGTCCATTCAGCATGTTGTTGGGCCCATCTGTACCGCGCTGCATGGTGTCGGGGTTGCAAAGCTGGACCTCGCCATGGACGTCGGGAGTGAAGTTGCGCATCATGCAGCCTATTGCGCACAGTTTGAGTTGAAACACGACGTCCTGTGGCTGAACGAAACGCATTATTCAACATGGTGGCATTGCTGTCAGGGTTCCTCCGAGCGGCAATCCGTAAGTAGCGGTCATCCACTACAGTAGTAGCCCTTGGGCGGCCTGAGCGAGGCCTGTCATCGACAGTTCCTGTATCTCTGTACCTCCTCCATGTCCGAACAACATCGCTTTGGTTCACTCTGAGACGCCTGGAAACTTCCCTTGTTGAGAGCCCTTCTTGACACAAAGTAACAATGCGGACGCGATCGAACTGCGGTATTGACCTTCTAGGCATGGTAGAACTACAGACAACATGAGCAGCGTACCTTCGTCCTGGTGGAATGACTGGAACTGATCGGCTGTCGTACCCCCTCCGTCTAATAGGCCCTGCTCATGCATGGTTGTTTACATCTTTGAGCAGTTTTAGCGACATCTATGAACAGTCAAAGGGACTGTATCTTTGATACAATATACACAGTCAACGTCTATATGCCGGAGATCTGGGAACCGAGGTGATGCAAAACTTTTTTTGATGTGTGTATTTAGGTTAAGAATAGACGAGCTGCGCATGCATACAGCCGCTCCCCGTCGCAGCGTGTCGAACTGACTTCTCTTGACGTATAGACAATACCTTTGATTTTTTAAACTAGTTACAAGGTAACAAACCTGTACCAGTATTAAGACTGAAAATAATCGATAAGAATTAGAAATTGGATGCTAACAGCTTGTCAAAATTAATTGGGGTCACTGGAGCCAAGTTGGCTCATTTTTGTTTTGGCCAGGATTTATTCCTGACGGCACGTAATAGTTCAGGTAAATATTCCATCCCACTGTCACTGGGATTCGAATCCGGACCGTCTGAGGGAAAACGAGCCCCTATCCTTTGACATAACATATGAAAAAATCCACAGCCTGCTTCCAGTCTCCGACCGGGTCAGGGATGGAATGAATGAAGCCCCCATCTAGCGGCGAGGATATGAACTCTGCCGGCTGCCGAGGCCTGACGCACTCCTCTGGGGCAATGATTAAATGAATGACAGATGAAATGAAATGATAGTGGAGAGTGTTGCTGGAATTAAATTTTTGACAGGGAAAACCGGAGGACCCGGAGAAAAACCTGTCTGCCTCCGTTTTGTCCAGCACAGATCTCACATGGAGTGACCGGGATTTGAACCACGGACCCAGCGGTGAGAGGCCGGCGTGCTGCCGCCTAAGCCACGGAGGCTTCACATAACATATACATTAATAAAATTAAAGTCGACTGCAACTTCACTATGTACCCAAGTATACGTTGATCACCATAATCCACCGAGCTCACTAATTGGTGATGCAATTGATTGTTAGATTTAATCATTGAGTGATTGTTGATTGATCTTTTTAAGGATCACATTCGTGGGATAAAAAAAAAAAGCTTTTTGTTGTTGATGTTGTTGTTGTTTTAGTTAGGGTTTTTGCGACATGGTGGTCATGCACCCCCATGTACTTGTGTCTGTGTTGAATCGTCTGATAACCTGTGTCACTGTGATGGCTAGGATTTCGGTTGGAGGTGGCCGAGGCCTGAATTTAAGTACCATCCCGGTATTTGCCTGTAACCGAAATGAGAAACAACGGATAACTGCCGTTCTTCTAGTGTTGCTGAGGTAGGAATCGAACCCACTTCTCAGTTTTGCCTCATGAGGCTGAGTAAACCCCGTTCCAGCCCTCACACCAGAATTAAAGTTCTTGGCCTGGAATCGAACATGCACCTCCGCGGTGTTTGACTAGAATAATAGTCACTACGCCACGGGAATGGACAATAAGGAAACCCCCATTGGTACCGATCACCTTGATGTTCCTCCAATGACCATCAGAAAGCCACTCTTCTTCAAGAATAACAGACACAGTGTGTTTAATAATCACTGTAACAAGTTCCCTAGCTGAACTCAAAACAATTAAATATCTAATAAACTAAGTGTGAAAGGCCTCGGTGGCGTAGTGGGTAGCATGTTGAGCTTCTATGCCCAAGATCACGGGTTCAAACCCGGCCAAAGTCGTCGGATTTTTAATAGCGTTAAAAATCCCTCGGTATGCCTTCCTTTGGAGGGGAAGTAATGCTAGCGGGCCCATGGCATATACATATCTATAGCATGTAAAAGAACCTTCCACTAACCACAATTGTATGAAGCTAAATTTGTAGGTTAGATTTGATTAACGCTCATTAAGTTCCAACGTTCTTCGCCAGGTGCTGGTTCGGGTGGTATCAAGTAGCCACGTTCGCAGCTAGGTGTCGTTGACGGTAGCATTTGGTTGCAAAATTAGGAACTAATTGAAATTGATCAACTGCAGTCCTTACCTGAATTACAGATAACAAACACTAATTCAGCCATCACAGTTAACACCGGTTGTCAGACAGGTTCTACACACACCCAAAGTACACAGGGCTACATGACGGCGTTGTCGCAGCCCCTAAACTGAGGAACCAACCAAACGAAGTGTGAGAGAAAGGCAAACAATGAATTTGAATTCTGAATTTATTCGTCGAAGAAATGTCACAGAAGCTAATGAGCCCATTTATGTAACGTATTCGTTGGTCAGATTTAACCGACAGTGGTGGCTACTCTCACTAAAGCGCAGCGTTAGGTCATGGGGCCAAGCTCTCTGATGACACGGTAGACGCGTGGATTCGAGCCCCACCGTTGGCCGTCCTTGCAATGGTTTTCCGTGGTTTCCCATTTTTAACTCCAGGCAAATGCTGGGACGGTACCTTCTAACAGGCCTCAGCCGCTTCCTTCCACATCCTTGCCCAGTTTCATTCGCCATAATTCATTTCATCTCTCATTAACTCCTCTCAGGAGGTTGGCGTCAGGAAGGGCATCAGGCCGTAAAAACCATCCGTCACACAGACTTACATCGCATCTCATTCCCAACCCCGTTGGATGACGGGACTAATAAGGGGTAGACATGCATTCGTTGATCAGATTTACCTCATATTCGAATAGAAACTAGGCCTAATACCCAGCTTAACAACTAACAAAACAAAAACAGAAAGAGATCGTATCATTTTCCCGGCGTTAGAAGGAACGCGTTAACTGGACTTTCAGGCTTTAAATTAGATTGGTAGATTTACATTCTAATCTCCATACAGCAATTTAACTCTAGCGAAACTTAACTTCTGTCATTTTGAATATTCATTGCATTCATTTTGAGAGTCAACATCAACATACGGCATCATTCACAACGTGTATTAACTAAAAACTTACAACATATTCATCTCACCGGCTCTCAGTTTTACAGCAAATTGATCTTTATCTTGTATACTGCTTCTTGTTTAAATCAACAACTCACGGGAGAAAAGTTTGAGTCAGGCAATACAACTCCATCTTGAGCCACTTGCAGAGTTGACAACAACGCACCGCAAAGCGCATTTGAATTCATCCGCGAAGTGAACTTATTGGCTAACTTCAGCAACTGATAAAATGACTTCGGCACGAGATATTGACCTTTTGAATTATTTTTCCGTACGATCAATCCCAAAACTCTAATATACCCAGTTCATGTTGTATCCGCCCGTCATGTATATACTGTACGTATCCCGTCCCATCCCTCATGAGGCCCCCTGTTCACTTTGCAGGTGAGGCCGCCTGGGTGAGGCGCTAGTCCCGCCTCCCCAGTTGTATCCCCCGACACGATGTCAAGCTCCGTGACACTGCCCGTAGTGGCGGTGAAGGTGGGATCCCTCGCTGAGTCCGTGGGAAAAGCCTACCTGGATGATAAATTAACTACGAAAAGAAAATAAAAAATAATAGGCCTATATAATTATATTTGATGAGTGCTTATTACTTGTTATGTGCGGATAATAATAATAATAATAATAATAATAATAATAATAATATTAATAATAATAATGTTTACACTTACCGTACCATACTTCAGTCAGCTCTGTTTAACTGTAAAATAGAACCATGGTTCTGCGCGTTGATCGCGTAAGAGTTCAATGCTCTGAATACAGTACAACATTGGGATTAAATATTGCTACGCAAAATCACTCCATAACAACTATTTCTGCTTCTTTTCCTTTGGAATGGGTCAATTTGAGACCAGGACTGTTCTACCGCTCGGCTCTGATCCTTGCCCAGTGTTGTCGCATCTTCTCAAGATAAATCGTGGTCTGGTGGAAGCCTCGACAGTGTAAGCGGCTAACGCGCCTGGGCAGGATGCAAGAAATTCGAGTATGAAATCTGACTGTGCTCTAATTTTCAAGTGGAAAAATAAATTTGAAGTTATTATAACATTATACCTGCTATATCAGTTGTGCATATGGTTGATGATGACGATTGTTGTTTTAAGGGGCCTAACATCTAGGTTATCGGCCCTTAATGGTCTGGGTGATAGCGAAAATGTCAATGAAGTGGAAACCAGAACGAAAATTAAGTGACAAGGAAACTACTTACAAAAAGGCACTCATATTGAAACTACTCACAAAATAGAGAGCGGCAATACTTACAAAAAGGAATTTAGAACGAAAATACTCACAAAAGGAATAGATTGAAAAATACGCACAAAATGTAGGTTAAGTTCAAAATACGTACTAAATGCAATGTATAGTCGAAATACTTACAAAATGCATGTGAAATTCAAAATACTTACAAAATGCAAATGAGATTGAAATTACGTACAAAATAAAATTGAGGTTCAAAATACTTACAAAATGCAATTGAAATTGAAAATACACAATGCACTTCAGATTGAAAAATGCGCATTTCAGATTCCAAATATTCAAAATACTTACAAAATGCAATTGAAATTGGAAATGCTTACAAAATGTATGGTAGATTCAAAGTATCTACAAAATTCAATTGAATCAAAATACTTGCAAAATGCGCACCCTACAAAATGCAATTTAGATTGAAAATACTTGCGAAAAGCGGTTTAGGTTGAAAATACAAAATGCAATTGAAATTCAAATTACTCACAAATGTCCCATCCCCTATATTGAAAGACTTACTAAAAAGCAATTTAGATTGTCAATCCTAACAAAATGCAATTGAGGTTGAAAACACTCACAATTAACCGGTAGTCTTTCATTTCGCTTTACACGTTCGAGTGGTATAGCTCAGTTACTGCAGTTCAAGGAATATAGACGATTTGGATATCAAACTGACAGCAGTATGAGGTTATGGGGTATATAACAGAATGTAAAGACTCCAAGTGAGGATGCATGTCAAGGGTGGATAATGACACCTTCCTCCTCCCGTAAGGAAACGCGCACCAAGAACTTACATAGCCCACGAGAATACTCATCTTGAAAATCAGATAAATATTTAGGGAATTATTTTAAAATATGTCACAAATAAATGACGAGTTTGAAATGTAATTTGTTTTCCTTTTCTTTCCAGGTATGTTCTCAATTTGCTGTTGAAGTGTACGGACTGACGACATCCCTGTCTACAAATGTCGTCGACGTTATGTGAGTTGTCTATCTGAAATATTATGCATGTTTGGGATTCATCATAAATTTATTATAACTTTAGTTAATTATAATTATTGGATTATCCGTCAATAATAATTTTCCAATTAAAGTTGTGAACATGTTCCATATTCACATTTTAGTTTTAATTCGTTTCTGGAGGTTCCGGATGAGAAAATGTCCCTCTTAAAATATATTTATACAGTTGAAGTACTCTTATATCGTCATTCTGCCCTAACAGCCCCGATATTGTAGTCATCAATAACAATGACACATAACATAAATTGGCGTCTGTTGACCATAGTGAAGCGTGTGTTTGTTTTCAAGACTTTAGCCACGTTATTAGGCTACTTTTCACATTTTGCAAAAATGAGGAAAAAGCAGACTTATGAGAACGATCCGGGCAAATGTCTGTCTGTCTGTCTGTCCATCTGTCTGGCTGTATGTGTATCCCCCCCCCTATCAACTCCTAAACGGCTGCAGCAATTGAAACAAAATTTGGTAGGAGTAAAGATATGTACCTGAATATCTCAATGCCGTATTTCTAAATGATGTCAGTGCGAACAGCTGCTGAAAAATCGCAATTGAAATTTGAGCTCCATGTTGGATATCTTGGAAGGTATGAATGGGAGCTTTTTCAAAATTGGCACACGTATGGATAATAATATTTCAGTTTAATTTCCAGGAGGACATATATGGCAGTGTTGCCAAAATGATTATAAGCCCGCTGATAGGTCCAATTTTTAAATGCATATAACTTTTACACTATAAATTGGAATTCAACCAAATTTCGTATGTACTATGTGTACATAAATAGATATGACTAAGTGTATTCTTAAGAGCCGCCAGGGCTGCCAACTGTTAATAAATGCTCTCAATTTCTTTTATCCAAATACCAATATATCAGAAAGTATGCAAGCCAGCAGCTTTAAACTATGCACACGTATACTACCTGACATTCTATATTAAGTTGGAGTAACTTATATATGTCAGTGCTACCAACATTATTCTAAGCTTGCTGAGAGGTCCAACTTTAAATACATGTGTGACTGTTCCGGTCACGATGTTCCCAAACCCTTATTTGGTTGACTGCAAGAGAAGTCAGGTTAGGGTAATTTGTTCATACCATTCCTTTTCTTGTTCATCATCATCATTTAGGTTGTAGGATTTCATTTTATTTAGTGTATATATCTTGTGTATCTCGGGGACTCAGTCAGGAATATTTCATTTAATTTGTATGTGAGATGTCAGCATACAAGACAGCGGATTGTGTTAGGCAAGCTACAAGATGTTGCAATAGCAGGAAACTCCAGGCCAAATTTAGTTTGGGCCGAGAATAACTTCCCTTGTCTAGAAGAAAGCTTGGTATAAATTGTGTAAGATTCTGACGTCAGAGAAGAGTTTCGCGCCATGAGTTGTAAGAAATATACATGGGTTCGAGATTATTGGTGTATTTTGTATGGGTTGGAGGGTATCATGACCCTGGCGGAAAAAGACGAAAACATGTGTTTACAAAATGAGAGGGAGGGTTTTTCGTGTGGAGCGGTGCTACACTTCTGTTCTAGCGTCTGGTTGGGAAGGTCGCGTTCTCGTAATTTGGCTTAGGCCTATCTAGAGAAACTGTTGTGCTGAAAGCATGGCTTGTGAATGTACTCGAAACGGCTACAAATCAGAACAATGTTATATCTGTTAGCACATTTCAAGTTTGGTACGGAAGCACATTCATTTATCGCAGAGATGTGGCTTTGTAAACATTTCTAACCTAAAACCACGTGCGCATTCATTACGCAGTACAAGATGCTGTATCTAATATATCTTTGCGAACTGTGAAGTAGGCTTTTAGCCTCTGTGTTATATTGATCTGTATAAAAGTCTGCTAGTGCAGAGCATACAAAATATGATCATCTGGGAGGTAGCAGCAGGCGAATTGATAACAGTAGGAGTTTTTCTTTTTGACTCTGAGAGTCGCACATTTTTTCCGTATTGACTGAAATATACTAAGAACAAAGTTCCAACTGGTTCCGCCTCGTCAATACTGTTTATTAAAATGTCGTGATACAATCACCTGTCTTTTAACACATCACATGGTACATGTTTCAACGTCTAACACGTATTGACGTCTTCATCAGCCTAAATAATTGTGCAGCACTTAAAACATTCCCTTTGTCTACTGGGTGTAGTTAAAAACTGACATAAAAACACACATGGATCACTGTAACATATTAAAAGTTGTTAAAATATTTTCTTATGTTAAAAACTTAATAAAAATCCACAGCCGGGCTTGGCAGTCTTTCTTGGCTTATATCTAATGTTGGCTTCCAAAAGCCCAAGCAAGGGGTGACCATTCCCAAGATGTAATGCGGCAATGAGGTAACAGGGCCGTGCTGAGTCGGACGGAGACAGTGCTGTACTGAAACGGTATGTCAGTTTTTAACTACACCCAGTAGACAAAGGGAATGTTTTAAGTGCTGCACAATTATTTAGGCTGATGAAGACGTCAATACGTGTTAGACGTTGAAACATGTACCATGTGATGTGTTAAAAGACAGGTGATTGTATCACGACATTTTAATAAACAGTATTGACGAGGCGGAACCAGTTGGAACTTTGTTCTTAGAACAGTAGGAGTTTCTAATAAAAACCACGTGTGGAAGATCTTGGAAAGCTGGGAAGAACTGATCTATCGAACATGTCTCGTAGATTATCTGCAAGAACGTCGGTGAGTGATTAACTAACATCTATATTACAACATTCATTTCTGGGTCACATGTTTTCGTCATTGACGAGGAGAAATAGAGATAGCAAACCATAGTCTGTTCGACGAGAGTCCCCGCCATATGTTTGAATTTGATTTTAATACATATATTTTAAAGGTTATTATTAGTTTTCTTTATAGGGAGTTACACCTAATAGTTGAACGCCCAAATGATACCAGTTAGGTTGACCAAATGTGTGCCCAACACTCCACGACCCTGCCATCTCAAATGTGTGGTATATGATGGTAAAGTACTTTCGATTACCAATAGGAGGGTTATTTTGGGAAGTTTTAAATCAGTCGCCCAAGAGGGGCTAGTAAAAAGTTATAACATAGCACCTCAACGTGGGGCAAGAGTAGGGAAACCTAGCAGGTATCATTAGGGCACATATGCACACAGCCGATAGATACCTTAAGAGTATTAGGGTTCACAGTAATTTGTTTTGTTTTATGGGGTATGTCCACATTGGACAATATGGAATTAATATCTAGGGTTGCGAATAAATTAAAATAGTAAAATGTCAGTTAATCAGTGAACGGGGGGTAATAGTAGTGAGGAAGGTAAGGAACAGACAATGGGAGAATCGGATACCATTGTCTCCAATGAGTCGCAGCTGATCACTGAAGGTAGTAACCTAAATATAAATGGGGGTGTTATGAACGATAGTGTGATCCAAATGCTATTGAGTGAAATAAAAGGAGAGATTAAGAAGCAAGGAGAATCTATGAGTAAGGAGATAGAGTCTTGGAAGGAATCTGTAAGTAAGGAAGTAAAATATTTAGGAGTATTTGTCAGTAAGGAGTTAGAATCTCTGGTAGAGTTTGTGAGTGAGACGTGTAAGTCCAGTAGGGAAAAGTTGGACAAGCTGGGAGAGTCTGTGAGTGAGACGTTTGAGCCTAGTGTGGATAAGTGGAGCAAGCAGTTAGAGTCTAGTACAGAGAAGTTAGAGTCCGGTATGGAGGCAGTGAACAAGCAGGAAAGAGAAGTGAATGATCCTGTAAGTAAGGAGGTAGGAGAAGTTTGGCAGCAAGGAGAGGCTATTAGAAAGGAGGTAGGCAGGCAAATAGAATCTGTGAAGTTGTGTGTGGACGAAGCAGCGGTAGAATCTGTGAAGTTGTGTGTGGACGAAGCAGCGGTAGAATCTGTGAAGTTGTGTGTGGACGAAGCAGCGGAGAAGCAGCAGTTGGAGGGGACAGTAGGTGATAGTAGCAAAGGAAGCTTGTAGTTTAACGTGACCGTTAATCTCGAGATCATGAGCCACGGGACCTCCTCGGTGATAGTAGCGTAGACGAGAGTGAACAGAAGTTGAAAGGGACGGTAGGTGATAGTAACTTAGAGGAGAGTGAACGGCAGTGGGAGGAGACGTTAGGTGCGAGCGAACAACATTTGGAGGTGATGTTAGGTGAAAGTCAGCAGGGAGATTCTAGTAGACAGGATAAACGGCAGGTGGAAATAAGGAATTATAGAAGTAGAAAGAAACAGGTTAAGGATATAATATCAGCACAGGAAAACTATCAGAGGGGTGGGGGGCGTCAGGAAAGTGGCAACGAAAGAGTACAGGTCAACCAGAAAGAAATAGGCATTATGCTGAATCAGGATATCAGTCGACCTTCATCGAGTGTATCATTTTGGCAGGTAAGTTTGAGGGAGATGAGTAGGAAGTTGGCAGCTTACAGTTTTTAGAGGGTTAAATTCAGTTTTTTTGTGATAGGCGATCAGGTGTGTTTCAGGGTTCTTATCTATCTTCAGTTTAGGTGTTGGTTTAGTTTTTTCATCTATTTCAGGGGCCTTTTAAGGTGGTTAAACGTATTGGTGAGTGTGCCCATAGTTTAACGGACCAGGATGGTAAGTCTGTCAGTACACATAATATTAGGATTCTCCGTAGATATCATTCTGTAAAATAATATGGCATGGACTCTTAGAGGACTAGTCAACATCACGTGATGGCATGACAAAACTCAAGAGATGTGACGAAGACGGCTAACCAGCAAAGTGACATCGTTGAGTGTTAGATGGATAGATGGTATGATAAGGCCTGTACAGGCAAATACCATGGCTTGTGAAGCGATAGGGTCTCATGATGAGACGAAGAAAATGAAGTGATAGACCTAAGACACATGAGAAAAATCAGTGAGGCTAGGAAATGGACACAATAAGACATTCGAGAGAGTGAGAATGTGTGAAAATTTGACAAGTGTGTGTGTATATATTGTGCCCTTGTATATAACAGCGTCGTATATACGAGAATCGAACTTCGGGGGGCGCTCAGTCCGGGTATGCTTTCACTAGAGCTCAAATACCAGACGGCTGCTTACAAATACAAGGACCATATGCAAAACTACAAACAAGAAATGAGTGAAAAACAAATAAAATTACCACCATTTAATAACTGAATAAAAACAACAAAACATAAAAAATATAACATAAACAAAGTCCACCCTGAACTTTACTCCCACTGTACAAGAATTCACACAGATCTGAGTGGCCTAGAAATGTCCACTCCAAAGAATTAAAATTGTGGATCAAAATTCCACTTTTCTGATTAATATGTATGCACGCGTATAACTACGCTAGAGAAGAAATAAGTACTTCTGATGGAGATTTTCTCACAGATGGAACAGCCAATATGCTTGCAAACCCCCATACTGCAAACCATTATTATGGCTTTATGGGACACACTCGTAGAATAACATACCAACAATTATAATTTTACTGACACACGCAACCATTTAAAATTTATAAACTAATTGATCTCCATCGAGATCGCAGTGAGTCAGGAAACTCCCAGCAAAACAGAAGCTTGCCCAATGGCTCATATTGCTCAACACATACATGACAATAACGTGACCGAACATCGAGACCACCCGAGGTCAATGAACATGACAATAAATAAACAAGAAATAAGATGCCTAAAACCCGATGATATTTACATGAAATAAAAGCATGGATAAGCTAACACGCTGGGACTCGATCAATCAAAACGCGAACAACACCCATTTACCGATTACAATTCTTTTATCATTAAACAGGCTTTATTTTAATATAAGATAAACAATTACGAAGAACGGAGACCTGGTCCGTGAATACTAATGAGCACAGCTTGCTCCTTATCTGATGGAGTGCGCCGGGTAGAAATACCTTCACTTACCACTCATTAACGTCTGTGTTCAAAACGTCGAAGCTTTGAGTCATGCTATTTATACGCCACCTGTTAATCGCGACACAAAATTTTTGCAGACTCAACAAAGCATTTAGGGCAGAACACAACACAAATCTACCACGGGCCGACACTCCAATCAAATATCATAGATTTTGTGTACCATAACACTAAAAGAGAAACTTCATCAACAAATAAAGTCATTGGGCATATGACCCCTCACTTAACAAAAATGCAACAAACGGCAATTAACACACAAGCCTGTGTAACAATAAAAATCTATACAATAAAAAGATTTCCCACCAATTCTATTATCTACTCTAGTTAATTCAGTTTCGCTTCTGTTATGATATCGGTTCCCAATTTGCGTCGCTTAGCCGCGCATTTTACGGTAGCGACACGCACTCGAGTACGCTTGCCCCGTGTACTTGACATCAACAAAAAAAAATCTTCACACAGATAGAATACATGCCACGTTGCTCATGAACTAAACTAAAGTGTGTCAATACCACCAACCAACTACAATAAAACACGAAGACAAAAATAAAATAAAATATTTACACAAAATAATATGTTCCCACAAAACCATAACCAGTTTGTCAAATAATAAATTATTTCAATACTCATTCCTCTTTCTGCGTCGTCTCATCGAACATCGCCTGACATTCTCTCTCCAAAGTGTTTAGCTCATCTCAGACCACATGGAGCCGTAGAAACGTTGGATCGATGTCTTTCTCTGGGTCTGGAGTTCCATCTTGACGTTGAATAAAAATAAAATGTTATTTACAGTCACACGTAATTTTCTATCTAAATTTTGCCAATAGTTACTTTATTCACCATTTGTCTAGTGCAAAATTAAACGTAGACTTTCCCTAATAGTTGTAGTCGTGGGAGACTACTAAAATCTTACCGATACACAAATTTCACACTCAGCTGTGCGCACACAACTTTATTTTAATGTTTTCAATATTGACCCTATCTCTGATAAATTTAACACAGTATATCTTCACGGTATGGAAAAGAATAAGTGATCACCTCACGGTGTCACCAAGAATCAACCTCGTCGTCACTCAGACGACAGTATTTATGTGAATTTAGCAAAAAGACGGAGGGAGAGGGAAATCTATCACTAACTTCTATAATAATGCGACTATTGGCATGCAACAGGTATCAAACAGTTTGAAAAATTATACAGGTCACAATGGGGCTATCGTGCTCTGGAATCGATCATAGATTTCGTTAATCCAATCTTTCCCGCTTTCAACTTCAAGCCGGCATCAGACGCTCCCTTGGCGCTAAAATTGGTGACCCTCTCTGATTGGTAGTTCATGACGTCAATATCGCAGTTTAGAACAGAAGCCTCTGTCCTATGATTGGTTGAAAGTTCCTCACGTCTCTCTCATCCAGCAATTATCTTACTCGTAACGCTAGGGTGACAAAGAATTACGGTCTGAAATGAGTCAGGACCCCAACACACCTTTGTCTGATAAAGTGTCTGTCAAACATTCCGATCTCGTCACTCCTTTGTTTCAGGACAGGGCACGTTCAAACGTACTGTCTCCAAATAAGCTTGATATTTCGCAATCCAGTCTGGCCTTCCTGTATGATTCTGGCAGTAAAATCAGAATATAATGAAATGAATAATTAGAATCATTAATATGCGTAGCTTATTAAGGGTTCAATATGTCTTCCAGGGTTTATTTATGTAATAGTGTGTTCTTTGTGTTTTCAGTGTGTTTGTTTGAGTGTTTGTGATCCACACTTGTTTCACCCGCGTGAATCACATGGGGGCGTATTGTGACTGTTCCGGTCACAATGTTTCCAAACCCTTATTTGGTTGACTGCAAGAGAAGTCAGGTTAGGGTAATTTGTTCATACCATTCCTTTTCTTGTTCATCATCATCATTTAGGTTGTAGGATTTCATTTTATTTAGTGTATATATCTTGTGTATCTCGGGGACTCAGTCAGGAATATTTCATTTAATTTGTATGTGAGATGTCAGCATACAAAAAAGCGGATTGTGTTAGGCAAGCTATAAGATGTTGCAATAGCAGGAAACTCCAGGCCAAATTTAGTTTGGGCCGACAATAACTTCCCTTGCCTAGAAGAAAGCTTGGTATAAATTGTGTAAGATTCTGACGTCAGAGAAGGGTTTCGCGCCTTGAGTTGTAAGAAATATACATGGGTTCGAGATTATTGGTGTATTTTGTATGGGTTGGAGGGTATCATGACCCTGGCGGAGAAAGACGAAAACATGTGTTTACAAAATGAGAGGGTGGGTTTTTCGTGTGGAGCGGGGCTTCACTTCTGTTCTAGCGTCTGGTTGGGAAGGTCGCGTTCTCGTAATTTGGCTTAGGCCTATCTAGAGAAACTGTTGTGCTGAAAGCATGGCTTGTGAATGTACTCGAAACGGCTACAAATCAGAACAATGTTATATCTGTTAGCACATTTCAAGTTTGGTACGGAAGCACATTGTAATGCACTGGTATCAAATTTAGTACAATTATTCCCATAACCTCAAGATGGTGGCTGTGCGAAATTTAAAAATTAAGTTTTTAGGTAGATTTCATTAGAAAGCTAACTATTGCAATGGGTACCATATTTCGACTTCCGGAAAATTTCAACATATCTTCGCGTTTCACATCCCCCAGACCCCAAAATCACAGTGTGTTCAAAAGTTTATATATAATTTATGTATGTACCGTATATATACTACCTGACCCGGCAGACGTTGTCCTGCAAATCAAAAATTGTGTTGTAACTTTGTTTCTTGAAGTGCTTTTGGATACACAATATTTCTTTCAATTTCTGTTAACTACCTCCAAACTATCGTGAAATGAATGAATTAACTAATCTATAAACATTCGTGGGAGCGTGCACAACAACTCTCCAAAGTTTCATCGCAATCGGATAAATGGCATATAACGCATAGGCCTACGGGATTTTGTTTAAATGATTCGTGCGCTGTCACTCATTTGTTGTATTCACTCGTGCTCTACCAACTGTGAAATGGATTTACTAAGTTAGAAAGCTTCACGTAAGTGTACACAACAACTCATCAAAGTTTCATCGCAATCGATCAATAGTATATGAACGCAAGCAGGATTTTGTTGGAACGCTTCGCGCGTCGTCACTCATTTGTTACATCTACTCGTGCGCTACCAATATTGTAAAATAGATTTAGCAAATTGAACACGTTCCCTGGCGTGTACACAACAACTCATCATAGTTTCATTGAAATCGGAAGAATTACATATGAACGCATACGGGATTCTCTTTAAACGATTTGCGTGCCGTCATTCATTTGTTGAATCTGCTCATGCGCTACCTATTGTAAAATAGATTTACTAAGCCTAAAACCTTCTCTGGGGTGTACTCAGTGATTCACCAAGGTTTCATCGCAATCGGATGAATGATATATGACCGCATACGGAACATTGTGGAAACGATTCGCGCGCCGTCTCTCATTTGTTGAAGCTACTTATTAAAACCTGGATTTACTAAGCCAGAAACCTTTCCTGGAGTGTATACAACAATTCACCAAAGTTTCATCGCAATCGGATAAATGGTATATGAACGCATACAGCATTTTGTTGAAACGATTCGCGTGCCATCGCACATCTGTTGAATCTACTCGTGCGTTACCTATTGTAAAATGAATTAACTAAGCCAGAAACCTTTACTGAAGTGTACACAACAATTCACCAAAATTTTATCGCAATCGGATAACTGGTATATGGACGTATACGGGACTTTGTTTAAATGTTCACGCGTCGTCGCTCATTTGTAGAATCTACTCGTGCGCTAACAATTGTAAAATGGATTTACTCTTCCAGAAGCCTCCCCTGGAGTGTACACAACATCTCACCCAAGTTTCATCGCTATCGGATGAATGGTATCTGAACGCATACGGGACCTTGTTTAAACGCTTCGCGCGTCGTCGCACATTTGTTGAATCTGCTCGGGCTTGACCTCCTGTGAAATGGATTTACTAAGTTAGAAACCTTCACATAAGTGTACACAACAATTCGTCAAAGTTTCATCGCAATCGATGAATGGTATATAAACTTATACGGGATTTTGTTGAAGCGCTTCGCGCGTCGTCGCTCATTTGTTGAATCTACTCGTGCGCTACTTATTGTAAAATTGATTTACTAAGCCATAAGCCTTCCCTGGAGTGTACACAACAT
This sequence comes from Meconema thalassinum, assembly GCA_946902985.2. NCBI lineage: Eukaryota > Metazoa > Arthropoda > Insecta > Orthoptera > Tettigoniidae > Meconema > Meconema thalassinum. The sequence goes on along the minus strand of OX336393.1, from coordinate 448,110,348 downwards.
CTCACTCATGTTTCATCGCTATCGGACGAATGGTATTTGAACGCATACGGGACTTTTTTGAAACGCTTTGCGTGTCGTCGCTCATTTGTTGAATCTAGTAGTGCGCTATCTATTGTAAAAAGGATTTACCAAGCCAAACTCCTTCCCTGGAGTGCACACAACATCTCACCACAGTTTCATCGCAATCGGATGAATGGTATATGAACGAATACGGGACTTTGAAACGAACTAACGTGCAGAGACAAACAGTAGAATTCGACATCACTGCCACCATTGGTATAAAACACAACTTTCCGCCACGGGCGGAGTGTATATTATGGTGGTAGTTGCAGAGGTTGCAACCAGGTGGCTCTACGTGCAGAGACAAACAGTCCAAAAGCAATACTTTTCACTAAGGCTAGCGGTTTCCATGACGACTGTTTATGACCGTATATTGTGGTTCTAAAATTGTATGTAAATTGTGGCTCTAAAATTCTAAAATTCCACCTACCTGGTCAAATTGTGAATCTAAACCATACATGGACCCACCCTAACATACATACAAAATTTCATCGAAATCGGCCTAGCCATTTAGGAGGAGTTCAGTCACATACTCACGTGTCGAAGAATTATATATATAAAGACAAGCTGACCCGGCAGACGTTGTCCTGCCAATCAACGAAATTGTTGTAACTTTGATTCTTGAAGTGTTTTTGGATAAACAATATTTTTTTCAATTTCTGTTAACTGCCTCTAAACTATCGTAAATTGAATTAACTAATTTAGAAACATTCGTTGGAGCGTGCACAACGACTCTCCAAAGTTTCATCGCAAACGTATAAATGGCATTTAACGCATACGGGATTTGGTTTAAATGATTCGTGCGCTGTCACTCTTTTGTTGAATCTACTGGTGCTCTACCAACTGTGAAATGTATTTACTAATTTAGAAAGCTTCACGTATGTGTACACAACAACTCATCAAAGTTTCATCGCAATCGATGAATAGTGTATGAATGCATACAGGATTTTGTTGGAACGCTTCGCGCGTCGTCACCCATTTGTTGAATCTACTCGTGCGAAACCTCCTGTGAAATGGATTTACTAAGTAAGAAACCCTCACGTAAGTGTACACAACATCTCACCCAAGTTTCATTGCAATCGGATGAATGGTATATGAACGCATACGGGACTTTGATTAAAAGTTCGCGCGTCGTTGCTCATTTGTTGAATCTACTCGTGAGCTACCTATTGTAAAATGGATTTACTAAGTTCGAAACCCTCACGTAAGTGTACACAACATCTCACCCAAGTATCATCGCTATCGGACGAATGGTATTTGAACGCATACTGGACCTTTTTGAAACTCTTCGCGCGTTGTCGCTCATTTGTTGAATCTATTCGTGCGCTAACTCTTGTAAAATGGATTTACTAAGCCAAACACCTTCCCTGGAGCTCACTCAACATATCACCCAAGTTTCATGGCAATCGGATGAATGGTATATGAATGCATACGGGACTTTGAAACGCTCAACGTGCAGACACAAACAGTAGAATTCGACATCACTGCCAACTTTGGTGTAAAACACAACTTTTCGCCACGGGCGGAGTGTATGTGATGGCGGTAGTTGCACAGGTTGCGACCAGGTGGCTCTAACGTGCAGAGACAAACCGTCCAAAGACATCAGCTTTCACCAAGGCCAAGGCTAGCGGTTTCCATGACGACGGTTTTTGACTGTATATTGTGGTTCTAAAATTGTGTGAAAATTGTGGTTCTAAAATTGTGTTCATTCCACCTACCGGGTCGGATTGTGAATCTAAACCATACATGGACTACCGTAATATACATACAAAATTCCTTCATAATCGGTTCAGTCGTTTAGGAGGAGTTCAGTCACATACACACGTGTCGAAGAATTATATATAAAGAAGACAAGCTGATCCGGCAGACGTTGTCCTGCCAATCAAAGGAAGTGTTGTAACTTTGTTCCTTGAAGTGCTTTTGGATACACAATATTTTTTTTCAATTTCTGTTAACTGCCTCTAAGCTATCGTGAAATGAATTAACTAATCTAGAAACATTTGGGGGAGCGTGCACAACAACTCTCCAAAGTTTCATCGCAATCGGATAAATGGCATATAACGCGTACGGCATTTTGTTTAAATTATTCGTGCGCTGTCATTTGTTGAATCTACTCGTGCTCTACCAACTGTGAAATGTATTTACTAAGTTAGAAAGCTTCACGTAAGTGTACACAACAACTCATCAAAGTTTCATCGCAATCGATGAATAGTATATGACTGCATACGGGATTTTGTTGGAACGCTTCGCACGTCGTCACTCATTTGTTACATCTACTCGTGCGCTACCAATATTGTAAAATGGATTTACCAAGTTGAACACCTTCCCTGGCGTGTACACAACAACTCATCAAAGTTTCATCGGAATCGGATGAATGACATATGAACGCATACGGGATTTTCTTTAAACGATTCGCGTGCCGTCACTCATTTGTTGAATCTACTCATGCGCTACCTATTGTAAATTGAATTTACTCAGCCAGAAACCTTTTCTGAAGTGTACACAACAATTCACCAAAGTTTCATCGCAATCGGACGAATGGTATTTGAACGCATACGGGACTTTGTTGAAACTCTTCGCACGTCGTCGCTAATTTGTTGAATCTACTCGTGCGCAACCTCCTGTGAAATAGATTACTAAGTTAGAAGCCTTCACTTAAATGTACACAACAACTCATCAAAGTTTCATCTCAATCGATGTATGGAATATAAACTTATAAGGGATTTAGTTGAATCGCTTCGCGCGTCGTCACTCATTTGTTGAATCTAGTCATGCGCTACCTAATGTGAAATTCATTTACTAAGCCAGAAGCCTTCCCTGGAGCGTACACAACAATTCACCAAAGTTTCATCGCAGTCGGATAAATGGTTTATGGACGCATACAGTACTTTGTTGAAATGATTCGCTTGCCGTCACACATTTGTTGAATCTACTCGTGCACTACCTATTGTAAAATGGATTTATTAAGCCAGAAACCTTCCGTAGGGTGTACACAACATTTCACCCAAGTTTCATCGTAATCGGACGAATGGTATTTGAACGCATACGGGACCTTATTGAAACGCTTCGCGCGTCGTCGCTCATTTGTTGAATCTACTCGTGCGAAACCTCCTGTGAAATGGATTTACTACGTTAGAAACCCTCACGTAAGTGTGCACAACATCCCAACCAAGTTTCATTGCAATTGGATGAATGGTATGAAAGCATACGGGACTTTGATTAAAAGTTCGCGCGTCGTTGCTCATTTGTTGAATCTACTCGTGAGCTACCTATTGTAAAATGGCTTTACTAAGTTAGAAACCCTCACGTAAGTGTACACAACATCTCACCCAAGTTTCATCGCTATCGGACGAATGGTATTTGAACGCATAGGCCTACGGGACTTTTTTGAAACGCTCCGCACGTCGCCGCTCATTTGTTGAATCTACTCGTGCGCAACCTCCTGTGAAATGGATTTTTAAGTTGGAAGCCTTCACTTAAGTGTTCACAATAACTCAACAAAGTTTCATCTCAATCTATGAATGGAATATAAACTTATACGGGATTTTGTTGAAACGCTTCGCGCGTCGTCACTCATTTTTTGAATCTAGTCGTGCGCTACCTAATGTGAAATTGATTTACTAAGCCAGAAGTCTTCCCTGGAGTGTACACAATATCTCACCCAAGTTTCATCGCTATTGGACGAATGATATTTGAACGCATACGGGACCTTTTTGAAACCCTTCGCGCGTCGTGCTCATTTGTTGAATTTATTCGTGCGCTATCTATTGTAAAATGGATTTACTAAGCCAAACACCTTCCCTGGGGCTCACTCAACATATCACCCAAGTTTCATTGCAATCGGATGAACAGTATATGAATGCATACGGGACTTTGAATCGCTCTCTAACTTGCAGTCTCAAACAGTAGAATTTGACATCACTGCCACCATTGGTATAAAACACAACTTTTCACCACGGGCGGAGTGTATGTAATGGCGGTAGTTGCACAGGTTGCGACCAGGTGGCTCTAACGTGCAGAGACAAACCGTCCAAAGACATCAGCTTTCACGAAGGCCAAGGCTAGTGGTTTCCATGACGACTGTTTTTGACTGTATGTTGTGGTTCTAAAATTGTGTGTAAATTGTGGTTCTAAAATTGTGTTCATTCCACCTACCAGGTCAGATTGTGAATCTAAACCATACATGGACCCACCGTAATATACATACCAAATTCCATCAAAATCGGTTCAGTCGTTTAGGAGGAGTTCAGTCACATACACACGTGTCGAAGAATTATATATATAAAGATATGTGTATATAAGTTTTTGTGGACACGATAAATGCCGTAATTTTGTACCAATCACTTTGAATTTTTTACCGAATATGTATACCTATAAAATCTCGGTCGAGTTCGTTACTGGGCTAAATCGGTCGAAGAGAGTGAAAATGGGTGGCTTTTTTTTCCAAAAAAGGGATATATTGCTATAACTCTCTTAATATGTGAAATATCGAATCCGTTCAAAGTTCATACTATGTGTCGGATAAAGCCCAAAAATTTATGTTTGAAGAGGATTTTTATAGCACCAACCATTGACCAAAGGGGTGGGAAAAAGTGGGGTTTTCGGGAAACATTAATCATATCTCTCTTAATAGGCACAATATCAAAACCGAACAAAATGGACAATATTCCCCTAATAATTACCAAAAACTTTTGTCTGAAAGAATTTTTGATATGACCCACCATTACGCCAAAGGATGAGAAAAATGATTTCGGAATTATAAGAAAATGCCAAGAGCTATCAGTGGTTGTCATGGCAACACTACTAAATTGATGACGGATGAGCCATCAGACGTTGCCATGACAACACACTTTCACGAGATCAGATTCAGATTTCCATCTGACTAAGTGTGAAGCAGCTTCGATGACGTAACTGGTAGCATGCTGAACTTCTATGCCCAAGGTCGCGGGTTCAAAGCCGGCCAAAGTCATAGGATTTTCTAAAAGCGCTAAAATCCCTCAGTATGCTTTCCTTTGGAGGGGAAGTTCCAACGTTCGTTGCGAGTTGCTGGTTGCGGTGGCATCTAGTAGCCAAGTTCACAGCTAGGTGTCGTTGACGGTAGTATCTGGTAGCAACATTAGGAACTACTGCTTGAAATTGACCGTCTGCATTCCTTACCTGAATTACAGACTAATACAGCCATCACAATTCACACCGTTTATCAGACAGATTCTACACTCACCCAAAGTACACGGGGTTACATGACCGCGTTGTCGCAGCCCCTAAACTGAGGAACCAACCAAAATCTCTGCGGCTGATATAATTTTGCGAGAAGAAGTAACAGACCGTTAAATAGTTACACATCAGTGTCGAAACCTTGCATCAGGACAGTGTGACCACAATTATAAAAATGGACTCCAAATGGCAAGAAGGTTACCGTCATCATAAGACAATCAACTCTTTAAAATATGCATAAAATGACGAAAAACAAAGTTAATTAATCTCCAATTATAAAATACTTTCTCGCAATAAATGAGGTCTGATCCTTGAGTATTAATCATGTGATCGAAGTGAACTTTTTTTTTTTTTTTTTTTTTTTTTTAGAGTATGGCTTTTAGTGCCGGGAGTATCCGAGGACATGTTCGGCTCGCCAGTTTGGTAGGTGCTTCGAGACGGACACCCAATGGGTGAGCTACAAGTACCGTTGTGGAGGAACGTTGGAATGGAAGGACGAGGAATTGGAAGGTAGCGGCTGTGGCCTATAGTGAGGGACCAACCCCGGCATTTGCCTGGAAGGAAGATGGGAAACCACAGAAGACCATCTTCAAGGTTGCCGGCGGAGGGATTCGAACCTCCTCGCCTCCCGGATGTGAGCGACTGCCAGCAGTCATCCCGTAACGACCACGGCTAACTCATCCGGTAACTTTCTAATAATGAACCTACGCAAAAATCACAATCTAATAGTTTCGATGGCCGACTTATATAAAAATCCAACATAGCGACCATCCAAAACATTTAGACAGTAGTCAATTCCTATTTATCTATGATAGGAATCAAACTGAAATTTTGTATGTTTAGAGGGGCAATTAACTTGAGTAGGATATATGAAAAGAGGCCGTATATTTCTTCACGGAACTACTTGTTTTTATTATTAATTCTACATTCAAACTTAAAAATAAAAAATTGCGAGCCTTACAGTAGTCGCATAGGATGTGTAACATCTGACATAGAAGAAACCTCACGTGAAATTGTTGATACACCGGTATTTTGTACTATTATTGGCACAAATATTAATCTATTGTAAAAGGGAGTGTTTTACGGATATTGTAGTTTATAATACGGAAATCATTTTATTAGATGATTTGTAGCTTCCACCTGCACGAGCCTAAATAAAGAATACGATATGGATCAACTAGATTAACAGACGCGACACCGCTCATAACCTTAAATTCCTTATAAACAGGACCTCTTGATTCACAGAGCAACACGTAATTTCATATGGATTCTGTTAAATTGAGTCATACTGATATGATAAATATCGTTTAAAATTTTAATCTGGTAGCAAACATATCTACTCCGACCGGGATTCGAACCCGAGATCTCTAGATTCACAGTCATAGGCGCTAACCCCACGGCTATTTCGACTACGCAAATATTGCGCACAAGATTGTGACTTATTTCCACGTTCCAATAATACTGCATTACGGAATTAAGTTTCATTTATATTTTGCTGGTTTCGATAATGTTCCTGCGTGAAATTGAGTTTAAAATGCCTTATGAATAGGCCCTCTTGTGAGTAAAGAGATTGTATTCAGCAATAGTTCATGAAGGCTTGTTCAATTCTCGTATAACCACAACGATTATATTATATTTATGACTGCATTACCGTTATGTGAGTTAATATTTGAATAGCCATTGTGCAGAAACATAATACCGGCAATGCCGACTACTTACAATGTTTGATATTAAGGCATTTTACCTTGACATACTGATACGAAGACTTCGAACATGTACCATGTGCTTTGTTTAAATCACTTGACACCAGAGTTCGCATGAGCGTTACCGTTCAGTATGTCATATATATTCCACATGGCCGAGAGTACGTCATGGTATCAATTTGCGACACTGCATGCTCATTGTTTCTCTTACCACTGCCAGCTGGATCTTACCACTGCCAGCTGGTGCCACGTCGAACGATCCGATCCACTTCCGTCCCATTTTTCAAAATCACTCCCACAAAAATATCCAGCAACCGAGTGGAAAGATGTTACACATCGAAAATATGTTAAAATCTACGCTGATTTCATGAATATGCCTACGATAAAAATGTTTTCCTCACATTTTTATCGCAGAATGTTTCAAGAGACTCGCGAAAAGAAGCATATGTATTTATATG